>OZ020268.1:66290450-66907950 GCA_963971225.1 Melieria omissa | reverse complement strand
GCTATTTTGAGTACAACTCACAATAAATATATAATAATTAAACATTTTTTTCATACTTCAGCATTTAATATCTTCCTCTGGCGATAGTTCTTATTTCGAAAAAAAGCCTAACTTTAATGATTTATTTTGAGACTATGGAAAACATTAGCAGATTTCTTTCCAGATTGTTTATTGAACACATAATGAGGTACGCAAACAAATTTTATCGTGAGTTTTAATCAAAATGGTAGTGAAAGCGCCTGGGATCACCCAGATACATTTGTATAAAAAATGACAAAATTCAAGTTTAAACATGAACAAAATTTCAAAGAATATTTTTTCATGTTATTGAAAATTACCTTAAAATTTGTGCAGATATTAAACATGAATATTATAAAGATCACCCGGGTGGGTATAAGTGAAGCGAAGGTTAAATCCAATTTCAAGAATTTCAATGAAGATGTTGGTTAATCTTCTATGAATTACCGCCAAGTTTTGATGGAATCTGCGGTGATCGCGGATTTCAGTTGGCCAACACGTTGGCCATCATTTATGACCAGACAATCGTTTTTAAATCGCGTATACCACTTATGAACTCCACCACGGTATAAACAATCATCATTATAAACTTGGTCCATCAATTTAAATGCTTCGGTTAAAGTTTAAACATGTTTAAAACAATAGTTAATATTGGATCTTTGTTCAATGCACATTTTTGTACGATGACACAAACATACTTCAACTTCAGATGCAATAACTTTGCTTTCAGTCCACCAATTTTCATGAAATTTTTACTAAAAATCAGGGAAAAAATTTAGTTTTTAATGCATTAATTCACAACAAAATGGCCTATTTGGAAAGTGCACTTTACTTAAAAAACATGTAATACTAAACTGGCAAACAATTTTTTTAAAACCCCTCCCATGACCAAGTTCTGGCTACGCCCCTGATTAAAACCCAAAATCTCCTTGATCACGTGTCCAAATTGCATTACTTTATCTTTATTGGTTCAAAAGTTATTAAAAAAAGGCGGAAGCTGCAATTCTAATGAAGTACAAAAATTGTAATTTATTTGAGTATCAGTATTTTAAGTAATAAAAAGATACAAAATCAATGAAGCGAGAATAATAAAATTTTTGTTATTGGTTAGACGGAAATTCTCCACCCCCCCTCCCTATCCACCAAAATGAAATCCTTTGTGCAAAACTGGACTCAACACAAATCTAGCATGGACCATCATCAGGCAACCAGTGATACCTATTTCCCTTTTTTCATTTCTGTTCACTCCTGCATTAATTTATATTGGAAATCTAAGTGAATTTTTTTTACTGTTATTTTCAATTGACTTTTTTTTCTGTTTACATTACTGTTTTCCCCCATCCATGTCTCTTCTACCCACTATTTACTTCAAGACTTGAATAACTGCCGTTTGTATTTACTGTATTTATTTATTGCATACTTTTCGGCTGTTCACTTAATGTAAATTGTGCGGAAATTCCGCAATCTGCCATTAAAAATTTTATTAACGCTCAATTAAAGCTGGCAAACGTCAGGGCAACAGCCGCCAGCCATTTCCACACGCATTTCAATTAATTCACCATTAAAATTAAATGCCACATTAAATTTGAAAACAAAACCGCTAATTGTCAGGTACTTGCCAGCTACGTTGCCCAAATGATCAAGTAAACAAAAGCCCAACCAACAAGCATCAGAAGCAGCACAACAACCGCCACAACAACAAAACCGAAGCACCTTAACGGCAAGAAGATAAAGTTAGAAGTGAAGATAAAGTCGAATTCGGTAAAGGCACAACAGCCGATAGGCCAGCAACACAATTCCAACAAAAAATGCCAACATTAGCGACGGCAATTAGCATAAATTTCGCTCGAAAAGCAACGCACTTAGCGTTCATTCGAATTTAATTCACCCACTCGCACCAATACCTCCACACACAAACACACACACACATATTGCGCCACTCACCAATACGCGCCCAACAAACTAACACAAATGCAAATGATATAATTTTAAGGCATTTTTGTGTATGTGTGTGTGTGCTGGAGTGTTGGCGTATGTGTGTTTGTGTTGCATTAACGCAAAGCTTTAAAATGTTGGAAAATATTTCGAACGCTATACGGCAGCCGTTAAATTGCGAATCGCGGTTGCGTTAATGTGCGCCTCGAGTGACGCTTTAAATAAATTGTGAGCCGGCTGACGCGGCACCCGGGAAGCTGCGGCGGCGCTTACCGAGCTGTCGACGCGCTCGAGCCAACCGTTGTCATTAGTGCAGCCGCACTCTTCTCACTCTCTCTTTCTCTCTGCTCTGTCACTCTGTCTTCGGTGCTGTTGTTATTGCAGTAGGCATTTTGACGGGATTTGTAGCGTCCTTTTAGGCGCACAACACAAGCCGGCACACTTCTTGCGCTCCGCTGCACTCCGCATAGCTGGCGATGGGATAAAGTAAACAAAAGATGCTGTCAGCGGAATACGGCAGCAGCTGAAAGGTGCCAAGACAAACAAGCGCTGCGATTGTTGGCAGCTCATCGATTCGACTAAAGGCCGCCAATGGGTGATTTCCTCTGGCAGGGAACGGCACGATTGCAAGAGCGTCAGGTATTTGCTTTGAGTGCTCGCTTTGAGATTTGTGCGTGTTTGTGTGTGTGTGTTTAGGTTAGGTTGAATCGCTAAGAGCGCTGACATTGCGGCTGCTCTGGGCCAATTAATGGAACTTGGAGTGTATTTGAATTTATTTAAAGCTCAAACAGCAAACTTATCTCTTTCAGGGCAAATTCCGGAACCGGAACCTCTTCTATTTCATCAATCAACCACTTAAACTCTCTTATAGCAACCTTAGCAACTGCTTCGTTCGAGTTCATTCAACTCGACCCATACAAATATGTTCTTCCCCCTATTGTACGCCATTTCTGTTGCTCGCTGCAACAATTTTAGAATTAGAATTTCAACCACAACCCTTACGCACATCTAACCTCAAACTGCCAAACCTCAAAAAGCCATAAAACACATTTCCTCATCTTCACACGAAATAAACCGCCTACACCAAAGTTCGTAAATCAGGACTATTTACAGCGAATCGTCAACGTGTAGGAGGAGAAATTCGGTTTAAACCGAACACCGCGAACGTTGCATAACAGACGAAATTCTTTGGAAGGCCGACTTCAATGGTTTCCAATGCGAATTGTAAAAATAAAAAATTATGAAAAATAACATTTTAGGGAAAATTTGAGTGATAAAATGAATCAGTGTGGCACGTATAGAGTCTAAACCGGTTGATTTCTCCGAATTCTGATTGTTTTTAATTTTTATTTGAATTATGTGGCTCCAAATTATAGGGAAACGTTCTCGAGTTTTTTTTTTCCAGATTTCTATTTGTGCAAAATTTGTCATACTGCAACTTTGCGCTCAACTGAATGAACCACATACATTTCCTCTTAGTTTTCGCAGCCCCGAATTATCGGAATTTTTGTAAAATTTGTCATACGGTAACTCTGCCATCTAACTGAATGAACCACACCACCTGTTAGCCCCGGATTGTAGGAATTTTCCGTGTCAACTTTCATTCAGATTACCAGTTAACCCCTTCGCTATTTTATTGTCATATGACAAAATGCTTCGTGTGAACGTCTGAACTCACTGTGGATTCATTAAAACATTTTTTGTTGGTGCTTGGAATTATTTGAAGGTTTAGGAAATTAATAAGCTATATTAAAATTTTAAAAAGAGAAATATACAGGTTTTTTACTGTTATATCTTTTCATAGTAAAGAAAGAAGAAGCAAAAAATCAGATATTTTTTAATGGACTTTTTAGTTCAAATTCGTATACTTTTTTGATTTTTAGTTAGTAAAAGTTTAATTTAGTAAGTAACTAATTCAACCAAAACAGTATAGTTGCTACCATATGACAACATTCTAAAAAATTAATAAAATTAATTAATAAAAATTGAAAAAAAATTATCACGGAAGAAATAATTTTAAATTTAAACTTTTCCCAGGAAAAACCTGTAGCAATAGGGTTAAGGAACAGCGATGTTTTGAGGCCCACACTGGCCACACATATTGTCCATTTATGTCAAATCTGCCCGCCCTACAGGCAGCGGAAAATGCTTTTTTTGCAAAATGTTTGCTCGAATCAGTTGTCAGCAACCGAATACAACCAACGCTCTGGCAGCGCAATAAAACTTCACTCGCCCAACAGAGTTGCATTTTACGATGGCAGCCGCACTTTGTACCCCGAGAACGGCACAAATTTTGTGCGCTGATGCGAACTGAAATTGTGCGGTTTTCATCTGCGCACCCACTCCACCGACAACAACTATTCCTTAATGTTGTCAATGTATGTGTGTGTGTGAGTGTATGTATGAGTGGGTGGATGTTAATGTGAATGTGCGGCGGAAATGTGACATGAATGCGCATTTCGAATATTGAGTCATTTTTGCGATTTAATGTGCCACACTGACGCACTCAACAACTACACATTTTTGACACATTGCAGCGGAGAGCGACGGGAAACAGGAAATGGCATCGTTAGCAGTAAACAAGCGCGACTGATTCTTCCACTCCGCTGCACGTCTCGGCTAATTATCACCGAAATGCGATTTGAATAGCCGCATGTGTGCGTAAAGCGCTCGCAATTGACGTCATGAATTTGGCAAATTCGTTCGGCTGTCCGTCTGTTTGCTAGTTTTCCAAGTGCCGCGCGCCCGAATCACATGTTGAATGTGTATGTTTATGATCAGCCGTCGAGGAACACTTAACTGCTGAATATTCGCGCACATTTCGCAGACGGCAGCACATTTCTGGGCGAAGAAATCGACAATGAAATTCGCCAGTCAAGTGGTTTTTGTGTTTGTGACGTCACAGTTTGTATGTGTGTGTGTGTGTGTGTGTGTGTGTGTGTGTGAACGTTTGTTTACGGCCGCGTGTGGTATGCGGACAATGCAGCCACTTCTTCGCAGTCCATATTGCGAAATAGCTATTTTGGGTTCAGTGTTTAATTTTTTGTATACAGTAAATATTTTCTAGTTAGGAATGTTGAATGAGTTCAAGGTTAAGTGAGTTCGCTCTTTAATTGATCTGCGTTGGCAATGAAGAAGCCAATGAGTTGGCAATTAATTCGAGAGTCTTGAAGCAAAGGCGCCCATTAGCACAGCAAATTGATTTATTGACAGATAGAGGCGCCACTTATGTAGAGCTTACTGTACTTATTATTAGACGACATAGACATTAACCTTTATGGACTCATGGCAGCTGTTAAACACTTTGTTTACTTTTAGGCGTCGGAATTTTTTATTGGCATTATTTTTCATGAACAATTTGTGTTTTTGTAATGAGTTATATGAATTTATAGCACCAACAGCCAAATATTTCTTGGCAAACAAATTCGAAAGAAATTACTCACAAGTGTTTTGTGACGAAATTAAGAGCAAAACAGCATCGAGACGCATTCGGGAGATAAAGAAATTAAAATTAAAAAAGAATCAAGGCACTGAATTAAAAGACAAGTGGACATTGAAAGAGAAGAGGACAAGGAATAAGGATAGAGATAGAAGGCTGAATGCATAATAACAAATGAAAGATGAAAGCAAAAAATTTGAAAAGAAAGAAGGAAATAAAAGAAAAATGTGAAAAAAGAATGTGAAAAAGAAAAAGAGATGACAACAGATGTGGGAAGTGAGTGAAAGGAAGCGAAAGACAAGATATGAGAGATGAGTAAACGGAGATTAAAGAAATGGTAGAGATGGGACATCAGAGAAAATAGATGAGAAATAAGAGATAGAAGAGGAGAGGATGAGAGACAAAAGTGAAAAGTGTTGAGATGCACGAGTTGAGATAAGAGATGAAAGATAAGAAGTGAGAAATGAGAAATGAGATATTAGACATGGAAGATGACAAAGAAGTGATGATAAAGAATAAATTATGAGTAATGGAAAAATACGAATGAAGTTCAAGTTATGAAAAATGAATGATTGTAAATGATAAATGATAGTAGAGATAGTAGATAATAGATAGTATATAGTAGATAGTGGATAGTAGATAGTAGATAGTAGATAGTAGATAGTAGATAGTAGATAGTAGATAGTAGATAGTAGATAGTAGATAGTAGATAGTAGATAGTAGATAGTAGATAGTAGATAGTGGATAGCAGATAGTAGATAGTAGAAACTGTCAATGGGAAACGAGAATTAGGAAACGTCAGAAACAAAATAAAGAAATGGAAGTATACGATAGAAAGTTGACTCTTGAAAGATGAGAAATGGGAAATTACAATTGAAGTTCAAGTTATGGAGAATGAATGATTGGAGATGACAGATGATAGTAGATAAAAAAATGTCAATGGAAAACGAGGAATCGAGAATGGGAGGTAGACGATAGAAAGATGTAGAGATTTTGTAGGGATGCAGTGGGATGAAATACAGGGGTGAAAGGTGGGGGTTCAAACCCCCAAAACAAAATTTGCCAGTACAAAAAATTTTTCGAATGATATTCGGCCAGAAAGTTGTACTCAAAACCCACCAACAATGAAATCATGTGTGCACCAGTGGTGAAAGATAATATGATATATAAAAGATAATAGAGACCTGAAAGATGGAAGTTAGCAGAAAAGAGAGCTGAGTTATAGGAGCCTAAAGGCGAGAGACGGGAAATGAGTGACTAGTCAGGATCTGGACGACGGACAGAGGCGACGGAAGATAATAAATTGTAGATGGGAAATGGAGAATGATGGGCGAGAGATTGAAAATGGAAAATTGGATATTGATCTTTAAAAAGTAAATGAAATGAGAAAAAACCTATTGAGATAAAGATGAGAGAGAACATGAGAATAATCAAAGAGAAAGATGGGAAATATAAGATTGCAGATGGTATATAGCAGATTATAGATTGTAGCTAATGGATGGTAGAAAACATCGATGGTAGATGGTCGATGGTATATAATCGATGGTAGTTGGAAGATGGCAAATTGCTGATGGTAAATGGAAGAGGGACGATGGCAGATCCTAGATGGCAGATGGTGTACGATAGTTGGTCAATAGTATATAAAGGATGGTAGGTTGTGTATGGTAGATGGTGATTGATAGATATAAAATAAAAGATTTGAAATGAATGATAAAAAGTGAGAAATAATGGATGTTCGTCTATTTGAATTTGAAAGTCTGTACCAACTCAGCTAGTCTAATGCTTTCAATTATCTGCACCACTTAATTTGGTTAAGGCCAGCGAAGTATGCAGAGCCCACACTCACTGGCCGTAGTCAATCTCAATCCAAGTGCGTTTTCAGGCACTAAGCCGACATGTCAGCTGCATTGTTGTGTCTAAGTAAGTAATAATTAAATTACCTTAATGGCTTAAGTAAATATTTGCCGCCAGCTAATACGGTTTTGTCGCTTCCAACCTATTGACATCAATGTGTGCGGGGCAGTGCGCCTAAAATGCCACTACACATACACACACTCAAATATTAAGTGGTGCCCAATGCCAAAAGGGCCCAGCTAGATTAATAAAATTATTTATTAGTGGAAATACGTCGGGCGAATGCTTTCACATGAATGAGCGCGGTTTGCTGCTGCTAAACAACAACAAATTTCAGCAGCGTTCTTTCGCCACTCTGCACCTTCGCTGCGCTCGACTTGGCACCGCACATTTTGTCATTTGTTGCTTTTATGTGGCGGCAACAAAAATTCCTCGCGGCTTATTTTGCTTTCAGCGTAATTGTGGCAAATGTGCTCGCACACACACACACGCACACGCGCGCGCGTGGCGTATTTGAAAAGGATATGGATTACAGAGTAGCAACAATTGTGTGTTTCCTATGCGCGCAACATGATTGGCTGTGTTTGTGGCGTTGTTCTCATTTAAAAAAAGGCCACCATAATCATAATAATGGCGTAATTTCGTTGTTGTTGTTGCTTTTGTTGTTATTGCAGCTGGCATATGGCATATGGAGTTCTCTGCATAGCTGGCAACATTATTACCGTTGCGTCGTGTGTTGTTGTTTGTTGCTCATATTGCCATTGTTATTGCAGTTGTTTGTGGTCTTTTTGTTATTGTAGTTGTTGGCTTTTATTACAGTGCGCGCTTGGGTAAATATGTCGACCAATTTTTGTCGCTATTTGGCGGTTATTATGCCACGAACCGGAAATGGCTCAATGGGCCAGTCGAGCCAAAAACCGCACAATTGTTTCATGTTGTTGTTGTTGTTGTATGTGATCATTACACAGGCAAATGGTTGAAATATATGTGGCTTGCCATAAATGATCCAAATTCTCGGAATTTAATGCTGCAATTACACTGCGGAAACAGTAAAGCGCAGCCTAAAAGCATACCACAAAAAGTGAGCTTTAAGGCCAACTGCAACTGCGACGACTATTCAATTTCAACTTTTCAAATGCTATGCAAACTAAGATACACACTTGAATATTGGAGTAGGAAAAACAGCAGCGTTCTTACGCCTAAAAGTAGGCAACAGCGTTGAGTAGGAATTTCATATGTCGATATGTATGTAGCTTGAAGTCGGTGGTTGGTAAGAAGGCCTCAGACGCCAGCAAACGTTGCTATTTTAATACTTTGTTTTCTTGGAAAATATTTTCATTTCGTCAGTTTTTATGACCGCTGGCGCCAAAATATGAAATCACTCCCGACACATTTAAAAACACAGAGAAATTCTGCCACCAAAGTGTAACCCAGTGTTTATCTAATCGGAAATCTAATAAAGTGAAAAAATGTGTGGAATAAAAATATTTAAATTGCAATGCTGAGTTGGTACAAAAATTCTAATTGAATTTTTAAATTTTTTGTATTCTTAAAATTGTTATTTCATGATGCAAATTCAAATGCTCGAATTGCGATTTTTTGGTTAGTGTCCGCTGAAAATTTTAGAATATTAAAAACAATAATAGAGCTTTATTTTTCGAAATTATTTGCCCAAAGCGCAGGTTTTCCGTTTTAGATAAATTATGCATAAATAAGTAAATAGTTATAACGTCCACTTTCTTGTATGATGAAGACGCAAAGCTCTCATAACAAGAAAAGTTTGGTCTAGCAAAATTTTTTTAAATACTCAAAACTTACACCACAGTTTGTTGTTCACGAAAAAGCAAAAAACAATTTGTCTTTCATGTGGTTTTTTTTGAAAATTTGTTCATTCCATAACAAAATACCATTTAACTGTCAGCGACTCCATAAATTTCATTCTTTCGGCAAATGTTTCCCAAGGACCTCAGTTTTCTTCATTTAATTGTATTTTCCAAAAATATATTTAATATTTATTACATTGCCACATTGCTCAAAAACGATTTTCATCAAAACATTAAAAGATTTTCTTTTCCGCATTGCAGCAACACTTTGCCATTTCACAATGCTGTTGCTGAAACTGTGCGAAAGCAGAGAAGCCCGTGGCGGCTGTCAGCGCGCTGCAATTTCGCTTCGCTGCACTGTGCAAATTTGCCGTCCGCTTAAGTGCATTGATAAGCGCTGCAAAGTGTGCGGAATTATCTGCAATTTATCTTAGCCCAATATTTGCCAGCGCGCCCGTATATCAGACGCTTTATCGCTGGCGGCAGGCGGAGGTCACTGGCAACTGGCAGTGGAAAATTTACACACCCGCCGACGACAAGTGGGCGGACGGCTGTTGAACCACTGGCTGCGGTGTGGCTGCAGTCGAGATGAGCTAAGTGGCTCCGGAATGTTAATGAGTGAATTATTCATTAATTTTTTTCGTTTGTTCTTGCTATTTCCTTAGTTAATGTATCGAAACAAAGAAGCGCACTGGAGAAATCTGTACTTGGCGCAATTATGAAAAATCCGATACCACATGGCAGCATTAACTTGAGGAACGTTCAGCGTTGTCTTTGTGTTTTCATTGGCAGTAAGCAAAAACAAAACTAAAATAACTACAGGTTGGTGCCTTCTCAGACGGTTCTAGAAGAGTTGCAACAAACGCAAAAGAAAAAGTCGATGGACTATGTGAAAGTCCTTGGGCGATACAAAAGCGCATAGGCAATGCGAAAGTCAGTTCCCTGAGTTGTAAGGGGCAGAGAAAGAGAGTATCATGTTTCCAGTGAAAGCGTCGGGTTACCAAGTCAAAGAAGGCCTCCTTACCTCCTGGGTCTGACCAATATGTGAACTGATCTGTGTTATATAGAACTTAACGAGTGTAGTAGTAACTAGTGGTGCACACAGAATTTCATTTGAGGTCGGGGTTGCGTACAACTTTTGAGCTCGATTCCATTTCAAACCACATTTTGCACCAGCCATCTTCCTTTTGGGGGGGTTGAACCCCAAAACCCGCTGTGCGCAACTGGTAGTAGGTATCAACTTTTGTTACACTTTGTATAGTTGTTGAACATAGCTTTGAACTGTAAGAATCTTGAAGATTGATTGATTGTTTGATTGATTGATTGATTGATTGATTGATTGATTGATTGATTGATTGATTGAACGTTCGAAAGAATCAGACGTGTTTTTATTTACAGGAGTTCTTATGAAAATTCGGTGGCTAGCTTCCCTTTGGGCGACTTTTAGAGTCCTTTGCCTAGTGCGACATTTTCAAAAACCAGTTGAAGAGTTTATCTTCTGTAAGACCAGCCTCAGTTGTTCTCAACGCCTTGATGTGAAAGACAGAGAACGCACAAAAATACATCAGACATCATAGATACCAGTCAGTGGGTTTCATCTTTTTTCTTATAAAACACTTCTACAAAAACTCGTCTAAGCCGATGAGAATTACAAGAATCGCATAAGTAGGCAATTGCCCAAAAAACGCCGTTCAGATTTGGCGTAAAACTACAGGTCCCCTCCCATCGTTCCAAACATTTGATATGTGTGTTGTAACACATCTTGAAAAAGCAGTGTTGCACATTTTTGGCACAATGAACCCATAAATATTTAAATTGCATAAAATAAAGAATAATTTAATAAATAGATTGATTTAATAATAGAATATTTAGATTTAATTATAGAATATTTTTATTTGCATAGAATATTTAAATTGCATAAATTTTCTTTAAACAAATACCATACATCGCTCAACCAATTAGGCGATGTTTTCACTGCCCAGCAAAGCTCTGCCAAAGAAACTATACAATTACTCACTCATCAAGAAAACATCGCAGCGGCGCAAATGGCTCAAACGAAAGCTCGACACCGCACGTCACTCGCCTCAACCACAATTTGCCGGTCTCTTTCGACGAAAAGCTGCGCGCTAAACGCGTAAACAGAGCGCCAACTTTTGCGAAAAGCAACGCTCGGGCCGACGATCGAAACCGGTGGTGGCGCTGACGGTGCGTGGCGACGGCGAGGATAAAGGTGACACCGGCTTCTCACGTGCGCGTGAGCATTGGTGAGTTGGCTCTTTGCGCCGACTACAAGTGCGATCGCCGATCGGGCACCGAGAGAGCGACCGCAACGGCGACAAAGCTAAATGCTGCCCAACGCCGCGTTGGGGCTTTCAGTTGTCTGTGAGCTTTGAACGCGCGTGAATGCACAAAACTCAGTTAAATGGATTTTCTGTTGAAATAAGAACGAATTGTGTGCCGGTGCAAAATAATATAAAATTTTAAAGGAAATATTTATTTGTTCACCAAAAATTTGTAGATTTTTAAAAAAGATTCAAAGCAGTACACTTTTGCATTGAAGAGCAAAAGTGAATGAGTAAAGCGAAACGCGAACAGCGAGTGAAACCACCAACAACAACAGTGTGCGGGGCCAGCAACTGCGCAGCGTTGAGATACACAGATCGTGTCGACTGTCCGACGTTTCGGCCGTTTTTTGTGCTGCTTGTTGTTGTTTATGGCGTGTCAAACGGAAATTCATAAATTAGTAAATTTTTGTTATTACTTCAGCTCGAGTAAAAATTAGCCAAATAAATGTGGAAAAATATAAAAATCTGACAGCTAATAAGCCAAGTTTGCAGCGCCGGCAAAGCAAAGAACACACACACACACCGACACAAGCGAGCAATTCGCCGAAATCAACGCAAAGCTAAAGTGGCCGCAGCGCTGGAAGTGAAAATTCAGTAAAATAGAATAAAGCAAAGTGCGTGGCGTGGCGTGCGAGCTGCCATTACGAAATGATAATTGCTATCTGGCCGATACGCGTTACGTGCGTGCCGAGATAAGATACGCGCCGCGTTTGCGTACTCGCCGTCAGGCCGTTTCTTAGTTCATTTGATTTTTTCGGCAACGCCAAACAGCGTAAAGTGGTGAACCGCGTAGAAATAGCACTGCAAATGTGTTGAACGTGTTCGAGAGCATTTTGTGGTGTTACTTTTATCGTTGTTGCTACTGCTCATAATTTGAAAAGTCCGAGGCACCGAGAGCCAGGCGATGCGAACGGCCGATAGCGCACAGTTGCAGCCTAAACTTTAAATGAACTGAAAGCGTCAGCAGTTAACTACGCCGGAGACCACAAAAGGTACGTACAACAACACAACAGCAGAATTGTTGTGTGTGTGTTTAGTTGCATGCCTGAGTTTACTTAGCTGTCTGTCGCACGTTCAGCGGGACATTCAACTTATCTTGTTGTGGGGCACTGAAAAACACAGCGCTGGGTTACGTAAGTTATGCTTGCGGGAAGGGGCAAAGTTCAACTTCAGTAAGAATATCAGTCAAAAAACGTTTTCAAATTTATTATAAGAAATAAAAAATTAACAAAATTGCAATTGAAAGCCTGTAAACATATATTCGGACTCCTCTATACTGGATCTATATTGGTCATAAGTTTCTCATTCGTCTAGAACTAACAGAATGTTCAAGCACTTATGGGCATATCTACTTATTGTCTCTCCTTGTGGTACGATCTCAGGCCCATTTCGAGGCTTAAGTTTGTGCTTAGGCAATTCCTATGCCCAGACAGCCGCTTCAATCTCCAATCTCAAAGAATGAATATTCTATAACCAATAATGCAGCTTAGGTTAAGCTTTCCGTTGTTATCTATGCTCTACTATTGACTGCCTAGTAGTAAAAGAGACTTCAAGAATTGTTCCAAGGGACAGTATTTTCCTTTCAGAATATTTTTGTGTATGAAAATGTTCCTTCTTCAGTATTAAGTTGTGTTGAAACTCTGACTACTTACAGGCAGGTAGGTCCATACAGGTAGGTTGTAGTGTTGCCAGATCAGGAGTTTTCCTCCTAGATTTAAGAGATTCTTGGCCTTTTAGGAGAATTTTTAGGAGGAAGAATTTGGATAACAAAGTATAATGTATTGAGAACACTGGCAACAAAACATATTTTGGCAACTATTTTAATAGCCAAAGTCAGTGTTAAAAATTTGTACGCTTACAAAATGTAAAATCGTTCTACCTCGATCTCACTTAATGCTGTCACAATGAAATCCCACCAAAAAAGGCACTTTTGTTTAATTCATTTTATTATCATTACATATTTTTATTTTTTTATCAGAAATTTAATACCTTTAAAATGACGCAAATTATAGAAAAAAATTTAAGAAAGTGTTTTAACTTTTGGGAGTAAATTTCAGTATTTTTTAAGATTTAAAAGAAAGTCATTTCAGGTATCTGGCAACACTGTAGTGGCTGCCTCTGAATGAGACACACTTAGGCCTCTATATGGGTCCATTGTGACACCACAAATTCCACTAGTTTGGAAATGTGTATGGAACACTGTTTCTTCAACCTGTGTACAACACAGATTTCAAATGGATGGGCAAAAGGACCTGAACGGCGGTTTTGGCAACTTTTTCACATTATTAGGTTTTGTCATTGCCTACTTGTGCGGTTCTTGTTCTCATCTCCTTTATGTGGATAGCGATAGAAGTGGGCAAGTGTTTTACCAGCCCGATCCAGGATTCGAACCTGGGGCCTCGGTATGAGAAGCCAGCGCGCTACCCGCTGGACTTTCCAGGCCGGCACATGTCTATAGAACACGTTGGAAATAATATCCTAAAACTTCGCTGAAAGGAACATGTTGCAAACTTCTTTGTATGAATTTGGCAGATAAATACCCTTAAGCAATGTGAGTCGCAGCAGGAATCGTTACCTGGACCAGTACTGACTTGCAGAAGAGGGCATCACGCACCTGAACCTCCGTGAGTTACTAAATTTTATTCAATCGGTGAGTCTGGGCGATGTTTCCTAACTGTTTGTAGAAGCGGGCACAATATATCATTACTGGTCTCAGTGCACTTAACCCCCAACAGCATCATTCCTTTTATTGATCTATCCAACTAAAGTTTGCGAGAATCTCTCAGTTGTGCCAAAATTGACTTTAAATAAATAAACCGCCTCAAAAACTTGGCATAAACATTGCCTACAATTTATGGCCCCCAAAACTACATAAACTTCTTTAGTACAAACTATACAATTTCCGATCCATAAGCGCCAAAGACAGACGCCAGATGGCGCTCCAGCAACTCGATTTGCGCGCCGGCACAAAACTGACAGTAGGGTTTTGACTTTTTAAATGTCAGGCCGACAACAATAAAACACCACAAAAGCCTCGCTCAATGGCCGCTACTCATTAGGGAGAAAATACAACCTATGCAGAGCGATAACAAGGCGCTTACATATTGTCTGCACGCAGTTGTTGTTGTGGTTGTTATTGTGGCACTGAACAAAGGCTTTGGAAAGAAAATCGCATTAATGCAATTTCACGTCATTGACAGCAGTCAAAAATGGCCAACAAAAGCTGCTAACAATGCAACACTTGTGCAACAATAAGCAACAACAGCAGCAATTTTACGACAAAATGCCAATCGCACAACAACAACAAAGACACACGCACAATAGTGCGTTAATTAAAAGGGCATTCAATGACAACAACAACAACAGGAACAATTGGCCAGGAAATAAACGCAAGTCAACTGTGCCAGAAACAACAACCACAACAACTACTACAGCAATTACAGCAACGTGTATCATAACCAGCGAAACAATTCTTTTCAGTGTGAGAGAAGTAAAACTGAAAAAAAAAACCGCTCGAGGCTGCGCGATGCATAAATTTTCGTTCAAGTTCGTACAATTTACATTTTGTCACATAAATTCATTAAATTCGTTTTAATTTTTGTCTCCTCTGACAAAAAACAATTTGAATTTTTCGTTTAATATTTGACTGGGCAATTTCAAGTGCACAACAACAACAACAATTGGTAATGTGTTACAACAGAGGCAATAACCATGTCACAAATTTTAATTATGGCTTTCTGAGTTTTTTTTAGAAGGAAAATATGAAAAATATTCAACTACCGCTGGGCCAGTCGACCAATACCAGCTTTCCAATTATTTTTATAATAATTATTTTCCTGCGCTGCTCATTTATGAATTTTTCGTTTGCATAGTATTTCTTGCAGCGTGACAAGTGCTTTCGACTGTCACAATTTGTGTCCAACTGCAACGCCCATTAGCGTGTTTCGTTGTGGCCGCTGCGTCTGCGTTGAAGGAGGCGGGGCCAGCAGGCGGCAATCGCAATTACTGTACTCAATATTGAAACTGTTTACTTCTGGTTGCGCTGTGCTACATTCATTGGCACAGTTTTTGTTGTTATGGCTTTCAATTTTACCTGTACATATGTACACTTGTATGTACAGTTGCGGTCAAAATAATAGTAGTACGCATACAACGAAAAGAAAATTAAGAAAAAATAATCTGCTTTTTTTTACAAATATTTATTTTGTATTTTTTTTAACAAGTTATATGTGTTAACAATGCAAACATAAAAGAAAACTTAAGAATTAAACTCAGTTTGGTTTGATTTAAATTAAATGCGTCAAAAGCTCCAAAATATGGACGGTCAAAAAAATAGTAGTTCGCTTTACTTTCATAAAAATTAAGCAACAATTGTGTTTCATTTTAAAAGATTTTGTGGTTAAATAGTAATAACGTAATGTTTCTTCAAATTAATATTTAGTTGCGTGACTGTTGTTTGGCTATTACTGCAGCACAGAGCCGATGCATTGAAATAACCAAATTTTCATATCTTTCTCTAGGGGCGTGGTCTACTGCTTCTCAAAGTTGATTATTATTTAAAAGATTATTGTGAGCAACTGCTCTCTTCACGTCACACCACAAATTTTTAATTATATTGAAGTCTGGTGATTGTGCGAGCCATTCCATAACCCTAATCCTGCTTTTGCGAAGCTCCTTTCGTGCGACCTTTCTTGTATGCTTTAGGTTATAATCCTGTTGGAAGACCCAAAGCATTGGCGTTTCTTCACTGACATACGGTAGCACGATTTCCTGCAAAATTCGTACACATACACATCGATCCATCGTTTTTTTGATCAAATAAATAGCGCCACTCCATAAAACGTAGGACATGCATTTATTTATTCAGCATGTCTTACGTTTTATGGAGGTGGCGCTATTTATTTGATCAAAAAAACGATGGATCGATGTGTATGTGTACGAATCTTGCAGGAAATCGTGCTACCGTATGTCCAATAAATAGCGCCACCTCCATAAAACGTAAGACATGCATTTATTTATTGAGCATGTCTTACGTTTTATGGAGGTGGCGCTATTTATTTGATCAAGAAAACGATGTATCGATGTGTATGTGTACGAATCTTGCGGGAAATCGTGCCACCGTATGTCCGTGAAAAAACGCCAATGCTTTGGATCTTCCAGCAGGATTATAACCGAAAGCATACATGCAAGGTCGCATGAAAGGAGCTTCGCAAAAGCAGGATTAGGGTTATGGAATGGCTCGCACAATCACCAGACTTCAATATAATTAAAACTTTGTGGTGTGACGTGAAGAGAGTAGTTGCTCACAATAATCTTTTAAGTAATAATCAACTTTGAGAAGCAGTAGACCACGCCCCTAGAGAAATATATGAAAATTTGGTTATTTCAATGCATCGGCTCTGTGCTGCAGTAATAGCCAAACAACAGTCACGCAACTAAATATTAATTTGAAGAAAAATTACGTTATTACTATTTAACCACAAAATCTTTTAAAATGAAACACAATTGTTGCTTAATTTTTATGAAAGTAAAGCGAACTACTATTTTTTTGACCGTCCATATCTTGGAGCTTTTGACGCATTTAATTTAAATCAAACCAAACTGAGTTTAATTCTTAAGTTTTCTTTTATGATTGCATTGTTAACACATATAACTTGTTAAAAAAAATACAAAATAAATATTTGTAAAAAAAAGCAGATTATTTTTTCTTAATTTTCTTTTCGTTGTATGCGTACTACTATTATTTTGACCGCAGCTGTATATGTTTTTGCTTTTTTCTTGATTTATTATTTCACGTCTTTCATTGCTTCAATGTGTTATTTTGTCGCTTATATACAAATGTACTTACATACATACATAGTTGTTGGTGTTTTTGTATGTTGTTCGCTGTGTTCGCTTCGAGCATATCTGAAAATTACTCGGCGATAAGAAAAGGTTGTGCACACCGACTGCCTTCATTAAGCGCTGCCACATGTTTGTCTGTTTGTCCGTCTTTCTGTATGCGTCTGCACGTGTATGTGTAACAAATCAATTTTACTTAATTTACACTTCAATACGCAGCACACACATTGGGCCGTCAACGACAGACGCACAAACAGACGGACTGCCGCCCATTGCGTTTGCCCAACGAATTTCTGTTAATTTGACAAAATATATCGTGTCCAAGTAAACTTGACAACGAGACGCTAATTAATTCTGGAAGCTGGCAGCTAGGTGCCGGAATGTAGCTGCTTCAGTCTTTTGATGGCAAAACTGAATGAGTTTCATGGAACAATGTATAAATAAATATTTTACATAAGAGTTGCGATGACAAAAGGGACTTTGGGGTAGGAGAAAGAAAAGAGACGAAATTATGATGATTACAGCATAGAAAGAGAAAAGAGGAGAGGAAGAGAGAAATATGCTTTCAAACAGAGACAGTAGGAAGATAGACAGACAGCCAGAGGAAGCGATGGGGTCATTGAAAAGCAGTACAAAGGTGGAAATATAATAAAGATGAAAATGCAAAGCAAAAGACACCAAATAGAGGAGACAGCAATAAATTTTAAGAGAGTTCAGGACACATTTTAAGCCATGAAACCAGTTGCAGTACAAAGTTTATTTTGTATCCATGGATAATTGACAGAAAAGTCATTAAAAAGCAAAGCAATAATTTTTCCAATGTATGCAAATCCTTGAAAAAAGCAAATAAAACACAGACATTTTCTTTGTGTTCTCCCCCGTCACAAATCACTAAATCTCTTCGTTAATCTAATTGCACACAGGAAAATATGAGCATTGCTCGTTACATACAAAAATCCAAAAATACATTTTCATTCCATTCTCATCACACATTTCAAATTTCACATTAAAATTTTTCGTATTGCACAAGCGGCGCATCAAAAACCATTTCAATCTTTCGGCGTTTCTCGAGGCAGCCAATTACACGTGCACCGCCTTCAAAACGCATTTAATTTTAAAATATTTTTGAAAATATTTGATGCTCACACAAGCCCACACACACACACAAAAGCCACACATCGACTGTCTGCGATTCAACGTGTGTGTGTGTTTGTATCTGAGGTAAAACATTTTGTTGTTGATGTGGTAAGTTTGGCATTTTTCATATCGAAATTGCAGCACAATTTGATGCCACTACAGAAATGTTTGCTGCAAAAATGTAAAAAGAAAAATAAGAAAAATTCCCAGCATAGAAACAAATTTAATGAATTTTGCCCAATTTCAATAAATTTTCGCTTTAAATTTCAAAAGTTCAAAGTTCACATTCCTACTGTACTCATTTTTCCATCAGCCAGGCCAATGACTTGGTTTGATATCAGTATTGAAATCATATTCTAAATAATAGAAAATATATTTTTCCTAATTTTTTCTTATGTACTGCTGCCACCTGCGCTACTTACGCACCGTGTTTACGCGTCGTTCAGCCGTTCCGCAGCAGCTCTCGCCCTGAGCAGAGCTGCTATCTCTGGAATGTGCTTATTGTGCTTATCTGTTTGTCATTAGAATGGAATTTTATCGGTGCGACTCCAGCGATACTAACAAATGCGCTGACATTAGTTTCGAGGCTGAGTTTCAGCTGCTAGAGGAGAGAGTCTCGTCAGAGCTAAAATAGTTGATAGATTGTGCTGGCATATGGAGTTCGAAACGAGCAAAGTAGACAGGCGAAAATCAGTAAATAAAAAGTTGAAAAGGTAGAGAACACAAAAAGCATAACTAATTTGTATAGATATGTATTGTATAGAGGCAAACAGAACAGATAGTTCAAGATCAGATCCCAAGCCCAGTAGGGGCTCAAAGAAGGTGAGAAGCAGAAAGCAATTTTGAGATTAAAAAAACAGTAAGAAGCAGTTAAAAAATCATGTAGTGAAAAGCAAAAAAGGGGACAAAAATTATGTTTAGTACTTGTACAATCATCGTTCATAAAAGAAACTAATCTAACTTAATTGGGGTCAGCTGAGAACTAGATTGATGTTCTGAGAAGAAATTGTTGTCCTTCAGATGCCCAAGTAAGAAGTTTGGAAGTTCTTACCAATGATTTTTGCAAGAGTTGCATTGACTAGAAAGAAAGAAAGAATATTCTTCATCTTCAAAATGTTTGATCTACACTCCATAGGAAAGGGAGAACAGAATTCTTTCTAATGATTTTTGCAAGAGAAAGAAAATGTACATTGTCTTCAAAAAATTTTGTCTACAATTTATAGGAGAAGGGCGAAGTTATTTTTTTTTTTGCAAGAGTTACATTGACTAGAAAGAAACTGTACTTTATCTTCTAGAGACATCATACATAAAGAAAGTAACTTCTCTAACTAATGTGGCATCAGTTGAGAACTACAATTGATGTTCTGCGGATCTTTGTCCTACAGATGCCCTAGTAAGAAGTTTGGAAGTTCATTCAAATTATTTTTGCAAGAATTATATTGACTAGAAAGAGAAAGAAAATGTACTTTGTCTTCGAAACATTTGATCTTCACTCCATAGGAAAAGAAGAACGGATTTCTTTCTAATGATTTTTGCTTTGACTAGAAAGAAAATGTTCTTTATCTTCTAAACACATCATACATATAAGAAAGTAACTTCTTTAGCTAATATGCCATCAGCTGAGAACTACTCATGTTAGAAGTTTGGTAGTTCTTTCCAATGACTTTTGTATTATTTGCATTGACTAAAAAGAGACAGAAGCTGTATAATATGTTCTAGACACTTCTCCTTTATTCAATAGGAAAAGAAGAACATACTTCTTTCTTATGATTTTTGTAAGAGCTGCATTGGCAAGAAAGAGAGAAAGAAAATTTACTTAATTTTTAAAATATTTTTACTACAATTTTAAGAAGAAGAGTGAAGTTCTTTCTTATGATTTTTGCAACGTTGCATAGACTAGAAAGAGAAAGAACTATATCTTCTAGACACTTGTGTTATATTCAATAGGAGAAGGACCCACCTCAAACATTTTCTGGGACAACAAGAAATCTCGTCGACAGAACTATTCACAGTCTACTTCGATTCGTTAGAAGCTCAAACTTATACTGTGGGTAAATGGATCTAAGCCTCAAAAATGTGTTTTTACAATGACCTAATTAATTTCCCCATTTAGCAGCCATATCTATTTATCTACTAAATTCCATTATCATAAATTTCAACCGTCATATATAAAATAAAATTATATTTAAAAAAAATTAAGTTAAAAATCAGCAGTAGCACCTTAATACAATATTAAAAAAAAAATTATAACATATCAAAAGATAAAAAATAACCTCAGTTAAAACTTGTTTGCCAAAACTAGGTCAGCGATTATTTTAAACAATTTTTGCACACAAATTTTTGTTGGTTTATTGCGATAACAGTTGGCGTCAACAATTTTTCCTGGAAAATATTTACAGATAATGGTGAATTTTGTCTTATCTTTGGCGTCAAAAATTTTTCCTGGAAAATATTTACAGATAATGGTGAATTTTGTCTTATCTTTATTACTAGTCGTATCAATGATATAATTTAGTAGGTTAAGACAGATCATAGAGAAGAAAGTAGAAACTTAAAAACCAATTTAAATGTTTTGAGAGAATTCATAAAATTACAAAAATGTATAAATTTATACTGAAACAAAGTTTTAACACTGTTAAGTTTTTAATATATGGAACAAATATTCGTAAGCTGCCAACCAGTGCCGAAAATGACTAATTAAATTTTTAAAAATACAAAATTAACCACAATTTGGTTCTGAAACATGGGAAGCCATTAGTTGAAAAACCTTGTTTGGTAGCACAATGCGCCTCGTGTCATAAAAGACAATTTGAAACTGGCCACTTAACCCACCTACCAACCCAAGTTATAACATTATCTGCCATACTGCGATAAACAAACTCAAACTGTCTTCAACTCGAGTCACTTTCTCACAGTCAAAGTGCCACAAATGCTGTCGGATTTTGCGTCGTCACGCAGCGCGCCAAGGGAAAACCCTCATTCCTGGTACTTTACCGTTCTTTGCATGTCTGTTTGTCTATGCGGGCGCAACAGCCAAGTGTCAAAAGCAACGTAAAATTTGACATTAATTATTTTCGCAGAATATTTCAAGCAAGCAACAACAGCAAACGACTGACAAAGTCGACTTAAAAAACCCTTTGCAAGTTTTTTATCAACAGCAAAGAGCGAAAGAATTTCCTGTTGACATGTCTGACTTATGTGGAACCAAACTTGTACCATGAAAAAAATGTTATTTGCACTATGCGTCAAACGCCAAGCAGAGCCTAAACTGCCAGATTGCATTTCATTCCTAAACTGAATCGTTGGGTATTTCCGGCCACAGTGTTGAAATATACAAAAAGTTTGCAACATTTTGCAACGAACGCCGTTATGAATATTCAGCGCAACACATTAACAAGGTGCAATAAATATTTTTTGCACAACAAAAACAAACAGATGCAAATTTTTGACGCTTTGCCATCGTTTTGAGTGTTAAACGAGCGCGGCGAACGCAAAGGATTTTATGGCCGCAACCTTTCAATAATTGCGCTTTGCATATGAATGTGTGTGTGTGTGTGTGTGTGTGTGCAATTGTAATTGCAACAATGGCAGAAAATTGTCGTACAACAACAACAACAAATTCTGTGTAGCGTAACAAATAGCGGATAACAATGCCAAATCGAGCGACGCTTTACGTGCATTTTCGCGCCGCCTATTATGATGTTTTAACGCTGCATTTAAGCATTTGGGGAACAAAATAAAACTGATAAAAACATTAACAATTTGTATATTTATATATTAATGCGGCCGTTTAGTATGCGTCGAGCGGTTAACTGAAAGTTGAGCAGCGCTGGCAGTGTTGAACGTGTTTGCGTTGAGTGACACGACAGGGTCGAAAACGGGTTTCGCATATTTTTACTAAGCTCACCTTTGGGCTTTAACTGCAGATGTTCCATGTGTTAGCGCGGAATTTGTTGTTGCATCCATATTGGCAACGCAGTAGAACAAGTTGCGGCTTACATATTTTTGGCCATGTCATTAGTTGTTCCAAATTATGTCACATATACATACATACATACATACATACATACATACATACATACATACATACAAGTAAGCTGTCTGAGATGGAATATCGAATATGGCTGGAAGGTGTGCGAGGCCGAAAAGCGGCTAATAAATAGCGGCGTCATTAAAGCCGCATGCCACCCGAAAAGCGAGTCGTGTGATTTCAGGTCATTATATTTTGGGTAATTTATGCAGTCAATTTGAAAGTTAATTTACTTTTTCAACCCTTCGGCCATCGTGACTTCATTACCGCACAGAGCGCTGCAGCTGGAGACAGACGCAGTCGCAGCCGCAGCCGCATAAATTGACCACCAAAGGCAGTGCGGCCACTTGCAAAAAGCAGAAGCAACAAAAACTCTCAAAATTAAATTTAAAAAAAAACCAACAATTTCAAAGTCAAAATCTGCTGCTCAGAGAAAAAACCAAACAACAACAACAATGTAACAGTGAGACAGCATCCCAAACAAAAATCGGCTATGTGTCTGCAGTTCGTGATTTAATGCGCTGCAATTTGATGATTAAACGCCGCTGGGCTGCGCTCCAACTCCGCCAACCACCGACAGCACAACGCGGCTGGCATTGCAAGCGGCAACAAGTGGTTTGGCGGAATTTGCAGCGTCTGCAACGAAAACGAAAGCGAATTCGCAATAACAACAACAAATGGCAGCAGAGAGCATAAAAAAACGGCACGAAATGGGCAAAAAGTTCGAAGAAGACATTAAGCAAGCAGCCAACCTGCGTTGCCGGCTACAGCGCAGCCGCAAAGTGCCGTCTGCGCAGTTTGGCGCATAAATCAGCGCAACAGACGGACATTTTTTTGTAGTCAGCTTGTTGTTTTTTTCGTTGCGAACATTTTAATGCGCGCTTAGTTGCATGTTTGACTGTTTGGCTTGTGCTATATCAAATTTGTTGTTGTTGTTTATTTTTTCAAAAATGTGAATACAAAAAATTTATTTGACTTTTCTTGACTTTTGCACTCGCAAATGAATTCATTTCGCTCATTCAAGCGCAACCGAAAAAATATTTAACGCAAACTTGTAGCAAACTGCAAGCAAACTGAGAACCGACAAGAAGCAGCAGCCAGCATCCAAACAGCTCAACAGACAGCTAGACGGCCATGCGGCAGCTAAACAGACAACCAAATAAATAACCGCGTGCATCATAAAGCCCATGAATTATTGCACATTTTACACGCCTCTAAGCCAATAACAACTTTTTCGCACACTCACACAAAACTCGTGTGTGTTGCTTTCTGCTTGCATGATTGTTTTTGTTGCTGTTGTAGTTTTCTGCATTTTTTAATTTTACGAGTGCATTTTTATGTGTGTGAATCGGCGATTCTGTGGCTGACCAGCGCCCAAAATAGCCGCTGATGTCATACGCGCGCCAGTCGCACGCGTCCCTCGCTGCCCTGCTCCCTTGTTGCCGCGGGGGTGCCAACCAGCTAGTCAGCCAGCCAACGAGCGATTGGCTGCGCTCCGAAGGTGCCACAATGTGTGCATTCATTAAAATTTAATCTTGTCCGAGAACACAACAGGTCGAGGTGTGTTGCCGCTCGCACACAAATCGGTGTTCACTTCAGCGAACTGTCGCACAGTTGTGCAGCAACAAAGTGTGGCAGATGCCAAATATTGAGCTCTCGTATTGCATTTATCTCATCACCGACCGTCACTGAACTGTTTGAGAGTAAAATTGTTCGTAGAAGACAATGCAGTCTTCGCATGTTGAGTTGTCAGAAGTTTGACTTCTGAAGCGGAGATTTCCTAACGTATCGGACTTTTCGAAAGAATTGACCATTGAATCAAATACTTTCCTGGATCATTCCTGTTTGACTCGTTGCACCGACATGTTGAAACCAAACATAATTCATTGAATCATCATATTTAGTTGGTCATTCCTAGAGTAAACATGGTTCATCTAATTTTAGTTTTAGTAAGTGGATTGTTTAATCTCTGCTTGGCATGTTGCGTTGACTTGCTGAAACCAAACATGATTCATTAAATCAACCATTTTCTTAGGTCATTTCTAGACTCAACTCTGGTTTTGGTAACTAGATTTTTTAATCACTGTGTGTGTTGCAACCAAACATGATTCATTAAATCAACCACATTCCTGCATCTTTTCTAGATCCAACATGGTACACCTAACTTTGTTTTGGTAACTGGATTTTTTAATCACTGTGAGATTCGTTGCACTGACTTATGAAACCAAACATGATTCATTGAATCAAACACTTTCCTGGATCATTTCTAGACCCAAGAAGATTTTCTTAATTCTGGTTTTGATTTGTTGAAACCAAATATGATTCAATGTATCAACCACTTTGCTGGATCATTTCTAGATCCAACAGGGTTCACCTAACCTTGATTTGTTGAAACCAAACATGATTCAATGAGTCAAACACTGGACTCAATCATTTCCCAACATGGTTCACGCAACTTTGTTTTTGGTAACACAATCAGTGATCAAACACTGTGAGCGTCTACAACCGACTACTTGACAACGACTTACGTGCTTTGTTTATCTTCAAAGCCCAACTCGACCGCACTGCTTTTGCGTAGCGCCACTTGCATGCGGAACTAAATAGCGGCCCTTGCACACACACACAACACAAAATTCCAATTCATTTTCATTAGAAAAACAAAAAACCCAGTGAAAACAAATATATCGCATAGATATCGAATGTTTACCAACTCATTTATTCGCTTATTCCACTGTGCCAATGTTGACTTTGTACAATATTATTGCGCTGTACATGCTTGTGCAATGTTATTGTTGTTGTTGTTGTTTTTTAAATTTTTTTTTTAATTAGCTGTTAGTCTGTGTGTTCGTATTTATTTGCCGTACATAGCGCAATTGATTGATTTATGTGAAAATATTTCAATTTAATTTCAACTCATCTAATTCGGTTTTTGCGTTTCCTACTCGTTGTGTGTTGTTGTTGCTATTGTAATTTAGTGTATTTTGTAATTTTCGCCAGCACCGAAAAACTCGCTTCGCTGTCCACCGTTGGTGGCTACTTAAGCAATCGAGCTACGTCGTCGACGACACCTCAACCGTACTTACGTCAGACTTTGTGTCCGCCAACGCTGCGCCAAGTGCGTAGTGCTTTGCCTTTTCGTTCTCTGATTTTTGTTCGAATTTATTTATTTTATTTCTTGTATGCTTTTATTTTTTGCGCATGTTGTCCGCAACAACAACAAAAACAACAACAGCATACAAATTGCCAAAATCGCCACTTGTCGGCGGCGGCTGGCTGACTGATTTGTTGTCCGTTCGGCGTGGCGGTGCGTGATTGAAAGGTTCTCGCTTGCCGTTCGTCAATTAGCCAACGTTTGTTTGGCTGTTTGGCGCGCGGCGCTCGGCACTGTCAATGCCAACAACAATGACCGCAAACACTGGCAAATCATTTTGTAATTGAAATTTACGCGAATTTAATTAAGTCGTTTCGGCTAACGTTCAGATGCGTCCCACTAACATTTGTTGCTGTTTGTTTGTGTTTGCTTTTGCTCCATGCATTTCCATGTGCATTTGTATTTGCGGTATTGTTGTTGTTGTCGTGCTAGTACGAGCGCAAAATCGGTCTCGCCGCAACGCCGGAAATAAATTAGATTTATTTACGGCTGTGGTCGACGCGCTCGGCCGCTGCTGTTTAGTTACTCGAGCGGCATTTGAGCCGCACACACGCCACTCGCCGCCCCAGCTGTCACTGTGACATTTGCCATGTCTGGCGGGCCGTCTGTGCCGGCGCGTCGCTCGCTTTGTTGTCACTCTTCCATTGCTCTAATTGCATTTGTAATTGCTTTGGAATTTATTCGCTTTGCTTCAACAGCCAGTGACATGTTCAGCGCCGCGCCTGTCGCTCCCACTCGGCGCTGCACTGCTCGTATTTCACATTTTTCGGATTTAATTGAAAGTTCGAACATTTGAACGCTGACCTTTGCTGTATCTGTGTGTGAGTGTGTGTGTAATTTTTGTGTGGTATATTTTTTCCAAATTTGCCGCCTCTAAGCGCCGCCTCATGTTTGTTGTCACTGTCCAATTGTAATTGTTGTTGATTTTGCAGCAGCGGAGGAGGCGCACGGTGCCAACGCCATAGTTGCGCACATGATAAATGACAAATTTATGACACAATGTCAAATTTTAACAAATTGCTCGCATTTTCAGTGCCGATCAGCCCATTGCAACATTCTTTGGGATGTCGTCAACATGAGTCAAAAACTCAATTCCCCATTTCCCGCTGCAGGCGAACACTCAGCGACTTTACCTAGAAAGCACAAATGCGCTTCGGATGCGACACAACTGCCAAAGTTACATTTGCTTAAATTGAATTCAATAGAAAGCAGTTAAAATGTGGCCGGCGACATGACATCAGCCGCCCATTTGGGGAAATTCAGTCGCCGGTGACAGCTGCGTAGAAAATGTCGCTCTAGTCGTCGTATGTGCTTTCTATCAGACGGCGCTGTCATAATGGTTATTTAATGCGAAAGCGTGTGCCCGCGTCTATTGGCAACTGCACAAATATTCGATGAAATTCGGCTCAATAAAAATCAATTAACGATTTCTTATTAAGGTCAATAAATTGAAGAGCCAACGCGAGCGGAATGTCGATTGTCCAAAAGATGGAAAATTTGTGTGCCTGCATTTCATAGATGATAGAATCCGTAGAGGAGGAATTATTTTGTGACGCTGTGTCTGTCTTATATCATATTTGCCGCTGCTATGAGCGCTTTTAGGTTATGTTTAGGTTAGGTCACACGAAAAGCAGTTTGATGTGCAGTCATACAAAAAATTTGATACAAGTCTACATTAAAGAAAAACTATTATGTCTAACCAAACTTTGGTAAAGATTCTGCTCCCAGTTTGGAAACAAACTGCAGACCACAAATGATGCGATTTCCTAAGCAAGCTATTCGTTCTTGTGAGCGAAAATCTTACTAACTCATGTAGAGCTCCTGGACTGAAAAATATACAAAGTGTATCTGTCGTACTGATTGCTTTTAGAATCCTTGCTGGCATTTGTCCTGCAACTTTTAAACTCTTCTTCAACTTGCAAACTTCCTGTCCAATTCTCTATTTCTCCTTTACCCATTATATCGTATCATATCATATCATATCACATCACATCACATCACATCACATCACATCACATCACATCACATCACATCACATCACATCACATCACATCACATCACATCATATCATATCATATCATATCATATCATATCATATCATATCATATCATATCATATCATATCATATCATATCATATATCATATCATATCATATCATATCATATCATATCATATCATATCATACCAACACATTGTTTACCCATTTTAAAAAGCATCGCATTCTCTAGTTGGCGATACAGAATCGCATGAGATTGTACACACCTATCTTTCAACCTGCGAACTCATAGCAGACCCATCAGATTCCTAGTCTAGTCAATTATCTCTCAACTGATTCTTCAATCGTTTCCAGTTCAAGCTTTTCACCATTTTTAAAACCTTTATTTGAATCTCTCTCTCTACTCAATTTTCTCTCTTTCGCAACACACCTTCGCCTTCTATGTGATAACTGATTCATCAATTTTCCTTCTTTCCCAACACACCTTCGCCATCTATGTTGAAGCTGATCCATCAATTTTTCATATGGGTCCTTTATCTCAAATGTTAACATGGGATATTTCTAAATTTGTTTTCATATTTTGTATTTATTGACTCTGCTTTTCATGCCCTCATCTTTTGTAATTTTCCACAAATTTGCATTAAAAAATAATTTTTTTTACACATCAATCTCATCACTCGCTGTGCATTTGTTGCCAAGTTACCGCTTCACATATGCATCAAATTATTCAATTATGCGCACAACTCAATGCTACTTTTTACTACATTACTGCAAACTCTGCACGCCGCACTTCAGCCATGCCCTTTAATCGACATAACCTTAAAATTCGCTAAATTAAAAAAAGAAACTAAACCTTCAATTTGAATGCCACACCGTACTCGTAATTCCAACGAAAACCGCTGACCATTTGATATCTTCATTTATTAGCCATGGCTGCAGTGGCCGGTTGTCTCAAAATTTTTATGGCCTGGACGCGAAATTCAATCCGCCGACATGAGCATGACGTTTAAACGGTTTAATGTCAGGCGTACGTAGCAACAAAAACAACAACAACAACAACTTTGGCCATGACACTGCAAGAGCGGCCAACGAACAAAAACAACAAACATCAACACGGCAGCAACAACAGTCGCAAAAATAATAGAAACTAGTAGTAACACTTTTTTGACAGCTGCCAAACTGGAGTAAACTGGACGGCCAGCCGGGCGGCAGTCCGCAACCGGCTAGTGGACAATTGGTCTGCCGGCCAGTCAGTCGGCGTAAATTACCAGCCAAGAAATAAATTTCTTTCCTGTAGAAAAACTCCGCAGCGTCAAGTCTTGAAAAAATAGTAAAAATACAAAACGTAAAAACTGCTGCACGATTTTGATCTCTTAACTGTTTAACGACACTGCAAGCGCGGCTGTGCGCCCGAGAGAGCAAAGAAAACAGCGAAAATTAAATGAAAACAAAGTACAGGCAAATGCGAATCGCGCTGCGCCGCTCGAGCCGCGTACACACGAAGCGATAAAAATGTAAATCTCCATAAAGCCGGCGCTGGTCGTGATGCAGAGATAGCAGAATAATTTTTTTTTAATTTTATTTTTGTTTGGTTTTCTTTTTTTGCACATGACAAGAAATGGGACAAAAATTACAAATGAAAAATAAAACAATAAAGTGTAATATTTTTTGTAGATATAATTTTAAAAATCAAACAATGCATTGTTCCCTGAATGAATTTGTGAACAGATAGTTGGAAAAAATTTGAAAAATATTTTAAACGCATACAAAAAAATAATAAAATTTTTGAATATAGTTGAAAAAATTTGAAAAATACTTGAAATGTATAAAAAATTAATAACAATTTCCGAAAAATTAATTGGGAAAAATTAGAAAAAGAATAGAAGAAGAATAAATCTTTCATTAATAAATAATTTTTCTTTTTTCCCCATTTTTGTTTTCCTAAAATTATTTGGAAAATTCTTTAAAAAAAAAACCTAACCTAGTAACGGTATATTAGTTATTGAGTCATCATAATTTTTTTCAACCATTTCTACCAAACTTTATGTGCTCCATTTTGTTACCTAACTTTTTCGCGCACGTGCAGCTGTCGTAAAACACAAAATTCATTTCAAGCCTCGCCGAGTATCCACGAACTGGCGTTGCCAACTAATCAAACCGTACAACAACTACCAAACTGCCAGCAACGACAACAACAACAACAACAAGTAAACAACGCTAACAAGCCTCTAATATGCGCTGCGCTGCTCGCGTCATAAATCGAGACTGACCGTCGCTATTCACTTGCCGCTCTCTGCCCCACTCGCTTGCCGCCTCGCACGCCGAGCCCCACAAACAGCCGCGGGGCAGATGTCGTTTCACTATGCCGCCGCGTTCACAATGGCCAACAGCCGCGTCCAGCTGCGTGTGCCGCCTCTATGTTGTATCTCTTCCTCTCTTTCTCTCATTGACGCCCGCTGGTGCGGTGTCAGTAGATTTTGGTTTAGTTTTATTAATTTCTAGAACGTCTTGTTTGCTGAGCTGCCATGCTTTATGACTTTATGTAGAAAATGTTAAGCATATAATTTCTATTTTTTCTTTAGTGAAGACGAATAAAAATTTGATTTTTGACTAGTTTTATGTTCTCTATTTTTTGCTTTATGTTCTTTACATCCATGAAATTTTCTCGTTCTTATGATTCCATATTTTTATGGTTATGGTACGCAACCATTTTTTTTAATTATCATCACAAGCATAGTGATCGTCGACAGCATTTTGTCTTCTTTCTTGTGTGTTGCTGTTCTTTTGCAAAGTTTTGTAATTTTTTTTATTTATTTTTTATTTTTCACGTCTCTCAGTGACTTAAGTTGTGTTTTTTATATTAAAATTAGGCTCTTTCAGTATTTAACAACTAAATGCAGCTGTCATGAGGTGTAAAGTTCTCAGTCAAATCAGTCAGCTGTTAAATAATTTTTTGCTACTACAGTAGCGACTCGATAAAAGCAACCCTCGATTTGCGCAACTCCTCGATTATCGCAACCACCGAATTTTATACATTATAGACTCAGTAAAAGCAACTGCTGCCGAAAAAACCTCAATAATCGCAACTTTTTCTTCGTCTTATTTTCTTTTTGTGGAGTAGAGTGTCAGTTGATGTCCCGTTTCTCTCTCTAGTTTCTTTAAATCAGTAAACTAAATTGTTATCAAACTGTTTTGTTAATTAAAGCCTTTTTAAGAAATGTTTGGAGTTCTTGTTTCTGTTTGATTTTTCTTAAACACAATGAATGTGATTAGTTTAAGTTCATTTTTTTTGTAATACAACAAAATATGAATAAAATAATAATGAATTCTAATGAAACCCTTATAAAACTTTGTGAAATTTGCAAATTTTCATACAAAAATTTAGACTCGATAATTGCAACAAACTCGGTAGTTGCAACTGCCCCTATCATTAATCGGTTGCTTTTACCGAGTCGCTACTGTACTTATGTACTTATTCCATATTGTAAAATTTTTTTAATGCTTCCAATCTATTATTTGACAGCTAACAACTCTGTTTTTATAAAAAAATAGTTAAAATAATTAAATTTGATAGAAAAATGATTCGCCTATTTGTACCATGCGACTCTGTTTTTATAGAAATAATTAAAAAAATAAAATAATAAAGTTTGGTAGAAAAATTATTCGCCTAAGACAAATTTAAACTTAAAACTTCAACTTTTCTGAAAAATGACAAAATTATAGGCAATATGAGATCATCTTTGTCAACCATAATGCAAACCGCCATTCAGTACTGATTCTTAAAGGTGTCGATACAGGTGTTTGTACAGTGATTACTAGGGAAGTGCCGCGGATTAGACAGTTCAGAAAAATTAATTCAAAAATGTCCAAAAGTCGTTGGGTAAACCTTTTTGGTTCTTCTATAACATAACCTATCACTGTCTTTAAAAACTATATTCCACCGATGGATAATTCTCGGTTTCTTGGAGCCCATAATCGGCACGTTTTCAGTTCTTCATTAATATAAACAATTATTTTTATCAGCGAGGATTTAATACTGTAATCGAACAAAGAGGTCATTGAATCAAATGGGCAAGAACTCACTGATTGATCATTATTCAATGATCAATTCAATCATTCCATGACCGCCACAAATTTGCCAACAAAGACAAACAAGAAATCATTGAACCATGAATGAAATCATTGAAGGATCATTATTCAATGATTCCATGACTGATTTTGAAAAACATTTACTAAATGTGCCACAAATTTGCTTAGAATCAAATATTCGCTAAATGATGTCTTCGCTACTAAATTCGTATGAAATCAGCTGTTCCTACGAATCAGCTCTGATCATAGACATTAATACACACTAACTACGTATTACTTTTTTGACCATTACTGAGCTATTCGATCATTCCTGTATGATTGACCTACGTATTGGATCATTAACTCCTTTACTGATTGACCTTCTTTTCTCAGCAACGTTCACATAACTTTCATATTAACGTAAAAATCCACTCGGCTTAGTTAGTTGTATTTGTTTTTGTTTATGTAAATTTGTTTTAAAACTGTCATCGTATATTTTACAGCTGCCCGTTCACTACGTCTAATCTAAAATTGGCTACTGTTGCTCTGTTTGTGTTGTATTTGTTGGCCAAAGTTCAGCCGTCTGTGTGCCAATGAACTGATAAATTGTAATCGTTTGGTTTAATTAAGTTTGTGCTGCTGCTTATTTTTGTTTGACTATTGATTAATATTTGTGTTTGAATCGCTGCTTAGTTGCGGCTGTTTTGTTTAGAATTTTCAGAGCTACTGTAATTTTTCGGCGAGGTTGCATAGGCGAGAACCGGGTGTTGCTGACAGTTTGAGCACACTTTGAACCATAAAAAAAATAAAAATTGGATGCTTTTTTCTAAGCTGATCAACTAAAAGTACTGAATTAAATTTCCACAAAATTTAAACAATTAAGAGAAATTAATTCCCTACCTTTCCGAGTGGCGTTGAAAGCCGCTTGTCATCAATGTCGTCTAGCAATTTTCATTTTGATTGTGTGTAATTGTGTGTCAAATGTTAACTCGCTAAATCCAGCACGGCCGCAACCCTATTCAGTGCCCCTTTCAATGTCAACTTAATTTACAGCTAATTTAAAGCAAAACAGCGCAAACTGTCAAATCACTGTCAATGTCAAAACCGCGGACACATTTTAGACGGCTGCGCTGCCCTTTCGGCCGACACTTGCACGCTCCCCGTTTGACTCACACAACTCAATTGGCATATTGACGTCGCACGTCCCCCATGTTCCCCTGTCATCTTTCGACGCGTTGGCGAATGCCAACGTAAACGCTGTAAAATCATTTCAATTAATGTTAATGTTGCACATAAATATAAAAAGTGTGCCAAACATACAGCAACAACAATAGCAACAACAAATTATCACAAAAACGTTACACAGCGAGATGGCAATTAAATTTTATTTTTATTGCGGAAGTGCTCGAGTCAACAACGACGCAAAACGACTACACACACGACTTGTGCCGCACCGGGGACAGTTCGAGAACGGGAGCAGCTCCTATAAAATGACTTGTAATTCTACAATTGACACATCCAACAACAACAACAACTGCAACTGGTCCACATTCATTTCACTGACAGCGGTGCGAGCCAAAAGCGAAGCGAGTGAGAGTAAAAGTCAACAAGTCATGTAATCATACCAACTGCCAGGACAACAATTATAAATCATATTTTAAATGCAATTTTCTGTGTAAATGTTGTAAATGGAGATGTTGAACGATTTCAATGAATTGAATTTGCTATAGTGGAGACATTCCTTGGACCTTGAACGAAGTATATGATTAGTTGATGGATGACATAATTGATGTAAAATGACAAAAACACTGGCGGTATTCATCTGCTGATCCTGATTTACATGTGACTGGGCGGAGAAATGCTTTAAGATTCAACAAATTTAAAGGCTTAAATCAGAGCAAAGAAGCAGAACATGCTCAATCGGCGAGCAATGTATTTTATTGTTAAGTTTCTCTTGAGTTTTTAATTGTGAGTAAAATAATTAGATTAGTAAAATAATCATAGAGTATTGGCCGTTTCAGCTAAGAATTGATTTCAATCTAATCCTTTCCAGCTCTATTTTGGTTCATGCTTCTTAACTAATCAAGTAAGGATTAATGTATAAAACTTAACTTTAATAATAATAATTGACTGGCACGACAGCCCGCTTACGCTAGACTAAGGCCTAGCTTCCCGCAACCACCCGTTTTGTGCGGGTGAATTTGTACGCGGGTGGAAGGGACCTACAGTTTTATGCCGGTTCCGAACGGCAGGTTGGGAGCTCTTTCATAAGCAATAATTTTTACTCTCAGAGGTTTGCCATTTCCAGCTGAGAGGACAGCCACTGAAAGAGAAAACAAGTTTTCCCGTTATTTGTTTAGGTGTTATTACAGGCAGTATTTGAACCTGGGTCGCTGCCTTCGACTCGCGGTCCAACGCACTAACCAACTGAGCCACGGCGGCTGCTTATGTTAACTTCCTCTACCTTACATTTTATTATTTCCTTTTTTTTATCAGGTGTACAACTTTGCTTCCGCCGTTTTTTTTCCAAAATTAAAAGCTTTATTGCGAAAAAGTGCTTACAGATGTATTATTCAAAGTATTGTCCGTCGCTAGCGACAACTTTCTCCCATCTTTCCGGCAATTTTCGGATCCCGGCTCGATAAAAGGAGTCATCTTTTGACGCTATCCATGAAGCAATCCATTTTTCCAATTCTTCGAAGGATTGAAAATGTTGATCTGCCAGGCCGTGTGCCATCGAACGGAATAGGTGGAAGTCAGAAGGGGCGACATCTGGGGAATACGGCGGGTGGGGCAAGACTTCCCATTTCAGCGTTTCCAGGTGCTTTTTGACCACTTTTCGACGTGAGGCCGAGCATTGTCGTGTTGGAGGATGACTTTGTCATGTCGCTCTTCCATTTTTAAAACGTTGAAACCACTCCCGACACGTTCTTTCACTCAGAGCAGCATCACCGTAAGTTTCTGAGAGCATTCGATGCGCTTCAGCTGCATTTTTTTCGAATTGTAACAGAAAAGTAAAACTTCCCGCAAATGGCGAGAATTGGGCACATAAACGGACATTTTCGAGCGTGAATAATACGAAAACAAGAACAACTGTCACTGAAACGGCGATGACAATTCGTTAGGCACTGTCCACACTCACTTTAAAGGCATTACCATCTATGTATTTCAACCAGCCTCAGCCGGTACAGCCACCTATCGGAAAACGGCGGAAGCAAAGTTGTACACCTGATAGTATTTTCTTCATTTTTTAAATTAATTTTTAGTTTAATTTTTTTTCTATTTTTTTTTTATAAATAGTCAATCAACCACGTCTATCTTGAAAGGAAGGAGTCATAAAATGTTGGCTATTTCAATTGGGAATTGATTTCAGTTTAACCCTCTGCAACTCTGATTCGGTCTCTGCCTAGTCAACTTACTTCGTCAACTTTGAAACCTTATCTCGCTCTATGTCCATTTCACAATCTATTCTCATTCCTTAAATCCAATTACTCTCTTGAAAGAACAGAATCATACAATGTTGGTCAATCACGTCAATCTTAAAAGGAAGGAATCATAGAATGTTGAAATTTATTTCAATCTAACCCTTGTCAGCTCTACTTTGGTTTCTGCATCTTAACTAGTCAACTAAGGGTTAATCTAGAACTTTTAACTTGTAATTTTTATAGAAAATAGTCAATCAATCACGTCATTCTTGAAAGAAAAAGATCATAGAATGTTGACCGTTTGATCCTCTCCAACTCTGACTTTGAAATCTAAGTTCGCTGTATGTTAATTTCACAACTTATTTTCACACCTTAAATTTAGTTACTCACCCTTCTAGTAATTTTTATAGTAACAACTCAGTCACTAAGACAGAGAATCCAGTCTTTTCGCTGCCATAGTTCAAGTTATTTCAACCATTAAAAATAATGTTTCCATACTCGCACACAAAGTCGCATGCCAGACGCGTCCAAACTGAATGTTAATTCGAACACAACAACAACACTAGCGCCGCTTAATATCACTTGTAATCATGTTGTAATAATGTCAGATAATTTTTGTTACCCCTTGTTGCTGTTGTTATTGTTGTTATTGCAAATTGGAATTTCTTAATTTGTTATTATATAAGTGATAATGAGGCGTTTGTTAGTGATTAAAATTACAATGTATGCATTTTAATTTAATTCTATACTCACGCACACTAACGCACGCACACACACACACTCGCACGCATAGCGTACGGCAATTTACTGGGCTTTGCGTTTAGTTTCCATGTCGACGCTCTAGCAAAATGTTGCGCGCACGTTGATCAGAACTTTGTACTTTATGCTTTGGCTGTGTGTTGTGCATATTTTATTGTTGTTGTTGTTACTCATAATTCCCCAGGCACGCATTTATTTGAGAATGTGTGTCGTGTAATTTGGAATTTGGGTAAAATATTCCAAAATCTCTGTAGACAAAATCCAAATTTTCTCCATCACCTACGAAATACACTCCGCCAATGTTATTAATTAAAATGTTAATTTGATTTTAAACCACAAACAATTTGCATTAATTTTGTCTAACCTTAAATTTGCCGCAGTGCGAGATCGAAAGAGATCGTTGAAATGTGTGCGACGCGCTTTTTATGCGAAATTAATTGGCAGTTAATCGGCAATGAAATTTGAATTTCGAAATGCGGCGCGTGAAATTTTGCACTATGAATGAATACACTCGCCAGAAAAAGTCTACGTACAAAGCATCGTTCGAACGTTTAGCAGTTCGAACGAAGCAAAATCAAAATTAAATATGACAAAAATTATGAAAATATGCCTTCGATGTTTGATGTTGATAATTACCAACAATTTCACAACATTTAAATTATCACCGATCAGTAAATATTTTGTTATCGATAATTAACCAAAAATACCCAGTATGGCAGCACAGAAAAAGTCTACGTACAAGAAGAAGATGTCAATTACCGTTACTTAAATTCGAGTTTATTGCGTAGAAAACTTACAATTTCTGTTACTTGTGTTAAGAACAAATATTTCTTATTGCAGCCTTAAAGAAATAATTACTTTAAAAGTGAAATTACTCAATGGAGGTAAAAAGAAAAGAAATAAGTCCTTCCGAAAGGGAAATCATAGTTAAACTATGGAAAGAAAAAAAAAACTTATCGCGAAATCGGCCAAACAGTGGGCAGAACACATTCCTCGATCCAAACAGTGGTAAAGAATTATAAATTAACTGGAACATTTGTGTCGCAGCCTCGTTCTGGACGCCCACCAATATTGACCAATCGAGAAACACGAAATGTCCTGCGATGTGTGCAGCAAAACCCCACGCTTTCGGCGTCCAAAATTTCGCAACAGATCAAAGACAAATATAAGAAAACGATGTGCGACGATACAGTGCGGAAAATTCTGAAAAGGGCTGGTTACCATGGTCGCGTGGCACGTAAGAAGCCATTTATTTCGGTGACCAATAGACAGAAGCGTCTTGCCTTCGCCAGAGAGTATGTAAATAAGTCGCCTGACTTTTGGAAACAAGTTCTTTTTTCGGACGAAAGTAAATTTTGTATTTTCGGTATCAAGGGACGAAAGTTAGTGTGGAGAAAACCTGGCACATCGCTCAATAAAGCCAACCTCACAGCAACTGTAAAACACGGAGGAGGTGGTGTGATGATTTGGGGGTGCATGTCCAGCAAAGGAGTGGGTCGAATGCAATTTATTGAGTCAACGATGGATAAAATGGTATATTTAAACCTTTTAAAAGCCAACTTAAAGCAGAGTGTCGAGGAATTGGGCCTAGTCGGGGATTTCTTCTTTCAACAAGATAATGACCCAAAGCACACTGCCGAAATTGTTAAGCTTTGGTTATTATATAATGTTCCCAAACAGTTACGAACGCCACCCCAATCACCGGACCTTAATCCAATTGAGCATCTGTGGGATTTTTTGGAGCGTCAAATCCGCCAGCACTCCATAACCTCCAAAACAATGCTCAAAGATGTGTTAAGCGAGGAATGGAACAAAATTTCATCCGATGAAACTTCCAAGTTAGTCGAATCCATGCCAAGACGCCTGGCTGAAGTTATTAAACGTAAAGGATACCCAACTAGTTACTAACTTCTTCAAAATTATCATTTACAAGAATTTTTACAATGTTTATTTTACTTGTACGTACACTTTTTCTGATGAATATTCTGTATATTTTTCTGTTTATGTCTGCTTTTGTTACTATTACAACGTTATGATTGCTTAAATGCTTATTAAATTTATTATTGAATTACTGCCAATGAATAAAATTTTATTTTGTATCAATATGAACTTATTTGCACATATTTTTCATGAAAATATAAAGAACATGGGCTTGTACGTAGACTTTTTCTAGCAAGTGTATGTTTACAGAATTTTTCAGGCTTGTCAATTAGTCCAATTCAAATGTGCTCGAAGCGCCGTCAATATAGAAGCTAAAAGAAAGATAAACAAATAAAATGTGACCCAAAAACACAGTTAACCAGTCGACCGAGCAATGGACAGCGAGACTTACAAAGAACGCAATGAAATCATGGACTATGCGACAGAAAATCATAACCACTAATCGATTGAATCGATGCTGCGCAACAACTCAACCAACAAATCGCCTCACAAATCAGCCAACAAATGGCCAACCCACCAAGCGGCCGGGGCGTCAATCGAATCGCGCTGCCAGTTAATGAAGCGCAACTAATGCGAAAATCTCAGTCGCCGGCCGTCTGTCATTGCAGCGTCCAGCGTTGTGGCTTTATTTCAAAGTGAGCCAAGAAATGTGCGCGCTGCCTCCCGCAACTTTTAAGCAAATAAACAAACGAATAATTGAAGTTGTGACGGCGACAACGACGGCGGCGACGGCGGTTAATTGAATGCCGCCACAAACGCTTCGTAAACTTCATAATTTTCGCTACAGTCAAATCGACACGCGCAATTCAATAAATTCATTTATGATTGACACTTATTGGTGATTTTTGTTGTTATTGTTGCCAGTGACTGCTGTTGGCTGCTACTAGGCGACTGATTGCTGTTTAATTAAATGCAACAAATGAAATGCGCCGCCGGCGAGCCAACAAAACGACAGACAAATTATAAAAAAATCTCAAAAATAGGCAAAATCAGGGGCGGATTCAGAAAAATATTTCGGGGGGGGTTTCAAAAAGTAATTCTTTGATATTCATAAATTGTCTTTTAATTTGTATGTAGTTTTAATGTTGATCCTAATATTTCGGGGGGGGAGGTTTCAACCCCAAAAACACCCCCCTGAATCCGCCACTGGGCAAAATTATAGAAAACGGACGGACGCACAGCAACGTTAAGTGCCTGTGACATTTTCAGCATTTGATTGCAATAAAATTGTTGCTGGATGGCTGCCACTCGATCGCTGACTGCTGGGCGATTCTAATGAAAAATTGATAATAAATAAATGCTAAGGAATTTCGATTGGAAATCAATGCAGTGTCGCCGCTGCTGCTGCTGCTGCCGTCATTGCCAACTTGCCGCACAGCGGGCGGCCAATGCGCGCAACGTGGAGAGCAGCGGCAATAAATAAATGCATTTTTGTGCATAAATAATAATTTTTTTATAATTAATTTTTAATTGATTGGCACGACAGCCCGCTTACGCGAGACTAAGGCCTAGCTTCCCGCAACCACCCGTGTTGTGCGTGTGAATTTTGTACGCGGGTGGAAGGGACCTACAGTTTTATGCCGGTTCCGAACGGCAGGTTGGGAGCTTTTTCATAGGCAATTTTTACTCTCAGAGGTTTGCCATTTCCAGCTGAGAGGACAGCCACCGAAAGAGAAAACGAGTTTCCCGTTATTTTTTTTAGGTGTTACTACATGCAGAATTCGATCTTGCGTCGCTCTGCATGCGACTCGTTGGACCGCGCACTAACCAACTGAGCCACGGCGGCTGCCGATTGTGCATAAATAGGGGACATAAATTAGCATAAAAATGTAGATTGCAGTTGATTGCTGGCCGGAGGCATTGCTGCTGCTGCTGCTGCTGCTGCCGTTCCTCGCAAGCACACACACATACACGCATGCCACACGCATGCGGTGGCTGAGCGACTGAGGCTGAGGCAGCCAACCAAAGCGATTAGGCCGCAGATAAAAATACTAAATGCAACAGCATACAACAACAACAACGCCAATGAAACTGACAAGATAAGTGCAGTGCCATAAGAGCGAGTTATGCGTGTGTGTGTGTGTGTGTGTGTGTGTGTGCATGCGTGCAACAATCGACCGTGCCGTGGCTTGTCGGTGATTGATGTGATTATGCAGGCATTTTGATGGCTCACAATTAGATTGTGATGGCTTTTCAACACCTTGTGGGTGAGGTTGACGACTGGCGGCATCGCTGCGATGGGCCGCCGATGTGTTGCAGCGGCATTCCAATGGCGTCGATGGCTGTTCGATTGATTGAATGCACACAAATTCCTGAACGCTTGCCAAGTGCGACATCACATCTGTCAGTGAGCACTGCGCTCAAGTGGCGCTGGGCGAGTCAGTGGGTGAGTGCGACAAGTGCACTGCAAGGTGTGCATGCAACAAAAAGGCTCAATGCCACTGATGCAAGTGTCGCAATCAACGAGAAACGGGCGTTCAATGACTTCTCATTTCAAGTTGAAAACAATTTAGTGGAACGAAAGAGGTGGTTAAGGAAGGAAGTGGTTAGGAAAAGATTGCAATTTGAACTTGAAAATGAAATATATTTTTCCATAATATTTTTTGTCCGCCTATGTTTTCGAGAGTCCAACACAATATTGTCTTTATCACTTTTTCCATTTCGAGAATTTCATAATCATTATTTTTAGGCCCCAAAAGTTTGATGCCTCGGCCACCTGTTGTCGACTGTCCCCCAGCCAGCTGCCACTATCGGCAACACACACATGCACGCACACATCTCACTATCGCCAGCCGAAAAATCTCCCACAACAACAAATTCATTTCCACACACTTGTTTCTGGACTGTTCGCACAAAAGAAAACAAAATCGTATGCTTTATGTGCTGCCTGCTTATCGCAAAAATCACACTTAATTACAATTTTTTCCCCTCATCTGTTATGATTTCGTTTTATTATTATTTTTCCTTTAATTTTTTGTGTTTGTTTTTGTTTTTCGCTTAGGTTAAATTTAGTGGTTTTTGTGCTTTGCGCTTTTTGCCACTTTCCACTTGAGCAAAAATTATTATAGAAGTCCACAAGCGGCCGTTTTTTCGAGGCTATTTTTAAAAATGATTCAATGCCAGTGTGGCCCGCCGCCGTGTGTTGCTGGACTGCAATTAAAATTATCTCTGAAGCGAACTTAACACAAATAAATACGTATTCGCATTTTTAAAATGTTCATTTGTCTAACAACAACAAAGTAGTATTAATACATAAACTGAAAAATACTGAAACGCGCGAATTTCGCTATATAAACAAAACTGCAAAAATGAAACAAAAATCACAACAGCAACAACAGCAACTAATAAAAACAAAACCTTAATGATGCCCTGTGGATGTTCTTAAAGTTTTTGCTGTTTGTTGCTTTTGGATTTAATTAAATGACGAAAATTGCAGAACGCTGATGTGTTTGGCGCATAGATCGATGTGATGGTGTTGCCACGTGAAAATATTTAGTCGAATATTTTCCTTAAAGATATAACTTTGACTTTGAAGAGATTTCTTTGAAAAATTTCTTTTCTGACTATATGTGTGAGTGTCGGCCTCGATAGCTCAGCGGGTAGCGCGCTGGCTTCTCATACCGAGCGCTCCAGGTTCGATTCCTGGCTTGGGCTGGAAAGAACACTCATTTACTTCTATCGCTATCCACATGAAGGAAATGAGAATTACAAGAATCGCACAAGTGCGCTCTTGGCAGGCAATGGCAAAACCTCCAAGTGTGAAAGAAAAAACTGCCAATCGCCGTTCGGATTCGGCGTTAAACTGTAGGTCCCCTCCCTCCCTTTCCCCCATCCGTTTGAAATGTGTGTTGTATCACATGTTGGAAAAAACAGTGTTGCATACACATTTCAAACGGGTGGAATTTGTGGTATCACAACGGGCCCTTAGGCCTAAGTGTGTCTCATACAGAGGCAGCCACTTAACCAACCAATATGTGTGAGTAAGAAGTAAAAGAGAAAAGTCAAAATTTTAGAGATTTCAAAATGAGCAAAAGTGAATGAGCAAATGGAAAAGTCTCTTCTCTTTTTTGTTCTCTAACCAGAGACCTAAAATAATTAAGTATTATCCATATTTTCGAAAATAAAAAAATTGCCCTTGTTTAAGAAATTTCTAAAAATATTGCTAACACTGAAATTTTTTACGTGACCTGTAACTATTATCATGTAATAAATATTTTTGAGTTGCATTGCAGTATTTTTTCATTGTCGATAGTTATTATTTTGTTATTTTTTTTTATTTGAATTACTACATTTTGGGTATGAATTGGTTTTTAATTATTTAAAATTGTCAAACACAAATTTAATGCAGAAAACCAAATTCCAATTTTTCAAAATATGTTTAGACAACGTAAAGAAAAATCCTTTCATATTACTGAACGTGAAAAGATTTGAAAGCTAATAGACTCTTAGCTGAGAAGACCCTTCTAGGAATGACGCGAAAAGCTCATTAAAGCAAACATATTTAATGTCATAAAAATAGTTCACAAACTGAAATGAATGCAAGGTTTGCATTGCTTCCAGCCCCTTCGAACTTTCAGATGAGAATGAGCCTTAAATACTTGAAACAACTGTCAGAATGAGAATGCGAAATGATCTCACAACTAACTTCCAGGAATGTTTAAGGAATCGCCTTAATGAACCTTAATGAGCAACAACTTCAACAGGGCTGTTCTGTCTGGCTGTTCCACATTCCACATAGCCAGAAGCCTATCGCACACTACACACTTTCTGTATACGAAAATCCTCTTAAAATTCTGCTCAATTCTGTCCAAATATTGTGCGAGCTGCCGTAGCGCCCAAGTCTGACTTACGAATAGGCAATATGCGAAATAAAGCCACCAGCTCGACGGGTGCTCCATCATCGATGCCAGCTGCCAGCTTGACACCGCACAAAACGCTTCTGTGCGCCTGCGAGCCTTTCAAAACGATGCCCCAAGGTTGTTCTACCTCTGTCCTCTGTCCACCTCTCGCATTGACCACCGCATGCCGGTCAGGAAATGTGTCGCACCGCCAACATTTTCTGCCTCACTTTTTATGCTTTTGGCTACCATTTTTTGCTGGTGCCTCTTGTGCTATTTTTGTTCCGAATTGGCCTTTTATGATTTTTTTCCTTTATTTTGCCAATTTTTGCCTATTTTCATGTTCAAACAAATCTCCGACTATAAATCATGGCCACTAAAAGTGTACAAAGCCATCGACGCTGCCGCACTTTCCGTCGACGTCACACACTGGCACACAGCCGATTCACTTGCAGGCGTTTTTGCAGGCGGCCGCTGGCTTTTTTTACACTGCGCGCGGCCCCCGAATTTGCATGTGGCCCCATTAACGGCCCAGCTACCTGGCCGTTTCATGCTGCTGACAAGCAAAACACAACACAACAACAACCAACCAGGACTAAAATCGTGCGTGTGTGTCGCAGCCGTTTCAATTATTTTGTGTGCTTTCGTTGTAATGCAATTTTTGTTGGACATTTTACCCAATTGGCAGTTGGCGTGCTTTGGTTTCATTTCAATTTGTGCGTTTTCACTTGATGTGATTTTTGCACAACTTTTTACCGTAAATTTTTTTTGCGTGCCTTTGGTGTGTTAAGTTGGTGACAGTTTCGTTAATCTCAATTAAAGAAAAATTGTTGACTTTGTTGCGAGTTGTTCATTTATTTTTTTCGGTAATTTGCTGCCAGCACTTGAGTGCGTTTGAACAACTAATTGGCCAAGTAGCTAAGTGAGCAGTAAAAGTTTGACGTGACGCAGAATTTATGAGCTGCGCACTTGAGGAGTCCTTGACGAAGTTGGGCGCATTTTCTGGTTCAAACTTTTTATTCTTATGACTCAAATTGCTTTGAGTTGAGCTTCAAATGGTTGACAAATTGTTGCGTTCTTGGTTTTGCGCACTAAGGAATCCAATGACCAAAAACAAACACATTGTGTCAAAAGTAAGAAGAAGGAGGATTTCTCCTTGTCGAGGGGCAATCGTACCCTCAGATTCGCACCAATAAAGCCAGTCAAACTTATTGGTTTTGCTGGCCAAGATACCAATTGTTTCGAACATTTTAATCGCAAACGCTTAAATAATATTCTAACACTAGAGCTGATCATTTGAGTTGGCGAATGGCATATTTATATATATAAATATATATGTATGTATGTATAATATATCGGCGGCTTACACAGAATCTCATTTTTGGGGATTTCATGCACAATTTTTGAGCTCAATACTATTTGAAACACAAATATTTGGCAGGGTTTTGAACCCCCCAAACCTCCTTCCGTGCATCACTGCAGTAAATGTATACTTAATTCCACCAATAAGTCGCCCTATTGCACTGAGCACTGCGTGCCGTTTGCCAAATCGAGCCTAATCTCCTAAAAGCACAACACATTTTCTTGTTCTAATTTTCTTCTTCTTCTTTTCTTCTTCTTCTTTTCTTCTTCTTCTTTTCTTCTTGTTCCCTCCCTTTTCTTCTTCTTCTTCTTTTGACATCTAAATGTACAAGTTTGCATCTGCTTGTGCGCTTTCACAATCTAATCGAACCGCAACGCCCCCATTGAACTCCAGCACCCAAGCAGAAATTTGCTGCTTTTCAATACAATAAATAATTCAATTCCAGCTGACTGGCTGCGGCTGGTTCTTGTCTTTGGGCATTTTTTGTGCCTCTGCGAACTCTACTGACCTGGGACAATGTGTCTTTGCGCATAAAAGTAAACTTTGGCACCAACTTGGCCGGCTGCCGCTTTTCGGCGCCACACGCGGTCATGTGCGGTGTGTATGTGTGTGTGTGTGTGTGTGTGTGTGTGTGCGCAGGAATTTCAAATTGTATGCAAAACAAATAAAGCAAAAACAACAAATGCAAAAGTTGTATACATTACATTTTTGCTAGCTGGCAACGTTGGACGTTGGCAACCGTGTCGCCAGCCATCAGCCGTCGGCCCAACCATTGCCAGGGCGGCTCACTTTCTAAGCTATTGGATGTCTTACTTGCTCCTTCCACCTCTTTTTTCGTACCTCTGTGCCGCGATTTGTTTACTTGCTTTTTGTTTGTGTTTTTTTGGCTGTCATGTTGCTATTGTTTTTGCATTGTTATTGAAACGTCAGCTTGTGGCGGCTTGCTTGTTTCTGTGGCAAAGATTTTCGCAAGGATTTTCTGCTGCCTGGCAAAAACAACAATAACGACAAAAACAGCAACAACAACAGCATGCGTATAAAATTGATTTTTAATATGGCGCTTCGTTTTCCAATCAAGCGCAATGCGCCACTTACGCAGTTGCCACAATTTATTTTTGGCCTTTCCGCAATTTATTTTTACAACTTGCTTTATTTTTTCAATTTAATTTCGCGTAATTTTTTGCGCACTTTATTTTTACCAATTTCAGATTTATTTCGGTCGCGCTTTACTTTTTGCTATTTTGCCACTTTTCGCTGTTGTTGTTGTAATCCATGTGCCTGCGTGGAATTTTTTATATTGATCTTCATTTTTTCTTCGTTTTCATTTGGTTTATATTTATTTGCCAATTTGCACACACACACGAACACAAAAACATATATGTTTGTGTGTGTGTGTTTTTTTTTCATAAATTTGTTTGTTTGAATGTTTTGCATTTATTTTAATTTCGGTTGTTTTTGGCGCTGATTTTCCATTGGGGTTTGCTGCGTGATTGGACGAAATTGACAGAAATTGGCATGTTAGCGTTTTAATAAACGAGCACGTTGGACTTTGAAGTCCTACAAATACACAGTGACGGTCAAGTTTAAGAGAAAACAACTCACGTTTGAGTGAGTTGGGTGGTTGAGTTGATTTCAATCAGATGTGGTTAGGGTGGATAAGGTGTAGTTAGGTTTGCTTAATGTGTTTGAAAATATCACTGAAGTTTGGGGCTCAGTTTTGAACGAGAAGAATAACGACTCATTGAATACATTTTGATTGGTAGATTCTTGCGATTCCAACAGAAAGCCAAGGAAATGAATGAATGATGAAAGGTGACCTTAAAAAATATTTTTCATAATACTTAAAGCTGCCTGTAACTCCTTAACCAAGACGTCTAGACACCAGTTGTACTGTAGTAAATTTGAGCAGATCCCTTTATCTCACTCACTCACTCTCGGTTGGTATTCATTAAATTCAAAGAATTTTGTTTCTCAGTCAAATCAATAACTTTTGGTTTTTCATTATTCTGTATGCAAACATTTGTGTGAATGCAAACAAGCAGAATGCAGTCTTGCAAACGATTATAAAAATTTAAACGCTCGTAAAAATGCGCATTTTATTCTTGATTCGCTCGACAAACAAACCAAATTATGGCAGCCACAAACGCCAGAAAACCCCATTCACTTGTCGAAATGGCCAACAAGCAAAATATACGCCAACGCTCCACACACACACACACACACACACACACACACACAAACATAGTGCGCACCTCTTGCGTTATTTTCGTGAATTACATGCAACGCGTTCTAACCTTCAAATTCCGCAAACGCACACAAGAATGTCGCACAAGCGTCAGTTGCACCGGCCGGCTGCCAAATGGCTGACAAATGACAAGCAACAGTTGGCGCTGCTGTCGAGCTGTCGCTCGTTGCCATCGAATGCAGAGTTTGCCAGAAATCTTTGCTGTCCTCACTCGCTGCAAGCGTGGTGGACTCTCTTGTTGTTGCTATCACTGGCCGCTTGGACTGTGGGGTCAGCGCTAAAGTTCATCGCGCTTGTGTGCGAATTTTTATTGGCTGCCATGATGGCTGCTTTGTCGCATTCCGCGGCGCGTTCGCATGTTTTTAATTGCACAAAAATCTAATAAACAAATCGCTATCAGCGGCCAAAAGCAATGAAGCGATTTTTGTAGTCGTTGCTTTTCTCGCCACACTACAAGCAATTCAACTAATTTGCCTGTCTGTCCACGTCGTCGCACTTGAGGCGATAAGCCAAATGTCTTAATTAATTATTGACACTTTTTACAAAATAAAACAACTACGCTTTGAAAGCTTATTTTTGGTTTTAGTATTTAACTGTTGTTGTCTTTGTGCTACATTTTACTTGTTGTTTTTGTTATGCTTCATTCTAATCTAATTTTATTTGTGCTTCTTTTTATTCTCTTTGCAGCGTTGACAACACTGGCTGAATTGCTGATTTGCGGTTAATTGGCTGAACTCGTAACAGTTTAGTGCAAAAAATTTCGTCGTTGGCTGGTGCGAGAGTTTATTGGTTTTGATTTTTTAGCAATTTGCATAATAAATTTGCAGTTTTTTGTTTCAATTCGGCATAAATCATTGAAACAGACTGTTTGGTGTGAACTGAGCTGCTAAGCGCACTGGAGATAAACGTCAGCAGAAGGTGAAAAAATTGCAAAAAGTTGAAAAAATTACCCAAAACAATTTGCACTCATTTTTAAAGACAATTAAGTATTTCAAAGTGTCAGAAATAAACAAAACATTATTTCATATATGATCGAGTGCTGAAGATCATAGCTACAGTTTGACTCCTAAAGTAAAAACAAAAGCAAAAACTAAATCATTCAAAAAAAATATGAACTGTAAAAAATAATTGGAAAAGTTGCTGCCAATATTGAAAGCTAATTTTTCTCAATTTATTGCTGTCAACATAAAAAACTGTTTTAAACGAACGCATCGAAAATATCAACAAATATGGCTGAAGATCGCAAAGTCGCCTTGAACGCACTGTGGCTGTTGGCCATTGTGGCTCTGATCCTGGAATGCAGCGCAGCATCACGTAAGTAGATAATACTTTTTTAATTAAACGATTTTTTTTTTAATTTGTTTAACACACCGAAAGCAGCTTTAGACAGCATTTGAACTGCCTTTCCTAACTCCATATTACTGAGTGTCGAAAAATGAAGTTGCACTTTTCTCGACCCCAATTTCTTCGTATTTGACTAATTCAATAAAACCAATTTTTATGATTTTTTCAATAACTCAAGTAATTTCCATACAAATAAAAACTAAAAATCGAAGTAGTCGAAAAATGCAGTTGCACCAGTTTTCGACCCCAATTTCTTTGAATTTGACTGACAGATCATAAAATTTAGTAATAACAAATTTATGATTTTTCTATAAAATTATTTTGTGCATATTTTTCAAATTGAATCTAATAGCTCGAATCGTTTCCATACAAATGAAAACTACAAATCCATACAAATAACACAAGCAGAAATTTCTACTATTTTTGTTTTGTTTTCTTTCCCTTTGCCCCTCACCCACCAATTCTAATTTACTACTGAGCAACAACAAAAAAAATGTTTATGACTGCTCACAAATTTTAGGATGCGTGGGCGTTGCTTTCACGTTCAAGCGACCTCAAGCGCGCCACAAACCCCCACACACACACATACTCGCAGCATATTGCGTGGCTGCAGTTGAACACTTGTACGTGTGTGTGTGTGTGTGGTGCGTATTAATTAAAACTTTTAAGCATAAGAAAATCACTAAATTATTTGCCATAATTCACGACACACATAAATTTATAGTATTTAATAAATGCGTCCGATGGGCGCTTAAATGTTGTATAATTTTTTGTTTTTTCAAATTTCATATTTTTTATATATTTTTTATAAATTATTTTGTATTTGTTTTCGTTTGTTCCGAGTTGTGTTTTGTTGCACGCCAACTGATGCGTGAGCGCACGTGAAACTGTGTCGTGACGCTGGTGGCGCAAGGTGTGTGTGGCTGCTGCGTGTGTGTGGGCGTGCAGCTAATCAAAAATGTTATAGTTGCACCTGAGGGAAATGTGAAATTCGTGTGCCACAAATTTTCATGGGTTGAAGCAAGAAAGTGGCTAAAAATTTGTGCTACCTTAAGCAAAGTTTGCTAAACACATATAAAAAAGTTTTTATTGAAACGTTTTTTGCATTGTAATCACTAGAAACTGTTGACTATGAAAATTTCCTGTCTTCTTTTTTAAAGGTCCGAAAAGTTGCTACCTGCCAAAAAGTTACCTTCTGGAAAATCAATTTTGATCTTGGAATGATTCGAAGCAAGGATTGCTTTTTTTCTCGTTTCACTCATATGTGTCCCTTCCATACAACAACAAAAACCACACAGCTCTTGCAAGCCACAACACAACATTTTCCTCATCTCTAATTTTTCTTCAAAATGTTTCACTCAAAATTCATGACACCCGACCACGTAAATTCAACTAAAAACTGCCCCACCACCACCAACAACAACAATAACATGAATCAGTTTGTCGCCACTCGACACGCGCAATCAGCGTGCAACCAACGCCAAATTACGCAAAACTACCGCAACAGAAATATATTTTTTTCATAAATTTTCGCATTTAGAAATAAATTAAAAGAAATATTTTTCGACATAAAAATTTTCAAGTGAAATAAAATGAGATGGAATGAGTTGATGGCACATAAAGCATGTCCACTTTGTGACTGTCACATTAATTTGTTGGCCGCCGCTAGTTTCAGGTTTTTTTGCAAAAAAATAACGATTCATAAAAACAAATGCGCTGAAAATTGGCTGCAAGTGCTGTCGAGTTCTTTATCCACCCAATTAATTTTCCATTTCATTTCAGTTTCATTTCTCACAATTAATGAATTTCGAAACCACCTGTTCGCTGTTGCTGTCAGCGTATTCGTTTAGTTTTTAATGTCATATTTGCAAAAACAAAAATCAAATGATAACAAAATACGTTTTAAAATTTTATCACTGCCGAAAGCAATAAAGAGTGTTTATTTTTATAAAAATTCACCTAAATTTTGTTAATTTATTTGCTTTTGCTTTAATTGCAAATTTGTAGCATTCGCGGAATTTTCAAGCGTTTGCATTAAAACTTGAGCAAATATTTATGCAGACTTGCATACGTTCGACGCGCAGCAATGGCGAGAATGCGAATAGCAACAGCAATGAATATTAAAAAGAAATAACAACAACAACAATGCAACACTACCGACAAATTTATAAGAAACAATAATTGGTATATTTGAAAATGGTTTCAGAAATGCAAATTCAACGTGTACGAAAAGTTGGCTGATCCAAAAACACAGAACAATTTGTAACATTTTTGAAGAATATGTACTTTGAAATTTTTTCATTCAAACATAATTTCTTGGGCATATTTGAAACGTTGCAGTTTAGTAAAAAATTAAAAATTTAACGTTGACTTACCACTGTTTCTATCTTCAACTGAAGTCATCCAATAATTTTTTTATTAGCAAACTTTTCTTCTTTACATCAGTTTTGTGTATTGAAAACTTGCTCAACATTTTTCTACTTAATCAGAAAAATACAAAATTATTTGTTCCGACACTTCCCCCCCTTTACGGCTGCAACTGTAGCATTGTGAGTGAATTCCACTTCCTCTTCCTCATGACTCTTTAAAAACGAGCACAGCGCAAACATTGCTGTACACACTTCAGAAGCACAGTCGGCCATTTCCGCGCCATGTGCGCTGCCTCAGCGGCGACTTCAAGTGGACCAGGTCAGCTCCGAGCTGGACTGAACTGAACCCAACTGAACTGAACTGGCCAGCCTTGTGTAATGTGGCCGTCTGCGGTTGGCGTCAGTATTGAGTGCGGTCCATAATGTTACAACAATAATAAATTCCATTACAAAAACAACAATTTTATAACAAATCGCTCGACAGTATTTCCATACAATGGCAGCATTTTACTTTTTGCCACGTTTAACTTTTTTTGGCTGCCGCCAACAGTGCCGTCAGTGGCCTAAAAATATCCATGACGTGCGGCGCGGCATTTCCGAAATTTCGCTTCTGCCAGACACACATTCACACACAACACATACACGTACGTGGAATGCACTTGAGACCTGCCAGTTATGCGAAATGAAGCAAAAACATTAAAAATCTTGAAAGTTTTCCAAAATGCCGACAATGAAAAAGAAGAAGCAGTAGCAGCCGTGAAATGTTTGCGTCATTAATGCCATAGAACAACAACATTTGAAGGCATTCACTTCATAAACGGTGTCAGACGGCGGCGATGCAACCTGCCAAACGGCGCACACAGTCGCCGTTTGATGGCTTTTCAATTTACATTTTAATGTTTTCGATCGTTTTTTGTTGTTTTATGAAAGAATTTTTTTAATTTTTTGCTTACACAATTTTTTGTGCGTTTTGGTTTTGGGGCAATTTTATGACCTAAAAATGCGATCGTGCATACGATCTGGCAACCATGTGCGCAATCAAATGCTGCTAACTGAGGCAATTACTAGGGATGGGCGCCCATTGAGGGAGGTGGGGGACGGGGGTGCACAACGGGCGGCGCTTTAGGCGTTCGAATCAACCATAAACCAATGATGTTTTTGTTGTTGTGCAAAAATGTTTACGATTGCTGCAAAAAGCCAAAACAATGTAAGATGAAATGCCATAAACAGCAACAGCAACAACAACAATATTGAGAACATGAAAGAAGCAGCTGCAACAAGCAGCGGCAAATTGTGGAAAATGGGCCACGGCCAAAGGTTCACACGATGCGTTGCGCACACACAAACGGACAGACATTTTGATGGACAGACATACATACCTACATATGTACAAATAAAGCGGTTTGTTTAGCGTGCAACCGGAGGCGGGCGTCGGCTGGAAAGTCTCATGGTTGACTGAGCAATAACAATAACAACAACAAGAAAACCATTGGAAAATAAATAAATAAACACAGTTATGCAAAAAGCAGGCAAACACGCGCCGCTCACCGACGGCCAGACGGCGCACAGACAAACGCACAGCCGAGTGAAGTCAAGTCAAGTCAAGTCAAGTCAAGTCCAGCAATGCAGCGGTACTTGTTGTGGGCATAGTGCAAATATAGCAAAGCATTCATTCCCTGTTAACTTCGTGCGTCCGCCTGCACGTCCACATTGGTTGGAGCCCAGTGCGGGCGTGTTGCCGGGCACCTTTCCCAGTCGCACGAATTCGCTGTTACATTTTGCCGCAGGTCTCAAAACAAGCCGCAAACAATGCATACACAATTCATAAGAAATTGCAAACACCAACAATACCAGAGAAGTGGCATAAATTCCACGCCAGCGGATTAGACGTGGGAATAGACAGCAAATGATGGATTATGTCGACAAGCAATGCGACATACAAACTTGTATCGTTGTTGTTTGTGCTAGATTGTCAACTACGCTCCGCACTCTGAGCGTCCAGCAGCGTGTCGATGCCTTTCACTTTCCACAAAACATTGTGTTGCCTCCCAACGCCCATTTCAACTTTTGCCTTTGAAACTTTATTGCCAGTTAAAATGTTTAGCATTGATCCAAAAATCGTTTACGTCACTGTCGTCAGAGCACCAGCCGGCCAAAATGGCACTGCGACACTAAATTCGCACAGTTTTTGTTTAAATTATTTTGGGCATATTTTACGCTGCAATTTGCCGCAGTTTTCGCTTTATTCATAATTTTATTAAATGCGCCGAAAATTAAATTTGAATTTTCAGTGCCACACACACACACACAAAGTTTGTTCAAAATTGTGTGTATTTAATTTTTTCAGTATTCTTTTTAACGCTTCTCACAAGTACCAATGAACTTGCAGCTCGCTGAGAGAACTAAAAGCTGTCCAACAAATTAAAGCAACAACAAATCTCAACATTGTAGTTCATAACAGTTGGCAACCGAGACAGCGTACATCAACTTTTGCCCGTGTGGCAGACATTTATGGCACATTTCGCCTTTAATTTTTAAGATATTTTCCAAAAATTACATAAAACTGAGTTTGAAAAACAAAAATGAAAATTTGAAATTTTTGATTTATTTTATAAAATTGTAGCGGCATGAAGGTCAACCAACCAATTGGCTGACGGCTGTAAATTGTGCCAACGAGTCTAACAGCCAGTGGACCGGTGGCCATTGCTCAGTCCGTTTCATTGGGTCGGCGTGTGCTGTTGTTGTATTTTTTTTTTTTTTTCAATTTTTGAAATTTTTGTATCTGTCACAAACAACCAACATTTTTCAGTTTCGTAGTTTCGTGTGTCCAGCAACCAAAAAAAACAGAAATTTCTAGTTTTTGAAATTGTCTTGTTGCCGTAACATTTATTTATTGTGTTTCTTATTGGTTTTATTGGTCATTGTGGCGTGTAGTGTTTGCCACACACACACACACGCATATACATGCTCGCAAGTTTCCTTAACCCACGCACGCAACACTTGTGTACACAGCAAAATGTCTGTTTAAGTTCATAAAAATTCAATTTCCTTTTTATGACTTTTTTGAATGTTTTTGGCATCCGAAAATTTGTAAAGTCTATTAAAATATTACAAATGAGCATTAATGTTTTCGTTTCTTGGAGGAATATTGTATGTTTTTGTTTTTTGGCAATTAAAAATTTACAAGATGCGTTCGGCTCGTCCAGTAGGGTCGTAAACCTAAATTTGGCATTTGGTGGGCGGCGGCCGCAACAAATTGTTAGCGACAAGCTTAGGCTGCGGTAATAAATCATTTCGAATCGTTTTGTGAATATTGTAAAATTGTGTACAAGTATTTTGAATGAAGTTGTTGCTTTTGTATGGATATCATTTATAACGTCTTTGTGCTGAAGATGGCTGCAAGAGTTGGGGATTTTTTGGAGGCTGTTGATTGATTTATCCATTTATCGAAATCGTTTTGGAACATCAGTAAAATTATTGCTAAATATGGCGCGATACTCAACAATTTAGTCATTATTTAAGATCTAATCAGGTTTGGCGACTCTTAAAACAGCTCAATCAAAGATTTGCTCAGTATGGCTCGATACGATTTTTGTCTTTTTTAAGACTTTTTTTATTTCAAATCAAATCTGCCCTGGAAAGTATTCAAAGAGCTCATTCAAATATCGTTCATTTTATACCTTTTGAGTTCGTATTGAATATTCAGTCTAATTTGTCACTCAAAATTACTTTAGGCTCAATATTTTTCCACTCAACTCAGCTCAGAATAGACTCATTATAATTTGAGTGTCAACTAACTGCTAGCAAAGTCACTCAATCTTGTAAGGTTCTAAGCAAAATTAAATTTAAAAAAATTAATAATTTATTTCAACTACCCACGTTTTTTTGAAATTTTCCAAATTCGCCGCGACTTGCTTCGGCCGCCCCAGACATTGCGACTGCCGCAGCGCAAACACCACCAAATTCCAGCTGTGCCTATGCGCTGGGAATTTCCAGCTGTCTGTGACGTGCGCCCAGTCAATGTTCTGTTCGTTGTTTTGTGCTAAATTTTCCCCAACCGCCAATCGACTATGTTCGCCTGTTGTTGACTCTAACCTCACTTCAAGGTGGTGTTTGACTAGAGCGCTGGAATTTCTATTGCCGAACAATTGAACTTGTTGGCGTGGAATGTTTTATATATTTTTTGTTGTTGTCTGCTTTTGTGGCTTTCTTCAAAATACGGTATGTAAATATTGGCAGAGTGTATTTTTTTTGTTTCGAAAACCTTGTTGCAGCAGCGCCGTGTGAGCAATAGTTGGTGTAGATATGTGTGTGTGTGTGTGTGTGTGTGCGTGTGTGAAAAGTCAATATTTACACTTGAACTCGACTCGAAATCGCCTGAATCAGGTTTCTAATTTTAAAGCCACACACCGCTTGTGTGTGTTTTCTCTTTTCATTTTTATTTTCTAATTAATTTGTATTATCTTAATGTGTCAGTTTATTTCTTTTTACTCAAACGCAGAAGCGGAAGTTGGCGTCAAATTTATGCGCCACTTTGTCACATTTGCATATGTTGACACTCTCGCTCTCTCCGAGCATTGAGCTGCGTGACAACACTCCCTCAACACCCCCTCATCGCTCCACTCCTCACGCATTTCACTCCAACGAAAATGACGCGATGTCTTTATTGTTTTCTAATTATTCACATTCGATTAACCTGTTTAGTTGTTGTAGTCATTGCTGTCTGCCTTTTTAACTGTGCTTCTGTTGTTTTTGTTGTTGTAGTAGTAGCTTTATGCATGTGTTATTTTGTATTGATTTATGGGCCCAAAACTTAACACAAATCACTGTTTGAGATTTTGTCAATGTAAATTTATCAAAATGACATTTCTATGTAAATTGCAATAAAGCTTCGTGAATTATGACAGTTATTGTTGTTGTTGGGGTTTGTTGGCACAAAAATACACGTTAAGTTTACTTTTTGGCATTTCTGTAAGTTTATTATTTGATTTTAGTTTGAGAATTGCATTTTGTAAGTTTCTATAAAATGAAACTAATACTGAAATTATGTTAAAAAGAAATAAATTAAAATTTAATTTAAAAACAATAAAGAAAATTAATTTTAATTACATTATTTTTCCATGATATACATAAATAAATAAATTGTATTTCAATTTTTTTATAATTAATTTTTATTATATATTTTTATTACAAAATTTTATCATAAATTTTTATATTATATATTTTTTTAAATTTAATTTTTTTGTAAATTTTACTTTTTAATTCTTGAATTAAGCAAAAAAAATAAATTAAAATTTAATTTAATTTAAGGGGAGGTTCTTTCAAATTTGGCCAAAAAAAGGCCTAAGTTTGGAAATGATTTGTGGCATGATGAAAAAACATAGAAACATCCGGTTTTGACGGTTGAATGGGTATTTTATTATACAATAATATGATATATTTTTTGTAACAAAATTCAAAATGGCGGCTGAACAATGGCGGCTTTCGTCGATCACTGCCTGAAAAATCTCGTCTCCGAATTTCAAGCCTACAGCCTCTTGTAGTAATCCGAAATGAAAAAGGTTTTTTTAAATGAAAGTAGATGAAATTTTCTATGGCTTATATAGGGTGTTTTTTTTAGAGGTTTGTTTTTCGAATAGAGATAAAACTGGCATTTTGTCGTCAAATCTGGCAACTCTAATGTAATTTATGTTCAGTTTGGTTTGCCATTTCATCATGAACAGGTTGACAAAAGAACAACGCTTGCAAATCGTGCAAATTTATTTCGAAAATAATGGTTCAGTTCGCGAAGTTTACCGCAAGCTCCGTTCATTTTATGGTCGACATCGTCCATCAGAGCAATTAATTCGCTTAACCATGGGTCGTTTTCGCACTACGTTTACTCTATGTGATAATACGCATCCGCAGAGACGTCGAACAGTGCGCACCGAAGAAACAATTGCCGCTGTAGAGCAAAATGTTGAAGAGGACCCGAATGAATCGATTCGCCACCGTGCACAGCAATTGGAGCTTTGTCCATCAACTGAAAATTGGACCTGTAGAATTGGCTTTATTCGAGCCAGCCGCGGCAGCCACATGCCCGAAATCATATTTAAACATTAATGGCATAAAATTATCCTTCCAATAAAGCCAAATTGATGGACATTAAAACGATTTTCTTGTGTTTTATTTCAATTCGAAGTTCTAACTATACCTCTAAAAAAAAACACCCTATACCTAACTATAATGATTTTTGACCAAAAATTTACTGAAATGTGAACGCTCGAAAAAAAACATTTTTTTTGCCACTTTTTTTGTTATTAAACCTTAATTATAAATAACAATTTAATAGTAACTTAGTAGTAATATTTTACTACATTACTTTTTCCTTGATTTTAATAAATAAATAAATGTTATTTCTATTTTTTTATTATTATACTTATAATTTTTGCACTCTTTATCATATTTTTTTTATTTCACATATTTTTATAAATTGTTTGTATTTACTTATTAAAAATTAAAATTCGAAATTTTTTAAATTATAGAAAATAGTTTAAAAAAAGTATTTAGTAGTATTAATTTATAATATTTTTATTTTTTTTTTTACTTTTTATCATAAATTTTTTTTTTAAATAGTTTTATATATTTTATTGTTTTTTTATATATTTATTTTATTTTGTATTATTTATTTCTTATAACTAAAGATTAAAAAATTTTCTACGTAAGCATTTTTTATAATATTTTTCCCTTACCTTCACTGCGCAACTGCCTGCTCCACCACCAACAACAACTAAATGCCGCCCAGCAAATAAAAATGCTAATTCATTGTAAATGTGTCGCCAGAAAACGCATATTTATGTTTTTCATTAAAACATTAAAACTCAATTAACCAACACAAATGCCACGCGGACACGCGCGCACTTCTACAACAACCAAATACGCGCGGAAAGCACGCAGATGCGCGTCGATGTGCGACACATTAGTGGCTGACGAACGACAGGCGAGCAAGCAAAGTCAGCAAATGCACCAATTAAATGCAATTTGCAACAACAAATTCTATACAAAATAAATACATAATGAAAGTTACTAATGGCTGCATAGCGTCAACAGACGGGGAGGGGGAACGGGCGCACGAAACATGAAGGAATCGAAATGAATTGAAGTGCGGTAAAGGCGCAAAAATTTACATGCAAATTTAGCGCTTAACGATTTGTTGATGATTTTATCACAACAACCAACAACAATAAAAGGAGTCAAACTAACAACAAACTCATTCAACTCAACACCAAATGTTGTCATTTTTTTGGGTTCTCTTTGTTGTTGTGGCTCATTTTATTGTCATTGGTTTTTGCGTTTTCTGCCAGTTCGAATATTGGCTACGAAAAATTAGCTAAAAAAATAAATAATTTATGCAAACTTTTTTCTTTTGTTATTAAAATCAAAACGCGCTGGGCGCATGCGCGGCTGACTCATGTCGCCGCGCCGATTACGCAAAAACACTACAGCCGTTAGAATAAAAGGCAATTAGCATAAGTTTGTGAGTTGTTGCTGACAGCAGTTGTGGCGTTGACAGCGTTTTGCGACGAGTGTGCGATTTTTATGGAAATTGTGCCAATATTTGCCGTGTTGCTACTGACGAGCGCAACAACACAAATGAGAAAGTTCAAGGTTAGGATTTGTTTATATTTTGCGAACGTAACAATTGCGGATGCAAACCAGTTCTTGGCGTGATTTCTTTTGATTCCTTTGGGCCAAACTGAAGCAGACATTTTGTCTATTGGCACGCACTGAAATTGGCCACAAAGAAAGATAAACAAATAAGGCTGTGATCAACACCCAATCGAATATCAAATGAAGTCAAGCAGATGCCGAAAGTTAAAAGTGTGTGGGAATTGGTAATGTTTCGAGTTGGGCGATAAAAGTGCCTAAATCGCTTGAAATGTAGCAAGGCAACATGTGGCGGGCAACATTTGATTAGATACATGTTTTCACATATATTCAAGACTCAAACCACCTCACTGTTCGGTGCAGAGTTCAGTTAGCTTTCGCAGTCTGCTGCCTGAAAAATACTGCAAAACCTACGAGTCAGCGATAATGCGATAAGACTGCAGCAAAAAGAGTGGAAAAAGTGAATTTTTATACTTGGAAAAGTTCTAATTTTAACCACAAAGTGATCTTGAAGCTATAGTTAGACTACTGCAACCGCTGTCGATTATCTGCAACAAATATGCAAATTGTATATGCGCTGCAGAATAATGAATCTATAAATACTATAGGCTTCTGTGTGTGTGTGTGTGTGTGCAACTATACCCAAAGGCCCAAAATTTAATGAAAACATTAATATTTATGTTGGCTTTGTAGATGTAATGAATTTATTTGCAACGCGTAGAAAAGTGAAGGGGCGTTATCGATTTAAAGCCAACAACAATTAAAACAACAGTTATTTATAAAGGTTGTGATTGTGTGAGTGGTAGTGTGCGTTTGACCCAAGTGAATAATGAATTTATTAAATATTGTTGACACATAATGCGCGGCCGCACTCCCCGATGAATGCGCGAACAAAGGCCCAACGCAATTTATGGTCGCGTAAATTGTGAGCAGCGAAACAGTGAAGGGACCTTGGCTGTATTTTAGACATGTTTTTTGTTTGTAGAAAAAGTTGAGCTGGTCATAAGAGTTAAGGCTCTAAATTATGTGCATAGTTTTCTAGTTTTAATTCAAAATTTAAATGAAATTAAATGCTCGATTAAGACTGATAAACACCTGTCAAGCGGCAAACTAGTTGAATAATGAGTTGGAGCTGGTGTTAAGATCTTTATTTCAACGTACAGATAAGGAAGACGAATTTGAAATCACTTTTGAATTGGTGGAAGCTATGGAAAGTTGGAAAGAAGAGTTGAAATTGGGAGAACTGGTTGCATAGTCTTTGGAAAGAGAAAACAAAGTGAAATAAGGTGTCTGAAGTGGATTAATGTTTACAATAGATTAAAGATCTCTGAGATCTTGTATTTGAACGTACAGATAAGGGAAACAAATTGATCACTTTTGAGTTGGTTGATGTAATGAAAATTTTAAAAGAAGAGTTGAAATAGGGAGAACTGATTTAAAAGTATTCTGGAAGAGAAATTAAAGTGAAATGAGGTCTCTGAAAAGGGTTCATGTTTCCTTCCTACCTTAACTGGCCATAACAACCCGTTATCCCGCAAAACTTCTCTCCAGGCGCCTCTACTTTGCCCGCGCATTTTCCAGTTGGTCACACCAAGTGATAACAGGGCCTCTTCAACTTGGTCCTTCCACCTGAGACACGGCCCTCCTCTTCGCCGTCGACCTCCAACTATCGCATCGAACACCTTTTTCGCCGGAGCTTCGTCGTCCCTACGGCAGACATGACCAAGCCAGCGCAGCCGCTGGATGTTAATTCGCTGTGCTACGTCCATGACTTTATATAGCTCATACAGCTCGTTATTGGTTGGTATACGATAGTCGTCGCCAATACGAACAAGGCCGAAGATTTTACGAAGTTCCTTCCTCTCGAACACTCCAAGGGCCGCTATGTCGTTTCGTGTCATTGTCCATGCTTCAGCGCCATAGAGGAGCACGGGCACGATAAGTGTGCTATAGAGTGCAAGTTGTATCGGTCGAGAGAGGTCTCTATTTCTCAATTGCCTACCGAGACAGTAGTAACATCTATTGGCAAGAGTAATCCTTCGCCTTATCTCCAGGCTGACATCATTGCTGCTGTTAACGGCGGTGCCATGATAGACGAATTCCTTGACAACCTCGAAGGTATACCTGTGGGCCTCGACATGAGACCCTTGCCGCTGCAAGTCCCTGCATGTAGACTTCATCTTGCCCTCATTTACCACCAGACCCATTTTGGCAGGTTCTCTTTCGATAGCCGCAAATGCAGCGGTGACATCTCGCCTGTTACGCCCGATGACATCAATGTCATCAGCGTAGGCAAGGAGCTGGACACTTTTGTTGAAGATTGTGCCATTACGATTTACACCGGTGAAGTTGAAGAGGTCGCAGGATAAAGAATCGCCCTGTCTGAATCCTCGAATGGGTCAGAGAGGTAATTTCCAACCTTGACGGAGCTGCGCGTATTGCTCAACGTCGCTCTGCGAAGTCTCACGAGCATTGCAGGGATGCCAAGTTCAGACAATGCGGCATAGGCAATCCCTTATCGGGCTATCGAATACTGCCTTGGATGGTGTGTATCGATTTGATTCTCATGGGTCTTTTCCATGATTTGGTGTGGAGTGAATATCTGGTCAATGGTGGACTTACCAGGTCTAAAGCCGCACTAATAAGGTCCAATCAGCGCCTTGGCGAATGGCTTTAATCTTCCAGATAGTACGCTCGTCAGAATCTTGTATGCAATGGGAAGTAGGCTGATACCCCTGTAGTTGGCGCATATTATTGGGTCGCCTTTCTTCAGCACAGGGCAAAGAGCACTGAGGTTCCAATCGTTGGACATTCGTTCCTCAAGCCATATTTTGCAGATGAGCTGATTCATGCACCCAATCAGCTCACCGCCGCCGGTCTTGAACAATTCAGCTGGTAGCCCATCCGGCCCTGCAGATTTATTGTTCTTGAGTCGCTGGATAGCGACCTGGGCCTTGTCATGGCTGGGCGGTGGCACATTCACACCGTCGTCGTCGATTGGTGCCGTTTGGATATCTTCACTACTGGCGTATTGTTCCCTTGTCGCCTGCGAGCAGCTTGGTGAAGTCCTCCTTCCTCAACCTCAGTACACCCCACGCATCGGTAACCAGATCCCCGTTTTCGTCTATGCAAGGAGATGCCCCCGGCTTAAATCCTTCCGTGAGACGCTTAACTTTTTGGAAGAATTTTCGGGCATCATTCCTGCTCCTGCACTCTTCGATTTCCTCACGCTCCCGCTTCTTGCATCTAAAAAGGCAACTTTCTTGCTTCCTCTCCTCCCGGTATTTCTCTGTCACGGCTCGCGTGGCAGCCGACTGCAGGGTCTTCTTGTAGGCAGCATTCTTCGCTGCAGTGGCTGCGCGATACTCTTCATCGTACCATTGGTTTTTTGGTGGTGGGCGTGGGAAACCATAGATATTTTCTGCGGCGGCGCGGATAGAGTGGACGCATAAGTGAGCCAATAATCCGCCAATGTCATCAGGTGGAGAGGGGGAGCAGCCGAGCTGGTTGAGGAGTTGAGCGGCGTAGGCTTCAGCTACCCCTTGTGATTGCAGCTTATTGATGTCCAGCTTTCTTTGCGAGCTAGTTTGCGCGGTCGTCGCTGCGCAAAGACGCATGCGTACCTTGGCTGCAACAAGGTAGTGGTCCGAGGCGATGTTGGGTCCTCGGAACGCGCGCACTTCTAGAATGCTAGAAGCATGACTTCCATCAATCACAATGTAATCAATCTGGTTGCGAGTGGATTGATCGGGGGATAACCAGGTTGCCTTGTGGATATCGAGGTGCTGGTGCGGGGAAATCGATCAGACTCAGACCGTTGTTCGTAGTGGTGGCATGGAGGCTGAACTGCCCGACTGTGGGACCAAATACACCTTCTCGCCCGAATTTTGCATTGAAGTTCCCGATGACGATTTTGACGTCATGGGCCGGGCACTGGTCGTAGACGTCCGCGAGCTTCGCATAGAAGGCATCCTTGGTCGCATCGTCCTTCTCTTCCATCGGGGCGTGCACGCTAATTAGGCTGATGCTAAAGTATTTAGCCTTGATGCGGATCAAGGCCAGCCGTTCGTTCACCGGAGTGACACAAATCCGCAACCAAATTCGCGCTTCTCCGCATGGCAGCTGTAGTAGATGTCGCAATCGGTTCGCTTGGAGCAACCTTGTCCTGACCATCTCATTTCCTGGATGGCGGTGATTCCTGCATTGGTTATGAAAAATAGAGGAAGTAAACTTACAAAAGAATATAAATAAGTCTAGCTATAAAATCTTACATACATTAAAATCTTATATAAAACACTAAAACACTTTTTGAAGATTCTTACAATTAAGTAAAAAATTAAGTAGGAATTTTTGAAAGTAGAACACAAAAAAGCCGGCCTGGGCTGAAAACACTTCAACTAGTTAAGTTCCTTTCATGCAACACTTCCTGAATAAATGCAGTGTATTTATTCAGGAAGTGTCTGTTGCATGGAGTTTTTTACATGAATCTGAATCGTTTTTCCACGCTGTTTTCAAAACCATACTCCGTTTTTATGTAACAGCTCTAGTTTTTACAAAAAATAGGCGTGTCACTTTTTCGAATTTTCCTCAGCTTTTTTCTCGTTTTCAACTGTTATTTCTGAACCAATAATCCTCTCGACATGATTTTATATCGTTGCACTTACAACATTTCACGCCATCTTTCCTGACATTAATAAATTTTATGCGTTCTAAATGGGCGTGGTAAAAAGGTTTCAAAGTAAGAAAATATTGAATTTCAAGGCGTTTTTTCTGATGGCGAAAAATGTAAAGATGTTTCATGAATCAAGTTTCGAAGTATATGAATATCTTAAGAAGAAACATCAAGCAATACAATACAGCCAAATTATTTGGCGGAATACACATTCGCATCGAAATAATAACAAAACTGTACCATAGCGATTTTCATCTCTTTTCATACTTTTTCCTTAAAAAATTAGGAGCCTCAAAATATGCTCTTTTATATGTTCAAATTTTAGTTTGGAATACAAGCAAAAACAAAAATATTTTGAATTTCTTGAAACAAAAAAAAAATTAAAAACTTTGCATATTTTCAGGCCCCTAATTTTTTAAAGAAAAAGTATGAAAAGTGATGAAAATCGCGATGGTACATTTTTCCTGTTATTTCGATGCGAATGTGTATTCCGCCAAATAATTTAGCTGTGTTGTATTGCTTGATGTGTCGACTTTCATTATACACCTAACTCGTTAATTGTTTTACAAAAAATGTGTATGCTTTTGACCATCAAAGAAAACACCTTAAAATTCAATTTTTTCCGACTTTGAGGTCCAATTACCGCGGCATTTTAACACTTATAAAAATGAGTTGCATCGTAAAAGAAGCCGTGCGGTGTTGTTAATGCGATAAGGTGAAAATCGTGTCAATCGGTTTCTTGGTTTACAAACTACGATCGAAAATATGGAAGAAGTGGAGGAAAAACTGAAAAAATTACAGGGTACCTATATCTCACAAACTAGAGCTGCTAGACAAAATTGGAGGGTAGATTCGGAATGAGCGCACCCAAATTAGTAAGAAACAGTAGAAAAACTCCATGCAACAGAAAAAAAGTGTTTTTTTGTTGCGCTGTGATATGATTGATTTCTCATTCTTATTTGATTCATTGATTTGATTATTATTTTAAAATAAATTCACAAACAAATTGCAGCACTTTTTCTACGCTCGATATAGAATTTCTATACTTCAGTCTGCGGTCTCTTCGGCTTAAAGTGAAATTTGATCCTAGCAAAGCTTTTGCCGCTGGGTGCTCGTCTCCTCTTTCACTGCGCTGTGATTCAACGCCATCACTTGCGTATAACTTTTATTTAATTTTGTCATATTTTTTACTTTGTTTAATTGCGATTCCCAACTTCAGATAAGGCAGCAATGAGCAAGCAAACTTAATACGAAATACGCGTTTATCGTTGGGTTTCAAATAAACCAAAGCAAGATAAATAATTTGTATTTATTTTTTAATTTTTATTTTTGTTTTGTAAGCAGACAAACAGCGAAATGTAGCGCAAGCTTTGAGTGCTGACACTGCCCGCAGACAATTTTTAGCAGCGCAGCAGGTAGCGAGCGGCGGCCAAAGAAAGCGTGAAACCTTACAACGCGAGTTGAGCGGCGGCCTTTGTGCACGAAACCGTTTAAAAAGTAATTTTCTGTGCACTTGAACGCCAGCAAATGTTGCCGAAGCGCACAAAGTCAATATGGAAATTTTAACATGTTTTTGTGCGAGTGTGTGTGTGTACACTGACAAATAATTACACCAAAAATACGCACAAAATCAACAAATTGCATTGCATGTTGCTGCATGAATAAAATAATTAACCAAAAAGCATTGCAGCATCAAAGCCAGAAAGAAACACAACGCAACAAAGTAAAGTAAGCATTGTTGTTGTTGTTTGTGTTTGTTTTGTGTCTGCGTGCAAACGCTAAAATGTTAATTTTTCGCAAAGCGTCTGGTTGGCTTCTACAAAAAAACCTGAGCGAAGAGACGGAAGCCACTGATGACAGTCGCTGTGGCAAGAATATAAAAGAAGAAGAAGCAACAGCGTCAGTGTCGGCTTACGCTGTGTCAATATTTGCGGTTTTCCTGCATCGTTGTAGCAAAATTGCAGAGCGTTGAACTGCCATTCAACCCAAGTAAATAGCGAACGATTTGCATGTTGACCAAAATCATTTGCATTTCCCTTTTGTTGAAAATTAAAATTGAAATTAAAATGTGTTCAAAATAGCATCGAACGAATGTAAATGCTGACATTTCTGGAAACTTGCGCGGAGGCCAATGCACTTTGCCTTACTCGAACATTCAACAATGAAACGCAGAAAATTTAAATTGCAGCTTCTCCCCCTGAACCTCTCGACTGCTTGAAAAATCTCAACTGTGCGTAGATATTGAAAAATTGAACACTTGCCGACTAATTTGCGTTGTGCAATAATTTAAATTTATTACGCACTCGACGATAATGCAGTGTTGTATGTTGTATGTGGCATGTTGCATGTTGCGTTCATCAAATACACATTAGAATCAATAAAAACTTCAAAGCTAGCCACAGCAAGACGCAACAGTCAAAAGCAAAAATTGAAACGTTTTTTGTGATAAATGAGCGATTGCGTATACGCAATGCGTGTGTGTGTATGTATGTGTGTGTGGTTAGCCACACTAAAGGCCTACAAGCTGGCCACGGACAGCCGCCGTCCATGTGCGCCGCATGGCTCATTAATTTCGCATACGCGCTCGCCATGAATGAGCCGCCACCAGACGCTCCGCGCCGAACACACGCCGCGCATTGTTTGCCGGCTGCGGCAAATTAACTTAAAAATGTGTGTATAAAAATAAATTACAAACATTTAAAGCTTTGACTTGATTGTGGATGCTGTTGATTTTTTAAATTTGTTTTTTTTTTGCCCATAATTTTTGTCTATTATTTCTATTTTTGTTTTGGTATTTTTTTTTTCAATTTTCTGGCGGTCCTCCTCCGCACTTTGTGTTACATATGTGTGTTTTAATTCGCATTAAGTTTTGCCTTTTTTCCATTTTGGCTGTGGCCATTGTTGTTGGTAGTGTTGAACTTTATCGTTTGATTCTGACTTGAAAAATAATTTATTTATTCGATTTTATGTTCATGTTCGATTTGTGCGGGCGCCTGCTGTGACAGCGAAGTCAAGCCGAAGTATTGACTATTCGTTTAGGCTCTTATGGGCTTTAAACTCAACACAAATTACATCAACATGATTGAAATGTTTCATTAAAGCTGTTGTAATTGATTGCACAAACAGGTTATTGCTAACCTATTAGCTACCAAAGTAGCTCTTAAACTAAAAGCAAACACTTCAATAGTTGCGAGTTTGCAGTTTGCTTCAGATTGAACGAATTACTAGTAACCAAAAGTTGCCAACAATTATTTCTTAAAAACCGTACTCATGTTCGAAAATGCTAACAATTTTAGCCAGTATTGTCTGTTTTGGTCAGACTTCCCCTCCACTTCCTTCTTGTTTCGGCCACTGTCTCATAATTAGAAAAAAAATAGAGCAGCTAGTGCTCTTATTTTAACTGTATGATAATAATTTATTGTTGTCCTACATATAAAAAAAATTAATAAATAAATAAATAAAAATAAAATAACATAAAATCAAATAAAATAAAACAAAATAAAATAAGTACATAATCAAAGCTATGAAAACATGTGAAGAGTTTTTCCTTCATTTTATTTCTTGCCGACAGAAATGTCAGCAAGGTCTTAGCTAAAAAAACTGGAGAGAAAGGGAGGTATAAAGGGAATATGTAAAATTTTTTGCAGTGTATGGTCACTTTTAACAACACAGATTGAATGTCGCCCCCTAGTTATTTTCCTTAACACTAGAAAGACCGCAAGTTTTCCATACCTATAAAGACTTCAAACTATATCCGCTGATGTCTCGAAAAGTACACATCGGATTTAGCTAATTGTAATTGTAAAATCCTAACTGTAGAAACAATTGTAGAACTAAAAAAAATGCAGGTCATCAAAGCAAAACTTGATAGAAATACTTAAGAAAATACAAATACATGTTTAACAAAATGGCCGCCAGTAGAACACCCTTTCTTTTCATCGCCTAAGGAATCATAGAAAAGCAATAGAACCCCCATACAAGTTCATGAATCAAATAAATCGCTTACAACTTTGCCACATGGTTACCACTAACCATAACCTAACCACTAGCCATTAGCTCCCAGAACCGTTTACGGACCTATTAAACTTTTCTTTCAGTCTTCAGAACAGTTTGCCAAGTGCTTCTACACGTTCCTGCTTAGTCATCAGGATTTGCTTACAAACGTTGCACACTTTAAGGTGCACACCAGCAATTATCAATTACCACCAACTAACGTTAATTATTGAGCAGCCAAACGCATTTGCAGCGTCAACGTGCACTTAACAAAATTACACTTTACACATTAACTGCACTGCCGCAACCAACAAACAAAGCCCACAGCGCAATGTTTGTTCAACTTTTACCCAGTTAACGGGTTAGCGCTGACTGTACCCGCGCTCGTTTGCTGTTCAATTAACAGCAATTTTCTTTACTGCTCGTAAAGCAAACGCAAACACAGCACCGAATGGCCAAAGAGCGTTTGGCGCTATTGGGGTTAACGATTTCGAGTGCTGCCCATTGGTTCACTTCGATTGTTTTGCCTTCGAGTGGACGTTACAAAAAAAACACACACACACAGACAATGCTTTGGGCATTTGACGGTACAGACTGCAATGGCTGATGATTGAAGCCAACTAACTCCAAATGCTCGGCGCTTTCATATGCCACGGCGGCGTCTGTGTGATTGCGGCAACTCTCAACAACGATTTAATAATTCTTCTTGTCAAATTTCAATGAGCTCGACTGCGGCCGCTTGGACACACTTCATTTGCGGCGCACTGCTGTCAAAACGTAACGCGTTCTGGCTGCTCTTCATCAGCCATTGACACCTTGGCTGTCGCGCCTTCAAGTGTTCAAGCTGTCGCGTCTGTCGTTGGACGAGCAACACTGCGCTCGTCTCGTGTGTGGCAATGTGAACATTATAAATGCCCAAGGAACGGTCCCCTGCGGCCGATTTATGTGTCTAATTGCCGAGTTATTGACGACTCGAGTACACTTGTCTGCACGTTGTCGTGTCGGACGCGCTGTCACACTGATTGGGGTTCTACAGTTGTTGCCCGCCCCAGTCGAATTTTAAGTGCTACGCTCCAGCCGGGCGGGCGCTCGACCCGGCTGCATGAAAGAGAGACTGTGTGTGTGTGTGACTGCCGCTACGTGTTAGTTTTATTTATGTCGAAATAATTTTTGATGCTTTGGCGTGTGCCATAAAAATTTAAATTAGAATTCTTCATTTGTTTAATGTGTTTGCTTGTTTTTTTAGTTTTTTAGTCTTTCGTTTGTGCGGGTTTTCTGTGCTTTCTTTCTAATTACAACGCTGCCATGTAGCGACACTTGTTGTTCTTGTGCCCACCTTTGCCGTTTTGTGTATTGAAATTTTCTCTTTTATTGTTTGTTTTGAAGTGTTTGCCTCTTTCTTTTTTTCGTTTCTTAGTCATTGTCAGTCCATTAGTTGGACATACGTAATTTATGTGCGCAGACAGCTAAGCGAAATTTCTGTGCTCTGGCATTGTTTGTCGTTTAGTTTATGAGCTTTCGACACGGCATTTGCCATGTCAACAAACGGCTAAATTCTTGCTTAAACACAAAGCTTAATAAAATAAATACAATGCAAATACAATATGAAAATTTACTGATAAATTGTATTTCAACTGATTGATAAGTTTTTAGGTCGAAAAAGAAAGAAATGTGAAATAAATAACTAAAAAGATTTAAAAATTAAAAAAATAATAAGTAAAAAAACTAAAAAAAGAATAAAAAAAATTCACGAAATTTAAAAGAGCTAAAGAGTTAACAAAATAGTTAGAAAATAAATAATATCATAGTAATAAATAAATAAAAAAAATATAAATTTAAAATAAATTAAAAAAACGTAAGAAAAATGTTTTAATTAAAATGTAAAGCAAAATGCAAAAATAAACCTATTACCATAAAAATTGTAAAAATAAAAAAAAATTAAAAAAAACAATAAATTGAAATAATTTTAAAGTATTCAAAACAAAAAAATTAAGGTTTTTTTATTGAAATTTAATTAATTTTAATAAACCTGTTGCAATAAAAATAAACAGTAAAGACTTCAAAATTCAAAATAAGTTAATTTGAAAAAATTAAAATAAATTCAAAAAAACATTTAAAAAAGTAGAATTTAAAGCAAAATTCAAAAATTAACCTGTTGTGTTCATTTATGTAACATTTTTGTAAATTTATGTAAAGTGTAAGAAAAAATTAAAAAAATCTAAAAATTAAAAATTTAAATGTAAAAAATAAAAAAAACTAAATTTAAAAGTATGAAAATATTAAAGAAACATTAAAAAATTTGTAAAAAATTTAATAATAATTACAATAATTTAAAAAAAAAATTGTTAATTAAAAAAAGTAAGAAAAACATGGTTAGTTAAAATTTAAAGCAAAATGTAAAATTAAACCTGATGAAAAAAAATGAAATGGTTTAAGAATTCCAAAAAAATAAACATCAAATTAAAAAATGTAAAAAGAATTAAGAAAAATAAATATAAACAAATTTTTTAAGATTAAAAAAAATTATTAAAATTTAAAGCAAAATTAAAAATTTTACCTGCTCTGTTTATTTATGTAATAAAACGGTTCTGGTTTAAATTTATCAAAATTCAATCTTCATAAACCAACCCTGACGCATTGTAAGTTGACAGGTTTTAAGTCATTTAGGTAACTCTTAGTTATTGCGAACCGCTAACTTGGATCACAAACTGCAACAACCACTGCCAGCAACAGCTTGCAATTAGTTAATGAACAATGTTTAGGCTGGCTTCATTAAAAACTTGTGTCCGCTTTCGACACAAACGCACAATGTTTCCTTACAAAAACAACAATTTGAAACCAGCCAACAACAGCGACCTCAATTGTGCCTACAATTGCCAACCTCGAGAGCAATGCAAAATTGCGTTCATGGCCAAAACCGATGATGAAAAAAGCCAATCACCAATTGAAGAAAAAACTATCAAGATTGATAGTGATACACGGCAAGGCGGCCAAAACAAACAAAAAAACACATCATTAACCGCATTCTTCGGAAAGTAATCAATTTTTTTCAGCAACGCACAATGGCAGCCACAACAATAACCAAAGTGTTAAAGCCCAAAAAATCAGATTTTGAAAGTGCGTACGGCCGTTGTTTTGTCTTCAGATCTGATTTTTTCAAATCCAAATTTCTGTCAAGTCATGGCAACTCGAGCAGCGGTGCGTACGTGGTACGCAAGTCTGCGCCTGCGCACAGTAGCCGCAGCGACAGTGGGCCGTGTTGACGCGCGCACCTTTTCTGGCCATTGTTGGTTTGGATTTCTCAATTGTTGTTGTGTTTTTTAATGTTGCATGTTTGTTGTTGGATGTTTATTCTGGGCGCTGGCCATTTGGTGTTAAGTGCATTGAATGTGTTTTCAATGGGCCCACGTGCCAATTGACTTGCGGCTGCAGTGGGTAGGCGGTGGGTTTGAAATGCCCAAAATTTGTTGGCACATGAACTGCTTTGCATTTCATAGACGTCGTCTGGCTGCTCTAATTGGAGTTGTGCCGAAATTAGGTGGTCAAGTGGTCTGGAAGAGGAGCAAATATTCAAATCATTCAAAAAACTGTTCACAATTTCAACTCAATGTGTGTCAATTTGTCATTTCAATAGTTTTTGTATTGATTTCGTTTGCCAATAACAACAAACATAAACAATTTTAATGATTTTAATTTATTTGACAGAAAGCGTTAAACAAAAAACCCAAATAAAGACGCCTAATTAATCATAATTTTTTCAACATTTTTCATTATCTACTTTTACATGCAAATTACGTTGTTTCCTTCGAATCAAAACTGAAACTTATTTCAATTATTTTAAATATTAATTAAAATGCCGACTTGTAAATTGGTTTCAATGTGCTTTTGTTACACTCAAACATTGGCGTTTTCATCATTTCAATTTTTGCCAATTATTATATATTTTTTTTTTACAAAATCCAAACACAACAAATTTGGCTAAATATTCTGTGGGCGGCATTCAAATCCATTCTCGTTTTCTCTTCAATACAAAATTCAGCGTAAATTCGCATTGTTTTCGGTGCTCATTGTTTGCTTGCGTGTTGTTGTCTGTTACTTTTAAGTGTATATGTTTTTTGTTGTTGTTGTCATGCTTCAAAATTAATTAATTAGTTTTTATTATGCGGTCGATTATGGCAAAATGATAAACGCGCACATTCGCATTGGTTCGTATGAAATCATTGAGGCACACGAGTGCGTTTGCAATGTTTGTGTGGGCGGTGAAAGTGTGGCACAATTTTAGCAAATTTAATTAGCTAAATCTAGTGTTTAGCAAATGATGTAATTAAATTAAATATTTTCAAAAGGTTAAAGCTTCACTAAGCAGTAAAACAAAGTAACTAGCTGACACTATTTTGTAGTGGAAATTACAAAAAATTACTTCTGAAAACTTTGCTAGCGAAGTGATTATCTGACATCATGTAGCAGCAAAAAGGTAAACAAATATTTCTCGTTTGTATTTAAATGTAAATAGATTGTTTTAAAATGGGTTAGCACTAACCAGTTGATGAAATTCTGTTATGTTGCAAGAATTTTCATTGTATTAACTTCAATTTCAAATATAATTAAGTCAAATTTACAACTGTATTCAAATATTTTATTATAATGAATTTTTGAACATACTGTCACAATGGTTAATAACTTGAAATTTGTTTTTGTCACAAAATAGAAATCATAATTACAAATTACTGTGAATAAAAATTAGAAATAATACCCACTCATTCATAAAAAAACATAAATTTTCACATTGTCACAATGGTAAATAGGTAACAATTAGTTCAGTTTGGTGATGTGACATTCGAAAATGTCAGTGTGACAATTTAAAGTGCAAACAATTTCCATATATAGTGCTTTTCGCTTATAACGAACCCGTTTAAAACGATTTTCCGCCTAAAACGAACCAATTTCAAAAGTACGCGCTTTATGTTTTCGCTTATTACGGACCCCTTTTAAAGCGAACTTTCGGTTAAAACGAACAATTTTGCCCGGTCCCTCGAAGTTCGCTTTAAACGAATAAGTACTGTATTACGTTTTCAATATATTTTATTAAATCGAATTTATATTCTCACAATAGTCACAAAACGTAATTGAAATTGCAGTCATAACTATTTTACAATCTACAACAGCTTGAATTTTTTTTTGATTGAAGGCACAATTGTCCCAATAGCCCATATTTTGTTATTTTTTTTAATATTACACACAAAATAACAAAAAAGCAGGTATAGTTTTAAGGCTAAATTAATTAATAAATAAATAAATATCAGGTGTACAACTTTGCGTCCGCCGTTTTTTTTCCAAAATTAAAAGCTTTATTGCAAAAAAGTGCTTACAGATTATTATTATTCAAATTAGTATTATTCAAAGTATTGTCCGTCGCTAGCGACAACTTTCTCCCATCTTTCCGGCAATTTTCGGATCCCGGCTCGAAAAAAGGAGTCCTCTTTTGACGCTATCCATGAAGCAATCCATTTTTCGAATTCTTCGAAGGATTGAAAATGTTGATCTGCCAGGCCGTGTGCCATCGAACGGAATAGGTGGAAGTCAGAAGGGGCGACATCTGGGGAATACGGCGGGTGGGGCAAGACTTCCCATTTCAGCGTTTCCAGGTACTTTTTGACCACTTTTGCGACGTGAGGCCGAGCATTGTCGTGTTGGAGGATGACTTTGTCATGTCGAAATCACCATTTTTAAAACGTTGAAACCACTCCCGACACGTTCTTTCACTCAGAGCAGCATCACCGTAAGTTTCTGAGAGCATTCGATGCGCTTCAGCTGCATTTTTTTTTCGAATTGTAACAGAAAAGTAAAACTTCCCGCAAATGGCGAGAATTGGGCACATAAACGGACATTTTCGAGCGTGAATAATACGAAAACAAGAACAACTGTCACTGAAAGGGCGATGACAATTCGTTAGGCACTGTCCACACTCACTTTAAAGGCATTACCATCTATGTATTTCAACCAGCCTCAGTCGGTACAGCCACCTATCGGAAAACGGCGGAAGCAAAGTTGTACACCTGATATAAGCAAATATGACTATGTGACAAGAAATAAATAAACCACCAATAAACTCTAAAATCACTAAAAGTGAGAATAGATCAGTTCAAACTCATAAAAAATAAATGAGTTTATTAGTTATTTGTCACAAAATACGCATATATGCTATAGAACGATGTTTAACTTATGCAAGTGATTTTTAGTAATAAAATATTGCCAATGAATTGTACACAACACTGTCACAATGACTAATATTTCCTTATTTATGTGATGTATGACAATGTTTAACCTATCCAAACAATTTTTAGTAATCAAATAATGTCACCGAAATGCAAAGGATACTGACACAATGACTCATGTTTCCTCAGTTATGTGTCACAAAATGGGCATGTGCTATACGACGACGCTTAACTTACACAATCGATTTTTAATATGGAAATAATGTACACAACACTATCACAATGACGAATATTTCCTCATTTATGGGTCAAAAAATAGGCATAACGGTTTTAATAATGAAATAATGTCACTGAAATGTATAGCACACTGTCACAATGACTCATTGTTTCTCATTTAAATCGTTTTTGTTATAAAATAATAAAATATCAGCACTTGTGACCATGTGACAATGGTCAAATTAGTTATTTGGTACACACAAAGTTAATATACTTTTATAATTGGAATCAGTGCTTCTTCATAACGCTGAACCATCTCGGTATTTTTTACGTCACACAATATCAAATGTGGCCCTGTGACAATGCCAAAATTATTTATCAAGAACACAAAAGTCCAATTACAACGTTTTGTGCATGTGACACTATGTCCCAATAGCCACAATTATGTGTGTTATTATTGTTGTATCAGCATTTTTAATAATGTGACAAGGTTCGCTAATACAGCAATTTACATTTAGAACTAAAAATTACATAAGTAGAGCCTTCGTGTCGATAATGAAAAAGTTAACGTCAGCCTCTAGCATTGCACACTCTGACATTGAGCTTGTTTCTTGATTTTGTCCAGCTTCAGGTTTATGAAATAAAACTACATACGCCATAGGCGACATTCTGGTTATCAATACAAATCAATACACATTGCCACAGACAAAAACAAGCATGTCTGATAATTGCTGTTACAGAATTAAGGCGCCAATGCGATGTGCTTTGTCACACATTGTGACATTAGAAAAATGCGCAAATCAAAAGCACAAATTTTGCCACTCAACCAAGTTTAGCAAGAAACTCGGAAGCAGACAAATCGTGCAACGATAAATTTGTCACACGCACAAAAATGCAGACAAACCTGTATGCTGGCAGTAAATGCAGGAAATACGCACATTAGGCGTTTGAACTAAGCCGCCGAAAGGCGAGAAAACGAGTGGAGCAAAATAAGGCCACAGCTCGATTACACAAAGGGGACGCACCGGCGACCGGGTGTACTGAACTGCTTAAGTGCGCACGGACACACATAAATCAAATCAAGAGCCAGCAAACTTTTTGATTTGTAGTCGTCGAACTGACATTGAGACTGATGTCAGCGCACGACGCCAACTAGACGCAAACACAAACACACACACAGACAGATACGTTTTTTATGATTGAGCGCAAAGCAGAAGATGGATGGATGGACAGACAGGCAGACAAGTCGGCCACGAGTGTATTACATGACACCGAAGGGTGCTGGAAGGCGCAACACAGGCGACTAAATGCCCGCACGGCCATTAATTAGAAAGCAAATCCCGGCCGCAGTGTTTAATGGGCGGCAGTTTCATGGGGCGGCGAATTAGAAAAGTCGGCAACGCGACAAAAAATCGAAATGGAATCATTTAATATGCTCAACATTTACTTATGCCGTCTAATTTTAACTAATGACACTCGGCGTTGTTGTTGTGGGAATAGTTGTGCTTGTTGTTGCGATGTTGTCGGCCATGTTCCATGTTCCGGACTACAATAACAAATTGTGCCTGTCACCGACACAAGTTGCTGCCATATCTTGTCATTCACTTTATTCCATGTTCTTTTATTGCTCATTCGTCAGCAGCAGCAGCTGCACACGGCTGTGGAGCTTAAATTGAATTAAATAATATTAAACGTTCAAGTGGCCGAACTGAGCAGACAGCAAGCAGGAACAAATTGGCGGCAAAATGTTGTGGTGATGCGGCCAGTATTTGCCACCTTGTGGCCGCAGACTCTGTGGTATCGACACTTGAATTGCCTCTCAATTAATGCCACAGTGCCGCAGATTGGGTTCCTATGGCCTCAGCTGGCTGCTTCGCGGACCATTCATCAGTGTCCGACGTTCTAGGGCCTACGTCACCCTGACTAATCGCCACCGACAGCCACTCAACGCGGCGCGCCGGATGTGAAAATTATGCTTTGATGAAATTCAAACCGTCATCATAGCGAATGTAACTCGGCATTAAGTTTTTATGCTTGGCGCTCTTTTTAACCCATTCTCCGTGTTTCGTCTGCGCTTTCGTGTTCTTTGCAAAAGCGTTTCAAATTGCATGGCGCGCTGAAATGCTGGCAGCTTACCGCTGTCGTTGTCGTCTCGGCTTAAACTTTTGCGGCATTTAACGACCCCAGTCATTACCTCTTAACTCTTTTCAACTGCTATTTACTACTACTTGATACCCGGTTGCTGCGCCATAGTTGCAGTATTTATTGGTGTTGTTGTTGTTGCAACACTATTAAATATTTTAAAATGCAAGTCTTAAATAAGCGTCCGAGCGGCATTGCTGCATCTTCATTCGAACTTCACTCTCCACAGCTTCTTCTTCTTCTTTCGCTGCCAGTCCAACCAGTAGCTGCCAGTGACTGCCATCGCCACTGGAATGCAACACGGCAGCCAGACTATGGCCGTAGATTTTTTACGCCGCTTTTGCGTGCTCGCCACTCTGTGCTTTCTTACACCCAGTCAGCACCTTTGGCATTGTTGTTATTTCTTACTGTTGTTGTTGTATAATAAAACCGTATTTGAGTGCGATAAAACTGTAATTAAATGCGCTACTGCACAAATACTCAAACCCATTGGCCGCCGCCGCCGCCGCCGTACCTCAACGACCCGTGTTGCCCTGTCCATCCCATCTGTAAGGTGTTTATTTATGCTGCTGTTGCCATTGCTGTTGTTGTGGCTGTTGCTGCTAATAATACTTAATTTTCGTTGCCACTGCTGTTGCTGTACTACTGTTGTTGCATCATGGCCGGCTCGCTTAGACGCCGGTCTCACGCATTCGCCATGGATTATCGCTTCAGAGAAAAAAAAAAAACAACAGCAACTTTTTACTTAAACTTTTTCAGTGCATTTTCATAATTTTTTTCCTCTTCCTACTGCACTGCCGCTGTGCTCCACTTGAATTTATTAGCCGTCGCGAAAATGAGAAAAACGATGATAAATTGCTGGCAGGTTGCGTTTTCGTTGGGTGGGCGTGTTGCAGGCGGTGCAAGTTAATCTTTTATAGTGTTTTTCTTTCTTTCGTTGTTTTTGTTATTGTTGTTGTGCATTTGATGGTGCTGAGCACAATGCATTGCACCGTTTATAATTGAGTGCAAATTAATGCAAACGCGTTAATTGCGGTCGAGCAAAATCGTAAAACTGTGTTGTTGGAATGCAATAATTAAATTATACACAAATTCCAATTAGTATTAAGAATGTGATATTAACCATAAGCGCTCGTTTTCATTTGTATTAATTCAAATTGAAATGTTGCTAGCTTGACGGAGATTTCAGCATTTGTGACCTCATTCAAAGTTATAATAAGATTTGAGCTTCTGCAGTGCTTTTGCAAATGAATTTAAATTTTTTTTTAATTTAAATTTTTATTATTTATTCTCTTCTTGTTCTCCTTCGCACTTTTTACTTATCCTTCTTTTTCTATTTTCAACACTATTTTTCTTAATTAAAAATCTTTTTGGACTTTTGAAAATAAATTAAAATTTTTTTGTTTTAAATTTAAATTTTTGTATTATTTATTCTCTTCTTTTTCTCCTTTTTAGTTTTTACTTAACATTGCTTTTTTCAATTCTTGCCACTATTTTTCTATACTAAAACTCGTTTTTGACTCGATTGCGCCACATTCAACATGAACAAGAATCTCTGCTGACTGCATCTTTAGTAGACCATATCTGTAATAGAAAAAACTTGCCACTTTCGAATGAAATAGTTCCATTCTTCTTCTCTTCGTTTATATATTTTTAATTCTTTTTTTTCAAACCAAAACAACTTAAAACTTTAGGTTCTCTTTCTCCACTCTCATCTGAAATTCCCATCTCTTAAAATCTCTCATCTTTCTGTCTTTTCTTTGCAAACCCTCATCTCTTTTGCAATATTCTGCACACTCACACAATCCCCATAAGTTTTTCACTTTCCATCAATTTCCTGCCAAAAATACAAACGACGGAAGTTTACACGGAAAGCGTAAAAGTTTTTCGCTACTTTCACTCGCTATTTCACTTTGTTATTTGCTCCATGTAAAGAAGAAAACGGCAAAACTTACAAAATAGCCACAAGAATTTTAATTAATAAACTTCAAATTTATTTACGTGCGCCTTGTTATTGTTGTTCTTACAAATTGTTTGCTGAAAGTACATTAAATGCTGGTTGAAAAAAATAAAAACAAAATGCAATGAAAAACGTTGGCGCTGACGTTGAGACGCCACATTTTCCAAGCAGTGAAACAGCAGCACGAAAACTGGTCGTGTAAAAAGTCGTTGGTTAATTGAAATTGAAAGGCGAAACATCCTCTTTGAACTCAAATCTGAAGACATATCACCTATGTGTGAGAAGCGATCAAAACACATATATCAAGTTGACTGAACAATCGATTCGATCGCGCTCCATAGTCGCACCGTTTCGAGTCCCATGCGCCACTTTCCCACTGCAATCAATTAAAATTTCACGCTTTCAACTTTCAATTCCGCGGCGGCAGTTCAGAAAGCAACTGCACAACGGCCCACCCGCGCACAGATGCCAGCGCACTTGACACGACAAAGCGCACCGGGACGGACAGCAAGCAAAGCGACAGAGTGAAAGAAAAGCAGCCGGTGGCCGGTGCAATCAACTGGTGCGCGCCGCACGGGGCCGCCTGACGACGCTCGGGCCGGACTATTAAAATGCATTATGCAATGCTGTCAACATTTAAATCGCGCGCGCGCACACCGGCCGCTTGCGTAATTAAGCAAAAGGAGGGGGCGGCGGCCAACACCTACTGACGACAGTCGGCAACAACAAACACACAGTGCCAGCAATGCAACGTGACAGGCGGAAAGCGAACGAGTGGCGGCGACAAGAAAAAGTGTTAAGTGAGGTGGGCTCGCCGAAGGGTCGACAGAAGCGAACGGCGAACACATTGCAACTGGTGAAGGGGAACAGCAGCAACAACAACAAACAACGGCCACAACGAACGTCACGCATTGCCTGTACGGATGTCAAGTTGCATGTTGGCAGCAGGACAAGCAAAAATTACAACAACAACAGCACCATGAATAAATAAACGAAATGTCTTTGCTTGATGTAGATTGTTTTTGTTGTTGGCTTTTTCGTAATTTTTTTCTCTTTGTTGTTGTTTCTGTTATTATAAAAAGAATATGGTAATTACAAAAATTCCGTTTGTCCCTGAGAACTATAACCCGAATAATTCATGAGATATTCCAGCTGTCTATATGACAGATTTTGTTTCGTTTATTGTGCAAACGTCAGCTGTCAGGACCCATTTACCCATATGTACGGTGTCCATTGAGTCGACTTAACCATACAAAACTTCCTGTTTACATTTCTGTTATTCTTGTTGTTGTTTTGATTATTGTTGCTTTAATTTGGTCGTTGATTTTGTTTGTTGGGAGTTTTTAATTGTCATTTGACTCTCCTTCATTTCCTTCATTGCATTGTGGCGAACGCCTTTCGCCACTCATCGGCTGCTGCAGCAACTGTTGCTGCTGCACACTTAATTGTCGAATTGTTAACGAAATGAATTGCATAAAATTACAACGTCAGTGCCGTCTGCAACAATAGGCCCAGGGCCTTTAGAAAATCAAGCAACACTTACACATTACATTAACGTCGAAGAACTCTCATTCAACTCTCCAATATAGTTGCAGTTCTTTGGACTTTTGTAGGTTTTAAACTCAACAATATCAACAAAAGCATTCGGCACTTGATTTGACCACTTTTTGACCACATTGATTGGTTGCCTGATGTCGATGATGACGGCCGCGCAACTTTATGCCGACCCTGACACTCTGCTGGAATGCGGAATTTTGTGACTTGACGCAACTTTTTGATGAATGCGCAAATATTTCAACAAATATGTTGTTTTTTTTTCGTTCGCCCACTTGCTGCTGTTCAATGTTTTGTTGTTGCTGCTGTTATTGTCAAGTTTCTGCACAACAATTCAATGGCTGACAGCAGAAATTTCAATAATTCCAACAACGGCAGCCGTAACCGAAGCGATATGAGTCGGTGAGCGAATTGCAAATAGTGGACAGCAATCAAATGGCTTCAATCTGTCACTTTATGTCACTTTCGTCACATTTCCATTTTTGTACATAAAATCAACAGCAATTCGGTGCATTGTTGACGTTGTTACTATTGCAGTTATTGTTGTTGTTGTTGTTGGCGTTGACAATCGTGTTGATGACGCTGATGTGGTTAATTTTACTTTAATGAAGATGAGTGGTGTGTGCAGCGCGTGTGTGGGCTCTGACAGCGCGTGTGGCAGTCATTGTTGTTGTAGTTTGTTGCAGCTGTAGTTTGTTGAAGTCCAATTGCCGCTCGTTGCATGCAATTTTATTGTAATTGACGCGCGTCGACAGTGTTTAGCGAAGAGCTTTGCGGCGAATAAGTAAACATTTGACCGCTGATTGAGTGGCGCACAATTAGCTGCAAATGACTGGAAAATGTTGATGCATGGTGTAGGAAGCATTTTGCGCAGTACATAGTGTACCACAGAGCTCAAAGGTTTAAATGATTAGTTGGTTAATGAGTGAACTGTCTCTCTCTGCAATTTTTCGTTCATGACTCAAATTTCCTGAAATACTTTGAAACTTTTCCAGTACTTCTATTCTATTTAGCAAAATTTCTAACAGATCGCCACACTTATCGAATTATCGAGTTTTTCCAAAGAAACCGCATAGCATTTCACCTAAACTGACAGCTAACAAATCACACTTCATTTCTTGGAAGCATTGAAAAGCCTCAAAGCAAGTTTACTGGCAATTTCCATACGTTGCCAATTCATATCATAATTTCTCTGTTTACCGCACATTTTATAAGCCAATCAAGCATTGACAGTGACAAAAGCAACAAGAACAACTATTCCAACTGGTCCCACTTGGCAGTTGTCGGCGCAATTACTCCAATTTTATGCGCGTATCAGCAACAAAAAATCAATGAAACTGTCACATTCCAAGTCGGCTGGCCATAAAAAAAAGCAACACTGCCACCATTAACGGTTGTGTTATGCGATCGCGCTTGCTATTGAAATGCACAACAACAACAATTGCAACAACAACGACAGTGATGACGATCAACATGCGGCACGGTAAAGCGAAACCTTCGATGCAATTTTTGCAAGTTCAGCTTTAACGTTGATTTGTTGTTGTTGTACATGCAACGAGTTTTTTTGCGCTGATCTGTCATATTCGCATTCGCCAATTTTACTGGCTATGTCACACTGAGAGCAATGCTGATATTTCATTTCATTGCATGCAGATGTCAAGTGAGAATTGTTGTTATTGTTGTTGGCTTTAGTGGCGATCGTTCTTACTTGGCAGCTGTTGTTGTTGTTTCTTGTCTTTTGTGCATATTGTAAACTTGAAACGTCTGACTGGCACCGAAGCTGGTAAATCTTCTTTGCCTCCATTGCTGTCGTTGCAACTGTGGCTGTTGCCTCTTGCTGTCATTGCGGCTGGCAACGAATGTGGCGCACTGTGTTTTATGCTCCGACAGCGCACTGGTGAACGGGTAAATTGATATTTAGCATAAGCAAATGTCAATAATTTACTTGCTCGATGTGACAAATTGCAATTGCAGCTCAGTCGCCTGTCAAGCTTTTTCCTTCTGCGGCAATTATGTGCACATAAATATTGGTTGTTGTTATTGGCAGCATGCAGAAACTGCCAACAAGTATAGTGCACGTCAGTGTAACAGTGAGATGATGGCTCAACGTGGAAGTGTTACAGTTGGTTAGTAGTGTTTTTTTTAGAGGAGTGAAAAGAAGAGTTCAAGTTCGTTAATGTTATTTAATCTATGATATTTAAGGTACTAAGATGCCAAAATTATAATTTATAATTTTGTAAATTTATGTAAATTTTTCATATATTTATTAAAATTTTGTTCAATCTTACTACTTGTTTGTGGAAATTATATAATAAATGGTAGTCGAAAGTTGCTTCTTCTGCAAAAACTACTTATCTCACAAAATAATGAGGTACACAAAACATGTGGAGCAAATCATGAGCTATAATTATGGAACAAAATAAGTGTTTTTTCATAGCAGCATTTATGGAAATCTTACAATTTTCCACAACATAACCAAAGACTATGAAACTCAGCTTAAGTGTAGCTTTGGCTATTTTTATATTAAAAACTGCTAGCGGTGTCTTAGAACTTAGTATAAGAGAATTGTTTAGAATAATATAAGCTAATGTTACAAATTATAATAAAGGTCAGTGTGGAGCAATTTAGGGAGCTTGCACATGAATCTTTCGACAAAACTTGTAAGGGAAATTTTTTCTTTTGTAGCTTGAACAAATTTTCACTCACAATAAAAAATCAAATTCCACTTGAGTGATATAGTACTAAAAAGTTAATTTCGTTGTCAAAACAATGCGCTTGATTTGTGTTGTTCCGCTAGCAAAGCTTCTCTCATACATACGTAACCGTCACTAGTTTTTGTTAATATTATTCCCTATGCTCAGTTCTATTATTTTCAGTAAAATATCAATCAACTCGGCTTTCAATACTTTGCGGCAGACTACCTAAGATACTTTTGTGATCTTTTCTTCCAACTCTTCCCCTGGGCACACTTACCTTTGAATAGCCAAAGCAGCATTTCAAACTCAATGGCAGCCACTTCTCACTCCATCACTCTACCTCTCTGGCTTTTAATACTTAAGAATTGCAAAATCTGAAAAAATTGTCTCATTAGAATTCGACCAAAACATGCAGCTTGACAGCTTTAATAGCCAAGTGCACATTGAACCTTATTATATATGTGGCGTAACTACCTTGCACTTCGATATTGCCATATGTGAAAAACTCAAACATTTAACACTAAGTTGTAGTAACCTTAAGACGCAACACTGAATTGTAATACTTTTAAGATGCAACACTGAATTGTAAAAAATGTAGACTCTTCCCTTTTGCTCGTGAGCCGTCATGGCATCCACATTGGTGACCCCGCACGCTTGAAATTATAAATTTAAAAGTTTAATTGCACGATGAGTTTGAACGACAGCTCGGCTGTTACCGACGGGGGAGGTGTCCCGGAAGGCATCGCAACATCGAGTTTTTTGCCGCGGCTTCCATTGCCAACGATGTCGGAGGATAATATCGAGGCCTACTTTTATTCGCTCGACTTCTGGTTCGAGGCCTCGCGCATTTCCACCGACTCAGCCAAGTTCAATATCGTTCTCGCTAGCGTTCCCCCAGCAAAGCTCATGGAATTGCGCACAATTGTTGATTCTGCACCCTCAATCGGCAAATACAATTACATCCGGCAAAAATTGGTCGAAAACTTTACGGAGAGCCAGCAACGCCGCCTCCAACGCGTGTTGAAGGAGCTGCCACTGGGAGATCGTCGACCCAGCGACTTATACAACGAGATGCGCCGCACTGCGGGCCCAGCGCTCAGCGAGAGTATCCTGCACGATCTCTGGGTGAGTCGCCTGCCACCGTATACGCAGGCAGCCATCATTGCAACCAACGTCCCGATTAGCGAAAAGATTAAAATTGCTGATTCCATCACTGAATGCTTGGCATTAAAAAGTGAACAAATCTGCGAAATAAGCGCGGAACCTCAGGCATCACGCGAGATTTCTAACCTACGAGCCGAAATCGCCGCTCTGTCAAAACGTGTAAATCAACTTTTCAACAACGATGGCACAAGTGGCCGACAGCGTTCCAGATCTACTTCGCGCAACAGACCAGCAAACCGAAATCCGCACGGCCTGTGTTGGTATCATGCTAAGTTCGGTAACAATGGTACCAAGTGCCGCCAACCGTGCTCCTTCGTGCAATCTGAATCGTCAAACAGTTCGCAATAGGCACGCTCAGCTAATTCGATATCAGAGAATGGCAAACACTCTGATATAAGGCAAAGTTACCGACTTTGTATTTACGACCCGTCAACTAAAATTAAATTTCTAATCGATTCGGGAGCAGACGTTTCCGTCGTACCAAAGTCAACGAAATTAGCTCGAGCTTGTCCAGTTTCACTCAAACTGTTTGCCGCGAATGGTTCCCACGTTCCAACTTACGGTGAAGTGCTCCTCAAACTCGACCTACATTTGCGACGCGAATTCCTTTGGAATTTTGTTATTGCAGACGTTTCACAGGCCATACTAGGTGCCGATTTTTTGGGTCATCACGGTCTAGTCGTTGACCTGCAAGGACAACGCCTAGTCGATCGCACAACGCTACTCAACACATCGTGCTCAGTGACCAAAAGAACTACTCCAAGTATTTCGACAATCAGCGCTGAGCAGAACTTTTCAGACATTCTCAAGGAGTTTGCTGAGATTACCTGTCCAACACCACTTGGCGTTCGTACAAACACATCTGTTGTCCATCGCATCACCACGACCGGGCAGCCTACCTACGCCCGCCCACGACGCCTATCACCTGAGAAGCTCTCGGCTGCACGCGCAGAGTTCGAGCTACTAATGAAGCTTGGCATTTGCCGCCCTTCCGACAGCAACTGGGCGAGCCCCCTACATTTGGTGCGGAAGGCAGACGGCTCGTGGAGACCTTGCGGCGATTACAGGGCCTTAAACGCTGTGACGGTTCCGGACCGCTACCCGCTGCCGTTCCTTCAAGATTTTTCTAATATCTTGGCCGGTAAAATTATATTTTCAAAGATTGACTTACAAAAAGCCTTCCATCAGGTGCCGATACACCCTGATGATATCTGCAAAACCGCAATTACCACACCGTTTGGTTTATATGAGTTCACTCATATGACGTTTGGTCTGAGAAACGCAGCCCAAACGTTTCAACGTCTAATTAACGAGGTCTTTCGAGGCCTAGACTTCGCGTTCACATACTTAGATGATGTTTGTATTGCATCAACGTCTATTGAGGAGCATAGACAGCACCTGCGTTTGGCTTTCAACCGTTTAAAAGAATTCAAATTAACCATCAACGTCGCAAAATCGCAGTTCGGCGTTCCGGAGCTGGAATTTCTAGGCCACTCAATTACGAAGGAAGGTATCCGACCGTTGCCCAGCCGTGTAGAAGCGCTTACAAGATTTCCACTTCCGACCGTCGCCAAGGAGCTCAAACGCTTTCTAGCAATGCTCAACTTCTACCGCAGGTTTCTTCCTAATGCCTTGGAGCACCAAGGCCCGCTTTTCGGAATGAAACCGGGCAACAAAAGAAACGACAACACAACTCTGGTTTGGACCGAAAGCGCGAAGTGCCATTTCGAGGCTTGTAAAACGCAACTCGCTAGTTGTGCTATGCTAGCACACCCTCTACCTAACTCCGAACTTTCTCTTTGGGTAGATGCCTCAGATTTTGCAGCTGGTGCCGTCTTAAACCAAATGGTAGATAATGCGCTCCAACCTCTAGGATTCTTTTCGCGCAAGTTTTCTTCAGCTGAAGCACGCTACAGTACCTACGATCGAGAATTAACCGCCGTATATTTCGCCATGCGTCACTTTCGTTACATGTAGAGGGTCGTACTTGCCACGTGTACACGGACCATAAGCCCCTCATATTCGCTTTTCGCCAACATTTACACAAGGCTTCGGATCGGCAAGTCAGACAGTTAGACTTCATATCGCAGATCACAACAGACATACGACACGTTAAAGGCGAAGACAATGTTGCTGCCGACTTACTGTCACGAATCCAGTCGCTTACAGCTGCCTCTATCAATTACGACGAGCTGGCCGAAGACCAACGCAACGACGAGGAACTTAACTCCTATCTAAATGGTAATGTTCGCCACTCACTTCATTTAAAAACGTTTGTCTTGCCTTCCAGCCCGAAGAAAGTCGTATGTGACGTATCCACAGGCCGCGTACGCCCCTTCGTGACATCGAGGTTTCGCCAAGCCTTCTTGCAAGCAACACACAACTTATCTCATCCCGGCATGCGCGCCACTGCTAGGATGATGGTCGACCGATTTGTCTGGCCTGGAATTCAACGCGACAGCAAACTTTTCGCCAAAAATTGTATGCAGTGCCAGCGCAGCAAAACCACGCGGCATAACACTAGTCCACTACAGCGTCGAGAGTGTCCCAGTGAACGCTTCGGGCACTTACATATTGACATAGTGGGCCCGTTTCCATTATCGGAAGGGAACAGGTACTGCCTCACAGTAATTGACCGTTACACCAGATGGCCGGAGGCATTGCCTATTCCGAACATGACAGCCCCCATAGTTGCTAAGGCTTTACTATGCGGCTGGATCGCGCGTTTTGGCGTTCCCATCGACATCACGTCCGACCTGGGCCGGCAGTTCGAGAGCGCACTGTTCCACGAGCTGCTTCAATGCCTCGGCGTGTCTCATTTACGGACGACACCGTACCACCCACAAAGTAATGGGCTGATTGAGCGATGGCACCGCACATTAAAATCGTCTATTTTGTGCCACAAAGTGGACCAATGGACGACTTACCTACCAATCATCTTGCTGGGCCTGCGCTCAGCTCTCAAAGATGACATCGGCTGTTCACCGGCAGAGCTAGTTTATGGTACGTCACTCCGGTTGCCGTCGGACCTCTTCGTTACACCCACGAAAACACCTCCACAAACGGAGCTAGTTCAAAACTTACGTCGCATCATGCAGGAACTACGTCCTGTGGATACCGCTTGGCACACTGCACAAAAGACATTCATCCACAGCAAACTACAATCATGCGATCATGTCTTCATCCGAGATGACTCCATTAGACCGTCATTATCAGCACCCTACAGAGGACCCTTCAAAGTTGTGAGCCGTACTCCGAAATATTTCGTAATTGAGGGCCACGCCAGGAAGGAGAAAGTTTCGATCGATCGTTTGAAGCCTGCCTTTATGGCGCCCCTCAGCACTCTCTAGGAAGGGGGTACTGTGGCGTAACTACCTTGCACTTCGATATTGACATATGTGAAAAACTCAAACATTTAACACTAAGTTGTAGTAACCTTAAGACGCAACACTGAATTGTAATACTTTTAAGATGCAACACTGAATTGTAAAAAATGTAGACTCTTCCCTTTTGCTCGTGAGCCGTCATGGCATCCACATATATATACACATACATGACTGGCACGACAGTCCGATTACGAGACTAAGGCAACCACCCGTGTTGTGTGTGCGATTTTGTACACGGATGGAAGGGACCTCCAGTTTTTATGCAGATTCCGAGAGGCGAGTTGGGAGCTTTTTCATAGGCAATTTTTACTCTCAGAGGTTTGCCATTTCCAGCTGAGAGGACAGCCGCCGAAAGAAAAATTGTTGTTTTTCTTTTTTTGGTGTTAGCAGCAACGGAGTCTTGAACCTGGGTTCGAGAGTCGCATTTGACTCGCGGCCCAACGCACTAGCCAGCTGAGCTACCTTATTTCATATGTTATATTTTAATAATTTTTTTTGTCATTATTCATATTTATATTTCTCAACAAACTAGTTACATTTTATTTAAATGTGCACACTGCATGCAGCCAACCGAAAGCGCATTTCTTTCACTTCAATCGGAGCCGCAGAACCATTTTTCTCTGCCGCCACTAGCTCAATCTCTCTCTCAAGTTGCTGAAACCAAAATTTCAGCCATCACTAACCTCAATCACCGTTGCCTACTACCATTTTCCCCCCTCTGGTCCCTCGCTCTTACTCTTTCTCTGTCTGCCTCGCATACGCCAACCGCTTCGGCTTTGACTGTGGCTGCTCCAATTTCTTGCCGCCGTTTTCATTACGCTGATTATTTCTCAGCTGCCGCAGCTCGTATTTATTTTTCCTTGCCAGCATTACTTGCCTCAATTTCAAGTTACTCGGCGCATTCCTTGGCAGCTATCTCGCTCGCCTGAAATTTCATATCCGTTGGCAAAACAAAAACACAAAACCCAGCCAACAACTTTCGCTACTTCACTTGCAACACAAACAAAAACGCAATACGAAACAAAAACGCGCTGCAAAAGGCAAAGATTGCTCTTTCTGCGCTACTTTTTAGCATAATTTTTTTTTCGTTAATATTTCGACAGTCGGTAGCAACTCTGCACTACTTACAGTCAGCCGAAAATTATGAAATACATTGATGTAAATAGTTTTTGCTCCAGTTGATGTTATTGCAGTTGTTGTTGTTATATGCAAAAGTGGCTGCATTTGCTTAACTTTTATTGCCGCCGCTTTGTCTGTGGCGCCGCTTTGCTCTTTGGCTGCGACGCGTCCGGGCGCCCGTTCTTCCTGCAGCCTCGCCTTTGTGTTGGCAAAGCTTAATTTTTTACCACTAATGTGCAGTGCAGTGTTGGCATGTTTTGCCGCTTTGAATGTTTCTCTTATTTTCGAAATATTCGCCGCAACCGCAAAATTGTTCCACAGCCAGTCTTTTTGACCTGAGCGCAACGATTGTGTGCGGCTTTGTTGCTTTTGGTTCTTGTATTGCAATGTGCTGCAATTTGATTTGACTTCTTGAACTCCATTGTTCTGCATGGTGTAGGGTTTTTATTTTATAGAATTTTTTGCATACGAGTACTTACAAGTTTTATGGCATAAACACAAAAGAACAAAATGCAAACTTTTGAACCAGTTGTGCAATGAATGGCAACTAGACAACTGCAACGATTGGTTTTTTCACTTGAAACTGTACAATCAAATCGAATGAAGTAAAATTACTGCACTCGTGTAAATAATGCACATTGTCTCTCTTCACCTGGTTCAACAAGTCAGTTGTACTAATATATACATATGTGCCTTGACCTGCACACCGTAGCGATTTGTAAAATTCGTAGCGTCTATGGAACGTTGCATCAATCCTTGCAGTAAATATTTAGTAATGAACTAGCTGGGCCCTGCGGCTTTGCACGCAAGTTCTCTTCTTTCCCCCGATACAAATTCTTAACCCATTGTTGACCCCGTCAGATTTTGAATAAAAACAAAAAAAAAACATGTGTCAAATTATCTTTAATTTCAAGTGTTTCCAAAAATTGTTAAGTCAAAAGACCTATTAAATCATGTGTTTTCACATTTAAACAAAAGTAACATCACATCTAACCAAATTCTTAACCCTTTTCCAAAAAAATGAAAAGCACGTTTTTATTATTTCTCGATTCCCGAAGTGAAAAAAGTGAAAACACGTGTCAAATTATTCCTAACTAAGAAGACTTCCACCAAGTTTGAAGGCAATCGACCTATTAATTCATGTTTTTCGCAATTTGTCCCCACAAACTTTTAACCCGTCGCTGACCCCGTCCGATTGTGATATTCGGAAAAATGAATATCACGTATCGAGTTATTTTTCATTTGAAGTACTTTCACCAAGTTTGAAGTTAAAAGGCTTGTTTCTCCATACATGAGCGATGATGAACCAATCAGTTCGTCAGTCAGTCAGAACAAATAACGTTTATATTATATATATAATTGTAGGCGGTACCACGCTCCTTTGTCTAATCCTCACAATTTTTTTTCTAGTCGAATTGTGCGACTAAGTGGTAAGTTCTTACAAAGTTTCATTGATGTGCGACTTACGGAAATGTTGGGTCATAAAAAATGTGCCACGCCCCTTTTCCAACGCCGATAAAAGCTTATCAGTAGAATAACACATATATGAGACCACGGTACACAAACTTTCAACGCTGTGCGGCTTACAATTCCGAAGCTATTCCATATAAAAGATTTAAGTTGTATGGGCGGTGTCACGCCCCCTTGTTAAAAATCCGTCCCATTCCTTCTGTCGAAAGATATGACCAATAGGTAGGTTCGTTTTAAGTTTTATTAACGTGCGACTAACAGTTTCAAAATTATGCGGATATTTTGGGTCAAATAAATATGCCACGCCCCTTGTCCAACGCCCATCAAATTTTAACAATAAAAAGACACTTCTATTGGACGATGGTACACCAACTTTCAATGCTGTGCGCCTAACAATTTCGAACCTATTCCATATTTAAGAATTGAGTTGTATGGAAGGACACGACACATACAAATTTAGGTTGTATGGGAGGTGCCACGCCCATCTGCCATACAAACATGTAACATCGCTATAAACCACCGCATTGACATACACAAAAAAAATGTTCCCGAAAGAATGAGCACGTTACAGAAGGTTACGTTTTTTTTATATATACGATTTTGCGCTTAAAGCGCCAAATAAATGCTGCGACATTTAATAATTCAAAGAAATCAGCGCATAGAGAATACAAAAAAGAAGAGCAGAAACTAAGAATTGTATGACAAGGGAAAGTGTTGAAATGTGATGTGAGAAGAAATAAATAAAAATATTAGAAAAATGGCAATGATAAGGCGATTTACAAGAGTAAATATATATATTTATGTGTATATATGATAAAACTAAATCTTGAGAACATAAAGGTTACTAAAAGTTCTGTGCAGGAAATGCTCCACTCTCTAATTCCTCCACTTGAACTCGGCCAAAGTTAAGGAATGCTCACTTAATTCTCTGCATCATTTGGCCCCACCTTCGCTCAGGTACGCTTAATTTGCCCCAAGAAAAATACCTGCCATAATGAACTAAACTGAACTCTGACTTTGCACATTTGCCGCGCGCTTCGACTGTGTTTCGTGTTGATATTTTTCTTTAGGCCATCGAATTACTTAACTTTGCCCGAATTCCTTAACTTATCAACAATAATAAATGACGAAAAGAAAACTTTTGTCAGCAGCTCCCAACTGACTGGTGTTGTTCAGAGCCAACACCAGCCATGGGGAAACATTAGGCACAGTGCAACAACATCCACACATTAGCAATCAGCAACAAAACATCAGCCGAAATAAAGCGAGAAGTATTTCAAAAATCCGCGTTTGTGTTGAGAACGAACGCACATTGGCAACAATGGCAACAAATTGCAAAAACAATGCCAGCCAATGAGGCTGAGCAGTGTCGGTGCGTCGAAGCGACTGACGTGCATGCGCACGTAATGCGTATTTAGTATTGAAGTGGCAACTTTTCGGTTACGTTTCATGAATTCGTTTGTGGCAAAGTTGAGTTTTGTTACCCCCAGCCGCCGTCGCCGCCGACGCCGCTGGTTGTTGCGGCTTATTGGCTTTGATTAATTGGCAACAAATTTGTCATGTTGCAGGCTGATGTTTTATTTTTAGCGTTCAAAGTCGTGGTGTGCAAATTGGCTTCCTTGTTGTTGTATCCACTCGTGCAATAAATTTTTTTGTTGAAAAAATTTTTCGCAAATTTTTTGACATTATTTTTTTAGCAATTTTGTGATGAGAAACTAATGTAATATTTTGCAAATGTTCCTCCTTTATCTTTCTCAAGTTATTTTTATTCTCTTCTTCTTCATCTTCTTTCTTCATTTGTTCTCTCTAGTCCTCCTCCCTTTCCTCATCTTTCATTGATTCTACTTCAAATTTTGCGTTCAAATTTGTGGTGTGCAAATTGGCTGCCTTGTTGTTGTTGCAATACATTTTTTGTTGAGAAAATGTTTGCACAATTGTTTTTTACATTAATTTTTGGCAATTTTGTTTTGAGAAACTAATGTAATATTTTGGAAACGTTCCTCCATAATATTTTTCAGGTAATTTTTATTATAATTTTTATTCTCTTACGTTGCATCTTCTTTCTTCATTTCTTCTCTCTAGTCCTCCTACTCTCCTCATCTTTCATTTATTCTACTTTTGTTTTTGTCTTCACTTGTTCCTCTTCCTCGTTTCTCTTACCTAATCCAGCTTTTCTGGTTTCGTTGAATTTTTCTTGTGGGTTCTTAATCACTTCCATCTTACTCATCTGTAGCTAAGCTTCTTCTTCTTCCGCCGCGACACATGATTGATAGTGCGGCGACATGGCAACTCGTTGTTTGTGTGCACGTTTGCCGCTGGCAGCTTCGCATTTCCTTTCATCTTGTCACGCTTTTTAAGCCATTTTAATTTCGTTGTTAACACGTTTTCTGCGTAGTTGATTAGATTAAAATATTTTAGCTGCCGCCGCCCACCGCCAGCGCTGCTGCGGCCACACGCGAATGTCTGCCGTGGGCCATCGAACGTTTCGCAACGAAAATTCTTGTTTATACATTCCGTTGAATTTTATGAAACCGCCAAAGTCGCGCCAGTCTAAACGTCGAACATCCAACAAGCAACGCAACTGTTAGTTTATGTTGTTGCGGTGCCATTTTTTGTGCCACCACTGCAAAATCGTCAACAATGTTTATAATAACTTTTCAATTTTTTTTTAATTATTTCTCTTTGACATTACATTTTTGTTGTCTTTTCAAATTCCTAAAGTTTTTTTGCGTTTTTCTGTTTACTTGCAGAAATTAATTGAAATTATTTTTTGTTTATACAAAAGCAAAAAAGAAAAAAAACTGTTCTGTGTGAAAGGTTTCGGCGCCGAGCAGCCTTTCATGGTTGCTCCTCTCTTTCCCTCTTTACCTCCATTGGCCGACCACTCTTCTTAGTTTTGGCATGAAATCATGGCATCAAAAATAAAATGTTGTTATTGTTGGCCAGCGAAGACAATCGACAATAGTGCGTACAATCTTGGGGCCGTCGAACATGTGAGGCGGATTCAAATTCTGATCGCACTAATGGTTTGCGTGACTTTGCACCTTCGATCTAGGAAAAAAATGTTAAACAAAAACTACACAAACTTGAGGAAAAAGCCGAAATAGTTTCTTGTTTACATAAATGCCGCAAAACTTTGCGCCAGCCTTGTTTTTGCAATGCTTCTGCAGAATATGGCCTCCACAGGCAACTGGCGACCCTGGAGCGGTGGATCAAAGTGGCAAATTTGGCTTTCTGGCAATTTTTGTTTACTTTTCAAAAAACCGAAACAAAAATTTCAACACATATTTTTTACATATCTGGCATTGAACTGTTGTCAAGTTAGCCTCTAACATGAGTTGCTGTGAAATAGTTTTACATTGAAAGCAACTCGAGTGACAGATATTTTCCTACTCATCGAGCAGTTGGCATTCGACAAAGGAAAAATGTATACTTCACCAGAATGCACATCAAGTTATTTGTGCCACCCGAGCTGCTAATTGGTTGCATTTCCTTCGTTCACATGTTCAGCTCTTCACTCAATGCATAAATTAGCAAACGCTAGAACCGAATTGTGCCTCGTTCCCTTGCAGCATTTTCTGTACTCTTCCGCATGCATTGCAAGCTGTTATTGCACTAAGAATTTATCTCTATCTCTCTGTCTAACATTCGCACCTTCCATGCCAAACTTTCACATTTCACCAGCCCGTTTGCCTGTTTTGCCATTTAGGACTGCAGCTTGCAGCAGCATTCGGTTTCTGGCCCAATTGTCACATTTGGCACATGTCATTTGAGCGCCGTCAGACTTTTACTGTTCACAGTCCAACAGTGGCTAGTCAGATCGCGCATTGCTGCAAAGTTTGTTAAAATCGGAAAACATCAGGCAAAAGCTGAAATATTGCTGCAACATTTTAATGTCGAAACATTACGCTAACGATTTAGATTTTTGCGCCGATTGTTGGTTATTATTTTAGTTAAAGATACTTTCGCTCTCTCTATTAATTAGTTTAACTTTTTCTCAGAAAAACTGTTGCAAGCCAACTTCAGCAGCAATGTTTCTACTGGGAATTGTGCAACATGTTGCTGAGATTTAGCTGATGGTATATCTCCATTTTATAGCAACTTTTAGGCTAATATGTGCGTGTTTAGAATTTAGAATCTTCAGTGAATATGCTACGTAGAAAAGATTATGTAAAGTTTAGTTTTATCTTCAATCAATTTGATTCTTCTGCATACTCGCAACTAAATATAGTATTTTTTTAATAAGTGGCAGCACGTTACGTTCTTTTGGTTATGCTTTTTCTTCTGCTTTATTTGCAACACTGGTTATAGTGAAAAAATTACAAAATACCCAGTTCACAGTGTTTATTTTTTTGTCGCTTCGCTTGAATTCAAACTGAAATATGAGTTCATTGTTTACAAAAAAAAACAACAACAGCAACAAAAGCAGCTAACAAAAACTACGTCAAGAGAATACTCAGCTTTTTGTTGTTGCTGTGTGGTTATTTTGTTTTTGTTGTTCTTATTGTTGTTGTGCTTATTGTGCACAATATTTGGCGACACAATTTGATACTTTTGTTTGGCTCAACTCAACTCAGAGTGGCTTTTTTAATTTTTACTTTTTTCACTTTAGTTTGCAATGAAATTGTGATATATTTTGCAACAAACATATGAAATTATGAGAGCGTTGAACAATTATTACATAGTTTGTTGACGGATTGTTTGTCTCATTGAAGTTATTTTGTTTTTCCAATGAAATGACGTGAAGGAATCATATTTTTAGAAAATCTAGTCGAAGGAAAGGGTGAGTTGGTGTGGTCCAGTTCCATTACTGTTGGACCCTTCAGCCCTGATAGGGTAGACTCGATGGGCTACTTTACACTTTGTGAATTCTTTCTGAACATTCAAATCATTAATTAAATATTTGCTTCTAATATCAGGTCGGTCACAGCTATACCCTTTAGCTCCTCTGCTCATATACTTTTTTTTTTCTTTACCTCCTTATACGTTTTACCCCCTTTTCTCCTAGTGGTCAGCCTCTTTTAACCAACTTCAGCGAGTGCCCGGAAGGCATTTTCCATGTCATTGCAACATCTCGCAATTATTTTACAATCTCGCCCATATTTGCTTCCAAATTGATTGTTGGCAATGCAACACAGCAATTAGTCTCGACAATGGCCACTTGTGGGCTTTCCGGTCTTCAGCAAAGCGACCGCACGTTGCTACAAAACCACAGCCACACACAGACCGCTGGAAGATGCGGCACAGTTTACACAACGAGACTACAAACTTCCGGTGCGAAACTCAAGAAATGTAACACTGAGCAGAAACAATAAGACACGTCAACAAAAATCATACAAAACACACCGCAGTCGAACCAAATCAGCAACACAAACCGCCAACTGGGCAGTTAAAATGTTTGAAAAACAAATTGTGGCAACATCGCACACAAAGCACACTTCAACGCAACAGCAATGTGCAAGAAAAGAGCACCGCCGGCAATAGACGAGAGCATTAGAACAATTTTAATTTATTTTAATGCACACAGTGAACAATTTGCCATTCGAATGGAATGCAGAGTGTGTGGTGCAAACTTTTAATTGCTCCAGCAAAAATAACACTTTCGACTATATTTTACGTAATTTCTACGCATTTAATGTGGCAGCGAAATCTATGGACTTTGATATATTTTTCACACGCAGCCGCAATGCTTGACAGAACTGGACCGAAATATGGGCAGAAAAATATAGCAAAAATTAACCAAAAAATTATATTAAAACGAAGTAAAAAAATATAATAAAAATATAAAAATAAAAACTGGCGACCTGCAACATATTTGCACTGACGCACACACACACACACACACACACATTGTATTGTATGTACGTAAATACATAATTATGTTTGTACAAATCCGTCACAATGCCTGTCACAGGGATTAACTGTAATCATAATTTATGCTTCGCTTTTGAAAAATCGCCAACAAAGCCTACACTTGAGTTCCCACAGTCGCAGTCGCATTCAATGCGTAAATATGCTTTTGTTGTTGTATTATTTTGACAGCAGCTTAAAATTAATGTGTTTTTAATGTAACGATGGAAGTCGTTCATACAAATAAAATTTACACAAAATAAGCAATGCACAATTTTTGTGGTAATTTTCAATTATTTTTTTTAATATTTTCTCAAGCATTTTTCGCCACTCATTGTCTGCAGTCTTATGTATTAAGTTTTTCGCTTTTGTGTCACAACTTTGCGCTACTTTCATTGTTCGCCCCCCCCTGCCCTGCTTTAATTACCGCTGCCAAGTTTCGTTTTCATATTTTCCTGCAAAGCAATTTTTATGGAAATCGCTGCAGTAAAACAATGAACATTACTTTTACTACACTTTTTTAAGAGCAGTGTCGCATTGCTGCCGTTGCTGTGGTCATTCTTATTGTTGTTGTTGTTATTGTTGCAGTCATTGCTACTTTGCATGGCATTTCCTTGAAATTCAGACATTTTAGCGGTTGCTGGCGTACTTTCGCCCCGCTCTCATTGTTGTTGTTGCTGCAGACCGTAATTCAATAAAGCTGCTCCATAAAGCATGCACTGCAATTAAGCACCGGCGACGAGTCGACAGTAAACGCATTCGAGTTGTGAGTTCAAAAAGCACAAATGGCCAAGTCATGAAAACTTCACGTCAACTTATAATGCCATCAACTTCTATTACCGCTCGCTGCTGGGGTTTTATTTTTATTGCTTTGCCGGTGCACCTTCCGCCTCGAGAAGGTACGCTCATGCATATGCATTCCGCCAATTATCCGGCACAAGTTTTGCTGCCATATGCTAACGAAGAATGCCACGAGCGAGTTGCAAGCAATGCAAATGAAAGCAAAGTAAGTGGGCAACTTGTGCAACGAAACGCAGAGGGGCGAAATAAAGAAATAACCGCTCAAGGATTGGCATTTCAAACAGGAATTGAGTTCCAATCAGCAGAGCTGGGTCTCAATGTGATTATCAACTGCGATCAACTGCTCACCGCAACAGTCGCTTGGACTGCAACAATGCAACAAACTCAACACTTAACTCTTTAGATTCTAAAAACCTGTGAGTTGTTTTCTTAACGCTCATTTTCAGTCAATGCTTTGGTTACCAAACGAAAACTTAATCATTTTGATTTCCTCATACATTTTCCAATAGTTGAACTGTCTGCTTGGCAACGTTCTCATCTCCCCCCTAAATTCTGTAGCAATATAAATATGCCAAACCTTTGACCTTTCGATTAAATTAAACTCATTTAAATTTCACTAAACCCACACCAGCTCCTAAAAATCGCGTCCCTTTGCGCATTTGATCTACAAAGAAAAATGAAGCGCAGCCCCCAGAACTCCAACGAATACTAATTGACAGCACGTGCTTCCCAATTTATGTATATATATATGTGTACAGTACGTACCGACAGGGAAGCGATAAAAGAGGAAGCAAAAATGCCAACAATGGAAGATGGGCGGAACTATGCAGAAATTTGGTAGTCAAAATCGACAAAGTGAAATTTCAGACTCCACGTTGCAGTCCTCTACCCTTGAAAATGGCGGCAGTAAAAAATTCTGTGTCAGGTGACAAAAGTTGGGGGTGAAAGACAGAACTGTGCAAGTTGGGTGGACAGAGGTGCCCAGTTTTATCGCGTTCCATGTTGCTGGTGAATGTTGTACAAATGGCAATTGACGCCGTGTAATGAAAACGGCGCGTGGCATAGTAGATAATAAAGAGCTGCAATTGTCCATTTGAAAGCTGTTTCAAGACACTCGCTCTCTTTGCACGGCACTGCACTGCACTGGCTCAGTGCAAACAGATCGAATCAGAGCTGCCAGCGAAGGGAAGCAAAAAAGAAGTGTGTGCATGACATATGAGAGCTGAGTCTTTGTTGCTTTATAACATTAGTGTGTGCGAACACACTAAAGGCAATTCACAGTAAAGGCAATGAAATTTACTGCAATGACACTGAATGCAGTAAGTTATACCAAAAAGTATGGAAAAATATTCTTTGGTTATACCAAAGAATATGAAGTGTATAGAAGGCGCATCTGAGCTCAAAAATTCAAATTTTTGTTTGCGAGCTTCATAGAGCGGGGGGAAGCCACAAAAGGGAAAGAGTGGTGCCAGCTGGAGCGCAAGCGCTTCAGTTTACGCTCAACAAACACACATGAAGTGAAAGTACCGCTCTCCTATGTACTTTGAGGCGTTGGTGGTTGTTTTGGTCACTCAATAATTTTTTGTGCAAATTTCTCACAGCGACACCAGCTAGCGCAATGATCGTCGTTTCAACTACGGCGTAGTTACTACGCTATTGTTTTTGTTGTTGTAGTTTTTGTGTGTATGCTTTTTTTGTATTGACGATTGCTTTTGCTACATAGCTCGAGAAACATGTAAACAGCTCTTCTTTTGTTGTTTTTCTATTGTTTATGTTTTGCATCGTTTGGAACTTCCTTTTTTTAATTTACTGTCACAGCATTCATCAGGAAATCTGAAGGAGCAAATAGGTAGCAAAAGTCTGTAACCGATTATTTTCTTTGGTTATACTAATAGAACAATTAGTGCTTTGTTCTCATTGTAATAATAACGCATACGAATTTACAAATAAAATATTTTAAAATTTCAACAAAATTTAAATTATTGAAATATTTATATATTATTATTATTATATATTTCCCAAATATACTTTCCCAAATACATTCCACACATTACTCCGACCTTTCTTTCCACATATTGCGGACATATTGCCCGCTCAAAATTTTATTTTTCAAAATGGCGTTGGTTAGCTGATTGCTAGATGCTACATCACTTGCATTTTCGACTGCTGATACAGTGTCATTTGACTAAAAATGACAATAATAACAACATATACATTAATATTACATTTAAATTATTTATTAAAATATGTTATATTAACTCGCATCATCAATCTCCATTTTAATTAATTTTTTATCACACTAAAATGTTTTCCGAACTGTCTCACTTAATTACGCGTGCCAAACTGTCCTTCAATGAATCATTGCATTCAGCGGACATGTAGCATTTCGGCCCGTTACGCACTGTCAACGATTCATTAGCATTGCTGGCAGTGTGTATACCAGAGAGAAAAATGTCCGTGCCTTGCAGAGACAAGCAAATGAGTGTTGACAGCTCTTGCGGTTTCCGTTTTGTTGTCATTTTCATACTGCTCTCTTACCACAGTGAATGCTAGCAATCAGTGCACACTGTACCGAATCACACTGTGTGTAGGGAGAAATGAATCATCCATTGCAGCTCTTTAGTAGATAAGTTGTGTAAGCGTCCAGTGAAGAGTAGTTTGGGAAAATGCAGACTGAAAAGGTTCGAGCTAAAATGATAAAATGTTAGTGTAATAGAGCTGGCAACCATAAGAATGAAAGCTTTAAACCGGCAGCAATTCGAGAGCACTTAAAGACAACGACGAACAATAAGGGAAATATTTCGTTACCTCACTTTCAACTTTCTCCCCTGCGCCCAAGCACCAATAACCCACTAACAGTTTTGAACTCCATACAAATTGACCTCAATGGCGGTTTCCACTACCGAATCGAGCTTCACAATTTCACTCTCGCAGCTGCTGTTGCACAACGCAAACAATGCTGTTGCATGCAACTAACCTGACAGTGCAACTATGCTCTACAAACAAATAAACACACACATACGAGTATGTCTGTATGTATTGCTGCATTTACACGAGTGCCTAACCTCAAATGCGTAAATGCCGAAAACTTGCAAAGAAATAATGCCAGTTGGCCAACGCCACTAACAATTTGCACTTTCGTTAGCCTTGAAAGTTAATAAATTTCAAACTTTACACACGTAGCACAAAACCTCACCTCAACATGCAGTAGGGGCAGCGCGTATTGTTGGTAGCTCCGCCGCTCAGTCTATGAATTACCATAACAAAAACACCTCAATAAATGTGGCTTTAAAGTAAACATGAATTATTGGCAGCACGGCTGCAACATTTTACGTGCATTTGGGCAGCGCAACGGACACAGAAGCATTGGGCGCGAGAGAGGCAGCGTGTGTGCTGCTTAAAGTGAGTGGTAATGGTCGGCTTAGTAATTTGGCAAATTATAGGCTTAGTAATTCTAAATGTGGCCGGGCCCATCCTCTTCGCCCCGCGCCGCAGACAGGCAAACAAACGAAGTGCCAGTGCCGCCAAATGCACGCACCGTAAACACGTCCAACAGTGTGTTGGTGTGCTGCCCGAGCGGCAGCCGGGCAGGTACCATAATTTTCCATAATTGTGCAGCAAATTGCAATTGCAGCGTTGCCACAGTGCTTGCAAATAGTTGCAGGTTTGTGTGTGTGTATGTATGTCCTTTGGCGCATTGATGGCACTCGACACTGACACGCAGACATACGCAGTTTTGCAGCTAATTGTCAATTAAACTAATGCGCCATGTCGGTGTAAAGGCACCGAAGGCACTTTTATGTTTTTTCTTTTTTGGCTTTTGTTGCAATTCAAATCAGAAAATCAATAAAACTATTGACACAAAAATGCATTAATGCTGTATTTTTTTTTTATTTTAATTTTTAAATTTAATCCAATCGAATTTATAATGTCCTTTTTTATAGCTAATGCAGCCAATTTGTCAGTGTCAGTTTGGCGAGTTTTGCTCGTTGTTGTGTTGTTGTTGTTTGTTGCTTGTTGTGCCCTCAATCGGAAATGCGCTGCTCAATGTGCCACATGCCACATTTTTCTCCTCTGGCGCGTTGTTAATTCCGTCACCTGGCTTTTCGCTGCTCCGATGTCATTTGTCCGCAATTGCCGTCGGGTCTGCGCCACGAGCAGCATGAGGCAGCAGTTGGCAGCGGTAGAGGAAATGGAAATGGCGGCTGCTGTCGCTGATTTGCAACATTTCATCACTTTTACAGCCATCATAGGCGCTTTGCTTTTGCCTGCAGTGCTAGTTGTTTGCCACCGCTGCGTTGCGTTTAATTGTGCTGTAGCGTCATTTCATTATTTGCCCGTTGCGCCTGTGAACTGCTGCCTCGGTGCATGCGGCGGTGCGTCGCTCATTACCATTAAAGTCCCGAGGGTGGTTGTCGATGTGTCATGTTCTGCTCGAATGTCTGTCAATAGCTGCAGTCCTTGTTGTTGCTCTTGCTGGTGTCGCATTTTTCATCAGCCGTTGTTTGCAGCCGTTTACACGCGACCCGACAGCTTTTCTTACAAACAAATCCTAAACACTGCACACTCTAATTTCTTTACCCTCTTCCCTCTTTGCAGAAGATGTATTGCCCCATCCGTGCGACGCCGTTAATTGTCCGCCCATGTCCGACATGGTGTGTCCCGAGGACAGCAGCGTGCGCGAGACGCTCAGCCCGATTGCGCTGCTGCACGCCAGCACTGCGCCGCCGCCACCCGAGGTATACAACCGCAGCGAGATAGCCGACGACCTGTACGTGCAGTGCTGCCTGTCAAAGAAGTGCCACTGCAAGACCTGCCACATACCGGACTGCCACGGCGAGGGCGAGGTGGTCGTCGAGCTGCTGCCTGAGTCGATGGACACGCCCGGCCATTGCTGCGGCCAGTACGAGTGCCAGCGCGAGCCGAACTGCACCGCGGTGCGCGACACCGAGCACTACTGGCTGACCGCCTGCCAGCGCTGCAAGTGCTACTCGGGCGGCCGCATCTGCCACCAGATCTGCGACGAGGCCGTGGCCGGCAAGAAGCCGACGGCCATTTGCAACTCGAAGAACCTGAACACGTTCTTCGAGCACGGCGACAGCTGGCACGACGGCTGCTACGAGTGCGAGTGCGTCAACGGCGAGGAGAAGTGCGTGATGCCGTTCTGCAAGAGCGTCAACTGCGCGCAGCACCGCCAGGTCATGCTCAAGGACAGCTGTTGCCCGGTGTGCTGGCCCGAGGGCGCGCGCATGCCGCACGGCGATGCCGATCCCAAGTTCGAGGATGAGCCCGAGCTGCCGGCGGTGCTGCAACGCGACTACGACGACGAGGATGACGAGGACGATGTCACGCACAGCGCAGCGCACGAGGACGAACCGCTGGCGCCGCTGCCGCATCCCAGCAATGACTATGCCGACAACGAAATCGACACGCTGCCGAATGTGAAATTCGACGACGACGCTGTCACGACCACCACGAGCACCGCAAGCAACCAGCCGCAGGCCAGTAGCACAACAACAAAGGCGCCAATAGCAGAGGGCCCAGTGGGCAGCACCGCAGCGCCGGCAACGCTCAGCGGCTGCGGGGCGGCAGGGGCCGCGCGCCAGGACACGCCCGCCACCTATCAGGTCTACCCGGAGGTGGTCGAGGTGGTGCGCCAGATGCACCACAACGATCTGCTCTACATTACGATCGGCGCACTGGCGGTGCTGGTCGTGGTGCTGGTCGCCTGGAATATACACCTGCGTGCCAAGCAGCGTTCCTACCGGCCCGTCTCGCACTTTGACGACAACTTCAACAAGATGGCGTGCAACATCAAGAAAACCAACGACTACGTTTGAGTCGAGGACGATTGGTCGATTGAGGGGGCGCGCGGCTTCAAGTTGATTGCTCACCGACGCACAGACTAAAACGAACGATTAGAGCTTAAGTTTTCCAATAGAAAAATGTTAACAAGCTGCTTTAGTGTTACACACTTTCAAGCGCCGCAGACACCTTCGAACTGTTGGCACCACATAACCTACAAATCGCACACATCATACCTCATCAATTTTACCTTTCCACTAAATACACTTAAAAAGTAATTTTTTTTCATTTGCTTCTTTTGTTCTGGTAGACAAAGATCTCAATTTTTTTTTATTCGTATTTGTTAGTACTTCATTGATTTGGTTTTCATTGACACACACACAAACACGCGCTAACCAATTTTCCTCACCAAACGCAGTCGCTGCAAGTATTGAAGATTTAATTTTATATTTTAGCATAGCTACGACGATTTTCTTCCCATTTTCATTTTTCGGTGTTTTAAAATTTTCGTTTAATACTTTGGCGTTGTTCAAGAAACGTGGCTTAAAGTCTAATTTTAGTTCTTTTACGATACCGTTAAGCAATCGATTACCCCACCATTTTCATTTTCTATATTTACGATATAAGTTACAACAATTTCCTCATGTCGATTTCTCGCCAAGCTGACGCTCCGAGTCAGCGCCAATCGAGTTAGCACAAACTAAGCTACAATAATGTAGGACCTGACCTGGTGGCCTATGGATTAGAAATAAGGATCCCACAACCTGGTACAGGCCCATAGCTTACGTTATAGTTGTACGGAAATTGTTACCAATAGTATTAATGAGCATGGGAGCTTAAGTTCGGAAGCTGCAAGGTGTGCTTTTCCAAACAATTTTAGATTTCCACAGCTATTTTTCGAGTGCAGATGGCGAATGGGCTATCAGAAGTCCTTTAGAAGTGCTTTGTCTTTGGTAATTTACAAAACACTTAAAGAAGTTTGAAATTCTTCTTAGTTTGTAGGACTACAGTTGCTTATACTTACAGTGGCAGACTTACGCACGAACGGATGTTTGACATGCATGAGAAATGATTGTTGCTATTTCAGCTACCAGTAACCCATTTGTGGTATCACAATGGGCCATTAAATAGGCCTCCAAGTGTGTCTCTTACAGAGGCATCCACCATAACCCAACCCAACCTAACCCATTTTTTATTTTTCTTCTTCACAAATACACACGTTATACGATACGTAAATTATATAAATTATATATATTGCAAGCAGCTACAAAATGCTACAGATCTACATATATATAGCTAACTGTTTATTGCTGAACTGTTTTATGTATATTTCAGCACAGTAAATAATCGAAATCGAATGTCAGTTTACTGGGGGAAAAAATATGTATGTATGAATAAAATGAATAGAACTGTAACATTTGGTGTGTCGGCGCGACCGCACGTAGGGTAAATGAACAGCAAATGAGCTACACACTATCTATGTGATATTTGTTATTAAGTGATAGAGCGGCGGGAACGAAAAGCAACAGCAAATGCAGCTAACTAACTAACTAACTAACTAACTGACTAGCAGAGAGCACACACACACACACAAATCTGAGCAAATCTGTCGTGTGTGCTTGGGAAAAGCTGCGCGTCACAGCGAGGAATACTTTCAAACTTTCGAACTGACGTGGCGATTGAACGAACATTGAAACAAAAGATCATAGATCATAGAAATATCTATATGAGTAAATATTATATATTGTAGTTGTAGTTGTAGCTTAGTTTAGCATTACATAGTTCTAAGTGTAGTTGTAGTTGTAATTGTGTAGAATTTGTGAAGCGAACGCTTAAACTATAAATAATTGAATAAATATGAATTAAAATGCAGTTGAAGTGGTTTTGAATTTGCTGATTTTGCTGATACAGTGGACGTCCAATATAACGAATCTTAAATCGAATTTGTTAAATCGAAAAATTCGTTAAATCGAACGAAATTTTTTTTTGTTTTTAACCATCCTTCTAAAATAAATAAGTCTCACATATTCAGTTTTTAACCTTTTGCATGTCCCTTGGGGTCTATTTGACCACAAGCGGAATTAAAAAACGGTTGAGCGGTCGTCTACTTGTCTACTTGAGGCAGGGGCGTAGCCAAGGGGGGGGATTTTGGGTGTCAAAACCCCCCCATAGCCTATAATTTGTCAACATTTTCAATCACTATACATCGTATGTACGTTCCCACATTAGCAAAAATCTCTTTTCATCTTTAAACATTTAAAAGAATAATAACAAAAAAAATTTTTGGCGAAACTAATTTGTTTTTTTAATAGCCTCTCGTTTACACTCAATACAGTGATTTGTATGACCTAAAAACATGTCTAAAGAGTAGTTTAGTTCGTCGACCAAAATGTCCTTCAGGTTGTCGGTACAAGTTTTTTGGATGGTTTCTACGTTCTCAAAATGCTTTTTTTCATCGGCAAATGCATTTTTTGAAAAGGTGAAAGTCGCACGGTGCCGCATCAGGTAAAAACGAGGAGAAGTTGATGGTTAAAATTCGACTTTTAGTAAACAAAAAAAACAGCCAAACCAGTGTGGATAGATGAGATGGCATCCTTCGATAGCCGAATGTTGTGAAATGTGATAAATTTCTGCTATTGAGATGCTTAACCTTCGCCTTACCAAAGATTTTTGTATACGTCGTTTACCAATGTCGTTCACTCAAATGACCCCAGGCACTTCCGCCGCTATTTTGAGTAAAACTCACAATAAATATACAGTAATATATACATTTTTTTCATACTTCAATATTTAATGATTTATTTTGCGACTATAAAAAGTATTAGAAGATTTCTATCCGGAGGGTTTATTGAACACATAATTAGGTACGTAGAAAAAATTTATTGTGAGTCCCAGCCAAAGCGCCTGGGATCACCCAGGTAGGTATTTTGTATATAAAATGACATAATTAAATTGTAAACATGAAAAAAATTTCTAAACAAAATATGTTTTCATGTAATTGAAAATTATCAAATTTGTGGTTAATTTGAGGATTTGATCGAATTTTAGGAATTTCAATGAAGATTTTGGCTAATCTTGTATGAATTACCGTCAAGTTTTGATGGAATCTGCGGTGATCGCGGAATTAAGTTGGCTAACACGTTAGTCATCATTTATGACCAGACAATCGTTTTTAAATCGCGTTTACCACTTATGAACTCCACCACGGTATAAACAATCATCATTATAAACTTGGTTCATCAATTTAAATGCTTCGGTTAAAGTTTAAACATTTTTAAAACAAAAGTTCATATTTGATCTTTGTTCGATGCTCATTTTTGTACGACGACACAAACATACTTTCACTTCAGATGCAATAACTTCGCTTTCAGTGCACCAAATTTCATGAAATGTTTACTAACAATCGGGAAATATATTAATATATAATATAATATATATATAATATAATATATTCCAAGCCGCCGCACAGTGGGGTAATTGATGCCGAAAGTGCCGATTAATTCCCCCAGGCTAGTTAGATATGAAATAACTACTAAGTTTAGTTAATTGAACATTATAAAGTAAAAAACAAATGTTTTTGGGTATACTTTAGTGGACATTTTTTTAAGAAACGGTAAAAAACTAACATAGTAAAAAAAAAAATTTGAAAAATGAAATTTAAGTTGAACAGTTTAATTAAAACATTTCATCGCCGTCTCTTGCAGCCAATTTAGTTTCATCATTAAAATCATCATTATCATCATCATCGTAATCTTCATCAGCATCATAATCATCACCGTCACCATTATCATCATTCGTCATTTGTCAACTCCATAGCATCTTTGGGCATATACTGCACTTTTTTTTTGGCAATTTTCTTATTTCGTCATTGACTCTTTCTTTTTCGTTTTTAGAAACTGCTGCAGATTCCTTGACGAATTCAATTTTTAACGGCCTACAAAATCGTGTAGATGCGGGTCGCGGGTTTTGCCATATAATTTTGTTTCCACAAAACATTCGAAGTGGAACAATTTTGAAAACACGCAATAAACACATTTTCAGTTTTGGCTTAATTCTGGAGTTCAAGTTAATTTCTGAGCTTTCCTGTATTCATAGACCTATAGTAGAATTTTATGGCGAATATTTTCGTGATACATTTTGTCCTTAAAAAGTTCTGTTTTACAGGACATTTTTGACATTTTAGAAAAAAAGGGTCAAATTGACCCATAAAAATAGGAGCTACAGGGTTAAAATGCTCCACAAAAATGTTCCTCGTAGTGTTTTACACCAAATTGCTGAACACATCATATACCTAAAATGTGTTGTTACATGGTTTTCGTATGCCGAATCACCATAAGAATGCGCGAAAAGGGGAAAACTTTGACCCCCCCTAAAAAAAAATTCAGACGTAAACTTTCAAAACGCCGATACACGTATATTTTTTTTTGGCCCCCTCTACCAGAATCCGTTGTCAGAACCTTGTTATTTTGAAAAAAAAATTGATTTTGTTGTGCAGTGTTATCAATTTCGCTTGCACAATGCATGCATGAGGCCCTTGGGTGCGCACACAAAAATCGAAATGCTGGAAAAGTGCGCAACATCGCGCAACTTTTTTTTTCATAAAATGTTACTGAAATATCTAAGCTATATGCTAAGGAAAACAGTTTTACCCGACCTCACAAGACTCACAACTATATGTCTATGAAAAGGTAAAAAATTAGACAATTATTATGCTTTTAAACAAAAAATTAAATGAAATACTTATAAACATTTTTTAGCAAAACCAAATACACATTGCATTGCTGAAACACCTGAAAATGAAGGCTGCATCATTAATTTTTCAATAGTTTTTCAAATTCACACAAAGAAATCGTTTTTAAGTGACGACAAAAACACGTTTATCGCTGTGAGCACAAAAACTGAAAATAAATGTCAACTTTCAGAGTGCTTTGCGGGAAAACGGTAAACTATTTTGCAACAACTCTTTCACATAGTGATACAGAATTTTATCCCCTTTAACCCGGTACCAAAAACATAGTTGTATCTTGATTTTTCATTTTTGAATTAATCGGCACTTTACTTATATATTACCCCACTGTGCGCCGTGGCTCAGTTGGTTAGTGCGCGGTCCAGCGAGTCGAATGCAGAGCCACGCAAGCTCGAATTCTGCATGTAGTAACACCTAAAAAAAAAAAATAACGGGAAACTCGTTTTCTCTTTCGGTGGCTGTCCTCTCAGCTGGAAATGGCAAACCTCTGAGAGTAAAAATTGCCTATGAAAAAGCTCCCAACCTGCCGTTCGGAACCGGCATAAAACTGTAGGTCCCTTCCACCCGCGTACAAAATTCACACGCACAACACGGGTGGCTACGTGAACTAGGCCTTAGTCTCGCGTAAGCGGGCTGTCGTGCCAATCAATTAAATTATTATTAATATATTCCAATGCAGTAAGTCACATAAGCCACCACAAAATGCCCTATTGGGAAAGCGCACTTTACTTTAAAAAACTCGTAATACTAAACTGGCAAACAAAATTTTTAAAACCCCCCCATGACCAAGTTCTGGCTACGCCCCTGACTTGGGGTAATCCTGACCCCAAAGGACAGCGATCGCAATTTTGAGCAAAGGACAGACAAAAGGTTGAACAAATATCTTGTTTTATTCCAGCATTTCCAAAATACAAATATGGCTTTGTGTGTACAGTGAAAAGTGTCCAGCTCCTTGCTTACGCTGATGATATTGATGTCATCGGACGTAACAAGCGAGATGTCACCGCTGCCTTTGCGGCTATCGAAAGAGAATCTGCCAAAATGGGTCTGGTGGTAAATGAGGGCAAGACGAAGTATATGCTGTCTACACGCAGGGACTCGCAGCGGCTAGGGTCTCACGTCGAGGCCGACAGGTATGCTTTTGAAGTTGTCAAGGAATTCGTCTACCTTGGCACCGCCATCAACAGCAGCAATGATGTCAGTCTGGAGATAAAGCGAAGGATAACTCTTGCCAACAGGTGCTACTACGGTCTCGGTAGGCAATTGAGAAGTAGAGACCTCTCTCGACCGACAAAACTTTCACTCTATAGGACGCTTATCTTGCCCGTGCTCCTCTATGGCGCTGAAGCATGGACAATGACACGAAACGACATAGCGGCCCTTGGAGTGTTCGAGAGGAAGGTGCTTCGCAAAATCTTCGGCCCTGTTCGGGTTGGTGGCGACTATCGCATACGAACCAATAACTAGCTAATAAATAGCTGTATGAGCTGTATAAGGACATGGACGTAGCGCAGCGAATTAACAAGTAAACTTTTATGTTTGGCAATTTCTCTTGATTTATTAGTGAAATTTACATTTTTAAAAGAAAAAAGCCGACCGAACGCAAAACAAATCCTGTGAAAATTATCATCAAGGCATACAAGCAGAATTTGAAAATGTTGGTAACTTGACGTAAATTTTAAAGTTTTAACGTAAAAAAAACCATTGTTAATTTTGTTATTGATAGTTGTAAGTTTAATTGGAGAAATTTAATTCAGATTGAAGTGTAATTAAAAAACGCAGTTCTTACTGCACCTAATGTTATTAATATTCCTAATAAATGAAAAATGAAATGAAAATAAATATAAATATTGAGGTACCGTTCACTTGACGAAGCCAAGTATTCATTGTTATTGTAAAGAATGTGAATAGAAACAATTCCAAGGGTGAAAAACAACATCAATATTCGTTAAATCGAATAGCGAATTTCACTTTTGGTTGTAATATAGAAGAACCATCAATGGAAAAAATTTGGCCGTAGGTTTAATCGAAAATTCGTTAAATGGGGAGTTCGTTATACTGGACGACCACTGTAATTGTATTCTCTGTGTTTATAAACGGTGTTCAATCATTTCGAAAATTACTATTGAAATACTCAAGGCTTTCTTTAAAACATCACTGTGCAGGAAATTGATCTCTCTCGAAAAAGTGATTTTATATTTAGTAACTCTGTGATGGCTTTCGATGAAAGTGAGACTTAATAAGAATGTTCTCCGTAGGAACTCGTATGAAAAACTACTTGAAACATACATTGATTCAATGGAGCAGAGAAGAGATTCAGCTTGGAGCTCTCGGTGTTGAATCATTTCGAAAATAACTATTGAAATGCTTCACCAATTAGTGCATGCTACACTTTTTTTATAAAATCACTCTGCAGGAAATTGATTTCTCTCTCTCTCTCGAAAAATACTATACTCAGTCACGTTAATAGGAATGTTCTTCCTAGTTATGAAATTGTATACATAAATACTTGAAACATGCATGGATTCATTGCTAATGTAAGTATTTGTAGTATCTGCAAGTAGTTTGCGTTGAATTATTTAAAAAATTACTATTGAAATCCTCTCAGAAAGAAGTTGATCTCCCTCTCTTAAACAAGACACATACTCACTCACTCCGTGGTGCCACTCCAAAAAGTGTTCTCACCGAACCATCTCTGAAGTCCACTTGTGTCTTTGACCTTCAAAAAGTAATATTTTTTAATTACCACTTCACTCTCATTTCGAAGGACTGCTCATTCACTTTGTTGCACTATTTATTGTAAATATTCATTCAATTATAAATTTAAATTTAATTTTAATTCTTTTGTTTCAACACTTTTTTTGGTCAAATTGCTGCGAGTTGCATAAGTGCGCTTCTTCTTCTTCTTTTTCGCTACTACTGTACCGTTTACAAACGATTTGAAAACATATTCTCCACCAGTAATTAGATGGAAATTGGCCATGAAAACCATTTCGGGCACATATGGTGGAAATTTCTCCGAATCAATATAGAAATTATCCATTGAAAATGTTTTGTTCTGTTAAACAAAAAACAAACATGCAATCGTAACAAATTGTGAAATTCCTTGAGTTCAACTCACCGCTTCCACTGGGCAGTGCTGCGGAAAGTAGCCGCGCGAAGTTTTGCGAATTTGCGAAATGAGAATCTTCACCAAGTTGGCACCTTTGCTGTTCAGCATCTCACAGCCATTAAAGGTGGTCTCGATCAAATTTACAGTACCGCTGCCCGCACGTGGCACCTGCACCGAGAACTCCACCAAGAATTCCGACACGGGTTTCGCCAGTACAAACCTACCGGACACAGCTTTGCGATGGTTTAGCGACACCAAAGCAAAGTGGCAGTGCGCAAAGTACTTTTTGTCGGTCAGCTCATAGCGATAGCTCTCGAGTAGGCAGTCGTAGTTGCGCTGAAAAGTTATGTTGACCAGAAAAATAATTCATAAATACATTGACAACTTTCAACAATCCCCTTACCCAACAATGGAACAATTGGACGAATTGCAACAATATCCATAAAATTCTGAAGCGCTTCAAAGTGTACATCTTTGCACTTAGCTGTGCTTTTCAAACTAATGCAAAGTTTTGACTTAATTTTTGAAAATACTGAATATATTTGCTGCCAAAAATCAGTGTGCTTTGTTGCTAAATTGATTCTAATTGTCAATTCGAGTGTCATTAAGATGTCATTATGCTGTATAGCAGTTACAAATATTTTTAACTGTGATCATTAGGAATGGGAATTATATGCACGTGCATATTTTTTTTGAGCTTAGGACTTAAACGGGACCAAGACAGAAACTATTTTTTATGACGTTCTTACGATCATTATTGAGGGTGTTGTAGTTTGGCTCACTAAACTTTTTTCCTGGGGTATTGCTGACTACACCCTACAAGAATAATGAACGTTTTCGTACTCTACCAGCTGTTGTACAGTATAGGCATGGCATATGCTGACTGTAGAAAACTTAGAGCAAATTTAGTTATTTACTGTAAAGAGTTAGTATTTTACATTTCATCTTAAGTTTGTTATTATTGTTATTGTGTTGTTATTATTAGGGTTAAGGTTTTGTTTTGTGGACTTCATATTAAGAAATTAATTATATTTAATATACAATGCTTTTTAAAACTTTTTTGAATTTACTAAATTTCACTAAATTCCTGGAATATAAGTTTCATGAAATACTGCCAGTTATCCCCGGTTTTGCACGGAAGAATTTCATACTTTTATTAAAAATCGTATCATTCCACAACCAGCAGGGCCCCGCGGCCTTGCACGCAAGTTTTACGTTAATGAGCTCAATAAATCAAGTTTCTCTTGATCCTTCGTTGACCCAGTCAGATTCTTACGAGCAAATAATTGTCTAATTATATCTTATTTAAAGGGCTTTCGCCATATTTTAAGTAATTTGGCCTCTTAACATGTTAAGATGTTAAATCATGTTTCCCTATACAAAGTCTTAACTCATCGTTGACCCCGTCAGATTTCGATTTTCGAAAAAATAAAAAACACGAGTCGCTTTATTTATCATTTGGTGCCCTGTAACCAAAGTCAAAGACCCCATTAAATCATGTTTCTTTAACCCTTGATTTAACGTTAGATTTCAATTTTTAAAAAAGTTCGAGGGACAAGGTCAAACCCATCTCATTCAATAGAGGACCTCAGTAGATGAAAAAGTGCCAAGGGATTTTTCCCGGAATGTTCGAGTTTTTTTTTTCATTGAGTTTAAAGATGGCGGCTTAAAGCCCCTTCCCGAAACTTTTAAAACATCATATCTCTTGACTCAAATGTCAGAAAGGAATAATTTTTACGTCAAATGAAAGCTAATGATATGAAGTCAAAGAAACAATATCCTTTTTTGAAAAATTTAATGAAGAAGGACATCAAGGACGTCAACTAAATTTTTATCCTTGAATATCCTGGAACCCGTGAGAGATAAATTTATATAAGTAACTTCTGGTAAAAAAACATTCAAAGATCTATACTGCATACTGATTTCATTTCAATCACTTTAACTGTTAAGCCACTACAGCGTTTCAAAATATATATATATAATATATATATATATATAATATAATATATATAAATATAGCAAAACACATTTTTTTAATCGTTGTAGAGTCTTAACATAACTTTAAAAGTTATTTACATGAAATTTATAGGCAGTATAGATGTTTGAATGCTTTTTCACCAGAGGTCACTTATATAAATTTAGCTCCCACAGTTTCCAGGATATTCAAGGATACAAATTTAATTGAGGTCCTTCATACCCTTTTTCATTAAATTTTTCCAAAAAGGATATTGTGTCATCGACTTCATATCATTAGCTTTCATTTGACGTATCAATTATTACTCTCTGAGATTTGAGTCAAAAGATATGATGTTTTTAAAGTTTCAGTAAGGGGCATTAAGCCGCCATCTTTAAACTAAATTAAAAAAAAAACTCGAACATTCCGGGAAAAATCCCTTGGCACTTTTTCATCTACTTAGGTCCTCTATCGAATGAGATGGGTTTGACCTTGTCCCTTTTTACAGTGTTGCACTGTGTTTTTAAGTCAATAGGCCTGCTGCAGTGGTGGATTTCGGTCATTGCGATCGATTTTAAAACTACATTCAAATTAAAAAGCATTTTATAAATATTAAAGAATTACTTTTTGAAATATTTTTCTGAATCCTGTTTTTTCGTAGTCTTTCCGTATACGAACCTTAACCCTTGATTCAGTCCATTAAGTTTTGATGTTTGAAAAAATAAAAAATACGTGTCGAATTATTTTTGATTTGGAGTATTTTCACCAAGTTTGAAATCAACAGGATCATTAAATCGTATTTCTTCATACAACACCTTAACCCATGTTTTGCTCTTTTAAACCCCGAATTTCAAAAAATCCATTCTTAACGAAGGTTTATTTTTCAAGATGTACCTACTTTTCAAATTTCATGTTGGTAGGTTCAGCGGTTTGACCTATATGTTTTGAATATATTTTGCGCATTTCGTGCATATTTTGTGTGCACATAAATCCGATGCCTAGTGATCATATTTTATTGAACTTCACAAATGGCCCTCGACAGGAGCATTAATGGTAGTGACCTCTCATCTGCAAAGACTCGTTGAAAAAAAATTCCTCATCTGATATTTCAATTATGACACATTACAGCATATCTGAAAGTGGTTGTACCTGATAACACTGAACTCGTAAACTGTAATTTCCGTCTAATTATAGAAACTGCACTACTTCTGCATTGACCCAATATTTGTGCTATTTAATGAATTGAATAACCATTGCTCACTAATAGTGACTGAATTAGAAATTCAGTTGGCTTATGTTATTGTACGCTGGAGTTTCATTTTGCCTTTGGAATTCCAACTTTGAATGCCACCAACTGCAGAAATAGGAAATAGTCTCCTGACAATGTGTGTGAGTGTGTTGGTTTTCACATATTTCCATTGCACTACTGCAGCAATGTTCTATTGAAATATTTGCCAATAAAGGAATTTCAAGTGAATTCATAAGCTGCCAGCTGCTCGACGCACGCTGCCAACATGCATCGAGTCCCCGATGAAGGTTAGAGCAGAATTACTTTGGCTGCTGGCTCTAATTTTGTGGCACTCAAAGCGGATTTGCGGATGTGTAGCGAGTGACATAATGCGCGCTGCGGCACGAGCAGAAAAGCATGAAATACATTTTTCTTTCCATAAAATTTACAACTTTTCCACCAATGCCAACTATGTGCGCCAGTTTCTTCAACCATTCCGACATTTCAGCTGCACTCTGAGTGCTTTTACGTGAAGCGGGGCTGGGGAGCTGGGATGCACAGCGAAGATTAAAGGCGGCACACAGTTAGTGCGCCGCAAATGCCATTCGATTCAATGAAGCTGTGTGCGTGCGTGTCGCACAAAAAATATGCGCGAGCCAAGCATTGCAGTGGGAGCAGCAATAGAACTGCAATAGCGGCCATTGCCTTTCGTGCGTTTCCGTTTCGAAATTGAAAACGAAGTGCACGACCGAACGGCCGCTGCACTGTTCATTCATTGCGGCTGACCGCAAGTTAGTTAACTGTGAGGGCGACGGCGACGGCGACGTCGAGCGGCATTGGGAATGAGAAATTGTATTGTTGCAACACACATGGAGTACACACACAGAGACAACGAAGCGGCAAGTCCTTGCCATGGGCCAGCAATCCTGCAACTCGGCCGCTCAGCGTGCCATGCGTTCATTCATTCGGCGTGACATTGCCCGAGCGGCAGTTCCGAACGCACATTTCTTGGTCTGCTTTCGGCATGTCCTGCACTCGATTATCCACTTTGTGCCCCTGCTCTCTCCTTTGATTGCTGGCTGTTGTTTGGCTGTTACTCGGCCGCACTATCGATCATGCAAGTGATTTATGCAAGCTAGGTGTGCGTAGCTGTGTTTCCATGTATGTGTGTGTGTGTGTGTGTGTGTTGTCGCCATTTCTGCTTCGACTTTGGCATTTCGCATTGCTGGCAAAATCGAAATTGCGTTAAAGCATTTTTGACCAGCCGCCAGCCAACCGTCTTGCACAGTGCGATGAAAACAAAATAAAAGCGACTGCAGCTACGCATGTGGTAACCAATTTGTGTTCGCTTTCTTCGCCTTAATTTCAGCGCTTCCCCATTCGATGTGCTGCGGTCGTGGCTATCAAAGTATTGGCAGCAATTTGTGGCATGACCAGCACTATGTGGCATGCGTGTGCACTTTATTTGTGGTTGTGGCAAGTTGCAATGCATTTTTATGAAGTTCAGCGTTGTAGCAACATAAGCGGATTGTCGACAACGGAATTTCCTTGCATTTTGGCAGCAGATCACGAAGCATTCTTGCGGCAAATTGCTTCAGCCACACGAGGACTCGAAACTCTTAAAGATTTCAGGCAAAGAGTATTTTGTAGTTTCAAGTTGAAAGAAAAGTGAAAGGAATCGGAAATTGTGTAGAAGAAAATTCTATAGAAAGCCTTGAAAATCGAAAGCAGAAAAAAGCGAAGACGCAGACGCAGATTGATTAGGATTGACAATGACGGATGAGGGTTAAAAATGATTAAAGTACTTAAACAATGACTAAAACTGTTAGAAGTAATGATGCAAAAAAAGTTGTTATAGTTAAAGTTAGTTAGTTAGTTGATTTTTAGTGTGATGTGTACTGATTTTTATTTTTAGGAAAATTCGCTAGTGATTGATGGCTCATTTGACGCTTTGGCACATTTAGTTTATATTTATATTTTATAATCACGCCACATCACTCATCAGCCACTAATCGCTCATCGAAACCTAACTGTTGCACATCAGGTTCAACTGCTTTTCTGTTAATAAACATTCATCACAAGTCATGCATGACAAGCATTCTGACTCGAAGGAGTCAATGACCGCCTAAGCCGGCATCACATTCCGCCCAATCAAAATTTCCAAATCCGAAATCACAAATCATGCAGCAAAACTGACTCAGCGACGCTGTGCATTAATTGCTGCACACATCAGTGGCGCGATTACAATTAATTTGCATACAATGCGCTGCACACAAACCACTGTAGGTGCGACTTTGGTGACTGTCGCGTCGGTCAATTAATGCAAAATAAAAGCAACTGCACGCTTTGCAATACTCAAATGTGGCTCTGAGTTGACGCTATCGCTCATCAACCATGCACTTAAATGCCAACTGCTAAACAATCAGCAACAAACGCCAACAACATGTGACATGTTGCTGTATAAATTTTAATTAAAATTCAATTCAGGTGCAAAGTTGCGTCTCAACAGCTCAACGCAGCTCAAACTCTGCGCCCAAAAATGCCAAAATGCACCCAAAACCAAAATGTCAGCAACAAAAGAGGGCAAAAACAAAACAGAAATGTAAAAATTTAAATAAAACAAAAACATGCGATGCGTGCAAACGTTACAGTCAATTTTACCGATGCTGGTATTGTTGTTGTTTTTTTATTAACAGTGGCATACCGGCAGTGCTAGCCAATAACAACAACAACAACACATTTTTTTTGTCAACTGTCCTCCGCGCGCATCCCAATCACCTGTTGACCTGTCGGCGCGAATTAGCTTCGTTTTACCTTTTTTGAGGCAATTCGCACCCCGCATTCAAAAACTTGCAACGCGTGGGTGCACGCTGTTAAAAAACAGCGGTATTTTGTTGTGTTTGTTGTTGTTGTGGCGATAGCTGTCTTTCTGGCTGCTGTTGGGCATTGGTGTGGAGTTTTAATGCCACTTAAGTGTGTGCCATCGTTTCCAATTACAGGCAACATAGCCGCAACAAAGTGTTATTACAGGTAGGCCCAATGCAACAACAATAACAATGAAATAAGTAATTTTTTGTCCATAAATCGCAGGCACGCTGCTCTCGTTTTGGTTTAACGCTAAATTAAATCCAAATGTTCAGATTTCTTCTCTCCAATACTTCCATTAACCCATTAGTGTTCAGTGCTGCCAATTTGTACTTTAACAGAAAAACTATTAATAAATAGTATGCCAATCAAAAGTAAAAATGTATTAACGGATTTCATTGGTTTTCACAAAAAGGCTCAAAACTCGTCCTTTGAAAATCTGGTCTTCCTCTCATAGTCAACCAGTGACTAACCCAGTCAGCAAATAAGTCATTGTTTGATTTCCTTTGTAGACATCAAACAGTTCACCATTCAAAGTTATTGTCGTCAGTACCCAATAATTAGACAGTAAGAAACAAAAAACCAAAACAACAAACATCTCATTCCAACTCAAGACCCCTCGCAGACATTCAGCTCAACACATAGCTGAAGCTTCGCCATAGCTACGCAAATTTGCAGCCTTGATTGCTTTGCTCGAATTTTTGCCCAAAATCGTCAGCTGTCGCCATGTGACAACTTCTCACAGTCAGCAAATTGTTTCTATTTTTATATCAAAAATTGCCCAAAAAAATTCTATGAAATAGCTCGCTTTGCTTTCCGCACATAATGTCAGCCATATTTGTTTGAATTGTCAATTAAAATGTTGTTAATTTTGCAGAGCTTGAATTTTATTTGTATTCATTGTGTTTTTATTTTTTGGTTTTTGTGACATAACCAAACAAATTTCGCACGCGTTCTATTCAAAAAATATACATTAAAAAACAACAACAACTATATAGAAGCTATGCACGTATGCACAGCACTTGCGCGAGTGCACAGCGAGTGCGCATGTCAAGCAGCTTGCGGCCGATCGCTCGAATGAAGCGTTAACAATGACCAACTGACAGCTCGCTGTCAAATATTCCAAGCACGGCGCTTCATTTGTTGCCGTTTGCCTTTAATTTATTCATTAAAAGAGAGTCGAATGTGGTTTTGACTTTTGATTTGATTTTTGCTATTGCAGCTGTTGAGTGGCCGAATTGTCGAGTGAAGGCGTTAAGGGGCCTGAAGGGGTGTCTAGTGGTTTGTTTTGTACAAGTTAGAAATGTTGTTGGTGTCATTTTAAGCTTAGTATATTTTGTGTTGTTGCATGTGCATGCGGTGTTGCCACTTGTTTTGGCGTGTGCTACTGACAAATATTGTCACTGCGCTCGTTGCTGTGTTGTGGCAATTAGACCGTGTCAGGACAGCAATTTTCGCGTAAATTTTATGTGTTAATCATGTGTTATGAATGTTGAAAATGTTTTGCTAGGTAATGGTGTTTAAATTGTGATGTTTAAAAAGGATTTTAATTCACTTTGAACAGTTTATGGAACCACATTGTCGAACAACTACTGGGAAAATGATATCTAAAGTGAACTCCACAAAACTACAAAGACTGATTTATGTGATATCAATATGTTCCATGTAAAAGATAGCTCAGAGTAGTAAGCTTCTAGCATCTTTTTCTTTTTTTATATTTTCTGTTCAGATGCATTACGTAAGGTTAGGTTTGGTTAAGGTGGCTGTCTGGGCATGGGACTTGCCGAAAGACCGTTGGCCCGTTGTGATACCACAAGTTGAGGGTCTTTCTTGTCTGATCAACTAAGGCCCAATTTTTCAGTGCGAGTTTAAACCCAGTTCAAGCGCAGTTTGCTTGAACTTGGTTTACATTTAAACTTAGTTTAAACGACAAAGCAGTTTTTCAGTGCTAGTTTAACTGGAGCAAATTTTTGTCATTTTTGTGTGGCAATACTGTATATATTTTTATCTAGATAATAAATTTTCTTTGTTTTTATTGTCATTCGTAAATAAATTCTTTGCGCTCAAAAAATGTACTTCATCAACAAAATTAAAAGTAAGCAAATGTAGCGCAAATTTTCCGTCTTGGGAAAAAGAAAGGCTTCTTGTACTTATGGGGGAAAATAAACAAGTGTAGGATGAGGATCGATGAGCTGTAAAATATTATAAACAGAAGCTTTGCTCATGCGCAAGCGATCGTGAAAGTCCTTGTGGCCCAAATACATGGAAGTGGTCCGGCCGCATTCTCAAAATTTCTAATCTTCTCATCACCGTAATGACACATCAAACATTTCTGCATTGTCAAATTATATTTATTTTATACCGAATTATATTTATTTTTGCGCTTTTTAAATTTTCAAAATAAATGAACTGTCAGACGCTGTTGACAGTTTAAACTTAGTTTAACCTTGCAAAGTTGGGCTTTTAACTGAGTTTAAACTCCAGTCAAATATGACTGAAAAATTCGATTTTGCGTTTAAACTTAGTTTAAACTAGAAACTGAGTTAAACTCGCATTGAAAAATTGGCCCTAACAGTAGCCAACCTTTGAGTATTATTCAGGCCTAGTGCTCAGTTCATTCCTACAGTCGATTCGAGAAGAATATTCAATTTTTCGTATTCAGGGTTCAAACCATTTCGAGCTCTCGATGCTAAGTAGTCACACCTGATAAGAACTTTTCAATTAGAGTAAAAGTAAAAAGTGTTCCTGGATTTCTGGGAAGAGGCTCAGGAAGTGTCCAATTTCTCTTCGTATCTTTAGTTGCAGCAGTTCCCTCTAGACTAGAGACGCCATTTTGCACAATCCTTATGATGAAGCATTGGAAGACTATCCAGTGATCGTACATAGGGATGTGAAAAATCCTTGTTTTTGAAAGAATACAAAGGTGGGTTGACTGGGTTTTAAAGGAAGAATTTATAGACATTCAGTAATAATTCCAATAAATTCGCATAATATTGTAACGATAAGACAGTCTGTCGCTGTGCAAAGCAACCCTGCCGCTTCGCGCCGTGCTATAATTCAATGTGGCAACGACGGCCGCGATAATAACTTTTAGTCCAATCTGGCAACGATGGTCGCGATCATCCGGGAAACCTTTAGTCCACTCGGGAATGTGCGAGAACGATCTGCGCGATGGCCGGACGGGTATAAAAGGCAGCCGGATGCGGCGCAACGAGTGAGTCTGGTTTTGACAAGTGAAGTTGCCACACGGAGTAATTAAGCAAATACTTAAATGTACGAACAGTAAAGTGTAAAACTGTGAATAATAAAGTGACTGTTGGTTTTGAATTGGCTGCGTTGAAATTGTTTCATTTTCAAATTGCACAATCCAGTGATACGTAACAGCCCACTAGACGTAGTATTCATAACAATATTTACGGCCTGAACAAGTTGCTTTCTACAATGCTTTTGCGTTTTAAAACATAACCAAGAAGCCAAACAGTTAATTCCAGCAGTTTTGCAAACATTTCAAGAGTCAGAAAAAGTCACAAAAATTCATGACATCACAACTGTAACGATCACTATTGCATGAGTGCGTCAGTTCATTACCATAAATGTATTTGTCACCCAAGACTCGAAATTTATTCATAATAAACTCTGTTTTTAAGCCAAGAAACAAGCAAAACATTTACATATTGACCTTAAATTATTTGTAGCAGCTAAATCAGTACCAAAGAATGAGCGCATAAAAATGACAAATAGTGACATTTGTCACATTAAAGTGTGAAATTAATTTAAACAAGCAAATAAAAATGTCATATTTCGACATGCATTAAGAAGATTAATACAACCTTTGTGTGTACAAAAGCAAAACAACAAATTTATCGATTTATTCATTTTAAAGTGCAATTAATGCACACAAAGGGCCGCAGCGCTGTCACTGAAATCGTGTAAAATTAAAATTGATAAACTTTAACACCTACAACGGCCGCTGCAAAACTTTCATCACAAACTGACGCAGCCTTAATGCTCTACGTTATTTGTTGCTGTTGTTCGTGTTGTTGTTTGTGGCTTTCCGTGACACAGCTGACGCTTTTATCGCATTAATTCACCACCCACTCGCCACACAGTGACGCACAAACTGCATACACGGTATTGCAATTTTTTGTTGGCAATTTTTAAACATTTTTCATGCTTTCCAAAAAACCAAACCGAAAAAGAAAAGCAATGAAATTTCGAATTATTAACAACTCGGCTTGGTCAGCACATTTTGCATAAATTACCAGTTGGGCTCTTAATTGAATTCAGAGCAGCGCCGCTGTGCCACACCGCATTGGCCATTAAATCGGTTGACCGCTTTAGCAACTTTACTGGCTTTGGTTGACATTATCAGTGCTGTTTTTGTTATTGTTGTTGTTATTGTAGATTGCTAAAATTGCCAAAAGTAAATAAATTCAACGCTAATCGATGTTATTAAGCACTGGTCGACATTTGCAAACATTCTACCCCAACAACAACAATAATCAACAGAAACCAACAATTTGCCATTTGGCATTCAGTCGGCGCGCGTGTCAGTCAGCCCGAACCATTGCAGTGAATCATGCACATTGCATGTTGCATCAATCAACAGTGACAGCTGCTGTCCTCAAATTTATGCCAATGCGCTGCTTGACATTTTCGCACAGATTGCTCGATTGTGCATGTCCGCAAAAAAACCAGAAGCTTCAAAAATTTCAACATTTTATATGCGTAAATGCATCAAAAGTGCATAATGAATTAAAGTAAATTGCGGCATAAAAATTTTACAAGTGAACTTTTAATCAGCCATGGGCCAAGGGATGAAAATTTAGAAAAAAAAAAAGTAACCCGATCTTTGAGCTCTGTGGACCGTTTACTTGCTCAGAAATTAATTGATTGATATAAGTGGGAAACGATTATCTTTCGAAAAGCTCCATGAAAAAGCTTTTAATTTCATTCTGTTTTGTGAAAAATTGTTCATTAACAGCAATTGCTACTATAAATGTTTAGGCATTCATCACTTTTAATGGCAAATATCGAATTTCTGAAATGTTCAAATACTAAAAACTAAATTTTTGTCTGTTCGATAGATTAAAACAACAATTCCTTGTTTCTGAGCTGAAACTTTGAGTTGTAGTTGAATAAATTTTCTGCGCCTTTCTGTCAACATTTTCTCACGCGCAGACAGTAAAAAGTTGATGGTTGTCTTTGGACCGCTGTCATTTGTCATTTCATTGATTTATGTCTACAGATCAACATTCAGCAGACGCGCAAAAATTTGGTAACAAAAAATTGTGAAAAATCACTGGGACACAACGGAGAAAATATACAAAATATGCAAAAAACGCAAAGCCCAAAAAAAATTATGAAGGACAGTTCAGGAGAGAAAAATGAATTTTGTTTTTTACTGATTTATGACATTAAACGTAAAACACCACATAAAAATTTTACATGTTATAAGCTGTTTAAAAGCAAAAAATTGGAAATTATAAGAGAAATTTGAATTCATTTTAATTCATTTGGAGTTTTTTTTGTTGGTGTAGCTGTAGCAGATTTAACACTCGGACTTTAGATCAGCCGTTGAGGAGGAAATTTTAGATACTTTTAAATAAATAATTTATGTATGCACCGTTGCCAGAGTTGGCTACTTTTAACTTAAAGAGGTTAATTTTTTGCATTTGGTTATTTTTTTAGAAAAATCTGTGTAAAAAATTTTGGTCGAGTGGCAAAAAAACTGAGTACAAAAATAATCCACACAAATCATGATTGAAACTCGAATCTTTACTTTTAATCCAAAAAGATTAATTTTGAATTTGCTTACTTTTCTATAAAGATCTGTGTAAACAATTTTGGTCGAATGGCAGAAAAAGTATATAGAAAGATATTCTCATATAAATAATGATTCAAACTCGAATGGTTATTGTTCAAAATAAGAACACATGGATTTTCATTGAGGACACCAACCATTCGTTATTCGTTGCAACAACCATTTAATGGCAATGCCAATAGAAATTTGTTGGCCCTGCATGTATGTATGTGTATGTGCTGGATTCCAGTGCTGGCCAGTAGACTCTCAGACAGTGTCGTACACAAGATTTCATTTGGGGAGGAGCAGGTTGCGTACAACTTTTGAGCCGAATACCATTCAAAACCATATTTTGTACCATCAATGTTTGTGTTTGAGGGGGTTTGAACCCACCCTGTGTGCGCCAATGTTCTCAGATATCCTTTTTTTCTGCCCAATCATTCTTTTTTTCTGTACTCCCACTGTTAGTGCAACTGATTTTATATTGAAATCCAACTCATCCAACTGTTCTAAAGTCAACGCCATTTAGCATTAAGTCAACTTGAAAGCAATCTTCAATCATTCTTCTCCTTCATTTTTTTACTTTCTGGGCATATAATAAATTTGAATTATTTTATTCCTTACACACCACAGACATTGCAAACATGAATCGAATGAATGCATGAATCATGGGAATCTCTGTATTCAATTCCAGCACCTGCTGGCCAACGTGCCTTCGCTTCCTCCTCTCCTCCCACTGGCTGCCAGTGCAATTTGACTTCCTTTAATGTGCACTCGAAAGTCGGCATAGCAAAATATTTCGGGTTTTACGGTTTAACGTAAATTCATCTGCACATCACATAAATAAGCGCAATCAAAAGTAATGTCTCGGCCATCGAAAGCATGTCAACTCAATGCGGCCAACCAATCAGAAAGGGGCAGCCATCTGCCATCAGCTACACAACACTTTAAGCGTTTTCGGGTGTTGCGGTGAGTGTTTCATGCCAAAAAAACAGCAACACCTTTTTTCGCACGCAGATCTGAGTGCTTGCAGGCTTCATGTCAGCATGGCTGTAATTTATGACACGGCTGCTTGTTTGCCATGTCAAGAATTCCTTTCATTTATATTTTATTTATAAATTACAACAATTTGACATCAGTCATCACACTGACAGCCGATAAAAAATTGCCGCAAAGAACAGATAAAAATACGCATGAAGAGAGTCAGAGCCGGTTTCCGAAAAATTCAACAAAAATTTATCAATATGCAAAATATACGTGCAGCAAAAATTGAAATAAAAATTAAACCAAAACATGGCCCAACGTTGCAAGTGTTGCAAGTGGTCAGGCGTACTTTTTTTTTTTGCTCAATTTGAATCACCAGCGACGGCAGCGATTGCAGCAGCGGATAGGCGCTGCTCTGCGTGTGTCCATCTTCCCGTTCGGCCGACTGCTGGCGCTCAATCACATCAACATCAGTGCAAATCATTGCGAAATGATTGACAACGCTGCACGCGCATTTGACTGCTTGTCCTTCGGTCAACGTAAATCCATTTGTCCGCGCGTTGCGTAGCCGCTTACGTGCGGACTGACATGCGTCGTTCGCGGCGCGCTGTGTGCTGTTACGCGCGCACACCCACTCGGCGCAATCTGTCAGTCAGTGCGCATCTATCCGGGCGATCTGGTGGCGCGATGCGGCTGGTGTCGATTGACACGACGTGCACCAGTTATGCATTTTAATTCCATAAAATCGCCACAAGTTTAATTGAATTTTGCGCTGTTACGCAGGTTAAGGCGCTTATTTTGCTGCAGCCGAGTGAAGCATGTCAACCATTTTAAATTAATTAGCAATAATTAATTTATTCAATAGTTACATTACATTTTAATGATTGATTTATGTTGACCAGAAGTGAAAATATGTCATCACAAATCGCAAAAAAATCTAAAGGTTCGCGGTGCAAAATGCAATTAAAAAGAAAAAATCAACAGTAAATGGATTTAATGAAAGCCCATTAACCTGACAAACAGAAGAGAAGTGCACACGCAAAGAGTATGATACTAATTTTGAAACTTTTTACTCATTTGCAGTGCCACAACATTAAGTGAGGTTAGGGCTCTTAGCAAACACACAAATCCGCCCATTAACTGTGTTCCATTTCCGTGCCATAGGTACAGAAAAATTGCCCAATTCCGTTTTTATGTGCCACACGTGTTGGCAGCCCCCAACCCCTCACCGAAAAAGCACAAATAATTTCATTCGGAAAGCAAAAGCTATTAAAAAGCGATTACTCGCCGCACCGCTGCCGCGCACTGTCACTGTCGGTTAGACCGCTTCGCCTGCCAGGAGGGTGGCGGCAATTTTTTCAAACGTCAAAAAGTTTATGGCCGCGTTAAATACCTGCAAGCCAGCTACCGCTGACAGCTGCCGCTATAAGACCACAAAACAAAACAAGAACAAGAAAAAACACATGCAAAAAAAAAGTGAAAGGGGAAACGCGGCGGAAAAGCGTCAGCACAAAATCGATGAAGTTTTAGCGAGCGATTAACCGCTGACCAGCACTTGAACTCGGCTACAATGGCGCAGTTGTTGTTGTCGATGTACATAGTTCGTTGTTGCGCACTGCGCCAGCAAATCATTTAAGCGTGGCCCAACCTATGAGCGCGCAGGTCAATGGGTTCGTCACTGGCTGCACTGCTCGGCAACTGGCCAACACACTTTGGCCGTTGGCGCTGTCGGGCGCACCGTGTGGCCGACGTGCTCTTTTGTTAAACGCTGACACTGGGTTTCATGTTTTATGGGTTGCCGCAGCGCATAACTGGGCACTGGGACTTAATAATCTGGTGGCATTACAGAATTCCTGAAGTGGGACGGCGACCGTTTGCTCGCCTTGAACACAGCTGGGTGGGCAGGCAGGCGCGTGCGTGCACGTCAGTAGCCTAAGATTTAATTTCATTGTTTTTTTTTAATATCTCAAAACGCGCATATCACGTCATATTTATGGCACTTTGAGTGCGTTCATTAGACAGCTGGGGGCGCGGGCGTACCCGGCGGCCATGAAGAAAGCCGGCAGTATGACTGGCGGAAGTGTTGGCACTTTAATGCGTTTCATGCTGCGTCGACTGGCGGCGGCACATTGCATGTTCGCGTGGCATTTGCGCGCCGACTTAATTGTTGCTTGAAGTGCGCCCGCGTGTGGTTAATTGTTTCAAAGCTGACCTGCAAACGAGTGCGTTCATGCACGCATGCATGAGTTCTTTGGATAATTGAAAAATTGCTTGATTTATGGCTTTTCGAAATACGACGCTGACAGGTGTGGATTTAAATGATTTGAGATAATTGCGAATAAAGCTCGATTTGATTTGTCTGTATATTTGTACTACAGAAGGCGGCCTTGATAGACAACAGTAAAGTGAAGTAGACTGCATCAAAAGCATGGGCATCAACCACATCTAGCGTTGTCTATAACCATTAGTATTCACATCTCAGCAGCTGAGCAACAGTTAAATGCGAAGATTTGGCTTTAAGTAGAAGTACATCTAAGTCTGTTTTTACACGGTAGATTGGTTCCAGAAGAAGCCGTGTAAAAAAAAACCGTGTAAAAAAAGACATTGATCGTATACAAAAATGGGTGATTTGTTCCTAATCTCTAAAACCTATTAAAATTTCTTTACCAAACACGTCTTATTGCATTGACAGTTCACAAAATATTAACACGTTTCAATTGCTCTGACCAGTAAATTTTATTGTATGCACATAAAGGGAATTCCCCTAAATTAGTGCTATTCACATTTGCTTTGACCAGTAAAAATTGCTTGTACGCGCTAAAAGGGAATTCACTTAAATCTTTAAGCTAGTGTTCGCAAACTATCGATAGCACTATCGATACTATCGATGGTTTCAGACTTTTTTCTTTCATAAATACTTTTTTGTGATATGAACATACTTCGCAAAAATTAAATTTGACAAAAAAAATTTAAGTACATAAAATTTCAAATCGTGCTAAATGGAATAAAATCGTGTAAAAAAATTAAAAATATCAATTTTCAAACCGTGTTATATCAAAACCGTGTAAAAAAAGACCGTGTAAAAACAGACTTAGGTGTATTTGCTTGCATTACTTGTAGGAATCAGTCATAGGTGATGATAGACCCCAGCCTCATAACCTAAGTCTGCTAGAGAGAGACTAACAAGCCACCCTAAGAGGAGAATCAAAATAAACAACAGACGGAAGGAAGGCACAAAAGTTAATTGAAGTTCTTCAGAGAATCAACATAAACAACAAGGAATAAAGGCACAAAGGTTTATTAAAGCCCTTTGCATATTGCATAAAACATAGTCAGAAAACAATTCTTAGTTTTGGAAACCCTACCATTTGAACGGAACTTCGGAAGTTGTTTAAAAGATTTAAGTTTGAAATTAAATCAATCGCTCAAACCGAAGTTGTTTCGTTGTAATTGTTATCTTTTTTCCTCTAAAGCTTTTCATCGATATAGAACATTCCTTTTTTGTTGTTGTTTGAGTAGTGATTTGAGTCCATAGTGCTTCTGTCTCACTTCCTACATCTACTTTACCCAAATTTGGGTTTTCCTTCCCATTACATTTTCTTTTCTGCATTATTTAAAAAACTATAAATTTAAATGAAACCACGTTGAGGCAACAAAATTACATCTTCACATAATGACGAAATTTCACTTCACTTAACGCAACCGCAACTCTCGAAACTGCTTTCATTAATGTCCTTCAGCACAAAATTAAATCTCTCTACGCTTTTACTTATTTCACTATCGTTCTCCCTCTCTCCGTTTTGTTTTTTTTTTGTTTTGTGCATTTAGCCTTTAGTACTTTTTCCCTTTGGCAATTTCAACTTTTTGCCATCGCTACAAACTCGTCCTCGTCGTTATCAACTTTCTGCCGCCTCCTTTGCATGCTGCCCAAGGAAATAGAGTGTTCCTACCTTACTCTGACACCCTGTCGCTCGTCTCCTCCTATTGTCGCCCCTCCACATCCGTCCGCCTCAACTGCAGTTTCCGCTTGCCGCCACCCGAAAACTTTTTGGCATTATTTCAGCGACAAAACAAATTTCTTGTTTGTGACAAGACGACAAGCAACAAAAACTTCAACTATTGGCCTCAAAGCGTAGCCAGAAACTTTTCATTACTTGAGAGCACGCACAATGCTTCTAAAACTGTTGCCAAACAATTTTGCCAAGATTGAGCGCGCGCTGCCGGCAAAGCGACAGCAACCACTCGACACAATTTGCTGCACAATCAGCCACAAAAATGGCAAAACAAAATACAACAACTACTACTACAACAAACAACAACAACAATAACAACATAAAGTGGCACAAACAGCTGCAACTTTCATTGCATTTTCGGTGCATTTTCCACCTCAACGGAACTTTCGGCCGAGAATGTTTAGCAATTTCGCGCGCTGTGCGAAAAGTGTTTCGTGTAGCGTAGGTGGGCGGGGCCCAAAAAGCTAACGGAGTAGCGGGTTGCCGGGCCGCACTGCATTTGCATAAAATTCATTGACGCTTGCGGCGCGCGCTGCTCACGCTTGGCAAATAAATAAATCGCTGAAGCGTGTAGCGTGTGGCATGTGGCCTACCACCGCCACTTCTCTTCCTAATCAGATAATGGTTTATGTAAAAGCTTTGTTGTGCCCTGCCTGCGCCGTTTCATAGGTTCTTGTTGTTTTTTTGGGGTTTTTTTGTTGGCTTATCGATGCGCAGCTATCTGGAAATTTGCTACAAATTCGCTGCCAGGTGGCCAGGTGCCACAGAACAACAAAGCCAATACGTCGTTTGGGGTATTAAAAACGGCTGTGCTTATTGCGGCACCGCCACGTACGCCGACGCGCCACAATCGACAATCGACGTATTGATGGAGCCGCTCGGGGGAGTTTATTGTTGAATGTGCCTGCGCTGGTGCGTTCGCGTGGATTTGTTGTGCGCATAACGATAAACGCGTCGAATGCTGTGCACTGTTATGGCCAAACTCCATAAAGCGCGTTTCAGGCGTTCGGGGTTTGTCGGGTTATGGCGTTTCTCTCGTTATTCGCGTTGCAAATGGTCAAACTCCATAAAGCGCGTTTCACGCGTCAGCTTCTTCTTCTTACGTCAGTTGATGCTAGTTTTTAATTGGCAAACTGCTGATTGATTTCGTTGTGAATTGTGAAAAACAACGAAATGAAATTGCTATACGACGTTATAGACTTTGTAGGATTTACTGATTTCATTTTAAACACATTAAATGCATATCGAACATTGCAAAAAATAAAAAAAAGATTCAGTTGAATTCAATTTGTAGCAATTTATTTCACAGGGATGAGCAAAATTCGATCGACAACGAATAAGCTATCGAATTTCCAATACAGCGAAGACTAAGTTTCGTCTGTCAAAGAATTATGCTAATTTTTACGAATTTCTCCACATTCTATGTTAAAATATTGAATTTCAAATGTTTCTTAAATGTATTTAATAGCTTTCGTGTAAAATAAATGCATCCGACTTTTGCGATAACACAAGTTTGTTATCGGCATTACCATTTAACCACATAATGTATGACATCTTTAGGAGCTCTGTCAGCTGTTTGACGTCGTTTAGCGAGAAACGCGAGAGAAAGTTGAAAATAGTTCAACTTTTGTCGCGTTTCGGGCGTAGTCATGGAGTTTGCTTCATACAAATACACTGATTCAACTTTTTCTCGAAACACGAGAAACGCCAAACACCACGATACGCCTGCAACGCGCTTTATGGAGTTTGGCCATTAGTGTTTTGGCGGCACGTGCCGTCGTGCGAGAGCGTACGCCGCAGTCTGATGGATAAATGGTGGCGTCACAAGGGACACAATTCATTGGTTTACTTTTTTGCAATATTAAAGTGTCAAACAATCATTTTAAATATTCAAACAGAGTTTGAACATAATTAAGATTAGTTTAACTCGAGATTCCGAGAAGTGTTTTCAAGTGTTTTAAATCGATTAAATATGGACTTCAGAGTGAGTCTAACCTAACCCTCTAAAGTTTTGAAGCATTGAATATAAATAAATCTTTTCTTTCAGTGCATTTTCGTTACGGTTACAGTGGTTTCATCCATCTAGCAGCTCTGTTTAAAAACGGAAATATCTCATGTATTTACAAAACTCAACATCCAGAATATGTAATTCGTTCTTGTCCAAATCCAACTCCCTTCGCCGAGCAAGATTTTCACAATTTTCAACTACAGAATGCCTTCTTTTGCTTGCACAGCGCGCAGAAAAATAGAAAATCGATGTAGAGCAAATAAAATCGCATATGGAATATTTGCATTTTTTAAATTCATATCGCAAACAAAAGATGGCGGCGTTGCTTATGCCACGGCTTAAGGAAGCGACATGACAAACGCGTAGCACAGATAATGACAAACACGGCAGGTGGCATCGAGTTGTAAATTTTGGCTTATGATAGCAGGAATATGGCAGCACTGGCAGCAAATGACTGGAGTCGACTGTGCTTTGCTCTATTAATAGGAACCAGAATGCCATAAGACAGAAATAAGCAGCAACCAAAGCCAGCGCACGTGCGCGATTCCATGCCTGTGAGCGGGGCCGGGGGGAGGAAAAACGCGCATAACAAATAAACCGAAATAAGCAAAATAAATAGATGCAACTGCGAGTTATGGGGAATAAAATAAATAATAACAGGAACAGCGTCAATATGAGCGACATTCAATATGGAAATGCAAGCAGTCAACGGAGGAAATGTGAAAGTTTGTATGTGTGTGTGTGTGTAGTGCGCAGAAAGAAAAGGCAGCGAGGCGATGCTGCAAGGATACTGGAACATCTTGCCAGGATATGTCAATAACAGCTTCAATAAATACACCTTGTGGTACAAAGTTGTAGTAACAATAGCTAAAAATGTTTTTTCAAAGACAATAATGACAATTTCTACGAACTTTCCAGAGAAAGCAGTGCAATCTACGAAAGACTAAAATAAGCAAAATGAGATAATAAAAACGTAGATGCACGATTCGGGGTGTGTTAAAATGATATATGATGAGTGTATATGAGAGATGAGATTGTTTTAATGACATGTGACATAAATGAGAGAAGGTGTCCTTTAATCTTTTGGAATTTCTTCTCATTAAATATGTCCTTTTTTAAAACAGAAATGAAATTATTATGAAAAACAGGTAATGTTCGGAATCCTTCTTCAACTTCTTTCTTCCGTCTTTTTTTGGGATCTTGGATCTCATTTCTCAGAAACTTAAGAAATTTGAAAGTTTCCACTTCCAAGAGGCTGACATCGAGACACGCTTTGCACATGTCCACACAACTGGCTTTGTGTACGAAGCGCTCTCCATGCAGTCGCGACCGTCACCGCCAGCCACTTGAGCACCGTTTCGAACTTGACCTTCCACATGCCAAGTGTCCAAATAAACCAGCAAAAGTAAATACCAAAAATAAAATGCGAAGCAAGACACAGCACAAACGAACAAGCCGAGCTGCACTTGCACTTGCCACATGCTGTGGCAAGCAACAAAGTGTAGAAGCCGGCGGCTGAGCATAGCAGCGGTTGAGCGCTTACAACGGCGCGCTGTCGGTCGCAGGCGTGGCGCATGCAGCCGGCCAATGTAAATTAAACCGTTTGTGCATACGCAAACAGTTTTCAATTAATTTGCGCATTGCAGCGCCGCCACTGTGTGCAACAACACGAAGCAATCTTTGGCTGCCGCTTTGGCAAAGTTTTATATTTTGCATTTTGTCCGGCAGCTGTCTGCTGTCTGCGGCTGGTTTGCTTCGTCGCCTTGCGGCATGAATTCACCTTTGAAATTAACCTGCAATGACCCGGCAACGTGTAATCAACAGTCGGCCGGCTGAGTCGTTGCCAAGTGGCAAATGCGAAACTGAATCCGCACAGAGGTTGCTGCATTTCGTCTGCTCGTCTCCACTCTCACTCATTTTTTACTATACTTTTTTTGGGGTTTTTTCTTCTATGCTGGCCAAACTTTTGCGCCAACTTTTGCCGCCCGCTCGCCACTTTCCATCAGTGAAATTGTAATTGATTGTCTGTGCATCCTCCGGGCGTGCAGGTCAACGTCGAATGCACTGCGCCTGCTGGCTGGTTCGCTGACTGGCTGCCTGGGTTGCCACTGCTGTGGCCAATGCTATGCAACGGCGTGGTTTACACACAAGAGCAGCAAAAACTACGAGAACGCTGCCTTCAGACGTCAGAGGCTAAAGCGTTTATTTGCGCTTTAACGAGATTGTAATTCGGCGTATGCGGCAGACGGCAGGCGGACTGTTGGCAACACCTGCCGGTAGGTGAATTTTACTAGAGTTGCATGACTGTTGGACTTGGAAGCTGTGGAAGTGACGGTCGCTGAAGTCTCCTCGGTGTCATAGTTTCGAATTTGAATTTGAGGTTATGTTTTGCAAATGTTGCTTGAAGGTCCTTGGGGGTTTTCGAGATAACACGAATTAACGGCTGCTGCTCGTCGCATAACCTTTTTTACTTATGCTGCATTAACAAAAAACTTAAAAGCAAAAACAATTTGAGGTACTTCTGGCAATTGCAACAACAATAAAAATGAAAACACATTTGCACCAACAGCTATGCAAATTCACTAAAAGAAAATTAAATTTTCCAACAACAACAACAAATTCAATATCAAACAAAAAAATATAAGCAAAATGCAATTAAAACAGCAAAAATCCACCACTAATTCCATTTGGCGCGCATAATAAAGGCAATATCAGCAACAATAACAACAACTGCAACCATAAATAACAACAAAACACAGAAATGCCAACACTGGCAATTTTATATATATGTGTGTGTGTGTGTGTGTGTGTGTATGAAAATTTGCACATTCATTGGGTCGCAGGCAGCGTTGCCGTTTTGGTTATTTTTAACCAAAAACGGTTATTTTTATTTTTGAAAATAGGTTTTGGTTATTTGGTGAATTTTGATCCCATTTGGTTATTTTTTAGAATATTGCACACTGATACAAAATTCTTCTTCAATATAGCATACTGTTATTTGGAGTGGCAATAATATTGATATTGATTGATAGTGGCAACTCATAAGCACTGCTGTTTCTCGTAAAATAGTAAGCAGCATTGTTTTAATCCTTAAATCTTGAAGTTTATGTATGAGGTTTTATTTTTTTGGTTTATGTGGAATAAACATTTTGGTTATTTTTGTTACATTTTGGTTATTTTTATTTTTGTTCCTGGCTATAAATTATTTTTTCTTGTGGCAACGCTGGTCGCAGGCAACAATTTAAAGTGGAGCGAATTGAGGGAAGCAGAAGAAGCGAAACATTGCGATTGCCAACGAGCGAAAGGCACAGCGACAGGCGCAGAAAATAAGAAGCCGCAAAGCACTCGGCAAACAGCAGCGGCAAGAAGAAGCACAGCTGCTGTAGTAGCAACAGCGCCGCCGCCGGCCAGAGTCGCTGAGCTGGCTGACAGCTCGGCAAACAGGTCAACAGACACTCGCTGGAACCGAGCAGGGCGGAGGGCGGTGCCTATCATGCTGCCAGCTGCATCGGAGCTGCAGAGACGATACAAGGCCGCCGGCAAACAGCAAGCGGCAGCCGCTAGACGGCAACAATCGAAGACACTCCACACTATGCTTGCGTACTTGGCTGGTATCTTATTAGCCAAGCGTCGACACACGTCGACTGCCGACAACATGTTGCAATGCTGTCCGTGCGGCTGTTGCCGTAAGCTGCGCTGCGATGCAGCAAGCGGCGTGGCGAGGCATGCTGCCTGCAGATGTTTTAATGGGATTAACAGCATAAAATTTATAAACTTCGCCGTATAAGACAAACACTCAGCGCCAGGCAACTAACACAATAACAACAACAACAACAGCAAGAATAATTGCAACAGGCCACAATTGTTGAGCGTCGGATTGCACTTAAGCAGCTGCGGCAGCCGCGCAACGCTGACGGGAAGGAGCAGAAATCAGAGGGAAGCGGGAAGTTAACCAAGGAACAAATGTGCGCACATATGGCTCCACTCACACCGAGCGCAACTATTAAGGCAGCAAAAGCAGAACAGTAACAGCAACAAGAACAACAACAGGAGCATAAATACCAGTAAAAATGTAATCATAAAAAAGGAAAAGTTCAGGCTGACGCTCGAGGCATATGTTGGCCATAAAAATTGGAGTCGTTATTCTGCTGTGGAGTGGCGCTGCCGTCAAAGTCGCACGACTGACTGTGTAGTGAGGGGACAGTTAATGATTTGATAATGAAAAGTGACAGCGGTAATGAAAGTTGTAAAGCGCAACTGATAAAGCAAAGCCGATTACGAGCAGCGAAATGAAAAGTGGATGGCAGAAATGTTGCAAGGCCGCAGCTGGCCGGCGCAAATTTCCAGTAATTGTCATTAGCTGAAAGGTATTGATGCGGATTAATAAGCAAAGCGGCTTAAAAGCGCTCGTCAATAAGGCGAAATAAGGCTTTTTGCAATAACAATCGATATCATAGTGGAACGAAATTAATTGAAGTCAAATAGAATAAAATGCAAGAAAAAACATAAAGTACAAAGTAAACGAGAGGAATTTTCAAGTTTAGAGATAAGTTAAAATATAAAATGATAGCCAAAACTATGAAATCATTTGTCGAAAACTGGACTGAACAGCATAAGCTCCCAAATACAATGTAATACAAAAATCTGTTTTCACCTAATTTCAACATTCCAACATAAATTTTTCGTATTCTTCAATTCTTTATTCTTTAATCGTTTCACTATTTTTGGAACCACAGAAATGCCAAGAAACTTCAAAGTCAAATTTGTGTACTACATTCGCCTAAATTGATTCTTAATTTTCCAATTTACAACCCATTTAAGCAACGCCAAACGAGCACCTCTGGGTTTTCAAGCCTAAACGAACAACCCAACTAAATAAATCCCTGAAAATGGTCAAAAGACTCGAGTGTGTTGCAAACTATTGTTGCTAAGCGCATTTTGATTCTTTTAACAATAAATTTTCATTGGCATTTGAGAACAGCGGTGCCCAGCTGCCTCGGTACCTCAAACGAAACGGCGCAAAGGTAAATCCGCACACAATGGCAAAAAAAAAAGATAAATTAGTGAGCCATCCAACCTATATTGCCATGGCGACATCATAACAACAACAACAAAATAAAATATCAGACTCACCGTAGGCCCACAATTGGAGCGTATGAGCGTATTTACGTTCGACGCATTGCGTTGTCAAAATTTCTAAATCATATATATGCATATATATATATCAGGCATGTGCTACAAATCGTTTTCGTTTCAAATTCGGAGCGAAAACGTGATGTAGTGTGCTCAATTTCGTTTTGATTTCGTCAATTTTCGAAAACGAAATCGTTTGAAATGATATGTGCCAGAAAACCGAAATTCCGTTTTCGTTGCGATTAGAAACCTGTTAACCAATAGGGTTACAACTCCATCACTGTTGCACTGTACTCTTGCAAAAGAGGAGCTGTAGGAAATGAAGTATCCAACCACGTATCATGTACTCGATTTACATCTCCGTGATTAGGCCAATTCTTTTCTAAGGAGCAGTAGTATGGTGGACTGCCCTGGATAAGATGGTTAACCAGAAACTTCTGGACTCAGTCCAAAGATCGGCGGCGTTCATAATAACTTGAGCATTCGATCAACACCATCCAGAGGGCTCTACGCCCTGCTCCACTTTCTTCCTGTTGACCTCTTCGGTAAACAAGCTGCAATCCTCTCTGCAGTGAGACTATATACCATCAAAAGATGGACATGTACTGATTTCGGTTACTACCGAATCCTAGGCTGTTCACCTGACTTTCCTGACAACATATGTATATTACTCGCTACCATCATATCTGTTCGACTCTAAATTCTCAACCCTCATACCTCATAGACCGGAGTGGGAACAAGACACGGTTTCTATTCAGACGGTCTCAACCACATCAGCTTTCCAGACGTGGCACCACCCTCCCGTATTTCAACACCACAAAAAATGGCTTGAATAGTCTTCTTGACTTGCAGTAAGACAGACCCTAAACTTGTGGTATCACAACGGGCCTATTCCGTGGCCTAAGTGTGTCTTTCGGCAAGTTCCATGCCAAGACAGCCACAAAAATTCCAATCATCATGCAAGATATTCAATTTTTTGTTAACGTTTCAAAAAACATTGTATAGACGTCAACAAAAAAATCAGCTTGAATTTTATTTCGAATTGAAGTCAAATCGTCCGTTTTGTAGCACACCCCCCAAAAATTCGTACGATTTCAAATTCCGATTTCGATTTGAAATCGTGCGATTTGCAGCACATGCCTGTATATTCCATTTCAAAAGCACTTCACCACTCATGTACCTTTTTTTCATTATTTTGTGTACACAGGCCCACTGCACACCGCATGATTCTCTTCTTTTTTCTTTTTTTGAAATTTTTCCGCGATATTTTCACTACACGCACTTTTACAGAAAGGACTTTTGAAACTCAAAATTATTTAAATATTTTAACAAAAAACAATTAAGCAAAAGCGACACGATTTACAAAAAACGAAGTATTTGTGAATACAAAATTTTCAACCAAAGCACGAAATCTGAATTGAATTGCAGGGTTTCCTCCCGAATTTCACTTGTTTTATTTGTGTTATTTATATGAACGAATTATACGAATTTATATTTAATTTTGTAAAGATATACAAATTTCTATTAAACTGTTATGTAAGTATATGTATATATAGGGGCTTAAGTATAAAGAAAGCCATATATTTGCTCAAAAGAGTAAAGCAAAATGTAAGTTCAAAATAAAAGAGTTTAAAAAGTACTGATGGAAACCCTACATATTCTCCGATGACGTCACTGGTGCGGTTTAGAATTGATTTTCTCTCGGAAGGCGCAATCTCTGTATTCAATGAATCTTGCAAGGCAACAGTGTCTGAACTAAAGTCCTGCATGAATATATTCATTTTGGCGGCTACACTACTGTACATACTGTACGGGTACTTTGTATTCGAAGAATGTGTACAACGAAATTAATAGAAACGAGAATCAGCGAGCGTCGCTTCTTGTTTCTATTCATATTCGGTGAATAGCGAACACTGCAGTACTCGTATTCGGTGAGAAGGTCGGCCTCGATAGCTCAGCGGGTAGCGCGCTGGCTTCTCATACCGAGCGCCCAAGGTTCGATTCCTGGCTTGGGCTGGAAAAAACACTCATTTACTTCTATCGCCATCCATATGAAGGAAATGAGAATTACAAGAATCGCACAAGTGCGCTCTTGGCAGGCAATGGCAAAACCTCCAAGTGTGAACGAAAAACTGCCAATCGCCGTTCGGATTCGGCGATAAAACTGTAGGTCCCCTCCCTCCCTTTCCCCATCCGCTTGAAATGTGTGTTGTATCACATGTTGGAAAAAACAGTGTTGCATACACATTTCAAACGGGTGGAATTTGTGGTATCACAACGGGCCCATAGGCCTAAGTGTGATACAGAGGCAGCCACTTAACCAACCAACCATTCGGTGAGAAGCGAATACTGCAGTGCTCGTATTCGGTAATCGGGAGCTTTGCGAAGTATTCGAATATCAACAGTTCCACCGAATATTTTTATGCGCAGTATGTCACTTTTCCATGTGCATACTTGTGCTGCGGTTGAAGTCGCTTTTTAGCTAATACGCAAAATGGATGGATGCATACTCGGACTCTAGTCTGAACGTATTTCAACAGTGTACATGCGCCGTAAGCCGTGCTCCCATACGTCAATATGCTCCAATTGTGTTCCTACGGTGATGTGCAAAGTTTTAGGTCTCTATCTCTTCTAGTTTAGGAGCTACGGGCATTAAAATTTTAGGTATTGATTTGCGCACCTTTTCATTGGAATAGCAAGTAGATCTAACCCATTTTGGAATGCTGAAAACTTTTACTGTCCAACGCGCCATAATCCACTCGTTGGCGTTGAAGAAAGTACGAAAAAGACGAACAAATGTTGCATTTGTTTGGTGGAAATGTTACAGATTGAAGTGGGATGTGTGTTTTTTAAGTTTTGTGGTAAGATTGCCGCAGACCAAATGGCGCTGAAGAGTGTACGAAATAAAAACAAATGTTGCATTTGTCGGGTGGAAATGCTGCGTTTGTTGGGTGGAAATGTTGCACATTGAAGTGGGGTGTTGGTATATAAATTTTGTTGCCAGGTTGCAGCAAACCAGATGGCGCTGAAGAGTGTACGAAATAGAAACAAATGTTGCATCTGTCAGGTGGAAATGTTGCATTTGGTGGATGGAAATTTTGCACATTGAAGTGGGATGTTGGTTTTACAGTTTTGTACCCAGGTTGCAGCAAACCAGATGGCGCTGAAGAGTGTACGAAATAAAAACAAATGTTGCATTTGTCGGGTGGAAATGCTGCATTTGTTGGGTGGATATGTTGCACATTGAAGTGGGGTGTTGGTATATAAATTTTGTTGCCAGGTTGCAGCAAACCAGATGGCGCTGAAGAGTGTACGAAATAGAAACAAATGTTTCATTTGTCAGGTGGAAATGTTGCACATTGAAGTGGGATGTTGGTTTTTAAATATTGTGGCGAAGTTGCAGCACAACAGATGGCGCTGAAGGGTGTACGAAATAAAAACAAATATTGCATTTGTCAGGTGGAAATGTTGGATGTGTTGGGTGGAAATGTTGCAGATTGAAGTGGGACGTTAGTTTTTAAATATTGTGGCGAAGTCGCAGCAAACCAGATGGCGCTGAAGAGTGTACGAAATAGAAACAAATGTTTCATTTGTCAGGTGGAAATGTTGCATGTGTTGGGTGGAAATGTTGCACGTTGAAGTGGGATGTTGGTTTTTAAATTTTGTTGCCAGGTTGCAGCAAACCAGATGGCGCTGAAGAGTGTACGAAATAGAAACAAATGTTGCATTTGTCAGGTGGAAATGTTGCATGTGTTGGTTGGAAATGTTGCACGTTGAAGTGGGATGTTGGTTTTTAAATTTTGTTGCCAGGTTGCAGCAGACTAGATGGCGCTGAAGGGTGTACGAAATAAAAACAAATGTTGCATTTGTCAGGTGGAAATGTTGCATGTGTTGGGTGGAAATGTTGCACGTTGAAGTGGGATGTTGGTTTTTAAATTTTGTTGCCAGGTTGCAGCAAACCAGATGGCGCTGAAGAGTGTACGAAATAGAAACAAATGTTGCATCTGTCAGGTGGAAATGTTGCATTTGGTGGATGGAAATTTTGCACATTGAAGTGGGATGTTGGTATTTAAATTTTGTTGCCAGGTTGCAGCAAACCAGATGGCGCTGAAGAGTGTACGAAATAGAAACAAATGTTGCATCTGTCAGGTGGAAATGTTGCATTTGGTGGATGGAAATTTTGCACATTGAAGTGGGATGTTGGTTTTACAGTTTTGTACCCAGGTTGCAGCAAACCAGATGGCGCTGAAGAGCGTACGAAATAAAAATAAATGTAGCATTTGTCAGGTGGAAATGTTGGATGTGTTGGGTGGAAATGTTGCAGATTGAAGTGGGACGTTGGTTTTTAAATATTGTGGCGAGTTTGCAGCAGACTAGATGGCGCTGATGAGTCTAATAGAAACAAATGTTGCATTTGTCAGGAGGAAATTTTGCATTTGTCAGGTGGAAATGTTGCAGATTGAAGTGGGATTTTGGTTTTTAAATGTTGTGGCGAGCTTGCAGCAAACCAAATGGCACCGAAGAGTGTACGAAATAGAAACAAATGTTGCATTTGTCAGGTGGAAATGTTGCATGTGTTGGGTGGAAATGTTGCACGTTGAAGTGGGATGTTGGTTTTTAAATTTTGTTGCCAGGTTGCAGCAAACCAGATGGCGCTGAAGAGTGTACGAAATAGAAACAAATGTTGCATCTGTCAGGTGGAAATGTTGCATTTGGTGGATGGAAATGTTGCAGATTGAAGTGGGACGTTGGTTTTTAAATATTGTGGCGAGTTTGCAGCAGACTAGATGGCGCTGATGAGTCTAATAGAAACAAATGTTGCATTTGTCAGGAGGAAATTTTGCATTTGTCAGGTGGAAATGTTGCAGATTGAAGTGGGATGTTGGTTTTTAAATTTTGTTGCCAGGTTGCAGCAAACCAAATGGCACCGAAGAGTGTACGAAATAGAAACAAATGTTGCATTTGTCAGGTGGAAATGCTAGTACAAATGTTGCACGTGTTGTTGTTGGGTGCAAATGTTGCACGTTGAAGTGGGATGTTGGTTTTTAAATTTTGTTGCCAGGTTGCAGCAGACTAGATGGCGCTGAAGGGTGTACGAAATAAAAACAAATGTTGCATTTGTCAGGTGGAAATGTTGCACATTGAAGTGGGATGTTGGTTTTTAAATATTGTGGCGAAGTTGCAGCACAACAGATGGCGCTGAAGGGTGTACGAAATAGAAACAAATGTTGCATTTTTCAGGTGGAAATGCTGTATCTGTTGGGTGCAAATGTTGCACGTTGATGTGGGATGTTGGTATTTAAATTTTGTTGCCCGGTTGCAGCAGGCCAGATGGCGCCGAAGAGTGTACGAAATAGAAACAAATGTTGCATTTGCCGTGGTGGAAATGTTGCATTTGTCAGGTGGAACTGTTGCAGATTGAAGTGGGATGTTGGTTTTTAAATATTGTGGCGAGCTTGCAGCAAACCAAATGGCACCGAAGAGTATACGAAATAAAAACAAATGTTGCATTAGTCAGGTGGAAATGCTGCATTTGTCGGGTGGAAATGTTGCACATTGAAGTAGGATGTTGGTTTTTAAATTTTATGGCGAGATTGCAGCACAACAGATGGCACTGAAGAGTGTACGAAATAGTGCGCTGCGACATGACTTTGACCCAGGGGCGTAGCCATAACTTGGTCATGGGGGGACATTTTTGTTTGCCAGTTTAGTATTATGAGTTTTTTAAAGTAAAGTGCACTTTCCCAATACGGCATTTTGTGGTGGCTTATGTGGCTTACTGCATTGGAAATTAATATATTTCCCGATTTTTAGTAAACATTTCATGAAATTTGGTGCATTGAAAGCGAAGTTATTGCATCGGAAGTGAAAGTATGTATGTGTCGTCGTACAAAAATGAGCATCGAACAAAGATCAAATATTAACTTTTGTTTTAAAAATATTTAAACTTTAACCGAAGCATTTAAATTATTGAACCAAGTTTATAATGATGATTGTTTATACCGTGGTGGAGTTCATAAGTGGTAAACGCGATTGAACTCAACTGAATTCCGCGATCACCGCAGATTCCATCAAAACTTGGCGGTAATTCATACAAGATTAGCCAAAATCTTCATTGAAATTCTTAAAATTCGATCAAATCCTCAAATTAACCACAAATTTGATAATTTTCAATTATTTAGTTTTGTTTAGAAATTTGTTTCATGTTTAAAATTGAATTATGTCATTTTGTATACAAACTACCTACCTGGGTGATCCCAGGCGCTTTTGCTGCCATTTTGAATAAAACTCACAATACATTTTTTTTACGTACCTAATTATGTGTTCAATAAACCCTCTGGAAAGAAATCTTCTAATACTTTTCATAGTCGCAAAATAAATCATTAATCGTAAGGCCTTTTTTCGAAAAACGAACTATCACCAGAGGAAGATCCTAAATATGGAACTATGAAAAAAATTTAAATATTACTAGACGCGTCACGATGAAGTCCGAGTCGCGCACCAAATAACGTAGACAGAGGGGTTTTTTTGTAAACGTTATAAACTTTTATTGTAATTCAGTGTTTTGATAAGATTTAGTGGTTGGTTGTATTTGCTACAATGGTGTTTGATGTAGGTTTGTACAATGTATATAAAGTATTGTTTGCTGTGTAATGTGGTGGAACATTTGTTCAATTTCTAATAGTATGTGATTTGTGGTTTGTAGTCGGTGTATATGTTGAGGTGGTCGCGGATCGCGTGGTGTTATCGCCGATGTTCAGATGATGAGTGATTTTGCCGTCAGCCGCGCAAGCACCGTTTAGGACAGCGAGGGATGCCGTCGGTCACTACATAGGTGGGTATATAGGGTAAGTATATAAAGAGGATAGCGGAAACGTACAAATGGTAAATATATAAGGAGAAGGTAGGTATATAGGAATAAGGTAAGTATACGGGATTGGAGGGGATATGTACGACTTATCATGCATGTACAACATGTTTATTAATATTTATTTTATATTGTAGGTGGTGCGCGGTGACGGCAAGCAACGACGTGAACAATTACTGTATATTTATTGTGAGTTTTACTCAAAATAGCGGCGGAAGTGCCTGGGGTCATTTGAGTGAACGACATTGGTAAACGATAAAGAGCTGCAATGGATGATTCATTTCTCCCTACACACAGTGTGATTCGGTGCAGTGTGCACTGATTGCTAGTATTCACTGTGGTAAGAGAGCAGTATGAGAATGACAACAAAACGGAAACCGCAAGAGCAGTCAACACTCATTTGCTTGTCTCTGCAAGGCACGCACTGTTTTCTCTCTGCTATATACACCGCTAGCAATGCTAATGAATCGTTGACAGTGCGTAACGGGCCAAAATGCTACCTGTACACTGAATGCAATGAGTGATTACAAGAAGAGTTTGCTACTTGACACGTGTAATTAAGTGAGGGAGTTTCGTAAAACATTTAGGTTTCTGACAAAATACCAATTAAAATGGAGGTTATTTATTCAAATAAATAATTGAAATGTAATATTAATGTAATATATAAATGTTATTTTAAAAAATTGATTAAATGTAATATTAAAAAATACATTAGTCAGAATAAGTTTGCGTACAGGCAAGTCAAAATTATGTTATGATTAATTTTCACCTCAAAAATGGGTTCTTTGTTTATAAAACGTATCCACATTTTTCATATATGCTTTAAGTGCACTTTTTGTTCTGTTTTAGATGCATTAAAATAATAATTTTCCATGTATTCGTATTTATTGACAGTATACTCACAAAACGGAGCAGAATAAGTTTGCGTACAAAACTAATAACGGGAATTTCTAGTTATGCTATTTATTTTTATTTGGAAATTTGTATTCCATTGAGCAGTAAACGGACTTGTAAATTTTTTTTAAACGTATATGTGCTTGAAATTATATAGAAAGCAAGCGAAAAAAATTAAAATGGATTACTAAATCTTTCCTAAATTGACAAAAAATGTCGTGAGATTAGAGAAATTTTTAGAAGAGCACATTCGTTATTCCAAAAAGCCATCTTAGGTTAGGTTAGGTTGGAGTGGCAGCCTTCAATGCGAAAAAGCTCACGTAGGCACAACTATTGGCCCATTGTGATACCACAGCGTATGGCGCGACTCCCCCTTAACGCGCCTGGAACCATGAAGATTCCATGATGAATCTGGCTATGTCCCTGATATTCAGAGGAGATAGTCCAGTTAGACTATCGAAAAAGGCTGAGCCGAGGAATTTAAATCTTCTTCTGGCTAAAGAAGGACATTGACATAGCAGGTGGAGAACGGTTTCGTCCTCCTCCTCAGAGCCGCATCCTCGACATAGGTCGTTGGATTGCAGACCCAGTCTTTCAGCGTGCTTACCCATGATACAGTGTCCCGTAAGCACCGATACCGTTAAACTTATCGAGTGACGACTGAGGTTGAGCAGCTGGTTTGTCCGTTTCAGGTTGAAAGTTGGCCATCTTAGCCATCTTAAATCACAAAAAAAACAGAAAATCTTCCTTCGTTACTACGATCTGGCCATTTTCCTAAGCTACCCAGGCAATAGGATTAGATTGTTTTGCGATCAGTATATATAATATAAGGCTAGTTGCATCCGATTCCTTCAGAAATGTATAGAAATATTTTATAAAACCCAGTAGCAGTGATTTTATAAGAAAAGTCCTGAAATAAACAAATTTTCTCTACATAACAGCATGTAAGAATCTCATATTTAGCTTACTAACAAGGAGCACATAATTGCTTTCGTGAAACAGTCCATCAAAGAGTCTAGAAAACCACATTTCCAGGACTATGTGTTGTTATATATGGAGTAAGAAGATTTATTGTTCTCTGATAATGGTTTGGCATTAAAAGGCATCAACTAATTTGAAGAGGATTCAGTTAAAGCATAGCATTTGAGGGGGTATGGTATGGAACTGCATGTCTAGTAAAGGAGTGAGCAGGCTGTGTTGTTTTATTTATAAATGGTTCCGAGGGGTCATCTACATATTCTAAAAGCTTATGCAAGCCAAAGTTTCAAAATCTTGGATCAGGTTCCAACATTTCATTCAACTTTACGATGACCTTAAGGCGCAATGCATACGATGCGAAGCTATTTTTGCTATTAACTGGCTCAACAAAGTTGAAAAAGTTCCTCCCTAGTCACTTAACGTGCATCTAATTGAGTATATAAGGGATTTACTTGAACCCTGAGACCAAAAACACTCCATCTTCAAAGATATAGTAAATCAATATAACAATTCAAGGATACAACAAAATAGCGGCTGAAAAAACAAGGAATTTAATAAAATGTACGCCGAAACTTCTGCAGGGAGTTCAGAACTTAGTTTCAATTACATTTTAACTACATAACCTTATCTGGTACGCAAACTTTTTCTGAGATGAATTCATAACATATTTTGTTTTTGGCTTTTCTTTTACAGTTTGGTCAAGTTTTTCATATTATTATGATGCGTAATACTTTGTCAAAGTTCGGCTTACTGTAAATAAGAATAATGCGAACAACAATGATAAGTTTTAGTTGCAAAATTAATGAAAATTCATTAAAAAAGGTGAAAAGTAAAAAGAATTTTATGAAATAAGCTGAAAGAGTCAAATTTAAAGATAAAAATTCATACATTTTTCTTTCAAAATGAGAACCAGAATTCAAAAAATTTACGTAAAAACCAAATTTTTGTTGGACAATCCTAAGTTCAAAAACAATGCTACATGCATCTCCTGCATCGAAGTAAATTGTTTTTTCCAACCACTCCTCATTATTCTGGACAAAATTGAATTTGGTACGGTTTGCCGCAATCCATTTCAACTTTGTAGTGCGATAACTCCTGGAGTCCTAAGTCCTTCTCTTTAGTCGAAGATGTGTTGGCTGCAGGCAAACTTTTTTCGACGTAACCAATTTCTTTAGCGAATGTCAGAACGAACTTCTCCTTTGTCTTCGAAATAGTAAATATTTCAAACGGCTTCGAATTTTTCAGAAACATCTTTGTGCTTCTTCTTCGGTTTGGTTGCAGTGGCGGAATTGAAGTGATGTTTAGTTCAAATTAAATTCGAAACTAACTTTACTTACTCTAAAATTGTATGACAGACACAGTGTTAGTATTTTGTTAAAAACAAAAACACAAACACAAACACATCACATCAAAGAATACATTGATGATTGACTGGTTGGCGGAAATGAAAGCCAACTTGTTTCTCATACGTGCGAACTGCGCATCTAGTAAAAGTATTCTTTACTTCGAGCTTACAGCTATATACGCCGAAAAAAAAGTCGACTTAATATTGAATTGCAAGCTTGTATCACATCTTAAATGAAGCCAAAATCCAAATTTGCATGCCCTGGCAACAAGTTTAATCGCGTGTAATTGATTAACTATCAAAATCTTGACGAACTTGTTCGAACGCACGCACCCGAAAGCACAAAATTGTTCGAGGTGGCCACAGAAAAATCGCTGTAAAATCCAGTCGTGCAAAATCGGGCACCCGATCTCTTCAGGGCAGTACTCACAGAAGACTAGTGAACAATTTTCCCAAAGACGGAACCGTGGCAAGTATGGCCTTTTTTTTTTAAGTCTATCGAAAGTTCAAAAAGAGTGACAAAAACAGTGCTTCGAGTGAGTGCCTATGAAAAGACAACAACAACCAACCAACTTTTTTTTTCTATATTTAATTCTTTACTACAAATACCTTCTTTTACGATGCTGGTGCAAAAAGTTTCAATTAATTTTCTCCTTTCCGTATGTTAAAACTTCAGCTTTGCCGAAAAAGTGCAAATTGCTGGTATTATTTCACGCTCTAAGAATTGCTCAACTTTGACGGGCTCTACGAGCAAAACTATTTGTCCAATTTAGTTAAGGTTTTCGGATTTCTTAGGTCCAAGCATTTATCTATCGGGCAAGTATAACAGTTTCCCCCAAATCCAACATGAAAAAATCGACTTTTGCAACCTACGTCGGCAGAATCAGCCACTGTGCGGCGTGCCGTCTCGTGCGCATCAGCACAGCATAGCTCGCAATTGATGTTCCTTGTCGAACATCCCAACAAAGAACTTCGAAAATTGAAGTTTGCCGAAGCCAGCGACAGAACTTAGTATAGCCGAAGTACGTGTGGGACCTACTGTGCTAGATTTGCGTCACCGAAAAATTTTGTACTGCGTGCCACCTCTATGTGTTTATTTGCTTAGTGCTTTGACGAACAAATGTGCACACGTCATAGTATAAACTGAACCAAATCGTCGGCCGAATTTATTCGCACCGAAAAATTACGCAGCGCGTCAGTCGTCGTGAATAACGCACAGTGAAACATAATGGGTGCGAAATTCGCATCAGCTGTGTATAAAAATTATTCCTGCAAACACACGATAGGTCGAGGGGCAACTTCCTCAATTAGCTGCTCCGTCTTGCCCATTTTCTAAAACATACGAAAGGGAAAGGCAAAATTGATTATTTGGCACAATTTGTTATTAGAATTTGAAGCACTTAAAGTAGCACAAATCACAAAATTTTTGCAGAATTTTTCGTTTGTTTAAATTTTCGATTTTCACCTCTGACAGCTGCACAGCTGATTGGTTCGCACGACGACTGCGACCAAATTAGAATTTGGTCTACCGTCGGACGACCGGTCGTCGGTCGAATATCGCAGTCGTCGTCGTTGTGGGCAATCGCATGCACTGCTGTGTGTTTTAATTTTGACGGCGTACGAACGGTGCATAAAAATCGCCCGACGATTTGATTCTGTTTATACTATCAGGTGGAAATGTTGCAGAAGTTACAGCAGGTTAACCCATTGCTGCCTAATAGATAAAAATTTACCAATGAAAATTGATATTTTTTTAAATCACAAAAAAGTTAAGGTTTGAGATATTTTAAAACTAGGGATTAGGGTAAAGACCTTAACCTTAACTCAAGTGTGTTGCAAACTATGGTTGCTAAGCGCATTTTGATTCTATTAACAATAAATTTTCGTTGTCATTTGAGAACAACGTTGCCCAGCTGCCCCGGCACCTCAAACGAAACGGCACAAAAAATCCGCACACAATGACAATAAGGAAGAAAAATGAGTGAGCCAACAAACCCATATTGCCATGGCGGCATCATAACAACAACAACAATAAGAAAATAAAGTATCAGACACAGGCAGGCGAAGTTGCGCGTTCATTAATATTTAAATTTTTGTATACCCAACTAGGCCACATTTGACGAAAAAAAATATGCACAAGCAATTCGTCCTTTTAAATGTTTGCGCGTCTTTTTTGCCCACAACATTCTTGCTAGCAAGCTGCTGTATGGCAAGCGTTGTTGTTGTTATGATGCTCCGCATTAGACTAAATCACACACCTCGCGGGTATTTTTAAGAATCAATTTCAATTTCAATTCTCTCTGCCTTCAATTTCTGCGCCTGCATACATTAACCTCAGACCGAGTGAGTGATGAGATTGGGCGCGTGCTTGTGTAGGAAAATTAAAATGGTGCGACGCCAAAACCGGACAACCACAACAACAACAAGCACTCTACACGAGACATGGCAATGTTATTCCGACGGCCATATAAACTAATAGCGCACACCTGACGCTGGCTGCACACGAACACTGAATCCAACTAACGCGCATACTTAAGTGAGTACACACACACACACACTCACATCAACACACACACACACGCACACTTACCTGAGTATGAGGAAACGTAGAAGCTCATAGCGGCAGCTGAACGAGTGGACCTTGAGTTCATCTGTTTGTTCGTCCAGTGGCTCGTCATGCACCGACCCGCGTCCCACTGAATGTGTTTTCAATTTTCAAGATTATCTAAGGATATTCTACACACCCACACACTAAAAGCACCAACAACAACAAACCTAGTACACGAACACAAACAACAATGAGTCGGTGAAAAGCAAGAAGGTGCAGAAAAGCCAAAGTCACAAAACGTGCCACACGGACAACAACAATTTGAAAAAAAAACAACAACAATAAGTACATAAGCAGCAGCCATTGCAACAACAGCCAAACGCTGACAACATTTTGAACTGTTAAAAGCAGCGGTGATGCAATGCTCTCGTTGTTGCTTATTATAATTGTTGTTGTTGTTGTTTCGGTTGTTAATCCGCATCGAGCTCATGTCGATACGCCCTGGCGCGTTGCTAGCTGGTGATATAAACAGCGAGCAGCAGCTGAGCTCGTTTCGTTGCCGCCGACTAGGCTCGGTTGCTGCGGATACTAAACACGTACGGCGCACGCCGAGAGGGTCGCCAGAGCCAGCCGAAAGCGGATGCTGCCGCACAAAGCGGATGAAGTCGAACCAAATGATGCGTGGGAAGAGGATGAGTGTGTTGGCAGCGCGCTGACTTTGATGCCAATGCACTGTGTGGTGGGCGGTAGCTGGGCTGCTGAGTGGCGCTGCCAGCTGCAATGTGACTCAAGTTGCCGATAGCAACAGCAACAAGCAAGACATTAGTAGGCGAAAGAAGTTTCGGCCGAGAATTGCTGAAGCGCCGCGCCAAAGCGCATGCAAAGTGCCAGAGCAAGTCGTGGCAGAAAGGCGGCAAATGGTCGAAACCTTTGTCGGTTCTAATGAATGAAAATTCTGCCGCACTGTGCAAACAGCGATGATGGAAATTGCCGAAAATTTCGCGCAGGACAAAAAACCTCATCGTAGGTAAATATGCTGGAATTATGTGGGTAATTGGATTTTTTCGCTGCCGCCTTTTGGGCTGTTGGCCTTTCATTGTTGATAGTGCGGTGAGTTATGAACTGCAGACAAAGCGAAAAGGGGTTGCAGCGAAGACGGACGGTGTGTTGAGCGAGTACAGGAGGAAACCTTTGTGATGCCAGTCAACTATTCATTTTTTATCTCTGCCACATAATGTAATGAGAAATTTTTCGCTTTGTGTAAAAAACAAGAAAAAAGGAAACACAACTTTGGATAGCAAAGAGAAAGAGGTGGAATGCAGCAATAATACGAAAAGTTGTACGAAAAAAGTTACAACGAAAAACAGTGAAAATTTAAGCAATAACATGAAAAAGTGCTGAAAAATGTGTTAGCTCAGCTTGACCGCCAGAAAGTATGCAGTAGTTAGTGCGCGGAGTTTAGTATTTTGGGCGCATTTCCTGGAATGTTGTCATGTTTGGCATTTACGACTTTTTTTTTTTAATTTATTCGTTGCTGAAAGGACGGTATGAACTTGTTGTTGTTACGCCTTTTACATTTGTGGCTTTGCTTTAATTTTCGAATTTTATTTTTGCATAACGTTTAACTTGCATCCGAATTTTTGAGCGCCCATCAAAAATTATACCTTTTTACTTACTCTTGCGATCTTGTATGTACTTAACCCTTTCATGACTAGTTTCAAGTCGCTGTAAATTATTAGATTTCTCTGTTGCAGCCTAATATTTGTTTAGATTTATCTGGAAACATGTCCAAAATTTGTAGTTGAGACCCATAACTCACCAAAGAGTTAACTGTGTTTATAAGTGTGAGCACATTTAAACAAAAGAGCGACATAGGCAAACGTGCGGCATATTTCATTAAATCTCATAAAACGACTGCACACAAAGGCCAGCAACACTGAACAACAACACGTGTTGTAAAAGTTATTACATGAAATATATGAAAAACAAGAAAGATTGATTACATTTTAACAACTTTATTGGTGGAAACCATCAACAACCAGAGCAACAACAACAAAAAAAACAAAAAATCAATAAAACATCAGCGAAACAAAAAACGACAGTTAAAAAAGAAAATTACTGCAACAACAAAAGTAAAATTTGGCAACAAACAGCGCATGAAAACAACAACAAAACACGAAACATAAATCACGGATACAACTGGAAAAAACAAGAAAAAAAATCTTCATAAGCGTGCGGCGTGAAGACTTCAGGCGCCAAAAGTTTGAAAATATTCTGACGACAAAAAAAGGGTAATCGGTATCAAACACAACAACAACAACAAACAGCATAATAATAAGGCATATTTAATTAAAAAGCAATATTGATAAAGAAAAAGAAAAATGAGGAAACGTTTAAGAAAGCCTGGAAGCAAAAAACGGAAGCTATGAAGGATGAAAAGGATGAAATTTAAAAAAATATATAAGTTAAACAAATGAGGAAAGAAGAAAAAATATGAGAAATAATTGGGAAAAAAATTAATGTCTGTAATTAAAAAAACGATCAAAGACAGTGAATTGAGACACGTGGAAGAGAGAAGAGTGAAAGTTAAAACCTACATTAAAGAACCCAAGGATAATGAAAAATATGAAGGTAAGAGATGTTATGGCTACGAAATGCGCTACAGAAAGAGATCAAATTATTTCAATAAAAAGAAACGGAAATTAAGTGCTTCTGTTCATGAAAAAAGAGCCAATAGGAGCGAAGGAAGAGGTGCTGCGGAAAGAAACAAAGCACAGATACGAGAAAATGGAAATGTGGGAAAATTTGTGAGTTTAAGAGCTACAAGAAGTGACGATTTGAAGAAAATCAAACGAGGAGTGCATAGAGAAAAGAGGAGAGCAGAAGAGAGCAGTGAATGGGTAGAGAAAAGAGTGTGAGTGAAAGAGAATTCAATTTAGTGATCCAAATTATAAAACTGATGAAAGTGGCGAGAAAACTAGAACAGGGAAATTTTTTAGAAATTTTCTTAATATTCAGAAATATTTTAAAGTTCATGGAATAACTATACTAAAAAAATAGAGAATATTAAAAATATTTAAAAATATAAAAAATAAAACAAAAGTTAGGTTTAGTGATCCAAATTATAAGAGTTTTAAAAAGGGAGAGCGAAAAGGTACATGGACATTTTGCGAAATTTTCTAAATATTCTAAAAAAATACAAATTTATAGAATAACTATACTAACAAAAAGAGAATATAAAAAAATTAAAAATTATAAAAAATAAAAAGAATTTAAAAAATATATAAAAACTAATTAAATAATTTGAGAAAATATATAAAAAAATATTATAAAATATACTAAAAAAACATTCGAACAGTTGAATTGTGGCATTCAAGCTTTAAAGTTAACCTTCAAACTTGCTGCAAACCGAAAAGACGCCATCAACTGTTTTAATGCATTCATCCAATATTCAATAAAACTTACCGCAAAAGCTACCTGTCTGTCGGTTTGAGGTCTCTGTCACTCAATCAATCAATCCATCTGCGAATTTGCCAGTTTTATTCTTGCAGCAACACAAACATATTTGCATTATTTGTGGCAATTTCCTTCTACCCAACAACAACATCCATTCTTCCTTTTTCTCTTTTCATACATGTGCCACAAGTTTTCAATTCTTTAAATTTGCTGCCAATAAACGTCCATACATTCTGTGTTCGCGTGCGACTTTGCGCCACTCAAAGCGCAGCAAAACACGAAAGTCTGCCCCTCCCGCGCCCACTTCCACCTGCCCGGGCGACCTCGCCAGCCGCTCCGGCCATGCGAACCGCTGCCACTTGCCATTTGTTACCTTTTTGCCACTGTTTGCCATTGTCGTGCCGCATAAAACTTAATTTGCGTGAATTGCTGCACATTAGCAGCGCATAAAAAATAAAATAAAGTGTACCAAATAAAAACGTAAATATGCGAAAACGCGTGCAAATATTCGCCGTGTGGCATGTCTGCTGGCACCTACTAAATTCTTCTATATTATTATTATGTTTTTTGCTGTCGTTGTTTTTTTGCATTTGTGACGCAAGTAAATTATTTTGTTTTTTTTTGCTTTTTACGTCAGCCGTGTTGTTTTCTACGGCGTCATTTGCCCAAATGACACGAAATTAAAGCGCTCCATTAAACGCAGCTGGTTTTCCGGCCTTTGTGTGTTTGCAAATTTCCTTCCATATTGCGGAAAATGTGAAATCACGTCAAAAATAATGAAACTAAAAACGACGTTGTAACGCGGCAAATAAAATTCAATTTGCTGCTACCTAATGACTGCCAATTTGCTGAATACACTTGACCCACTTAGCGGTGCTGTACTGTAGTTGAACGCTGAGTCGAGCTTCGACTTTACTTAGGACTCAGTAACTGAAACTCAACGATGAAGATCAAGAAGATGTTGAAGTTATTTGCTCTACGCTAATAAAAATCAAAATTGTGAAATATTTCCTATCCATGATTCTCTGAAATCAACACGCATGTCACATATAATCGTCCGTTTGTCATAACTCCCTCGTGATATTTTTTTTCAGAACCCTTAACCCAACCGCCACTCCCACTAAATATTTAGTGTCAATGCCGTTTGCGCGATGCCTTTCATTTCCCAGCCCGTTCGGTTTTCGGTTGTCAGCCGCTTAACAAAATTGTGCCCACATGTAAAATTAAGCACAATCCTTTCATTGCACATTAGTCCCACCTTAAATGGCCCGAACCAGCGCCGCAAACCTCACTCACTCATTCACTTCGGCCACTGTCAACTGCCGCGCAAAGATCCAATCGCTAACCCACTCGAGCGCTATCGCTGCATCTGGTTTTATGAAGCGCTCGCCCACACCATCGGCCCCTATCGCAAACTAATAAAACGGCAGCGCCTTTTGTCGCTAGATTTATGTCAAAAACAAAAGCCTCATAAATGAACCAACTCGATGCAAAACATGGCGGTGGCATAGTAGGAAATTGCTTTGGCCAGTGTGCAGCGTAGTAAAAGCGAGCAATAAATAATAAACTTGAGGCGATTTGTGTCGACAACAATAACGCCAACAGCAACAGCAACCGATCACATGCATAGAAACAATGACAGCTGCCGCACTATTGTCAGCACTAAATGTTGCCGGAAATAGCAAATATTACACAGCGCACAGCAACAACAACAACCAGGACAACAGTAAGCCGCTGGCGCTGTAGCATAACTCATAACGTGGTCCTTAATGTTAGGCAGCGGCGCCGAGCGACAGAACGACTCCCATGCGTATAGTTTGAGCAAAATGCTAAACAGCAAAGACACAAACCGGCGTCGACTATAAAATGTGGTAAAATGTGCGCGTATGCGTATTTGCTGACAGGGAGGCGAAACAGGCTCTTGGCGCATCAGTTAAATGAGGCATAAAATGCGCCGGCATTTTCTTATTAAGTTGTGAGCAGCGAAAACTGGAAAACACTCGCACTCGTTCAAATAAAAAGCCATGAGGCAGAGTAAAACATATAGAGTAGAGTGCCGCAGGGAAGTGCGAAATATGGCTTTGATTATTCATTGAGCGTGTTTAAGGGGCTTTTAAAACATATAATGCAATGCTTGGGGGTAAGATTTGCCCGAAAAGTATAACCAACAACAGAAAAAAACTGAAGCATGTTTAGAAATAAAAGTGATTTCGAAAATGGCAAAAACTTATACGCATTATTTTAATATTCTTTTATATGTTAAGTACATATTTATGTAACTTTTTCTAATAAAACTAAATTAGTTTCTCTCTGAAAATCTGTAAGAGAGATTTCCATCAGCAAGAAAAGTTTTCAACGTTCGGCCTTCTTGTGCTTAGAACCGCCAACGCTAATGCGTTTAGTAATTAAGCCGAAATGATTTGCGTCAAAAAACCGCACAATTTTATTACAACATTTACGCATATAAAGCGTCGAAAATTTTCTTATAGCATTGCGGCCTTGAGCCGCAGCAAGTTGCACGCACTTGCTGGCAACTAATTGAATTCACATTTTCTACACAAAGCGTTACGAAAAGGGGAAATACCGACTCGAATAAAAAAGTTTGTTCGTTGTTTCAAATAGTAAATTTGAATGATTCATTTTAAATTGAAAATCGCATTAAATTGTAAGTTATCATAAATTTATGCCATGGTTCTTTAAATATCATCAACTTTTATCTTCACTTCTCTCGAGTTCAATAGGCAACTCAGCATGAATCCTTGAGAACTGACTTGTCAGCGGTGGCTGTTCAGCTTCCTCTCAGATCTTTAAACCTGTAAGCTACAAGCTTTAGTTATACAAGGAGCTTATTTAGATGAACTGATAGCAGCACATTTGGCAAACCTTAAACTGCCGTCGGTCTAGAGAGCTTTGATTTTGATAGTTCAGATTGATTTCATAGTTAAATTGGGAAAATAAATAAATAGGAATTGTTTTACTTCATTCAATTCAATTCATTCAATTGTAGCTTCCGCTTTTTTCTTTAATAACCTTCGAACAAATAAAGTAATGCAATTTTGACCCGTGATCAAACAGATTTTGGGTTTTAAAATACTTAACTTACTTTTCTAGAAAATTCTATATAAATTTTCAAGGATATAAAGGATTACAATTTGCAAAGAACCTTTTTCATATATCATATTTTTACAAATAGATAAAAAAAATCTATTTTATTTAAGTTCTTGAGCTTTTCCTCTTTCATTTCGTATACAAATCGCCATATTAAGTATTTTTTATATATTTTTATTTCTTATCCCCTTCAAAATTTTGAAGTCCTTTTAAAAGGACAAAGAATGTAGAAATAAAAAACTGAGTACGCAGTATTACTATGTTTGATCTCTAGTTTCACGCCCATATGGATTTTTTCCGGTGTGAGAAATGCTGTCGCACGGTGTTATATGTAACTGTATGGCTTTCCTGATCCCACCCATCTACATATTTTTCTCTCGTTTACCTCATTTTCATAATTTGCCCCAGTTTCCTTCAGTTCAATTTCCTATTCGCTTAATGAACTGTGATTTACTTCGTTTTATCTCACCCAGCATAAAAATTGCCCAACCGCACTCTACTCTTTTTATTGTCCCATTTCCTCATCATTAACCACTTTCCCTTACCCCCTCCCTTCGCTTGCTCCAATTCCATTTATTCCTCAACCAATCACGCACACATTAACTGAAAAATCCTTCACACCCAGCGTTGAAATTAAGCCGTTGCCTAAAATTACACCAACAACAAATCAGCTCAACATTCACCAATCGCAGTGCCAACCAACCCCAGCGCATAGCTTCACCCACCGAGGTGCTGCGACCCGAAGCGCCACAAACTCCAGCGTCGATAATTTTAATTACCGCAATTAGCCATGTTCACCTAACATAATCAGCGCCTAACGAATTACATTTGCAATATTAATGCTCAGTTGTGCACATGTGTATGTTTAATCCGTAGCGCATTCGACCGCACACCTGGCCGCTGTTGTTGGCGCGTTTGATGTGCCGCTCACGTGCGCTCATAAAATTTTCATAGTCATAAAAATCAGCAACACATAACAATAATCATAATCACAAACGCACGCGCACACTCACACTCAAACACATAGAGACACACTTAATAAGCGCCGGCAGCACCTGTCCGGAATTTGAAGCCGCATCAAAAGACTTTCGCTCGCACGTCGGCAGCAAATGGCAACCGTCAACGTTGGCAATATTTATTGCCATTTAGTGGCACTGACCAGTTGACTAAACTCGGTGCTTGTCATAATTTAAGTGACTTTTCTTTGGCATTCGGCACGTGTGGCACCGAAGCGATTAAAACGCATTACGGCACTGAGGATTACAGACTTGCGGAGGAATTGTCGCAAACTTTAACGCGCCCAGCTCGATGCAATGAATATTGAATGAGGTGTGTGTGTGTGTATTCATGTGGTATGTGACTGTTGGCTGCGCGCTGGAATGCAACGAAATTTGCAAAAAAGACAAATCTCCAAAACAACTGCAACTAACAACTCCAGTATTTTAAAATAAGCTCGAGCAAAATTATTTAAACGCAAATTTTGCACAAAGGAATTTTCCTTCCATTCAATTGTGGCAATTTCACTTCAGTGAAATTGAAAAATTTTAAATTTTCCACTCGAGCATTAAATTGCTCACATTTGCAAATACAATTTAACCCTTTCGCACTCGTTGTACATACGAATGCGAGGCTGAATGTGTGACTGTGACTTTGTGTGTGTCTGCACATTTGCAATTTCAATTTGTTTGGCATTTGCAAATGCCAAGCGAAAGTGAAATTTAAATCAAACGCACACATGTGCACCTCGCACCCACGTACACGCACACGAACGTTCCAATGGCGACAGACGAGAAAACGGAAAACCGAAGACGCAACACCAAAAGGAGTCAGAAAAGTTTAATTTGTATTTGTGTTAATGCCAAATGCAAACATGGCGATGTGTTTGTGTGTGTGTGTGTGCGTGCATGTAAACACTCGCAGCAAATACAAATACAAAATAACACAACTACGCTGAACTTAAGCACAACTGTAAAATATTTGCATATGTTTTGACTTTGCTGCTTTCTTTTTTGTTGTTGTTGTTGTTCAAATACCACAACGAAATCCGATTTAAAAATCAAAATGCGCACAAAGGGGAAATCGAAGCTATGGAAAAACGGAGCAATGAAGGTATCGGTGCGTTGCTCTATAGTGCGTCCCTCTCTTGCACTCTCGTTCAGAGCAGCAGGTGTGCGTGTATTGGTCTGCTGTGATTTGTCTTTATTTGTTGCCAAATATATATTTTCATACACACAGACAAATAACAATCACAGCAGGCAGACAAAAGTAAACAACAAAAAAACCTCCGTTAAGTGCGAAATCGGATCACATCGGCAACATTGCAAATGCAACCTTGTGGCACTCGCATACAAATGTACTCGTGTGCCCGTTTTCTGTGTATGTGTGTGTGTGACTATTTCCATGCACGTAAATGTATTTGTGTACATTTACCACAACTTTAAGTGGGTTAACACAAATTTGGCAAGTTTACTTTTGGCTCACTTTTTACCGCCACCTTTCTCTCTACCCTCGCTGCTCTGCCACTCACTCTTTTCATGTTGTTCTCTCTAGCTCGGCGTATTTTATTGGTTTTGCCTGCTGCCTTTCATCAAATAAATTGCAAAGGCGGCTTTGCTATTTTTACATTCAAACACACACATTGCTTTCTGTAGACAGGTGTGCAAATAGCAACAACAAAAACCATATAAACAACAAATATAAGTTTGATGCAATACATTTTTTTTACATTTTCCGAGCTACTCAGTCGCACTTACGGACGACGGAGATATTTAACGTTTTAAGCCGTTTTAGTTGTTCAAGCTTGACTACAATGAAGTTCAGGTTGTGTGTGTGTGTTATGTGTGTGTGCAGATCGGATGTGAATTGAGTAAATATTTTAGTATTTTTTTTTCAGTTGCTTAGCAACTTGAAATTGGATTTTTACTTCAATTTAAATTTTATTAAAATGAAATGTGATGTTTTCAAATAAATAATTGCAGTTTAAACATAAATTGAAATTCAATTTATATTTTATATATTTTATTAATTGTTATTGCCTCATTCTTTGTGCCACGCAAATACGTAGATACATTTCCTTTAAGAATCATCTTTATCTGGCCTTATTGCACCTTTCGAAACAATTTCCAACGCTATGGTCCACACTTTTGCTCTGAAAAGCATTTCTACAGCTAGAAGAAAAATGGCATCGCTTTGAGTGGATTTGCAGTAGCACAAATTTCCTTACATTTTCAATTTCCATGGCCAGCTCAAGCATTTTGCCGGTTTTACACTTTTGCGCCAGCCAACGATCTTGCTCGCCGCCTTTCGCCCTCGCACCTCTCACACCAATGCACTTTAAGGCGATTTCACTTTATTGGTTTGGTTGCTTAAATTGTCAGCATTGCTGCACTGGCAACCCCTCTTGCTCCATTCGCCGCACCGCTCCCACAAGTTTCGTTGCACTTTTCATATACTGCATTCAATTGGCGGTAATGGCGTCCGGGCAATCGTCGATTCAGCATTTCAACTTTTGTACATCGAGTCAAAGTGGATCGCACAAAATGAAATCATTCAATGCCAATAAAATGTTAAGGTTACTTATTTGCATTCAATTTGAAGGCAAAGCCACTTGCAACAAGTAAACATTTGCCGTTTACATTTAAGTGGCGGCCAGCTTTGGTTGAAAGTGAGGCGAAAATTCACGGCTCATTGCATTAGAAATTTACATGCAAAATGTAAAATTTTTATTTTTATTTGGCAATATTTTCAGCAAAATATTCACCATTATTAGACATTGAATTTATTCTTTTAAACTACTTAAGTCAAACTGCATGCAGCTCAAGTGATGTAAGCACTACGGGACGTATGAGTGACATTTATGCATTTACACCAGAGTTGACCAGTTCATACAAAGTCTTGTAGTGTGAGTCAAGGCTCCCATTAGATCAACACGTTAGTGTGTGTGAGTGTTTGTCATTGTTTTATTGTTGTTGCAGCTAATACTTCGCTCAATTAACTAAACTAGATAGATAGATATATAGATAGATATATTCTTTATTCAATTGTTTAACAAATATTACAGAAATAATTTAATTAACAATAGATAACATTTCTGATAAAGAATTTACGACAATGACCTTTAAGTCGTCTGTCGGAAAAAAGGAAAATACATTACTCTAACATAAAGATATACATACATATTAACAGAATTCATTTAGGGGAATTCTTTGTAAGGTGCCACTCTTTGTAAGGTGCCACCCCTGCTCGATTTCGATGTTCCAGCAATCCAAGAAAAAAAATTCCTATTGTCTTTTAAGGTATATATGTCAACATCAATTCTAATGTTGTTTTTGCGGGAACATACGTAATGGTACGGTCTGGGTAAATAAAAGTGTCAAGTTTGGTTAAGAAAAAACATAAAAATTAAAACTGAAGGTTTTTCTTGTGGTGAAAAAGTAACCAAAAACTTGTAAAAAACTAAGGTAAATATCAGTGTTGGACTTCATTTTTATTGGTTTTTCATAATCCGAAATGATATCCGAGCATATCGTAAAAGGAACAAATTTATACAATGATTTCCAAAATTGCATAAAAATGTAAAGTGCCACCTTTTTTTCTTTGTAAGGTGCCACCCCCCTTTTTTCATTGTTTTGTGGTCCTATATCGGTATAATGACTTTTTATTGCTCGGAATCGCCATTACAATGAATTTAAAGTGTTCTTAGTCGATTTTTCTCTAATTCTATCATGAGGAATAAATTAGTTCAGTTTTGTTTATCAATTTCCATACAATTATTCGTTTTATTCGTTATCATTCAATTAGCACTTTGCTTTCGGTCATTTTCTATTCAATTCAAATTGAATTCAATAATCTTTCGTAAATTTTCTAAATCATGCATTTTTGCTTGAGATTTTTACGTTTTTAGCGGTTTTTTAGGGGGTGGCACCTTACATTAAAAAATTTTAGGGTGTCGATTTTGAACACTTTGGGAAATTGGCTGTAAAATTCGTAATTACGAAAAATTCAATTGAAGTGTTACCTCGGATCCTAGCCCCTTTAACCCTCTTTCGAACGGTATATTAAAATTGGCGATACGTTAATTTTCTAACGAATTATGCGCAAAAAAGCTATGGGGTGGCACCTTACAAAGAATTCCCCTACAATTAAACTCCTATATTTTAAAGCATCAGTGACATACAAAACAAGACAATCCCATCCACCTACGCCAATTCCATTTAGCTTGTTTACAATTTCATCTTGAGTTAAAAAGAACTTTCCAAGATATCGATATCTGATTCTTTTCAAAATTGGACACCTACCCAGAAAATGTGTTATATTTTCTAACTCGTTCAAATTACAAAGACTGCAGTTTAGATTTCTGTGACCCCCAAGAATTATCAAATCGCACCTGGCCTTCAAAATCCACATTATTCTATATTTTTCAAGATTGTCATTCAAGTAGCTTTTACCGATGTTATGATCTAAGTCTTTATATATACGTGAACTTTTAAGAGCCCTTTCCCATGATTTTTGTTTATTTGTCGAGTTCAGAACGGATAACAATGTGTCAATGTTTTCATTCCAACTTCTTCTATTTAAAACGTCATAATTCCAACTAATATTCAATTTTTCTCCTAAAACTTGCATTGATTTTACCCAAAAAATCTTTCTCTCTATAATAATTTTTGAAAGTTTGTGTGGCAATCTGCTATCGTCGTATTCAAATAGAGTTTTAGAAATATATTTAAGATGAAGCCGTAAAGTATACAGGTGACAGTGTGGTATGTCTGTTTCTAACATAAGACAATAAGAGGGTGTGTTTGTTGGTAGATGTAAAATTTTCTTTAAGAAATAAAATTGAATTTTATCCACCAATTCAAACAACTCAAAGCCCCAGACTTCCGCAGCATAACTTTGTATAGCTCTAATTACTGCTAAAAATAATTTGTATTTAGCTGATAATTTTATCTTATTTTTGATTAGAAAGGACCACCATGTTGCATTGATACTGTTTTTAGCCATACAGTTTCTATTTTCAACATGTTTTTTAAAGCTTAATTTTGGTGTTAATTTTATACCGAGGTAATTGTATTCTGACACTATAGGGATACTTTCGCCTTTAAATGTCCATTTTTCTCTATCCGCCAATTTGCCGCCTTGTCGAAAAACCATTATGGCCGATTTCGAGAGGTTTACTTGCATGTTCCACACATTGCAATAATTTTCTAACCTAAATATCATTCCTTGCAGCTCCTCTACATTGTCAGATATCAATACTATATCATCCGCATACAACAGTAGTCGCACATTCAAGTTTCCTATCCAAATTCCCCCTCCCAAACTATCATGTAAGTCATTCAGATAAATAGAGAACAACAAAGGCGACATTAAACATCCTTGCTTTACGCCTGTTGAAATATTAAATTTATTTGATATTGCACTGCCAGTCCATATAATCGAATCCGTGTGGTTGTACATATTTTCAATGAAATTTACCATTTTTGTTGGGATTCCCAAGCTATGCAGTTTATAGATTAAAAGTTTTCTGGGAACCGTGTCAAAAGCGGCTTTAAAGTCTACAAAAAAAGCGTACACTTTCTTTTTTTCTGCGAATCTAATTTGAATGATTGAAGTTAAATTATAAATGTTATCTGCCGTGGAATGTTGTTTTCTGAACCCTGCCTGATATTCGGTAATCAGCTTTTTACTTTCTAACCAATTTGTAAGTCTTTCATTTAATATGCCCATCATAATCTTTGCAATACAGTTCATAAAAGAAATCCCTCTGTAGTTTGATGCTAAGGTTCTATCACCTTTTTTGAAAAGCGGAAATATTATGCTAGTTTCAAAAGCCGTATCTGCTTCCCCACTATTATATAACGCAGAATACGTGTTAGCCAGCTCATCAAGAAAAACAGTGTCAGCATTTTTGAAAAATTCGTAAGACACCCTGTCTAAGCCTGGCGCTTTTCCAGTTTTAGTCTTATGGAGCATTTGTAAGATTTCTGTTGATGAGATTGGGTTATCTATTAAATCGTCCTTTATTAATAAGCTTACGTATTCTATTTGATTCACGGAAGTAGCGTGATTTAAAAGTTCTTCAAAATATTGTCTAAACGCCTCCGGTGGAATCTCCAAATCTAAGGATTCATTTGTCCCTCGTATCTTTTTGGCCAATTCCCACCAATCACTGCAATTATTTATTTCATTTATTTCTCTTTCTAGATTTTCGTAGTAATTTTTCTTGCTATCTTCACACTGTTTCTTATAATTTTTTTGAGCCACGGAATATTGTTCTCTGTATTCAGTATTTTGAGTTCTATTATACTTCCTAAGTAACCCTAAAGTAGCCTTTCTTGCTGCTAAACATTTCCAGTCGAACCACATCGATTTTTTTCTTAGTATTTTTCCTGTTCGTTTGCCTATAGCCGCGGATTTGATAATATCAGTGAAATCTTCTAAAGCCAAAATGTCCTTTTCGTTTTTCTTTTTTTGCAGTTCAATTAGAAGTCTTCTGTTATATAAATCCCTTTGTGAACTATCCCAATGTAACTTAGGCAAGAAATCCACTTTTTTACTAATTGGGCTATCTAGTATCAGCTGTAAAGTTAATATAATTGGCATATGGTCAGACCAAACCTTTTCCTCTACTACAAAATCTGGAGCATATTTTACAATATCTCTGTGCAGCGCACAAATATCATTCACTGATTCACCCACACTATTTATAAAAGTGAATTTTCCCGTCTCGTCACTATTTGTCATTCCATTTATTACCATAAGCCCGTTGTTCTCACAAAAGTCAATTAACTAAACTATTTGCAAGCGTTTCTCAGCGCAACGATTTTCCAATTACGACATTCACAGGTCTTCACTTCAGCAGCAATAAATCGCGCTCACCGCGTATCACCCAAATGGAGCTAAAAGCCGATGCATTCAGCTGGGACGGAATGGGAACCCAGGCCACTCATGCAATAGCTTTGCCTGGTTTTCGTTCGTTTGGCTGCCACTAACAGCGAGTTTTTTTGGCGAATTTCCGAAAGGCCACCAGTGCAAATTCAATTTTGCGTCAAACAACAAACAACAACAAGCAAAATCGAAAGCACGGACAGAAACGTAATCATGTTATGCCATCGAGCAGCAACGACAACAACAACAACCACATGAGTCGCGCCTAAAGGGTTTAGGTCGGCTGCCGCGCGCCAAAGATCCCATGAAAACGATGCAAAAAAATCGCAGTGCTTTTGCTTTTCATTTTATTTGGCATTTTTATTTTCGCCGTTCGCTGTCGTAGGCTGAACTCAGGTAAGCGGGTTTTTAAACTGCCAGCTGCCTGCTGAGAGTACAAAGAGGAGCACCAGAACGGCAAAATCAGCAACAAAAAATGTACGAGAGCAGTCGTGAAAAGCGACGAAGCGAAAAAACCCGCGCAGATGTCAACTCAGCGGCGAAAACGTGAAAACGTCAAAAAATTTTGATGCGCATTTTAAATGGGAACGCCAACACACATCACACACACATGCCCATACACTGGCCAACAAAAACAACATGTTGGATTTTTGTCGTGCTGCGTACAAAGGAATGAAATCCTTGGGAGTAGAAAATAACAAAAATAAAAAATAAATAAACAAATAAAATAAAAAATAAAAATAAAAGTCTGCGTTGTGCGGGAAGTTTGAATTGACGCACAAAAGCCATCCACATACACACGGATTGATGTATGCGTGTCGCTGATGCAGCTAAAAAAAACTGGTGTACATTTTTTTTGCGCCAATCTTGTCGCAATTCAAGTGGGACCTCCATGCCTCGCGACAACGGCAGTGAAAGCAATGTGAGCCAAAATTTCTTTGGGCGTCAGGTAAAAGGGAAACGATCAATGGAATTAATGTTATGATCAATGGAAATTAATGTAATTTCGAGTTGTATGGAGGCGATGAAAGGCAAAGAAAATATGTAAGAGGTCACAGAAAATTTAAAGTTGTAGAAGGGTAAAAAAAGGAAAACGATTAAGAAGCAAAAGCGCTCACAAAAAGTGTGAAAGGTGAGTTGGGAAATTGTTATGTAAGCAAAAAAAATCATAAATTGAGCAAAGGTCATGGTGAATGTTGGAAAATTGTAAAAGAGAAGGCAGGGTATTTGAAAAGAGTTCCTTAAGTGCAGAAATTATGGGAATATAAAAAGAAATGACAGTACAAGCAATACTGATGAAATAAGAAATGAAGCAATAAATGCCTTGGAGTATGGCAGAAAGAAAAACGAAAACAATTGTGATGGATTGATGGGAATATTTCTGTGGCATTTTGACAAAACAACCTAAGTCTAATTTTCGAAATGTTCAGGAGAGCGAAAATGATAAGGTGCAGAGCAAATCTCATACAAAACTCGAGAAAAGTTTAAATTATACGCGTCATATCTCTGTAACTAAATGTCATAAAAACAAACTGATTACAGTAAAAGAAGCGTCTTGAAATTGTTTCTTTATGATTAAAAAAGTGGAAATTTGCGCTATTTCGACATAAGTTGTTTTGTCAAAAAGCCACAGATTTACAGATGGAGAATCGGTGCAGTCATTTTGGTACATAAAAAAGAAGATAAATGTGAACGTTGGACACGTATAGATTGAAGATAGAAACGGAACCGAAACAGTGGTAGAGAGACGGATATGAAAGCGAAGATAAGACAGGCATTGACGGAGAAGATGAGGACATTCAATTGGAGATAGAAGCAAAAAACTTAGAGTGGAAATGAAATGGAGATAAGACAGAGAATCAAAGTTGAGGCTGGCATTGGACAAAATAATGGAAGATGTTGAAGTGTGAAGATGAGGCAACAAAAGTCATAGACTTGAAGATACAAGAAGAGAATTTAACAAGAAAACAGTCTTTAGAAGTAACAAATATATGTTTAATATGCAAGAAAAACGACGACAAGTTCGGATGAAACCGACGCAGTACCCTTGGCGGGGATACTACGGTTTCTGTGGCGCCGCTATTTGATGATGTTTTTAGATAGATTGACCGAAAATAAATCGAAAATGGCGAATAAAATTTTTCGATATCTTGCTTCGTTTTCGAGGTTCGAAGTTTTTATATTGCCATATTGTGCACACCTGATTGATGTGGTGGTGATTCCCATGAGGATTATTTTTTTAGCGGAAAAAACTTATTGCCAAAAAAACTATGGCTTGGAACTATGGATTTGAACAAAAAATACTGTGCACACCTGACTGTTGCCTGATGAGGGTTATTTTTTTAGCGCCCGGCCGAAGGCCGGCCACTCGGGAAAAACTTATTGCCAAGAAAACTATGTCTTTCGGGAAAACTGTATGCACCTCTGGGATTGCGAGAAAAAGCGCGAATTTTAAACTTTGAGCGAAATTTTAAACTTTGAACCTCGATATCTCGAAAACGAAGCGAGATATCTCGAAAACGAAGCGAGATATCTCGAAAACGAAGCGAGATATCGAAAAATTTTATTCTGCATTTTCGACTTATTTTTGGTCGATCTATCTAAAGACACCCTCAAATGGCGGCGCCACAGAAACCGTAGTCGTGCCCCCTTGGCATATATACAAGTCTTAATAAATCAGTAAATAAGCTGCAAAACAAGGTGAGAGGGGAGAAAGCAATGGCAGTAAAAATCCGCTTTCTGGATAAATATAAAAGTAATTTCGCTTTGAGAAACATGAACAAGAGATGTCATAATATATTTCTTATATATGTACATATATACATGTATATATGTAAATATATGTCAAGAGAGGGTGGTGTGTGTGGTTGTGCACGTCATTGCTGGTAGCATGTGTGTGTGTCGTTTTATTGCGTTACAATTGCACGTAAACTTATCAACGCCCACGCACATAAACACAAATCGAACACAAACAAATGCAGAAGACACCAAACACATCAATTGACGGCAGTAGCGGATTTTGTTGCTGCGGCCGCAGATTTGTACAAAATCGATGAGAGATATGTTTTCGGCGAAATTCGTTTTTTTTTCCAAAAACAGTTAACAAATTATTATTTTAGCTCTAAGACCTTTTAAATTGAAATGTGTTCAGACAGAAAATTGAGTTGCGCCTTCAACAAAGTCTACTCATGGAATGCAAACGCCTCTGTCTGTTTGCTTTGCGTACACATTTGCGTGTGTCAAGTGTGCTTGTGTTGATTAGATTTGATTGGATTTAATGCTGAATGCTGAGTGCCATTTCAGCTGGCTTCCCTCGCACCTTTCAGCTGTTCGTTAAGCTGATTTTTTTCTTCTTTCAGTCGTATTTGATTTCTACTCTTGATGGGTCGCTGTAGGGCACATTGTCGCATGCAGCTGTAACAACGCGCAAACAGCAATAACAATAATAGCAGTGACAAACAATTCCCACACAGTCGCTTGCAGCAATCAGTTGTGACGAGTAGACGGAATTAGCTTTGCTAATAAAATTGACAAAAGCCTGATTTTCTCTTGATTATGTGTTGCGATTTTTGCTGTTTTTTGCTGTTTTCACTTTTAATTTGTACAATTTCCTTTTGTATTTTGCTTGCCACTGGTAAATCTCCTGCGGCACGGCACAACGCTGCGTATGCGTAACATTAATTCGTTTGTCTGCTTAACGGCCAGCTGTGCTCGCCATTAGCGTTTATATAGATATTTATTTTTATTTGTTTAGCGTTAATAAAATAAAAACTTCTTCTTCTTATACTTTTTGACGCTTTATTATTGTGTGGTGAAAATGATTGTGTTTGCTGAAACGCACGTAGCGCAGTTTAACGACTACATTCGACTGCAGCTGCCGCTCAACACCATAATTAGTAACCATAAATTTTGTGTTGCATGCAACTGCTGTGGTTGCAGCAGTGCCGGCAACATTTAGCAGCCACAGCACGTGCCAATTTTACGAGTCAAGCGCACGCTTCACGCGGCTGTAGTCGCCGAGCATTGGCACAAACGCCCCTGGCGCAGCGTATTTCGCGACTGCCGAAGGGACAATTCACGCGCACCTAGGCGAAGTACAGCAGAGTTTAGAATTCTCGTGCTGGCAGTTGGTGAAGTCAAACACCTCTACGACTGCTCAACGCTTAAGGGGGTGGAATTTTTATTAATTTGCACAGGAAATATATAGGGCCTTCTCGGAATTAAACAATGTTACCGATTTGGATCTGTCACTTCCGAAGGGTTTGCTGTTGAATAGTTTAAGTAACTTATAGTTTGTAATAATTATTATATCCTATAGTTAGTAAGGACATTTGTTCATTGGCTAAATAAATAAATAAATAAATAAATAAATAAATAAATAAATAAATTGTTGGGCAAATGAACATGGATGGATTTCAAAAGATAAAAGCTTAAGCTGGAGATGTGTAGAAAGAGGACGAATGGAGGACGAGAACAGGAAGAGGAGATCACAGGAGTAGAAGTGTGAGTTGGAAGCATAAGAAAGAAGTATAAGAATATTTAGGGACATCGCTGGTGGGTTAATGGCGTAGAATAAGTTGATGTGGAATTGGTGTGTCAGAAGAAGAATCAGGGGAGAATCTTGGAATAAAGGTGAGGTAATCTTGCAATCTTTGCTTTAAAAGCTATTAACTATCTCCTAACAACATGTTCATTCATACAAAAACCGGTCTCAAACTGTTTTTTCTATCTACCATCTGACTTCCACAATAAATATAAAAATTTCTATTGCTTCCTTCACCTCCAACAAATTTAAAACAAGCCACTGACTGGCCCCAAGCTTCTGCAAATGCTATCGACACCCAACCATGACGCGTGCAAAAACTGTAATTCAATCGATCTGAAATCTATCACCTGCGAAGCAATTGGAAATATAATAAAAGCGCTGGCAAGCAGTTTACCGCCGCTCGCACTGTCCCTTAATGCCGCTGCAAGTAAATTAAACCGGCGCTGCAGCTGCTGAACCAAAGTAATGAAAGAGCATCGTTTGGCTCGTAAAGTGTAGCAATACTTCAGCCAGCTCAGGTCGCAGCTCAGCAGCTTCATCAGCGTTGGCAACGGCGACCAGCAACGGCCACCATTCAGCACACAATTGCTGCACGTGGCTACATTGCCAGCTCTCCGCTGGCCGCTGGGTTGTTCCTACAACTATGTGATGCCCTCACATGCACAGCTATGTGTGTGTGTGTATGTAGTTGTAAATTGTTGCAATATTTCTATGTTGATACTGCCAAACACGTGCCGAGAAACGTCTAGCAGCTAGCAGGAGTTACCTTCGACTTGCCAAATATTCCCATTTGTTATATGAAAATCGTACAAAAGAATAACAACAATAACAATAGTACAAATCGATATAATACAATTGGGATTTGGTTATGAAAAATCACCAAGTTTACCTACGAAATTGAGTTGCGCTGAGTTGGCAAAGAAGTGCAGTACGTTTCCCTTTCATTTCAATATTTGCATTTGTATTTGGTTTTGTTTTTTCGCATTGCTTTCAGTTTTCTATGTAAAACTGTGCATTTGAATACTTTAAGTAATATGGATTTGCAGTTAGCACAAAAACCTATTGCAGAAATAAGTTGCAATGTCGGCAAAAACTTTTGCCAAATAATTGAAAAGCAAAACGCATGCTCTGTGGACGTATGAATGATTTTAAAGTGAATTCTTCTACTGAAATCTGTTGACAAGTGATAAACCATGAGCACGCGGGACGTATGAGTGAAATTTAAATCAATTTGAAGTGTGTGTGATGTGAGCACACTAGTCGTATGAGTGACTTGCAATTGAATTGAATTGAATTTTTTATTAAGTCTACGAATTAACAATCCTTTATTCAGCATTTTTAATATATTAAAATTTACAAAACCCAGCGATTAACGATTACAAAATGCGCTCCAGCAATGAATGAACAATGTAAGTTGAAGTAGAAATTATTAAGTAATACGAAGTGTTATTAATTCAAGACAAATATTCAATCAACTTTACTTTACTTCAATCATCTTTAATCAGTGAAAGAATGAAATGTGCAAACGGTTCGTATGAGTGATTTTATGTTAAGAAAAACTAATTATAAAAAGAACTGTTAATTAACCATAAAAGCCAACAAGTATTCGATTAAATTTTTAAAACCCTTAGCTTACAAATCCTTCTCCATTGTCGCCAGCTCTGTAGCTGATTTCATAACTGTCATATTTGACTCTTAAGCTTACTGCCAACACTACAATTTATGCACTCCATCTCTTCCTGCCAAGTATCAGCTTTTCCCTAACACCTGATTGTAATTCTAATTCCTCATGTCACCTGCACTGCAGCTCACGTCTTGCCCAACCATCATTCACCTTTTCTGCTGCCTTCTGTAACACCGCAATCCTATTCCGACTTGACTTTTTGCCTTCTCAACTGCAAACGACATTGAGCACGTTTTATGTTTCCCCCCCTCCCTGCTATTCAAACGTGGCTTTACAATAAAATTTATATGCGCCAAAAATGTCTACAATAACAATTTCGATTTCCACAATGCACATTCTTCCATTTGTCGTCATCATCATCATCGCACTCAGCTTCCATTGGAGTCATTGCTGTATCAGCAACCAGCAGCCAACTGCGTCGTTAGACGTTTCTGCATTTCTTCTCACTGTGGTTTCGTCAATCGTCAGCTATTCAACTGTCGATGGGCGCTCACACCCTCGTGCGTTGTCTCTCCGTCTACATTCGTACACTTAAATAAATCAAAAGCAACATTTTCACGTTCTCTTTGGCAACGACCAACACACACACACGCACACACACACACATACCCGCTGTAACCCGTGGAAAGACACACCTGCCTGTCAGTCATTTTCGCTGCTTGCCAAAAGCCAAGCGGCGCGGATTCGAGCGCAGCTCAATGGCCAAAGTGTGTAACTGTATTCTTTGTCTGTCTGCAGGAGCAACCACACATTCACACACAAACTTTCGGTGTGAGTGAATGCCACATCGATTATATGTGCAGCTTGAACAAATATTAGAAATGCGCAACAAAACAAAAATATTAAAACAGAAAAATTGAGAAATGTTGAAATTGTATTCTTGGCATTTCTTAATTTTGTTGCTGGCATTTCGTATTTATTTATTAAGTTTTTATTTTTATTTGCTATGTGACATAAAATTCAATGACTAATTTCGCCAGCTAACGTGTGCTGAGGATTATTTTGTGTTATTGAATTTCAATACTTAACACAATGAAGAAAGAGGAAAGGCAAATGTAAAAGATGATGCAGCGTCTTTGTGATTTAAAATTCCAACGAAATCGGCCATTTAGAAAAAAGCCAAAGCAAAGCAATACTGAAAGGGAATAGGTAGCAAAAATTATGGAGTAGGGAGTAAGAGAAATAGTTGAGCATGCAAAGGGAAGGGGACGCATAAAGATAGAAACGAGAGGGCACTGAAAGTTGGAGCAAAAAAAGTAAGATGTTGGGATGATGAGAAGAAGAACTTTGTATGTCGTTGCTTTTTAGTATTCAAATCTTGTTTATTTCTGTCTGATCTGTAGAGAAGAATTGCTAATAGGACAATGCAGTGAGCATGTTAAAATAATTTCATTTTGAAAAGCAAATTAAGCAAACCGCATATTTACGCATCTTCAAAGTTATTTGAATTTATTCTTGCCACTGTCTGACATAACTTAAATATTACATTGTCCTCAAATTGACTATATGGATAAAGCCTTTAGTATATCTAAAGTACACAGTCTTCTTTAAGTAGGCAACACAGAGGACTTGTAGAACAAATAGCTGCCCTCTGCTCAGTTCTAAGAAGTGTTGGATCACTGGTGTTCTACTACAGCTACTCGCACTTACTGAAAACATCTCTTTCAATATCCCCCATCACTTGTACTGTACCTCCTACTATTTCTCTTTCAATGCTTCCGTTTCACTTGACAGTCATTCCTTTTTATTTGAATTTTTTACTACCGACCTAAGCATTTCGTCAAATACCTACTGCCTACGTTTTACTACTGTCCACATCTATATGTTCCCTTTCCAGCATCTATCAGTGCTTTCAAGAAGTAAGAAACAACAGCGCCACCCGAGATGCCTCACACTAGAACAACCTCGAACCAGACGACCGCGCGCAGTCAACTTTACGCGCCCGTACTTGCCAATTTTCGCTTCAATTTCCACCAATTGTTATTGCCGGCAATCGAAAAACGGAACTCGTTAGCGTCGATAAGCATCTGGCAACTGGGGGCAGCGCACCGCGCACGTGGCAATCGGCGAGCCCATCTCCGAGTAAGTAGCTACTAAAATTTCAAATAATAAACTGCGCACGCGCACACGCACACGCACGCATCGTTGGCGATGACAATTTGGCAACGCAAATCCCTCTAATCCGGCCAATATGCAGCGACAGCAGCAGCAGCCGAGCGCGCCAAATGCTGCGCATAAATAAAGCGCGGGGATTTTTTTCGCCGTCACCTACGACGCCATTAGATACCAGACGCCAGTTTGCGCCAAAACACAATCACGCTGCCAGTTGTTATTTTGAAATTGAGGTAATTTCATTGAATCCGCAACGCCATTGACTGCCGCCAAAGCGTGAGTGTGAGCTATGCGATGAGTACTTATGTTTGGTGTGTGTGTGTGTGTGTGTGTGTGTGTGTGCCGCTAAGTCGACACTGAACGCTGTGCGCGGTGTTTTGGGGGATTTACGCCAAACAGCCGAGCAATTGACACCCGCTGCCGCACGCCGTCATCGTCGTCGTCGTCGTGTCGGCGACACTCACGGCCGACGCGCAACTCAATGCCTAATGATGGCAATAAAATCCTTTGTGATTAGGTTCAAATTGTTGACTTTTGAATGTGCTCTACAACAACTGAAACAACACAAACAAACGCAGGCAACAACAATGACGTCGACAATGCCAGCAAAGCTTAAAGCTTTCAGCGGTTTACGTGCAACGTTGCCGAAATGTTGCTGCTATTGTGGTTGTTGCTGTTGTTGTACCTACTGTTATTGTTGTGAATGATACAATTTGAATGTCTTAACTTCATTGCGCGGCATCAGCTAGCGCACATGGCGCCACGTTGTACAACGCCCTGCGACCTCTCCATCCAATTTCCGGGTCTCGCTGTTTGCACTCATTTAGCTGTAAGCAGCGCAAATGCTACTTTACGTAATCAGCAGTGGCCACATTGGCTTAAACCACCACTTGCGTGCGTTTCTCGTTCTCAGTGCCGCATAGGCTCAGCGCATTCCCATTCACTTTCCAGCCAATTTGTGCACCGCATATCCTTCTAATCCTCTCGTTCCTTCAACTAACGGCCGCTTCAGAGTCACCCAACTCTCACCAACTCGTCTCACCTTTATTTTTTATTAAGCTTGCTTTTCTGTTACTTTACGGCCCACCTGCCCGCCAGGGGCAATTAATCGGATTGGTTTCGCACGCCACCTTTTATTCCTCCGAATTTGCCACACGCACACTTTCTCCATAATTTGCCTTATTTTAGATTTGTGCAACTCTCTTCTCTAACCCAACTGGCTTCAAATTTCAAATGATTTGCAAATTTGCCTTAATTTTTATTGTTATTGTAGGCTTTTTTGTGATCGCCAGCTAAACCGACTGCGGCTCTAGTGAGTAGAAAGGGCGCTGAGTGCCGATTGTATATTATTAACCTTTGCTCTGGCATTAAAGTGGCATTAGTGGCAACGCAGCAAAGTGGCATTAAGCACGAAGGCACCGGAGCGTATAAGTAACCTTTGCTTAGGAGCTTACAGTGCAGTTGGTGCGTAAAAGTTGGTAAATAAAAAAAATCGGCAGGGTTAACATGAAGGTATTTGGATGGATTTTATGCAGAATTGACATTAAAAATCAAATTAAACTCAATTACTGCATTTCGCAAGCATTGAGTGCTTATGTTTATGAGCCTGTGATGATGTTTCAGTTTTGGTTTTAAATCAATTAAATTGTTTTAATTATTTGTCTATGTTTTATAGTCTGATTTCTGAATGATTTCTTATTTTAGTTTTAAATTTTTTCTTTAAAAGAATAGGCAAAACAATTGCTGTATGTTTTTGCAAAGTGAGCTGAAACTGAGTCTTATAACGCAAATATACAATAACAAATCATACATAGTCTAACTAATAACATGTTTCATAATAGAACATATTTGTTGTCATATGTTATTACTATTGTAGGTTTTTTTATTTTTCCTAAAATCCCATTTCATAATTTGCCAAATACACAGCCGCTTAGTTATTTCGTCGCATCTTCTTTAATGTATTAATAATAATTAATTGACTGGCACGACAGCCCGCTTACGCGAGACTAAGGCCTAGCTTCCCGCAACCACTCGTGTTGTGCGTGTGAATTTTGTACGCGGGTGGAAGGGACCTACAGTTTTATGCCGGTTCCGAACGGCAGATTGGGAGCTTTTTTCATAGGCAATTGTTACGCTCAGAGGTTTGCCATTTCCAGCTGAGAGGACAGCCACCGAAAGAGAAAACGAGTTTCCGGTTATTTTTTTAGGTGTTATTACATGCAGTATTTGAACCTGCGGTTGCTGCCTTTGACTCGTTGTCCAACGCACTAACCAACTGAGCCACGGCGGCTGCCCTCTTTAATCTATTGAAATAAATTATTTAATCTGCAGTTGTCCAACCTATTCGAAGCGCCACAGCCCATTTCATTTTGTTCGCTTGCCTTACCTTATTCCCAAAATATTTCTACCATATTCCATAAAAAAAATTCCAATTCAAATCGTCTCCTCCTGAACTCATTTGCCCCAGTAATCTTAACAGTAACTCAAAATGTCTTTTTAATTTTAGCTATAAAGCAAAACCTTTTCCTCTGTTGATTTTAAACTGTCCACTAATCAGCTTCAGCCTGCCCCCACCAATACTCCCTTTTGCTTTGCAAATCAATTCTCTTACACGGAGCACATGGCGTATACGTGACCTTTTCATTGCCCTCAACAATTTAATTACCGACATTACTTTAGCAATACAAATGAAAATTCAATAATTCTAAAAGCTTTTCGACAACTCACTGACCCCTTCATTCATACAAAATTTGTTGTGTCACTTCCCCTTGCCACCGTCAAACCATATCTCAGCGGTATCGCCGCAATCGTTTTACCTTAATAAGGCAGCAACAATTTATTGGATGCTTGTGCTTTATGCATGGCATGTGCCGAAATAACTAGCAACAACAACAACTAATTGCCCTTGCTTTCGCTACTTGCTGTAGCGAGAATTTCCATTGACGTTGTCTGCTCGTCGTTGGCTCCTGATGTGCAATCTGTCAGGTAGCTGTGTAAGAAAATTAATGCAACTACAAAGCGAATATAAGAAAATTGTCATCTTGAACGCAAACACAAGCACAGAGAAATGAAATCTTGATAAGATGTCGTGATGAGCAACGAACACGGCAGCTGGTCGTGTTGTGTTTGTGGCGAAAACACAGCACCAACAGCGACAGCGGCAGCGTATGATAACATTAAAGCTCAAAGATAAACAAAAATCTCATAAAGTGTGTAATGGCAGCGACAGCAAACAGCGAGCACATATTGAATGAAAGGAACGCAGCGCACGAACAAATTGAAATGAAAACGTAAGAAATGTAACAAATATCGAGCAAAGAAAACATTCAATTACATTAAGAAAACACATCAACAAACGTACAAATACAAACAAACGGTTGTACAAGACGCGCTGAGGTAGAATTACATACTAACTAACCGAGAGCAGCCACTTCTACTGTGCACTTCAATTGTTGTTGTTATTGTTGGGGGTACTGCTTCGCTTATTTGTTGAGCGCCAATTCGTTTATTTACATTGAGACAAGAATCAGCGTGTGGGCCACAGTGGCAACGTTGGCGCTGGGCAGTCGGTGCGTAATGTTGCGCATATGACAGGTTGTGCGGGACACAAGCAAAGGTTTAGTTATTTTAAGCGCAATGAAATGCTTTCTAACTGAGATTCGAGACAGTGAAGTTTCAATGCAGCTGTCACTTTAATTCAAAATAACATAAAATTTAACCACAAAAATGTTCAAAACATATGGAAATCAACATAAATATGTTTATACACACATTTTATTTGCTTGCCCACTCAAAATCAAATCAGATGAAAATTCGTATTGACATAAAAATCAAAACCATAACATCCCAACAACAACACATACAGACAAAGCATATGTCCTGCTTTGCAAATACAAACAACTTGCCAGCTGCTTGGTGCGTGCCGAACTCTCAACGCAAAACTTGCAAACTTTATGTGTATTGTCAAAGATACAAAGTACACGCATGCAAATGTGCGCAGCCAGACACGTTAACCAGTGCCGGCAGCATGTAAGGACGCATTTGCATAAGTATACGGCGCCCCTTCCACTCTTCCACACTTCTCCCTAGTAGGCGGCGTAATTTTGAAGAATCCTTACGTCACACACAGACACACAATTGGCCTTTTCTTCGTTGTCCAAAGTCGGAGAAAACACGAAAAGAAAAACTAAAAATGAAAATGGCAAAATACATTTGCATATGAAAACCCAAGCAGCTATCAACAGCTGACTCTCATATGTGTAAAAATGCAAACTTGCCGCCGCTCATATTGCCAGCAAATCTGATGTGTGGCAGCGCTGATTTTCATCATTGCGACGACGTGTCGAAAACGGTGTTAAGGTCAGCACAACACATAAACCGACAATATCTCATATCACTTCTGCTGTGTGTGCGTGTTTGTGGTGTGTTGGCGAGTAAATAATGTAAAGGGTTGTCGGGTAAATATATGAAAATAAAGTGGACACATTCGTCAGCGACTCGCTCGCATTCGTTTAGGCTGAGCAACGTTTACTTAGTGCTTGGCAAATCTAATAAAACTATCCCAAAGTATCAACAACTATGTAAACAAGTTTATTTATACTAATAGTTGGCCAGTTAATGGTTATCGCTAACAAAACTTGTGTTAAGTCAACAAACAAACAAATTGTAGGCCCTACAAAAGTTACTCGCAACCCGACGAAGCAAAGCTGGACGGTTCATTGGCCATGGAAACATAAAAGTACTCATTTTAAGGTGACCATTTTTGCAAAGTTTAACAAAATACTTAGGAACAGTTAAGCTTTTGGTGATTGGAAAGTTGTGATTTGGAAAGTTGGAAGCAGCTGGCAGAATTTTTCAGTAAATACTGAAAGTAAATGGGGAAAAGCATAGGATTCTCTCATTGGTTTTTTAAATAACAGCTAGTAAGACCATTAATGTCAAAGATGCCTTCGACAGCATAACAATAATAATAATAAAATAATAAATTTTCATTAAAGAATTTTGATTAAGTATAATATTTTTTACTTAATTTTTTTGGTCAAAAAATATCTGGTCGCCTTGACCTATAGGTCCACCATAAGCCGGCATAAATGTATTTCCAATAAACTCGAACAAAGTTACCCCTTGCGTGAGTGTTTTATGTATTTGCTTTGTTACAAGTTAAATAAAATTAACACAGCTGAAAAGTTCGCTTTTGGCGTCACATTTGTTTCTGTTTTTTGTTTATCTCACTGCTTAACGACAGCTTAACACACACACAATAAAAATCACGCACACATTTGAACTCTTCTCACTACGACTTACTGTCAACCTAAATCCCTGTAATGTGCCATTTATCCCGTTAACCGGCCCGCTTACGTTACTCACTGTGCCTCTTAAGCGTGGATTTCTTCTTACAAATAAAATTGTGCCAACCATGTAGAAAAAGAAAAACTGAAAGTGAAAGCACAACAAACACTTAAAGTGTTGCAAATCGAACGCATTCCGTTCGCTCGGCATGAATATTTCCCCCATTTTCGAGCATTTTTTCTGGCACTTAAATGCTCAATTAGCTGTCGTGTGCACCGTTGTTGGCTAAGTTTTTGTTCTTATTCTGTTTGTTCATTTTTTTTTCATTTTTTGTGCCATTCATTCAGTCCGCCACAATGACGTCTGGTCAGCCAGTTCCCGTGCGGTTATTAAACTCTCGCCGGTCTCTGTACAGCTTGCGGCTTTGCTTTGAGTTGTTGTTTTTCGAGCTCATTTGCACTCGTCGGCAGCGGCTCGTGCAAAGCACCGAGTAAGCATTTAAAAATAATGAATTAACGCAAACAATTGCCGTTTTGCAGCCCCGACTGCCATCCAAAAATTGTTTAAAACGCTTATACGGCAAACTGCACCTTTCAACTGCTCTTCTCATTTTTTCAGTTCCAAAAAATATGTTTGTGGCCATTTCATGGCATTTCGGTGTGTTGACACAGAAGTTTGCATGTCCATTGAGCGTTGCACTCCTAGCTGCAGCTCGCTGTATTTGCCTAATTTCGGAGCTTTACGTATTTGATTAGGACATGCCAACCTCAGCGAGTGCTTCGAGCGTATGAGTGATATTTATTTAATGTGCCTGGCAAGCACAGCTAAAACGAATGGCCGCAGCGAAGAAAGTTACTCATACGTCACGTGTACCGTCATCAGCCCCTTTTCAAATGAAAGCAAATTAATTGTAATTCCCTTTTAACAGTTTTTGTCATTTTAGCTAAATAATCTCGCACAAGTGTCGCTTTTTGCTGCTATGTCTAATAAAAGTTACGCATACGCACCATTCAACTAAAAGTAGAAATAATTTAAGGTATAATTTTAGCTAATTTTTGTAAGTTATGGGGACATGTCAGTCAATTAGTTTACACAATTATAGCACATTTTCTTGTGCTTTTTCTGATTTAGACAATTTCAGCACATTTTCAAAACTATTTCGATTAATGTTACTCATACGCCTCGTATGCAAAATTAAAATCAAAAATACTGGAAATTATCGATGCAACCAATTTATTCTTAAGAAATTCAACTCATTTCACTGCACTTGGACAACAATGTACAACGTATTAAATATTAATAATCAGAAACCAAAAAAAATTACCGGCAAAAACAGCTCTTTGTGGCATTAAATGGCATTGCGGCGACACGCAAGTGACAGCATTTGAAGCCTGGCAGTACGCCAGTCAACTCCTACGCCAGTGACTGTGGCCTGCGCTTAATCATTTTCACTTGTGTGAAATTGAAATGACCACAAAACTGACCTCCACCACACACGCACTATGCAACAATGTTTGCGTTCTATTGTGCTTGTTGCTGTTGTTGTATTTGTATGTCAGTTGTAGGTGCGATGTGTGCGTGTTAAAGATGTTGGCTACAGGTTAATAAATAATGTCAACCGCACAATAACCAAACCAAACACGCACAGGACATACCGACTCCGACACCAACGGCAACGACAACACCAACACCAACACCAGCGCCCGACAGACAAGCGCTATTACACGCACACACACAACTACAAACAACTACAAATAGACGCACTGTGCGCAACACAATCGCAATCTGTACGGCGCTTATTGGCCAATGCGAGCCAATGTGTTGGCTGTAAATCACAGAAGCGGCAATTTTCGGACACTACCCAGAGCGGCACACAGCGTCGCAACGACTGCAAGGCTGCCCAGTGTAAGCAGCATAGTCGAACAAAATTATCAGTACAGTAGCAGTCGTTAGTATGCGCCCAGCAACAACGAACAACCAATACATAACGCAATTTGTATGCCTGTGTGCGTGCAGCGCGTCTGGACACTTTCAACACTTAGGCTGCGAACTTGAAAGCACTGCGAAAGAAAATCCACAAGCAATCGGCAACGCGTGTGCTTGGAGTGGGCAGAAAAAGGTCGGTCAAATATTTTATAACACCTCCTTTTTTTCTTGCGTCTGTTGCTTATTGCTCATGTTTTTCGTTTTTTCCTCTCGGCATTTGTTGTTGTTTTTAGTAAATGAAAACGCATGGCAGGCAGTGAGCACAACTAATATTGCTGTCCATAAATAACAATCATCATTCCTTATAAATTTGCTAGCTTCATTTTCCTAGCTGACTGCCGGCGAACTGACTTCCCTATCACGCTAACTCTGTTGTTGTTGTTGGCAATGCGCGTGCGGGGTTCAATGGAGTGTACGCGTAACTGTAAATGAATTGTGCCTGCCGCTAGCCTCAAACAATTCCGGTGGCGTAAATTAAGTTGGCCAAACATGATTTCACTTTCGTTTTCTCCTTCCTTCCTACGCTGACGGCAGATTTGCCTTTAATATGCCTTTTTCTTGACGCTTCATGAGGCAGCACTGCGACGAGTGTTCACTGGATAATACTCGCAACACAAATCAATTGAACGTTCACTTGCCAGCTGCCTTTTTGTGATAAGTCAAGTTTCATTTAATATTCCTTCTTCACATTACTCAAACGTTTCATGACTGGAATTTATCACAATACTTCGGGACATATCGCTCCTTCGCTGCAAGAACGTCATAACGCAAACAATTTTTTTTTTCAGTTTATGGCAACCCTGTGTGTATCTGCATATGATCTTTTATCTGTCAAAACCACTTTGTGAAATATTCAATACTTTGCTCATAAGACGACATGAAACATTTTTTGATACCTTAAAATGCCTGTAATGGTAAACTTTAAAATTGACTTTTCTCGGAATGATGTAGTTTTGAGTTATGACGTTCTTGCAGCGAAGGAGCGATATGTATAAACTCAAGTTTTTAGTCCGTCAACAATCTTAAAAACCCCTCAAAACTAATGAGCTGTGGAGTGTGACATCTTTTCATATTTCCCAATCACACTTATGGGTCCTTTACGATTTTCTATTAAATAAATTTTATTTTTAATAAATGCGATAAAAGCTAGAACGCAAACTAGTTTTCTGATCATGCCATGCGCTTAGCACAAAAAAAAATTATTTTAATTCGGTGAACACCAAAACTAAAACCATTGTTCATAATAATCTCTCTTCTGCTGCACGCGTGGCGTATGAGTAAGATTAATTCAGTATTAGAGCAAGGACCTACTCAAAGACAAAGCATTTCAGCTTACTTTCATTTATATTGAAATTCATTCTTTTCATTATCCTCAGATGTAATTTTGTCCAATCTTTCTGTAACAAAAAATCTGAAAATATTCCTAATAAATTAATAAAATTCTCGAATCTCTGGTCTTATAAGCCATTAGTCTACAGTCAAAAACGAACATAATTTGCCTGTGCTGCTGCCACTTCCGAGTAATGATATTCATTTAAAATTCAAAGGAACTGCATATTCACAGCGATAATTTAATTAAATACGAAATATAGAAGTAATAAACTGACAAAAAGGACGAAAAACAACGAGAACTACAAATTCAACAGCTGGTTGTGCGCTACTCGAAACGAAAACTTCTCAGTAAACGCTTTTAGCTAAGCCCACTCCTCCTTCCTCCCACTCTTCCTTCCTTCCGCCTTGTAACTCTTAACTTCAGCAAAACGGAAGCATTAGAAATTAATTTAAATGCGGTGCTGATCGAATGATCAACTTTAACGTTTTCTCTGCCATTTTTCATGTGTCCTTTGGTCTCGCTGCCATTTATCTGTCTGCATTTTTCAGCTGTTGAGCTATTTGCATCAGCCATTGCCAGCTGCAATGGCGCGTTAACATATAATGACAACAATTCCGACTTTTATTGCCCAGCGCTCACTGTACTCCATGATTTAAATGCAGACATGGCAGAAACATTTTTTACTCTTAACTTGGTTTTTGCTTCATTGCAGGCAGCGAATTGTGGAACCATGCAAGCGTTGCACTTTGGTCAGCACTCAATTGCTGATCTCTTTCCAGTTACAGTCCAAAATTTGAATGAATAAATGAATTTGATAAATCAAAATTCTTCAGTTTTAAAAAGTCCAACAATGAAAACCGACCTAAAGTTCCTCATTGCTTTCTAAAACCAGACATTGATTTTCTGTTTTTCTTTTGTATTGCTAGTGTTGCCAATTGACTTTAATTTGCTACAAGCTGCTCTGGCAGCTAAAAGCGCTTTCCCAAGTTGCTATCACTTTTTCTTTATACTCGTTTGTTGGGTAAATGGAAAAATTGAAATGGACAGATTAATTGGCGAATTCTTGCATCGATAAGCTGAGCGTTGAGCTTCGAGCATAGAATGAGAGAAAGTGGAAGTGAGGATTAACAGACAGCCAACATGACTTTCATTAGAAGTCATTCCAAAAAACACGAGGCCGTCTGTTAGCTTCGAAACCTAACCAGACGTCGCCGTAAGAGCGAGCCGAGCGACCCACTGCTGGCTGCCACTAAAATCCCAAAATGCACTGACTGACAACATCCACTGGGAATGTCGCCAGCTGAGTGGCAGCAACAGTGCGCGCACAAAAACGACAATGAACACCTGACAGACACAGTGGCGCAAAAAATATACCAAAAATCCCACCAGCAGCAACTCGAATGACATTAAAGTGATTTAAAATGATTAACCTCGGCATGGAATGGCAAAATAAAACGACGGCAGCAAATTAAAAACAACCAATGCTACTTTCATTGCAATCAGCAACACAGCAGCCGACGCCAAAGTGGCAATTCAGCGGGAGGTGAAGGCGGATCGGTGAATGTGTAACATGACTTTTGTCGGAAATTACAGGTGCATTTACTCGCAATTGTAATCGCATTAAAAGCCAAAGAACGCGTGTATTTGACACCAACAAACGACGCTGTGCGAAGGCCGCACAGGGTGGTGCAGTTTATAAACAATGTGTCAACGAAATGTTGACGTTTATTTTTAAGACAAGACAAGACTATATCATATACCAGGGGCGTAGCCAAGGGGGTTTTGGGTATCAGAATAGCCTATAATTTGTCAGTATTTTCAATCATTATGCATCGTAAGTATGTATAGTACGTTCCCACATTAGCAAAAATCTCTTTTCATCTTTAAACATTTAAAAGAATAATAACAAAAAAATGTGTTGGCTTACGCTCAATACAGCGATTTGTATGATCTACAAACATGACTAAAGAGTAGTTTAGTTCGTCGACCAAAATGTCCTTCAGGATGTCGGTACAAGCCTTTTGGATGGTTTCTACGTTCTCAAAAGGCTTTTTTCATCGGCAAATGCATTTTTTGAAAAGGTGAAAGTCGCACGTCAGGTAAAAACGAGGAGTGGTTGATGGTTAAAATTCGACTTTTAGTAACAACAAAAAAACAATCAAAACAAGTGTCGATAGATGAGATGGCCCAATGTTCAGTTAAAATGCGATAAATTTATGCTATTGATATGCTTAACCTTCGCCTTACCAAAGATTTTTGTGTACGTCGTTTACCAATGTCGTTCACTCGGATGACAATAAATATACAGTAATATATACATTTTTTCATACTTAAATATTTAGGATCTTCCTCTGTGATAGTTTGTTTTTCGAAAAAAGGCCTAATGATTAATGATTTATTTTGCGACTATGAAAAGTATTAGAAGATTTCTTTCCAGAGGGTTTATTGAACACATAATTAGGTACTTAAAAAAAAATTGATTGTGAGTTTTATTCAAAATGGCAGCAAACGCGCCTGGGATCACTTGTATACAAAATGACATAATTCAATTTTAAACATGAAAAAAATTTCTAAACAAAACTAAATAATTGAAAATTATCAAATTTGTGGTTAATTTGAGGATTTGATCGAATTTTAAGAATTTCAATGAAGATTTTGGCTAATCTTGTATGAATTGGATGGAATCTGCGGTGATCGCGGATTTCAGTGGGCCAACACTTTGGTCATCATTTATGACCAGACAATTGTTTTTAAATCGCGTTTACCACTTATGAACTCCACCACGGTATAAACAATCATCATTATATACTTGGTTCATCAATTTAAATGCTTCGGTTAAAGTTTAAACATTTTTAAAACAAAAGTTAATATTTGATCTTTGTTCGATGCTCATTTTTGTACGACGACACATACATACTTTCACTTCAGATGCAATAACTTCGCTTTCAGTGCACCAAATTTCATGAAATGTTGCCTAAAAATCGGGAAAAACTTTCATTTCCAATGCAATAAGTCACATAAGCTACCACAAAATTACCTATTGGGAAAGTGCACTTTACTTTAAAAAAACTCGTAATACTAAACTGGCAAAAAAAACATTTAAACCCCCCCCCCACATGATCAAGTTCTGGCTACGCCCCTGTCATATACCATCATATCATATGTGCCATCTTGATGTATGCAGCTCAGTTTATTGACAAAATTGCAAAGTGACAAATTTTTGATGTTAAATTAAATAAATATCACTCATACGTCCCGATGAGCAAAATGTTTGTGACTTTATATTCAAATTCAAGGTTTTTAAAGCAATTTTTTTACCTGCGAGTTATTTAGAATAGCACATATGTATGTATGTACATATGTGTGTCATTTTTATAATACGGAAATTTTTCAATTTGATTTTTTTTATTATTCAGCTCGCGTGTGCCACTTGTGTACCCCTGTTTCTTAATCTTCTCTTCATATACTGTAAGTAGACTGAAGCGAAACGCGTGCACGAGTGTATGTGTGTGTGTGTGTAAGCATTACAAGGTTAATGAGATTTTTTGCAACTCGTCGGCGTGTTTTTGCCACGGCCACTGTCAGTGACAACCACAAGCTTCGAGCATCGTTGTTGCCACTGCAAGGCGCACCGGCTGCGAACAGTGCGACATGTTGTGTTTTGTTGTTGTTGTTATTCTTTTCTTTGTTGTTGTGTAGTTGTGTGGGGGTGCGTGGCACTTGCATGCATTTAAATTGCAAATATCTGCAGCTGGGATTAATTTAATGAAACAATTAAGCGCAAAATGAAAATTATTACGCAAACTCCAGTGGACAACGACGGCGCTGCCTTGGAAAGAAGAACAACGCAGCACTGCTTTGAGCACGCCGCCTGAGTGCAGCTTCTGTTGTTGTAAGCATTACTGCTGCAATTATTTAAATGCATTTCTGAGTTGAGGCAAAATAAATTAACAACAGATTTAAGGCGCACAATCGCACGAAAAACAAATATTTGCGGGTATAAAATAAAAATAAAGCATACAGCTAGTATTTTCCCGTATTCAGTCTTAATTCTTTTCTGTCTCGTTTTTCGCATTTTGTGTTCAAGTAGATTTTAAACTGCTTATGTCTTTTGGTTGTTCAACTTTTTTGTTCAGTAATCTGTAGAGGGACTTAAAGTAAATATCAGTTGTTTTTCTCCGTGCTGTGGTTTTCAGGTTTATTCATGACATGGCACTGAGTCGAAAATAGCGTCTTGAAGCGGACTGAAGAAGAAAATTTATTGAACAGATAATTAATTGCAATAGTTTTTATTCAAAAATCATGATGAAAATCTATTAAACTTAATCAAAATCATTTTGTATTAAATTACTTTACCTTAATTTAAATTTAATGAATTAATATTTATAAAAGTTGATTAAATAATTCTCTCTTATTAATTTTTAATTCTTTTATTAATTTTTAAATTAAATTCAAATTTTTTAATTTAAATTTAATTTAATTACATTTAGTTTAAATCTATAATATTTTCTGTGTCACTTTCCTTTCAAGATTTATTCGAATTTGTTGTACCCAATGCAAGCAAAAAAAAACATTCTTTGAAGCCACCGCGACAGCTAATGACAACGATTTTGCTTTTTGGTTTTGCATGTTTCGTTGTTGTTTTTGTCGCAATGCTGCCCACTAACGAAGCTTGTAGTGCCAGCGGCCACACAAAACGAACGCTGACAACAGCAGGTGGCAGCGAACCACAAACAGATGCAAATAACGCGAAATATTCCAAATACATCGAACCGAAACGGACAAATCGGGCAAGGCACATCAACAGGACCACTGAGTTTGCTGGGATTGAAAATTGGGTCAAAGGAAGGTGAGGCAGCTAATTGGCATATTCGACAAAAGTAGCAACGTTCAGAAAAAGGTGAGTAAAATTAGAATAAAATAGGCAGCCTTACAAAAAGTTTATAATGAGGTTTACATTTTCTTTGAGTTTTTCGTTGTTGAAGTTTTGGCTGGTAAAAAAACAAACTCGTTTTCGGTAGAGCCACAAAAAGCTAATGATATGTTACTGCCCAGCACAGCTGTGATTATCATTAACCACCTCAAGTCCCGCCCTAAATATTTGGTTACCGCTTTTACTTTTTCGGTCTATAGGCAGCGAATGGCGTATTTGCGGCATTTCAAATATGGCCAAAAAATTTTAAGTTTTCCTCACGTAAAACGCAAATTACTGGCATGCGGGGAAAAATGCTGCCGCAGCAACAACAGCAAACACAGCAACGATAACAACCATTGTGAGAAATGCCAAAAGTTTAAATTGCGCTGGCAACAAGCACGCGACACACATACACACACACTCACTCACACTTAACAAACAGATGTAGCCACACGTACGCGCCGGGCACGCACACGTGCACACGCCAACGGATAATTATGAATGTGAGCCCGGCGAGTGGGCGGCCGCGGCAGGTGGCAGCGCTTTGGGTTTGCATGAATGCATGAAATTTATTACCGAAAACTAAGTGAAAACGGAGCAGAGCGGCGCGCGGCAGCCGGGGCACTAAGCCAAAAATGTACTTAATTGCACTGGTGCGTTGGGGCGCGCGGAGCATGTTGCGGTTAGGCGCACTTTGGCCAAGCCGCTGGGCCGCCTAAGTAGGGGGCGATGTGTGTGTCGAATGTGCACGCTCGGCAATTAAGCGCGCCAAAGAGGCTGGGAGCTGGCAACTTTCGATTTGGCTGTGCAAATAAGTTGAGCGTATAAATTCAGTTCAAATGAAGGCTTAGAGCGCCGCAGGAAAGTTTTCGAATGAAAAATTAGCAGTGCAGTACGAGTGCGAGTGGTGGGCGAATTTATTTGCAGATAAATAAATTAAGATCGCAGCACAGCCGCAACCATTCGAATTCGCTGCCATTTCCAGCATGTCTGACGTCACGCAGTATTTTGCTGTTGAAAAATTTAGCCAATAAAACGCAAATCACTCACCATCTGCAAATTTGCCAACTGCAATTTTTAACGCGAGTTTTTTTTAATACTTTGCAATAAGTGGGGTTAGGTCGCACATTTGATACCAGTGAAATTGTCTGCGATTTGCATATTTTCATGGTTAAACTCAACTCTTACGCGTTCCAACACACATTCACACCTATTTAAACACACACGCGGGTGCAACCGCTTGTGCACCTTTGCACAATTTCACCTTAACCTCACAATGAATAAAAGCGCGCATTCGATGTCAGTGTGGCTTTCAACTGTGGGTCAATGCGTTTTGCACAAACCATCTGCCCTTTTCCACCCGCACACAATACTAAAATCCCTAAAACGTTGTGCTCGTTCTCAATTCATAGCTTTTATGGGTGAGTGCGCCGCACTTGCGCCCCCTTCGCCTATCCTTTGCATATGCATACTGGCCAATTGAAAGTTGAGCTTAAGTGGCGGCAGTAGGCCGGTTGTTGGAGTGGCTTGTGCGCTGGTTGTTGTTGGTGTTGTAACAATCGTAGTGGCCGTCATAGTGCTCGTCAAGCTAATACGCCGCACGGCCGCCGTATGCAGCACACGGCTGAATGGCTGCCAAGTGGCGTATAAAGCGACGCAGTCACTGTCGGACATTTAGCCAATTTGCGCTGTTCCGGCAGCCGCTGCACGTTGCCACTGCCGCTGCCGCTGCTTATTGCCCAAACACTCGAATCGAACGAGGTGCCGGGCAACGTGTGAACGACTTTTGGCGTTTAGCAGCTGACGGTGTAAGTGGGTGTGGGGCGATGAAATTTCAACAACTGACTGCAAAGGGCTCGGTGTGACTTTTGTGAGATGCGAAAACCGAAGCTCCAAAATAGTCAATGAATGAGGCAATGATGGAAGCTACTAGTTGAGCTAGTTGAGTTCAAACAGTTTTAAATCCTTCTAGATCTTGAACGAGTGAGTCTTTAAGCGATCATAAAATATCCCACACTTTACAGGAAATGTAAAAAAACATTGAGTTTTCCCAACGTATCTGAGGCAGATATTAAAGACTTGAAACGAACGAAAGACGAAACTTAATTGGCACTAAATATCCAAAGGTGAATTCTTACCATTTGTGACTGAAGTCAACTCCGTTTTAACTACTTTGACCCTTTCCACCTTCCTTTCTTTCTTCCTCTTTCCTTTCTCTGCTAATGCTTGCAGAAAGGTCTTTAGGGAGAAAGGCAATCCTTAAGACCTTCCTTCATTCACTTTCTTCATCCCTTTCGCCCTTTCGCCCTTTCTTCCTTTCTACCATTCCACCTTCTAAAATTGCTTTATTCATTCCCTTCTTCTTTCAGTTTCTTCAATTCGTTCCTAAACTCTTTATTTCATGCTAACTTTCCTCCGTCCAATCTTTCTATATTCACTCCTTCCTCTCTCAGCTTGTTTACCGCCTTTAGTTCTTCGTAACTTCATACCTTACGACATGCTTACATATCAACTTACCTTCATACAACTCAACCACCTTCATACGCAAACACCCACCTTCCCCTTTCTGAAGAAGAACAAGCTTTATTCGCTTTTCCTGCTCATTATGGTATCACAATTAATTTTTGGAAATGATGCCAAAGGAAAACCTCTTTTCTATGACATGGCAAAATGTTATCCGAACCCAAGAGCTAAGATTCGAGTGTGAAATGATTCTCTTTAAAACCAATTTTTCTTAGGGGAAATTGCTCTCAACATGCCAAGAATTGTTCATTAGTCGCAACACAGTCATTAGCTGATAGCTTTCCACCTTGCCGCAGGCACGCAGCATGCTTCTTCTTCCCTTTCCTTTTAGTATGCAACTCGTTAAGGTCTTTTCCCAAAAGTGTTGCAGCATGTAAAGGAAGCAGAAGTTGACCATTACGCTAGGAAAACCACAAAAGGATTTAACAGATTCTTATTGCTTCTTTACTGTGTGATTGAGCAACTTTATCAAAATATTTTTATTATTGTCAAAACTATGATCCTTATGCCAGTTCACCCAAAACATCAAATCTTACTTATAAAAAAGCCTCGGAAATCGTTGCATTACTCGTTCTTAATCTTCAGTTTCACCCAAAGATTCCAACCCGAACGTGGCCAACTCCAATTTTATATTTAACATAGTCGTTCCGACTGGTCACTTCACAAAAACACGGAATTAACATTAGCACGCATCCACCGAAATCCCACACGCTCACACACACACACATACACACCGTTAGTGCTCAGCCCGAACACCATTCGACTCGTAAAGCGGGTAATTGCAGCGCTGCTGCTGGAATTAAGTGCACATTACGTGCGCATCAAGTTCAATGGTGAACGAGCAGCAGCAGCAGTGACCCGCCCGCGTTGCCATCAATAAAATCCACGAAATCCGCCGCTTGGCACAGTTCATGGTCAATTTAAAAAAATTTCTACTTAGCCAAAAAGAATTCGCTGACCAGGCGAACAGCGACTTGCGTCTGCGCGCATTTCGTTAAAGCTGAACGTCGACCGCCAAATGGGGCGGACAGCCAATTAAGCGCACATTGCGCCGCAAACTATGCAATGGATAAGCACATTGGGGAGCTGCCGCCGCTCACTCGACATCCCCAATGCGTTTTAATTTTGTATTAGACTCTTGCCACTTTCTTTTTTTGGCTACTGCCTCAAGCGCGAATTCTGTCTGACTGCGAATTTGTTCTTCTTGGGAATTGGCAAGCAACACGCGCGCTCACATGCTCGTCGCTGCTTTGTTTTAGTTGGCGATATTTTGCCGTTAGTGCGGGGCATTTGTTGGCGTAGGAAATGTGCGGAAAAGTTTTAATTAGTTAGAAAACAACAACAGAAAAACACAAAAGCTGACGTAGAGTTATGATTGGAAAGCGTTAGCAATTGTTGCAGTACCTACGATATTTTGAAGTTAGCAGCTAAATGTGGCTTGGCGAGTGGGTAAGGGGGAGTGGTTACTGCGAGCAGTAGCAGAAACCTTAAACCCAAGTCGTGCATGGCAACGGTTCTGACTAAACATATCAAACGATTGTTAAGGATTGATTACACGTAGCGAGTAGAGTGGCGGGACATCAAAATGGTACTTGGCCGAAAGAATTGGGATGGCGAGCAAAAGCGACGAGTTGTTCAAACGTATTTTGACACGTGGCGAGTCAGTTCGGTTTTACAATGCACAAAAGCGAGCGAAAATCGTTGTGTGACGCATGCCGCATGTGACGAGCGGTATGCTGCGAAAAGAAGAAAAATATAACGGTAAAGTAGTACTCGGCCTAGTAATCAAAATGTGATTCTAGTGATTCTCCCGCCACTCTACTCGGTCACTGACTCAATTAACAACTAGTTTTACTGTTTAGATGAAACGAGTACTCGTTCGAATTACATTCTCGTCACTCTACTCGTTACGTTTAATCAAGCCTTTACACGCACTGCAAACTTGCTATTAAGTGACTTGAAGTTTACTTAAACTTGCTGTTACTTGGCATAGTTAAAGTAATAATAATAATAATTGATTGGCACGACAGCCCGCTTACGCGAGACTAAGGCCTAGCTTCCCGCAACCACCCGTGTTGTGCGTGTGAATTTTGTACGCGGGTGGAAGGGACCTACAGTTTTATGCCGGTTCCGAACGGCAGGTTGGGAGCTTTTTCATAGGCAATTTTTACTCTCAGAGGTTTGCCATTTCCAGCTGAGAGGACAGCCACCGACAGAGAAAACGAGTTTCCCGTTATTTTTTTTAGGTGTTACTACATGCAGTATTCGATCTTGCGTCGCTCTGCATGCGACTCGTTGGACCGCGCACTAACCAACTGAGCCACGGCGGCTGCCCATAGCATAGCATAGGCATAGTTAAAGGCGAGAGCAAAATTTGTAAAAACCTTAAATGTTTGACTACAATCACTGAGTTACTAATTGATGAGCATTTACCTTCGAAATATTTATAAATTTGTATCTTAAAAAATTTGAATTTCTTTAGAGTTTTCTTCCCTATTTACTTATCAATAACCAGAACACATAAAGAAAGATTTTCTTCAATAGATTTTAATTTTCTTAACTGACCAAGTTCCGTATTTATTGTTCCCACTTGTATTTGATTTTATTTGGTTTTTCATTTAACTTAAAAAATTATAAAATCCAAACTAGAAGTGCAAACTTTTCAACAACAGCACATGGCGCCAAGCAGCTTTATTTCCCGCCAAACTTTTTCTTGGTTTTATTGTGCATTCAAAACAATTTATATGCCATTAAATAAAAGTGAATAAGCAAAGTTGGCAGGAAGAGAGTGTTGGTTAACTTAACTAAAATTTAACTGTAGCTTGGTTTTGCAAACAAATTCATGTAAAAAACAATTTTATAAAAGTGCAGCAAAAGTAGTAAACTTGAACCGGCAACAATGTCAACTAAACTTGGGGTCTCACAATTAAAACACACGCTACAAATATACTAAAGAATTTGTGCTATTGTCGACAGTACGTGAGGCAGACTAATTATTACTTAACTGCAGAAAAGCATATTTTTAGTGTAACATATTTCATGACTGCACAGCTGACAATTTCTTTTCGTAGTAAATTTTTTTGGAATCCTTTTTTTTTGTTTTTTGGTTTGGGTGGGGCAAATTTTCAGACCCTGAGTTGAACTTTGTTCCAAGAAATATTCCTTTATGCACTTTCTATAGTCATGAACACTTTTAAGCGGTCACACTAACAGCTTTCTTCGAAATCCATAAATAAATTCTCATACGACTCACTATTTCGATTTTTCTTTTCACTAAACTTTTCCCTCTGACCGCCCAATTATAATTTAAAATTCCAGCAAAACAGCCCGTAAATTGTAAATTAACTGGAACACGGCGTCTAATCCTTTCGGGCACATGTGGACATGCCGCCAGGGACTGCACATTAAATGCTTGTACTTGCATTCGTATTGTTGTTGTTTTTGTTGTCAACATGCAGCAATAGCAACTACAACAACTGGCAATACAATAAATGAACAAAAGTATCAAAGTTTTCGAAAGTTGGCTGCACAAAAAATGGCCTTCGGCTGCACTTTGGCCACAGATTTAACAACGCAAAAGAGACAGTTACAATAACAGCAACAACAATGGCTTTAATACAACTTGTGCCGGAAGTTGCACCACAAAAAATTATGCAAAAAATCGAAATAAAATGCAACGAAAATTCACTTGAGCTTTCTTGTTTCCGCTGCTTCCGACCTGAGTGCTGTTTCCCTTTTGGTCCTTTTTGTTTTGCTTTTGCGCTTTGCCTTATTTCCTATGCAAGCACACTTTTGTTGTTTGTTGCCTTGTTTTTGCTGACCGGCTGTGGCCGGTGCGGTGTGGCACATGCCAAAGAAAACCGCACAACAACAGCAACGGCGGTCGCAGTCAGCGTCCTGAACACGACGCGCACATATGCCGCACATGTACGCCGGCCGCATGCGAGTTGAACGCAAATAATGCCTGCACCGAGCTGAAAGTAACAAAAAACAAAAACAAAAACAGACTGAGAAAAACGGCGAGCAAAGTTTTGAAAAGCCCAGTGAAGCAGATGGCGAAAGAAATGGCACAGAACTTTTTTGCATGTGTGCCAAAGCAGCAAAGCGGTTGGTGGGGTTATGAACGGAGTTGGGAAAAAAGAGAAAAATTTGCCTTGAATGTTGTGAAATGTAAAGTGCTTCAAAGCACATTGAAAGCAGCGTGGCTGGCAGTCAACCCGACACTGTATGGTAAGTTAATATCAAGCGGTCACGCCCACCGCGTATACATTGCCTACGATTTAACTCTGTTTTTAATACACAAAATATTTATTTAATTGGTTAGCTTATTGGGTTCTACCATCAGCATGTCTGTCCGCGCCAGACACATTTCATATGGTAATGAAAAGATTTTATAACAACAATTATACTCATTATTGTCAGATTCTGATTCAGAACTATAACTATGAAACTATAAAACTATGTATGTGAGGAGTTTTATTTAAATTTAGTGCAATTTCCAAGTCTGGTGTTGGACGCCGGACGAATAGCACAACTTAGTTTAGCGGTCAAATAAGTTGCATGTCCCACTTAAATATAAATTAATTACCTACTTTATGCTTAAACGTCAATACAACCTCTGATACGTTTTTCTGTGTTTTTATGTAAAATTATTATTTTATTAAAATTTTTAGCTGTTTCTGTTTTCAGAAAAATTCTCTCATAACCCATCATTAAGAGTCATCAACATGTATCGCGCTTGTTTTGCACTGCAAATACACCACGCCCCACTCTTCGCATTTTATCAAACCATTAGTTAGTGAAATGGCACGTGAAAACCTCAAATACAACAACAATTGAGAGCAACAGCGGTGAAAACTGCACAAAAACACAGCGACAACAGCAAAGGGAAAGTATTTAACGCCCACATATGCAACACACATCCGGCACTTGCAGCATGCACACTACCACATCGACACAACCACACACACACAAACGCACATTTAATGGTATTTTTCTAGTGGCACTTGTTGTTGTTATACGCTTGTTGTGCTTGTCATTGTTGCTGTAATTATTATGAGCAACTGTTTCCGTTTCCGGTTTCCGACGACAACGACAACAAGCAGCACAAGCGGAGAGCAAATAGTGTCGGACAGCAACGGCGGTGACACGGTTCGTGTGCGTTTGCGTGTGTGTTGCACATTTTAAAACTGTTCCACTGCTAGCCGCCGGCCAACAACAGCTACAAACACTGCTATCAAATCGTTCGTGCAGCAACTGCAAAAACAACAACAGTAACAGCAACTCGGGCAAATAAAAGAATCAGTAATAACAATGGTAGAACAACAACAGCAAGCGACAACAAATGGCGCAGAAGTACGCCATTACAGTGTCGCTTTGTGTTGTGTTTGTTGTTGTTTTTATTGTTGTTGCGGGCGGAAGTGCAGCACGCACACTCAGGCAGCAGACATGTACACCAATGCAAACATATCGAAAAAAACGAAAGTATGCAGCACAAAAATGGAGAAAATAAAACTGCACAAAAGACAACAGCAAAAAATGTTGGCACACAGAAGACATGCAAGATTTTTGAGCCACTAGCGGGAATTTTGTGCATCCAACGACGCCCGCAGCAGCAACAGCTGCGCATAGTGCGGGAGCAATGCAGCGCGTAGTTCAAATAGTTGAAGAGAAAGTGAGGCATAAGTTAAGGCGCGCGCGAGCCAGACGCGCCCAAGCCAAAACAAGGGGCCAAAAGTGGAACAGTGGGTGAAGGAAATAAGTTTTGCTTAGCTTGAAGTTGTTAGTGCTTTGTGCATTTTTTATTTATGTATAATTTTTATGCTTTTTTCACACTCGCCAGCACACAGTCATTGTTGTTGTGCAATAATTAATGGCGTTGCTGCAATGCACAGACACCAACAACAACACTAATGGCCCTAGCAGCACCTGCCACATGCCACACGTTTGTATGACCCAACAACGAACGACAATTGGCGCTTTTGAGCATTTGGAGCAGTTCGCACTAAGTGCGGCCACGCCGACGTGGCGGCGCAACATCAGTGTTGGCGCCTTGGGGAGCGAGTTGCCTATGGTTTATGAGGTCAATGGGTTGGAGCTTAAATTGTTTGCATGTACTCGAAGCGCACTGCAGGGCGGACAATTGAGCGGGGTGAATGAGAATGGACAGCGGTGAAGAGGAAACTGCTGATTCGGTTGCAGGAGAGCGTTAGAAGCCAATGATTAAGAAAGTGGCGTATAAAATGGTGCAAAAAGCAAAGCGGAATGCACACCACGCTTTTCTAAACTACTCGACGAGAGTCCTGGCATTATTTTTAATTGGCAGCACATACAGACAGCAACGCCCGTGGCATCGTGTGAAGTCGATGTGATATGTGCAGTGGAAAACGGAGCACACTTGTATTGTTGGCTGTGGGCGAGTTAAAAAAATGGCAACAGCAATAGGAGAATTTCGAGTGATAGTCGCAGTGAAGAAAAAGTATCTTTATAGTTACTCCAAGTATTTGAATACTTAGAGAAAGTGAAAATGATATGGTAATCGAAATATATACAGTAGGTGTAGGACTAGGACTGAAGCTTTAACTGAAACAAGATCGAAGTCTTGTTGAGAACAGGACCAAAGAAGGACTAAGACAAAGATGAAGTTGTTATAATATAATTAAGCAGATACCAGAGTTCAATCTGGAATTAAAGCTGAAGCTAGGAACCTATGCTAATAATAATATTAGGACGGACAAAAATTATAAAAGACTTAGACGTAGCTTTAAACTAAAAAAAAATTAAGAAAATTAACATTTAATTTAAAATTTAATTTAAAAATAAATTAAATTAAAGCTGGAACTGAAACTAAAACTAAAGTTGAGATTAAAATAAATATTAGCGATGGAACTAACAATAAATTATTACGATTGACACTGTTGACGGAAGTGAGACTGTGAATAAAAAAAAACAGTAAGTCTGCAATTATGACTAAACACTTTAACTAGAATTAAAGTAGACGTTGCGACTCAAACTAGATTCAAAACTAAACTAGATTAAAACGTTTATGTTTGTAATTCTTACATAATATTACATATCTTGAAAATTATTTGAAACAAAATTAAGAACAATAAGTTGAATTAGTACAACAACATTATCTCTACACAAAGCCAAACTTTTCCAACTCTCTTAACTTAACATAATCTCACTCTGCTGGGCAAAAACTGATTTCAAGCGTTAAATGAAAAGTCAAAAACGAAAAGTATTCAAAAAGAGAATATAAAAACCTGACTGTCAACCCTGCCAATATATTAGACGAACTTTAAATGTGATTTTCAAAAGTTTCGAAAAAAATTGCATTAAAAGTAAAATGCACGCAGCAGTGCAAAGGCCATGCAGATAGAGAAAACATTGCGAAAACAATTCCAAATGCAGCGAAAAAATGGCATTTGCTCAAACGCAACAGGAAAAAACAAATAAATAAAGCGAAAAATTACAACACTGGCGAAAAGAACAAAAAATGCCAAACAACCAGTGCTGGATCCCCATTGCCAAGCAACACTCGGCCGGCACGCATCCAGTGTCGCACTCTGGCGGCTGCCGACACAAAACCCGGGCATGCATAATTCCATTTGGGCAGATTGGCGGGACCAAAGTGGCCCCTGTCGCTTTGCGCTGCTGCCTTCCTTGCTGCATGCAAATAAACTGGAGCATAAAAGTTCACCACGCGCATTACAACAACAATGCAATAAGCAAAAAGTGACCAAAAAAGTGTTAGAGAAGGGGAAAAAAGCACAAAAGGCCGAGCGGGGGGGTGGAAAGGAAAAGCGAGTTAAGGCAAAAGTCAAAAGCGTACGCCGAGCACAATTCTTTCTCCCAATGCGTATTGGCGTAGTTGCACAACGCGCAAAATAACACACAAACAACATTTCACCAACAACAAAAACGGAAAATTGCAGCCATAAACGAAAAAACGCAACAATTTCATTTGCTTTCTTTTAGCCGAGTGGCTAATGGAATAGACGAGCGCGGGTTGGGGTGGGCAAGCAGGAAAGTAGAAATGTGCGGGATGCGTGTTAATGCCACCCGGCAGGAAGGAATTGTAGCAAATGTTAGAAAACAAATAACTTTGAACTCGAAAGCTTAACAGAAACTAATTTTTTTTTTCGGGAAAAAGTTACGAATATGAATTCATAAAACAAGTTTTGAAATACTTACCAATCAAAAAGGCACTGTTGTTTATAGAAACAAACAAATGTTTGTAGCTAATTTCTAATATCCGAATGGCTGGTTAGCGCTAACTAGTTTGTGTATAGTTTGCTAGTATTAAGTTGAGAACTCGTGCAATTACGAAATTCGCAACTCTGACATAGGTTACATAAGTAAACTTTCTTTCGACTGCCAAAAAGATATTCCAGTGAAACTAAAAATCTGATGAAATTTTTTTTTTTCATGCAATGTTTCAAGTTTTTAAGTTGGTCTCATTTCCTGTTGGGTGCATTCTCATTCATGAAATTGATTGAATTTTTTCTGACATAGTAAAAAGTTTAATGCCACAATAAAGCATTGGAAAGCGTGGCGTGTAAGATTCAACCCCACAGTCACAGCGTTGCCAATGGTTCCAGCCATATTTTCGCTTGGAGAGTTTACGAGCTGCGGAAAAAAGAAAACTAAAACCGAATGAAGAAGGGTGGGAAAATGTTGCATGAGCATTGGACGGATTGTTGTGCTGGCGTTAGCAACAAAATGATCGTTGCTCAAATTCATCGAGCGAATCGGTTTAGAATGTGCACCAAATTGTGGGGTAATCAAATGCTTTCGGAGTCAAATAACAGTTGCATGACACTAATCGCTGGCTGTATGCACATAAGCAACACTTGCACATTGAGTGGCAACGGGGACTTGGCGTAGTTAGTTGCGTTTTTAACTATGTGAAAATGTCAATGCAGTCATGCAGTCATGAAGGACTAAGGTGCTGTGTTATTTTAATATCAATCTTCAACACAAAACTTTTTTCTATACGTAAACATGACTGTCTACTGCACGCGCTCCTCTTTTCTCCCACACTGAACCTTAAATTTACACGTCAACAAAGCTCACTTCACATTTATAAACTCCCCTTTTAATTGGCCTCTTCATCCCCAACCTCACTTTATATATAATTTTCAAACAGCATTCATGCGACTCAATTCCACGTCCGCCATGTCTTTAGTCGGTGCTAAAACGAAATCGCATTATTAACTTCGTACACTGCAGCCAACTATAATGAAGCAGTCAACCGCCGCGGTTGGCGACCGCCCAGTTGGCCTGCGCTGCTCGTACTTCAATCATTTTTAATTAATTTCGAAATGTCAAGCGAAATCTGGCCACAACGAAAAAAAAACACACGCCAAACCGCAGCAAACTGCGCCAACGTGCCACAGTAAAAAGTCCTCACTAAAAAATGGTACTCAATGTTACAACAAAAAAGTAGCTGCAGCGTACCACCAGTGGCGTCACGCCCCAACAACAAATATCGTATGGAAACGCCAGCCATTGTGATATTGAAAATGTACGACAGGAAATATAATTTCCTCTTATGCTCAGTGCGCTCGCCGGCGCTGAAATATGGCGCGCTCGTTGTCGTCGCCGTCGCTACATTGCCGGCATCCTGCTGGCTGCACTCTACAGACGGCAACGCTCGCTGCGAGCGTGTAAATTGTGGCCGTCCTGCGTCCGCGGCACAATCCCCTTGTAATTCCCTTTGCAGCTTATGGTCATTAAGATTTGTTTGCCCCAGCTCATTGTTTTCCGCAGTCAACTCCTCGTCGCGCGCCAACTCGTTTGCGCCTTCTCGCTGTTGTTTTGCTGCTGACGCGCTGCCGCCTCTCATTCAATGTGCTTTCTGTTGGGGTTTTGTAATCTCGGTTTTTGTGTGCGCTGCTGATGACCTTGCATCCTGTGGAAATTTCATTTAATACTTCCGTTTCCATGTCCCGCATCCAGCTCTTCGCTGCGGTCCTTCTGTTCTGTTCCTTATGCTGACGGTGGCTTGGTTGTGCTCTTTGACTGTTTGCTGCCGTAGCCGTATGCTCTGCTTGCTAGCACACTTTTTGTTGCTATTGTCTTTGTTACGCTCGTGTTTATGGCCCGTTTAGGCGGCGGCAATATCTGCTAGCAATGAATTTTATAACCAAGTGGACAATGCTGCTGTCCTAAGGACATGTACGTTAGTGTGTGTGTGTGTGTGTGTGTCCGTTTGGATGCCAGAATAATTATAAATAAAGTGGCTTGGCACTGTTTTATAGGTGCGTGTGGCAATGAACGCTGTACTGGTTTATGTGTAATGTGCCTTGTTAGCATTTTCTTCATCTTATCATTATTCTGTCCTCTTATCATTATTCTGTCTAAAAGGTTGAGTTATGCATCTCTCATTCTAAGTAATTTCATGCAGCACTAAATAATTTCACTATTCTCTCCCTAGTGCCTTTCTTTCTCACTTATATTACCCATCCCTTTCTCTAGTGTGCCTCAACCAAAACCCTAATGGATTGCACATAATTTGCATCAACCGCCAGCTCTGTAAATATGTATTTGACTTTACATAATCGAGCTCGCGCTCGTCTCGCCAATCCGCCTGCGCGCCGACCCGATGCCTCCGCCAGCTATACCTCTGAGTGCAGCAAAAGCAGTGTAAGCAGTGACACCACTTAACCCCTCGACACTCAAATGCAATATCGGATTTCATTGGCATGTGTGGCAACGCGTTCAAAGGCGGCCAGTCTGAAGTTACACACAGCCAGAAGCAAATTAACTGCAATCAGCCGCGACCAGCCGTCAGCCAGAGCTACGCCTCGCCGCCGCCTACTTTTGCATAATTTCCAATTACAATACAAATGTGTGTTGCATTCACATCCTCCCTTTCCGGCCGAAGCTGTTGCGTAGTTTTGACAGCAGACAGAATGGGATAGAGTTGCTTTTTTGGCAAAGAACGCCTAAAAGTATGCCATACAAACAAATCAATGCTATTGATCAATTACACTGAGCAACAGCCAAAATTTGTCCGAGTTCTAGTAAACCTTTTCTAAAGGATTTTTGGACGCTGATCACAACTGCGTACTTAGTTTTTTGATTGTTTGAGCGGTTTGTAAGTTATTGGTGGTTTTTGCAAGGAGGTGTTTTCCACGTTTTTTCATCTTTGAGTTTTTATTGCATTTGTAATATGTTGAAAAACACGATAATTTTTTTATGACACAATAACGAATCCTCAAGCTATAATTCTGACCATAGTCGATTCCGATTGGTCAAGGGTTAACACGGCTATGGCCCTTCAAAGTTCAATTTTCGCGAATTTTTCATAAAAATTCATTTAAAATCGGTGTTGCAATTTTCAACTAGGATTTAGTGTGCAATGTATAGTGTACGGTTGTAACTTAAACTTATAGAACAGATTTTTTTTATTGTATGTGCCATTCTCGGCCTATGCTCGTTAGAGTGTAAATGCGACTTCATCTTCTGAACACGTGTTTGTATTGAAATCCCCTAATGCTTTTCGCGTCATTGACGAAAGTAGCTAAAGTATTTTCGCAAGCGTCAATATTTGTCTTTTCAAGGGCATTAACAAAATTTGAATTGGTTCATTACTGTAGGAGCTATTCTAAAAAGAGTTGCATCACACAAGTAAAAATTTCAAGCACACACGCCAAGCAAACTACTTGCTGTTTTTCCATATTTCACTGCGACATATTTTTAGGGCGCAAAAAAAATCAAAATCAAAGCTGAAAATTTTATGAATCAAGGGCATTTGATGAATGTGAGCATTTTCATACCGCTGCCTAAAAGTGTGCTACGATATTATAGCTCAAAAGTAAATCTGCTTTTGTTGCTGAATTTATGAATGGATAACTTACATATTTGAACACAATTTCTGTAACAAACATCGTATTTCAAAAATTTATTTTTTAATTGAAAGCTCCAACATTCTTCTTTCACTATATGACAATATATATTTTTTGTAAGAAAAATTCTTTTGTGTATTCGCAATCTTGCAAAGTTACTGAAAATTTGACTTTGCAAATGAATAATTCTTGCAAATTTGAACCGATTTTAATGTTTTAAATTTGAAATACATAGTTAGAGTATTGTTAATCTATGTTAATGGCATTTTAGACTTCAGGTTTGTAGGAGCTGCATACGTATAATGGTCAAAAAACATGGAAAACGCCCTCCGAGGAAAACCATCAATATTTCTTAAGCCGCTCAAACAATCAAAAAACTAAGTACGCAGTTGTGATCAGCGTCAAAAAATCATTTAGAAAAGTATGGTTTGATTTCAGAAAAAAAAAATAATGTCGATTTTGTTGCTCTGTGTTATTGACTGAATAATTAATTTCTAGCGTTGATTAATTTAAAAAAAATCACATCGCACTTTGTCGATATTCTTAAACCAAGTCTTGTGGGTCTTCTTCAATATAAAAGATACATTTTTACAAATTACAATTGAAAACTGACTAAAACAGTGGTTAGTTCAAATCGCACACTTCTCATTTGCCCACTTGTGCAACGTGCAGCAAATCACGACAGTCACAATGACATCAAGTTGAAATTGAACAAACCTCGCATTTCACTGTTCCATCTTCGCACAAGTGCTGCGGCGGAAATTTCGCAGCGCGCAATAACGGAAGCACTTCATTAAGAAAGCAAGCGCAATTGACTTTTTAATTGTGCGCCTTTTTCGTGTTTCTCTTTTCGTTATTTTCGTCAGTTTTTCAGCACCGTATTGCCACATTTCCTGCTCGCGTCGTACGTCGTGCGCCCTCACTGTGCCGCAGCGGCTTTCATGCAGTTGCAACAAAATGTAGCTCCTCAATGCCACCCACACTAAGTGAGCTGTATCTGTGTGTGTGTGTGTGTGTGTGTGTGTGTGCTTTTACCATTCACGCTGCTGTTGCTAATTAAATTTTATTGTGGTTAAGCATTGCGTTTCCTGCAGCTTAAAATCCGCACTTGCGGGACCTACTATGTATTACAACCAAATTCAGTTAAGAAAACTCCACCATGAATGAGTCCAACTAGATTTTATTGTTTTCATTTGTGTGTTGCCAATCGCTTTCATATTGTCAGTATTACAAATTAGGAGGAAAGAACTAAGAAATTTTACAGCAAATATAACAGAGAACTTCTGAAATCGTAATAACACAACATTTACAATTAGTTTTAAACGAAAATTGCTCGAGCCAGTGTTAAAATCGTTGAAATTCCTAGATAGATTTTATTTTCAATCTGGTGTATAAAACAAGACAAAATCGTAAATCCAACTCAACTTCCCTGATTCAAGTTGCAATACATACAAGGCCCCAACATTTCACTTAACACCGTTGCATGACGACGCCTTACACTCGTTAACATGAACAGATAATTAAAAAAGAAAAATCGTAGTAAAGTAGAAAGAAATAATCACCGAGAATACAGAAGTAAATTTAATTTGCACGCACTTTGCGCCTAAATGAGCACACAATAGCGCGCGGTTGGTTGATTTTTATCTCGGTTGTGGCTGTGGGCGTTTCGAAAGCCCAGAAAACGTGAAAAGCTGCTTAAGCTCGCTGAATAACAGTGTATTTACACACACATATATTGGACATTAATACACGATTTACAATTTAATTCGATATAATAAAGTTGACAATAAATGTTTAAAATCTCTGTAGCAACAGTTTAAATGTACAAACTTAACTTACAACTAAAGATTACACAAATCATTCGAAAGGTAAAAATAGTTGAAACAACTTTTTAATTTGGCGATTTTAATCATATTCGAAAGAATAATAATAAGATAATAAGAATAATAATTCGTTTTTGCTGGCTATACTTAATGGTTAAGGAACAGTTCAAAAATCATAAACCAAACTTAATGTTTCGACCTTGCAGTAGGAATGCAGATGTTTCGAGCCCCTTTGGCTTATTTTAAATGCCACGATTATTGAGTTTTGCCTCCGCTGGCTGCATAGTGCGCTTGAAAACGATTTGAAAGTTTTCCGTGACCACATAGTCGTCTTTAAATACTACAATCAGGTTGAGTTCAAATTCTGTAGCAAAAAGAACAGAAAATTAAAATTTGTTGCGGCTACATTTTCCTCAAACAAACTACCGATTTTAAAGTTTTTCGTCAACAACGTGGGGCACGTAAACAAGCGCGGCAATATCATATAGATGGGCACCTCCAGTTTGGGGCATATGTTGCCGTCCGCTATCTGTATGGTTTGTATCTCGGTGGCATCCTTTGAGTAGCCCTCAGCGCAGCCGCACGTCTCCACGCGCACCAGCTGCAGCTCAATCGACTTGATAGCCACCTCAGTGTGCTGTACTGTCAGCTGCAACATACCAATTATTATTATAAAATATATAAGGTATCAATTCAATAATTTTGGTTTTATTGTGTTCGATTGGGTGCACAAAGTTTTAAAAAAAAATTATTAGAAAGCGGAACGATTTCGTCTGTTCAATTCGTTTTCACAATTTTGAGTGATAAGTCAAATACAGGAAAAACTAAAAGTAGGATTGCTTCAATATAAATATAAATTACATAAACAAATTCAGTACAGTGATTTGATGTACAGTATATTAACAAATAAAAAGTTATATATTTAGCGTCACATACCTGCCCCGTCAGCGGCTTGGTCACACAGCACTCGGTGCGATCCAGTTTGCCCGTAATGAGAAACCTCGGTATTGTTATGCGCTCCTTGGCCGTCTTCTGTAACGTCTCCGGACTGATGTTGAAATTCACCTCCGATGCTGCCACCGCTTTGGCATCGAGACTTGTCGGCTTGTATTGAATGCAAAACTGCTGCTGCTTCTGCAACGACTTGGCCAGAAAACTGCGTTTCACGTCGCATCGCAGCTGATAGTTCACATTGATAAAGACACCATGGTAGGTTTCATAGAGCACACGCGGCTCTTTTTGACACACCAGCGGCAGTTCGAAGTGAAATTCCGAAACGCCTGCTGCCAACTTGCCTGGCGCTGCCAGCTCCAACATATTGTTGAGCAACGTTATGGGCTTCACCGAGTTATAGAAAGCATCGAACAGTCCCACATTCTTGGTACTCAATTGCAAGTTGACCACACCTTCGAGCGTGAGTGTTATGCCGTCGTGCTTGGCCTCCGCGGGGCAATGAAAGTGAACGGTGCCTTTCAGTAATTCCTGTTGATTACAAAGCTTGCACATCAATATTTCCTTTCGAATATATATACTTACGCCTTCGTGGTAGATTTTATTTTCCTTACTCAGCCTTAAGTCGTAATTAATAGTGCTCATTTTTGTTTAGTTCGCGTGTGCAGAAAAATATCTTAAAAATCCACTGGCCCTAGCAAAAACAGCTGTGTGGAAGGCAGCTGTGTTTGTTGACAATGCATCTCAACCTGTACAACAGGCATAGTTGTTGTAGCAACCACACAAACTGAAAATATTTCAATGGTTGGGCAGCACTTTTCTTACAGCTGTTTTTGGAGACACATCAGGCGGCTTTAAGTTGACTGCAAATATTTACTGCACTCAATATAAAAAATTATTTAACAAAAAAAATGGTGTAACATTTGGCGACTACATTGTGAAAAGAAATTTTAGTGAAATTTTTTCATAAATCAAGTACTATCAAGTCGTTGCTAACGCGATATTTGTCAAAACATTCACAGCGGCTGTTGTTGCCGGCATTGAACAGCTGCGTTCAACCAAAACATTTTATATAACTTTTAAAGAAAATTTATTCAAAATAAATAAAATGCCACGCAACATAAACGCAGAGCGTGACAATCCCTGCCTCAAGGAGCAAGAACTCTCGTACAAATGTCTCAGCAAGTATAATTACGATCGGGAAAAGTGCGAGATCTATTTTGCCAACTATAACAACTGCAAGGATTTTTGGGTAAATGCATGTTTACAACAAAAAAATCCACATTAATAAACATTAACAACTTCCCAAATTTCAGAACAAAGTGAAATCAGATCGACGCGCCAAGGGCATATCACCCTATTTGCCACCAGTCGATGAACGCGCGAACATCAAGGCAGATTACATGAAAACTAAACCGCAAGAGTAGCAGCGACTTTCTTCCACCGTTAACCCTAATTACTTTCTAATTTCATAATAATTTAATATAAATAAGCATTTTTTCAATGTGCTAGAATAAAAAACTAATTTATTATGACTAAGCAATTTTGTATTAACAATTCGCCTTATAAATTATGTATTGCCTTTGCCGGCACGATTTTTAACTTGGGTATCGTTTCCTCCACTATCGAGCAAGCCAGCTCGAACTCCAGCGACTGCTTGGGATCGTCGACAATTAACAGTTTCAACGTTGGTAAGCGATACAAACACGACAGGCCGTTCACCGTGCACTCTGTGCCCGATATATCCAACACTTCAAGCCTCAGAAATTGCGAACCTGACACGCGATCCAAACACCAGTCATCGAACGTCTTCACATTATGAAAAGATAGAAATTTCAGGTGCTCCAAGCAACGCAAGTTCTCCAGCCCTTCATAGTACAGCGTCATGTTGTCGCATCGCAGCGCTTCCACCTTGAACGCGGGGTCAAATTTATTGGGTAAGTTGAATTCGCCCATTTCATCGGCGCGCATCCAACCATCTCTGTTGACAAATTTCACTGCACCGCCGCGATACAACAGAAAGTGCGCCGCTGCCAAATCGCTACCCAAAATGTCGTGTCGTTCCGTCACATACTGCTGCATTTGACGTTCGATTCGCTCTTGACGTTTCGTCCACCATTTTTTTATCGCGGCGGGACTCAAATTGATGGGCTGCTGCATCATCACAATGAAGTCAGAGTTCTGCTCGGAGTCGGCAAACACTCTTAGCTTACTATTCCAGTCCCCAGGCCGGTCACCTACTGGCGTTCGCCACTGCAACTTCTTTTTGTCCTCCACCAGCTCCTGCCGTATACGTTCCAGTGTTGCGGTCAGCTTCTCTTCATCGCGTGGTTGCCCCGCTCCAGGTACGTGCAGCATACGAATGAGTGTTTGCGGCTGCGAACTCTGGCGCAAACACACGCGGAAACGTCGCAACATCTTCAGCGCAGTTTAAAAGAACATTAATCAAATTTTTATTGATAACTTGCACATTCGCTAAAAATTTATATAAAAAACGATTGGAAAATTTAATTCCAATTGGCTGTGGGTCAGTATAACAGCTGTTCTACTCACAGCGGCTAATTCAAGCCCAGGATTTCCACATTCCTATGTGTATTCCGAACCACTGCAAGTATATGTGGGGTGGCAGCACTTTCTCTTCGTTGGCATATAGCTTTTTCCTTATTAATAATATCAACATTTCTTGTACTCTATTAGATACTAAAACTGCAATATTTGTATTGTTTTTCACGCACGCATTTCTATTTTGTGGATTTCGTAACTATGAAATCTTCCGATCACTATACAACACGTAAATATCTATGCTATGGTAAAGCTGAAAAACTCCGTTAGAAGTGGCCATACTTTTTCCTTTCAATAACTGGCAACACCACATACACGCCATTTTTTTCTTCTTTCACCATTCGTATTCGCTTGTCAAACGTTTATTCGACAAATTTTCACAGACTGGCGTATTGTGTTTTCAGCAGAATTTTCAATTGCAGTAAATCCACCGAAAAAGTACACATAATAACCAAAAACTGCGTGAAAACTGTAACTGAGGATCTGAATCACAACATTTGCATAGTTTTAGTGCAAATTGTGGCACTTAAGTGTAGAAACATTGAATTAAAGTGCACAACCAACGAGACTTGGCAGAGTGGCGTGAAGGACGATAGACATAGGCAGCAGCAGTGCAGTGCAGCGGCGGCCCCTCGTGCGTACGCACCAAAATCGTAGGGGTAATCGGCAACAGCAGCAACAAATTTTGTGCTAAATTGTCAGTGGATGACGCATTACGACATGTCGGGCAGCGAAGACGGTCAATTGCGAAGTCCCGGCGATGAACAATTTATGAGGTGTGTATGACCAGCCAAGCAGCGACCATGGAAAATTGCTTGCGAACATTTTTGGCACAAGCGTGTGTGTAGACTACGAGCGATGCTGTTAGCGAACAACTTTTTCACGATTATAATTTCTTCTCGTACTTGAGTAATGCAGAAAACAATTTTCCATGGTACCATTTTACAACTTTTGCAAACTTAAATTATGTATGATTTTTTAGGAAACAAGAAAATGTTGATAATTGTAAAAAGCACGTATGAAAACTTTTTAATCAAAATGAGGAAGAGAAAATGTGTAAAGCATGAAAAGCAGGAAGCAAAGCAGCCAAGTCAATGTACAAAATTTAACAGCCACAGCAGCAGTAGATACTGATAAGCAGCCATGCTTTGTGTACAGAAAAGCGTGGGCAGCTGGAATTTTTAGCTTTGCCTTGAAAAGAGAATTGCACAAACAAGTGAAAGTTGTGGCTTTATTCGCGGTTGGTTGCTGTTCAATTTTGCACATTACAATTTTTTACTAATATGCCACACCCACTAAAGCCGATTTGCCCATTACCCTAAATTCAACGACGCATATGGAATTTCTGGCAAGCAGATTTTGATAAAAAAATGTGTACCGATTTGTGAAAATATCTGAATAGTAGAACGAATTTTACATTGACGGTATCATCGCTTTTTATTATGTAAAAAATTTAAATTGTTATTCATATTGAAGAAAGTTGCCTTACATAAAGAAGTTTGCCAATTGTAAAACTATCCAATTCGCATTATTTTTAAGTATCAAGTTCAGCTTGCCAAAGAAACGTGCTCATGAAATTCGATTCCCACTCACTTTCCTTACTTCCTTAAAGTCCCCACCAACCACCCAGCTACCTGCTCTCACCACCCGCTGTTGTCCGCCGCCCTTCCCATTAGGTCTCTAAACAAATAACATATCATTGAACATTTTTAATTTACTTGAGTTTTTTCATTGCAAATAGGCCAAAAAGTGTGTACATGTCCAAAGAACGATGCGCGCGATGGCCACGATCTAAACATAATAATAAATCTATCAATCACAAAATACAGTTAAACCATACAATAACAACAAATGAAAAAATAAAAAAAAAACAAAAGAAAAAATGTCAAACACCAAGCGACTCCTTACGTCCAATGACAAAACAAAACAGTTGTGAAAAACATAACGCGCGAAAAAACACTCGGTTATCCTTTCATCGCCACAGCCACCCACCACCATGAGGCGACACAGGCGTAGTGGCAACGCGCCGACCCTGACAAACGCAACAGTAGTCAGCGCACCAGCGAGACCTGCATCCGTGTTGTGGGCAAAACGACGCCGATCGCCAGCGCATGCTGTTGCTCAGTTCGAATGCCGTCCGTCGCCCGCCACCCCCACACCGGGGCGCCCGTTGGCTGGGAGAGGGCCTAGCGAGCTTGCTTGGCAACTACCCGACCGCGGCAGTCAATAAATCCGCTGCAACGCCGCACACTTGTCAACGTGTGCGCGCGTGTGTGTATCCGTCCAACAAAACTTGTAGCGCACTAGATGCGCGTGTGGACGAGTTGTTCCCGCTGGTGGTAAATTGATTTTACAAATTTCACATACATTTTAATGCCATACTTTTTGTTTCATTCTCAATTTCTTCTCTAAAAACGTCTTTTACCCATCCAACCTCCACCATAAAGTATGCGCGTACATTTTAGACGCTGCCACTTGTAGTGTTGGCCCAGTTTAGTGCTTCGTCTTTGCCGCTGCTGATGTTGATTTACTTTTTGCGCATCTGGAAGTTGCTTTGGAGTTGTTTAAAGGTTTTTGTGTGTGCACAGGTAACTATACTGGAGGTGAGTGTGTGCGATACTTATCCATTGCTACATGTGAGCCAACTGCATGCGGCGAAGCGCGGAAAGTGTGGAGCACCGTCAGAGAATTGACGCACGCATGAGTGGCGTATGTCGTCCCCAATCGATTGATCGGCGCAATGCTGTCCAGGGGGAAAATAGAAAATTACGTAAATCCGATAAGGATTGAAGGATGTGCATGCGATTACAGCTTACTGGTAGCGTGATTGTAAGCGCTTGTTAGCATTTGTGAGAGCGCTGCAACATTGATTTAAGTTACGTATTTAAAACTTAAATGAAATGTACACACAGTTGAAAAGCAGCTGACAGGTCATATTGCTAATTTGTAAAATGGGTAAAATGCGTGTAATGACACTTCAACATGGTATTATAAATTTTGGAAATTTAAGTTAAGCTTCTTCAAATAATGTAACCCATAATTGACTAACTGAATATGTTCATTAGGCCAGCAGTGGTTTTATGAAGTGTAAAGAAGTAAAATGTAAAAATTACAAATGACTAATGCCTCACTTAACTAATAAAAACTGATCGATCACTCACCACTACTAAAATGCCAAGTAAGCCCAGCAGTTTGTAGTCTGTAATACTTTGTCTTTAAGCTCAGGACTTCTTCGCTTCCTCAACTACCCAGACACTCTTTAATATTTATGTACAGTTGTGTATAAACACTTATCCCACAGTGTCATTACTACACTTTGATCTTAATTTGTGTTTATCTCTCTTTCGTTTCCGAGCAGCAGCCAAAAACTTCTAAACAATTTCCAGCCGAGCAAGCGTCAAAAGTAAATTGACATCGAAGCGAAATTTGTGAATGTAAGCTAAACTGAATCGTTAAACGAAAATCTAAACATTAAACAGAAATTAATCACTCAAGTAAATCATAATCACTTTCAATGAAAAAAATAAATATTGGCCATTGCGAAAATCGCGCGCAGCTGTTGTACTCACACTCCCGGCTGGAACTGGACCCAGGCACCTGGCCATAGGAGCTTTTTGGCCACACCGCGGCATTTGCAATGAAGAAACTCAAATTGCGGACTCAGTGTGAAGACGGCCGTCAAACTTTGACCCGACTTTTTAAACTTTTAACACTTATATTGCGAAATGATGCTCTTAGCTTTAATTTTAGAAAAACGCAAATTCTTTTCCCATTTTTACGAATTCCATTTCATATTTTTAAAATGAATTAATTAGCGGTGACGATGCCGATTCACTGGACATAAAACCACCGCAGGCAAATGTGGCACACTCGCGCGACTCTACCGGCTCCAGGCGCAAAGAGAAGTCGGTCAAGGAGCGTAAGCATTCAAAGGAAAAGAAGCACAGAGAGCGCAGCGGCCGCGACCGGGAACGGGACAGAACCATCGTTGGCATTGGTGGCGAAGGAGAACGTCGTGGCGGTATTGAGCGCAGTCGGGAGCACCGCCGGGACGATCGCAGCGACCTGGAACGGTATAATCAGCGCACCAGCGGCGGCGGCAGCGGTGGAGGAGGATACGGGGAGCGCGATGACGGTTGCAGCAGGGAAATAATGCTGAGCGAGCGTCGTTACCAGAAGCTTTACGAGCAGCGCAGCAGCGACGATGGTGGTGGTGGAGGCGGTGGGCGCCGCGGTGGCAACCACAACTACCACCCCCAGGCGCATCAATACCACCAACAATTGCATATGCAGCGCCAACGGCAAGACTACTACGACCGCGGTCAGGGCTATCATCACGGAGGAGGCAATGACTATTATAGCAATCGGCATCAGGGCTACTATAATAAACACGGCGGTGGCGGTGTTCATGTCGACGTTGCCAACTTTGAGTTGCAGCGAGAACGTGAGCGCCGGAAGTACAGTTATGAGCAGCCGAAGGACGCCGAAAGCTTAGAGCAAGACTTGCGGTCGAGGCTACTAAGCAAGCGACACAAGTACGTAAAGAATAATGACGAGGCGGAGGAGCCGCATTATGAGCCGCACCAGCAGCGGCGCAGCGATCCAGAGCGCAACGAGCGTGAGCGAGCCAAAGCCGAGCGCCACAAAACGCGCCGCGAGAAGGAACATGAGTCGGTGATTGAGGTGCTAGACAGTCCGGAGGCTGCGGTGGAAATGCAACAGCGACGCAAACACAAACGTCGGCAGAAAGAGCAGCGCGAGGATGAGGATGAAGTACTGCTGGCGTTGGCTAGTGTGGAGAAACGCAAAACACCCGATGATCCGGAACTGCTGGCGCGCCGCGCAAAAATACTAGCCGCCGAACGCGAAAAAGAGAAGCGCAAAGAGTCGGCGCGCGAGGAGCTGGCAGCACGCCGCGAGATGCGACGAGGGCGTGCCGAGGCGAGCAGTGCGCTCAGTCCCAGTGCAGTGGCAGCGAGTGTAACGGCTGGTCTCAATGTAGTAAAACGGAAAAAGGAAAGTGAAGCAGCAGAACAGCACATCAGACGAAAACGTGCCAAGCAGACGACACGCAAGCACAGCGACGACGACGTCGAGGAGTTGGATGATGATGATGACGACGACGACGAGGAAGAGGAGGATCATGGCGAGGACAGCGAATTGAATGCCGAGAGTGAAACGCAGAGCGATTCATCTGACGGCGAAAGCGACAAAAGTTACGAGCGACGCAAATCCAAGAAGAAAGCGGAAAGCAGAACCGGCTCGCATTTGGAGGTAGACCACTCAGACGAGGAGCTGCCATTGCCCGAAAGTCCGCTGTCCATTGGTGAGCTATCCAAATCGCCGAAGCATCAGCGTCGCAAACGCAAATCCAAGAAATCTGGTCATGTGGACGCCAACGAGGAGGAACACCGCCTTATGCGTTCTCCGCATTCCGCACGCTCGCATTCACACTCAGTTTCGCGCTCCCGCTCCCACACCCATTCTCGTTCGCGATCAGGCTCACCCACACCTTCGGGCTCGCACTCGCACTCACGCTCTCACTCACACTCCGCGCATCGTCGTCGTAGTCGCTCTCGCTCCCACACACATTCGCGTTCCAACTCCCGCTCACGCTCAGCCAGTTCGCATTCTCGCTCGCACTCCAGGTCACGTACGCACTCGAAGTCGCGCTCCCGGTCCCGGTCGGGCACACGCAGTGAGGAGCGCGACATGCACGCAAATGCGCGCCGATGCGAAGCGGCCGATGCCAAGGAGGCGGAGATCGGGCGGCGAAAAACACAGCACGAGGGCGAAGCGTCGCCGGCTCGCGACGAAAAAGGCGTGCCACTGCCCAACTACTATCCGGGCGTGCAGGGTTGTCGTTCCGTGGAGGAGTTCCAGTGCCTCAATCGCATCGAGGAGGGCACCTACGGTGTCGTCTATCGAGCCAAGGACAAACGCACCAACGAAATTGTCGCATTGAAGCGACTCAAAATGGAAAAAGAGAAGGAGGGCTTTCCCATCACGTCGCTGCGCGAGATCAACACGCTGCTCAAGGGTCAGCACCCGAACATTGTGACGGTGCGCGAGATTGTCGTCGGCTCGAACATGGACAAGATTTTCATCGTGATGGACTACGTGGAGCACGACCTCAAATCGCTGATGGAAACAATGAAACATCGCAAGCAGTGCTTTCTGCCCGGCGAAGTGAAGTGCCTGACGCAACAGCTGCTGCGCGCCGTCGGCCACCTTCACGACAACTGGATACTGCACCGCGATCTAAAGACATCGAACCTGCTGCTGTCGCACAAAGGCATCCTCAAGGTTGGCGACTTTGGGCTGGCACGAGAGTACGGCTCGCCGCTGAAAAAGTACACATCGCTGGTGGTAACGCTTTGGTATCGTGCGCCCGAGTTACTACTTTGTTCACCCGAATATTCGACGCCCATTGACATCTGGTCGGTGGGATGTATATACGGAGAGTTTCTGCAGATGGCGCCCATGTTTCCAGGCAAAACTGAAATGGACGAGCTGAACAAGATCTTCAAGGTAAGTTGGTAGTGCGCAGTTCTTTTGAGAACATTTGGAGTGATAATTTGCTATAGGAAACGACATTTCAAGTTCTGGCTTTGTTGCAATATATTAAAATTTTTTTTTAATTATTCTTCAAACAATTTATATAATTTGTCATCCATTGTTTTTTACAGGAGCTCGGAACACCGAACGAAAAAATCTGGCCCGGCTACAAGGAGCTGCCCGCTTTCAAGAACATCATTAGCCAGAATTCGCAATTCGCCGAATATCCCATATCGAATTTGAAGAAACGTTTTAGCGATAAAACCAGCGAACTGGGCATTTCGCTGCTGCAGGGCCTGCTCACCTATGATCCGAAGCAAAGACTGACCGCAGACGCGGCGCTGAAGCACGCCTACTTCAAGGAGCTGCCGCTACCCATCGATCCGTCAATGTTTCCCACATGGCCAGCAAAGAGCGAGCTGGGCGCACGTAAGGCGCTGGCTTCTTCGCCGAAGCCGCCGTCGGGCGGCTCGCAGTTCAAGCAGCTGGGCCGCGACGACATCATCGCTGGCGGCGGCGGTGCAGCTAATGTGAGCGTCATAGGCAGCGGCAAAGTAGTATCGGGCATTATAACGGGCAACAAGAAGACCGCCGCCAACACTGGCTTCGTGCTTAACGCAGGGATCGAGCAGCGCCAGCTGGCCATGGGACCCGGCTTCAGTTTGAAGTTCTAATTGTCTTAAACTTTAATTGATTACGTACTGTGTGTGTTCAATTGTTATATAATTATTTGGATTTAAAACGCGCTTCATTATCTTGCTATAATTTTGCCATGTTTTCAACAACAATTTTCCACAATATTTCGTCTCGGGTGGTGCGATAGTTTTTCACAATTTCGGTTCTTACGTACCATATATTTTGCCAAATCATTTGTTCATTTAGTTCGTAAGCATGCACCTGGCACTCCCACCCACAGCTGCAACTGCTCAATGGCAACATTAAAAAATATCTGATGAGCGAAGAAGAGATAGTGCGGAGTTTCTTAAGCACTACTGAAATGTGAGCTTCAAATAAACCGATTACCCTCACACAACTGCAACGCTAAACGTACACAACTTAGCAAAGTAACACAAAAAATGTACAAAAATCACCAACATCTGAGAATCTTACAAAAAGGGATTTTTAGTTGCAACTCAAATGGAATTGGCAAAGTCGACCAATTTGCAAATTTTTAGTTGATAGTTTTATTAACAATTTTTAATTGCAAAATAATAGTAATAATAGAAAAACACTATCACAACCTATGTGCTAAGTATGAGAAAAAAAATCTATTTAATTTACATCTGCAAAAAAAAAACTACCTATAAAATAAATCTGGAACACCTCTTTTAGCAACATAAGTGTGAAAACAACTACAAAGAATGAAAATGCAGAAACCATATAAGAGAAATACAGACATAATTTTTAGAAAAAACAAATTGGTGTATTTCTTTCGTGTTTAACGTTAGGCGCTTCGTGGCTGCGTTCTTTGTGTAGAACACTGCTCACACTTTTTTAACATAAAGGTGAAGGTATTGAAATATTCTTCTTAATTTCCCCTTCCTCACTATCAAATTAGAGAATTGAATGTTATAAATAAAGCGCAGGTTTTTTCTTTTGTTCGTTTCGTTTTTTATAGAAATAAATTTTACGTCTTATTACCTACGAAAAAATGTTTTTGTGTCTACAATACAAACATCCATTATCCCATATAGTTCCATACACATTAAACAACTTGCAGCCACAAAAAAAATATTGGGAAAGTTACTGTTTTTACATAAAAGCTCTACCACTGCCGCCTCCACTTTACGTGGCCCACAGGTAGAAGTAGGTGCTCTGCCAATAAGGTATGTACTCGCGTAAGGGCGCCGCCACCAGCTTGATAACCGGCACATTGCCCGCCACAAAGCCCAGCACACGGTCCAGTCGCGAGCGCGTGTAGCGCTCATAGAATGGTGAGCGCGCCAGGTAGAGCAAAAGGTTGATGCAGCGTCGCGACAGCTCCAGCTTCTGCGCCTTGCTCATGTGCTGCCGATGCTGATGGTAAAGTCGAATGCTGACCACATCTAGCGTCAACGAAACCACGTACTGGGTCCAGCGCTTCTCGCCGAACAGACCCATAGCGGCCAAGTGCAGCAGCGGCTTGGCGATGTATAGATATTCGGCACGCAGCAGTGTTAGTGGCAGGCTAGACTGTTGCTCCACCAGTTCGCTGGGTATCTTGAAATCACGATATTGCAACGGCGGCGCGCCCTCCACCTTTCGCATCACACGTCGCGAACGTCGCAGCTGGAAGGTGTTGCTGTGCTCGGACGGAGGTACATGTCCGTTTGCCGGCTGCACCGGCTCCTCGACCATCATGCCATTGGCCACTGCCTTTTGCTGCTTAATCAGCGCGCGGCGATTGAGATTAGGCATTGCGGGTGTGGTGATGATCTGCTCGGTAGAGTGCTTGAGTATGAAGAAGCGGCCGGTTGTCTTTAGCAGCTGCACCAGCGCTACAAAAAGCCACCTGCCTTTGCTGCCAAACAACCGTTTCGCCGAAATCTCAATTAACACCTCGCAGTACTCCAGTGTGGTCACCATGACCTTTAGACGGTAGCAGTGTCGCTGCTGCTGCTGCTGTTTGCTCTGTCGTTCGTCGCATAAGAGGGCGCTGCTGCTGGTGCTAGCTGCGATGCTCAGACACTTTGTATTGCGCTGCTGGGCTCGATCGATTATGCGATCGTTATAGAGCACCAGCATGTTGGACATCGAGTAGACCAGCTCGGAAACCACATTGGAATCGGAAATACGTCCTGAAGATTAGCACCAGCCAGTTAGAGGAAAGATAAATTACTAATCGTTTACATACGCCTCACCAGACGCTCTTTTACACGTACCCGCTATGAAGTATGAGATCCACTTGGTGGTGGTTTCCAAATCGCACACCGTTTCCGGATTGGCGGCCACCCAAGTTTCGTACGATTTAATTAAACGCTTGACTTTGTCCATGATTTGTTGGATTTTCTCATGCAATTTGCCAATGCGGCCCCCACCTCGTAATCTTATCGTTCGAAAAGAAAGAAACTACTTTAGCGACTTTTTTCCCCACAACGAACATTACTTGTCAGTTTACATTAGCTGGACACAGTTTGACACGTGTTGGTGCGCATCGAATGCGCATTAAGATGTGTACAGTTTGGAACGCACTGTGCGTTGAAATGCGAGTGAGCGGCCAGAAATTTCTGGCTACAAAAATCACGTTTTTTTATGTCACAAGTAATATGCTGCAAAAGTTTAAAGAATTATCTTTTAATAGTGCCAGGAAATTTAACATTTTACAATTTTGAGAATTTCTCATTTGCAAAAATTATCATTAGCGTGGCAACATCATTTTTACGAACAACACTGCCTGTGTAGTTTTCCAGCTGTCAGTCGTTGCGCCCCACATGCCATTTTCCCGGCAATAGTCAAAGAGCGCAGTGTATTTCCCCAATCGCCGTTCATTGAATATATTTTTTTTGCCGACTGGCCTTTGCCATTGATAAGCCTTGTCAGCTTTCACTTTTATCAGTTAGTTTTGCGGCATAATAAATTAAAAGCGCAGGGAATCGGAGTTTCAAAAGTCAAATAAACGAAATTTTCAGTAAATGCCAAACGCGACCACGGAAAAGCCGAGATTTTCGCAAGTGTTCGACTGGTGCCCGGCTGAGGGGCACAAGCATTGCGCAACTCAGAAAAGAATACTGTGCCGAACTAGCCAGGGCCAGGAAACGTTGCGTTTTCCGCGTATTTGGTGAAAGAAAAATCAAAAAAATAGAAAACGATTCAATTGAGTGACAATGAAAAAGCGTGTGACGGCCGGTTCGCGCGGCAGTACGCCGGATGATAGTGATGGCAGTGTCAGTGAAGCGAACGACAACAGCAACAGCATTAAAGCTACCTCTATCCGGTCGGGCGCTGCCAGTGCGCCCACCACGCCCACCAAATCCAAAGCGCGCACTGCAACCGGCAGCAGCGGCAAGGAGAAGGAGCGGACGCTCGATGAAATTGCCGAAACGTTCGTTATAGTGAATGAGCGTCCTGTCGATGACATATCGCTTGATTTCTTCTACAAGCCGCACACCATCACGCTGCTCGCGATATCGGTGCTGTCGGTGATGTACTTTGCATTTGTGCGGTGAGTAATAAATGCAATGTGAATCTCGCAATGTTTCCGAAACCCTTTGCCGGATTGTAAATTGGTCGCCGCCGAGTCATTGTTCTTCAAAGAAAATGTTTTTTTTCTGCTGGTAAGGAAATTGAGCGCTGCGTAATGTGGCGACAACACGAAATGTAATGCCACTTACTACCTTAGGTGGAAAGCAATCAAAACAAACGGCAAACATATAAAAAAAGCACAAATTGTAGTTAAAAAAAAACTGCATACATTGCGCAGCTGCCATATCCTAGCGTACTTTTTTTCCTGTTGACCCCCTGTGCACCGAGCTGCGTGCCGACAACTGCTCCCGTTCCACTTCCAAGGCAAAGCATGTTGCTTGGACAGAAAACGCTTGTTTACCACACATGCAGTTTCGCAAAGCACAGCCAGCAGTCATCGTCGTGTTCGTGGCGCTGGTCATCAACATTTTAACAACGCGTCAAAGCACTGGCAATAGAATCTTCTACCGCCTCCAACAGCTACGAAAAGTGCTTCCAAAAAGGCCGGAAAATTACACGGAACAGCTCTAATTTGTAGCAAGCAAGAACACATTTTTTTTAGTCCATACAAGCAATAACATTTTTTGTTATGCAAGCGACAGTGCCATAGAATCGGTGTTTCAAGAATGCAGCCTAAAGTTGCATGCAAGTGAATTGAAATAATTCTCTTCCAAAGGAGCAGCTCAAACCCGGCGCTGGTTATGCGCCTGCACAGCGCCCAAACGTTGCTGAAATGGATGCGTAAGTGCTTGAATAATGAAAAACTGAAAGACCGCATACAAATTACGGAATCGAGGCGGCCCGCTCGGGCTGCGTATTGATTAAACAACAGCAGTGTCGACAGTTGTGGGCGAAAGAAATTGAAATACCAAACAACAAATAGTCAAGAAAACATCCTAGTACAAAATAGTGAAAAGTATACCAATGCAGTTGAGAGGCGTGACAGGCGCCCAACTCAGTGTGTTAGCCTCATCGCATTTGATCCGTAACTGTGCCCGCCGCTGCACCTCCAGCCAGCTCGGTTGAAGTATACGTTTGCGCTTGCCTGCCGTTTGATTGTTAATTTCACAGTCTCCTCATACTCGGCTGCCGTTGCATGTCGTGTCATATTTTCTGTCCGCTACTCATGTCGCCGTCCTGCCATTATTTATTTTACATGCCTTACATGCCCGCTGTTCGTATTCCAGCGCTGCATCGAAGGCGCCTTTTGTGCGTAACCGCAGTTGCACGTGGTGCGGGCTATGCTTCGCTTGCTTTCGCTATTGTTTGGCTCATTGCCAGACTGCAGTAGTTGTATCTCCAATTCGAGCGAGTTTTTGCATTGGTTGCAGCAATTACAATTCCAAAATGGTGTAAAGGTCGCAAGCAAGTGCGGAAAATCACAGTTTTCCGCAGGCGCTAAAAACCGGTCACACATGTTATTGGAATCTAAAGTGGATTTGTATACAAATACAACAAAACTATAGTTTTCCAATTGTGTCTGTATGTGCATTTGTTCAATTTTTTGATTTTTAAAGGGTGTGCACATTAAAATCGGGACACTTGTTTTCTGATATAAAAATGAAACGAAGTAATCTAGAATTTGTTTACAATTTATTTCTACTCTTCGGCTTTTAAGGTATGATATAGTCCCGATTTTTTTCTATTTTTTTCCTCCGTATGCCACATACCGCACTTTTCCTCGGAGTCCTGCCATAAATTTTTGCACGAAACTTTCGCTCACCTTTTTAGACCCCCACAGCCACTTCCTTTGGAACTCTTCTTCTGCCGATACCCTCGCATCACTCTTCTTTAAAATGCCTGTAACTATCGACCACTAGTTTTCGATAGGGCGGAGTTCCGGGCTGTTAGGCGGATCACACTCGCGCTGTAGATATTCCATCCCATATGGAGAATATTCTCTTCATACCACTACAAAGTTTCCCTGGAGTAGTGGCAAGTGCCCAAGTCAGGCCAAAACAACGGTTTTGATGTGTGGCGACAAATGAGAGGCAGCAGTCTCTTTTCGTAGCATTCTTCCCGGTAAATATTGCCATTCACTGTACCAACTGTTACAAAAGGGTTTGTTTTAAAACCGCACGAACAGATGGCTTGCCAAACCATGGTCTTCTTTCGGAATTCTGCCCTTGATTTAACCTTGTATTGATCAGCAACATCTTGGCGATTCGTGGTTGTGTAGAAATCTTGCCCAGCTAAAAATGTAAAGTTGTTGAAGCAATATGTTTCATCATCCGTGATCACACTACTGAATTTCGTTAGCAAATTTTCTAGGTCAGATTTCGTTTCGCGTCCCGATCTGGTACTTTTGAGCCTTGTAACTCTTCAAGCTTGCTCGCCTCTTGACTTTCTGGACGGATGATGACGATTTCTTCACGATTCAAGCCCCCAAACGAATTGACTTTCGCGGATTTTTTTTAAATGCGGCAATCACTTTCTTCGTACGTCTAACATTCTTCTGGCCATGGTCACAACCACTACCCGCCTTACGATCAACCCTCAGCTTTTCATTACAATTTTTCAACACTTTACTGCATGTCGATGGTGCAAAATTTAGCTTTTTTGTAATTCGGCGTATACTGAGGTTGGGATTCGTAGTGTGTACGTGCAAGATAAGTTTTCGACGTTCGTATTCGTTTGCCATTTTCTTACTTATAAAACGGGTTTTGCAAATTTTTTTAAATTGAATATTGAAAACCAAGTCATGGAGTACTTACGTCTAAAATTTTACTTTTCAAAGAGTTTTATTATCAGAGATACAGGGGTTTTAAAGTGTCCCGATTTTGGTATGCACACCCTTTATTTTAGTAGCTTTCCTCAAAACATTCTAGTGATTATATTTAATTAGTTCCTCTTCATTAAGCCAAGCTCAACCACTTGCTTAAGTACATCAACAATTGTCGCAAGCATTTACCTCACTGCAGCGTGCACCGTAGTGCAAAATTATCAAGCGCCATAAATTCGATTATCACATAAACCATCATAGACCGAGCGCCGCTTATCAGTCCGCGCTGCAACTACACATAACATTTCCCTGTTTCAGTCCGCGTCCACCGCTGTGAAACAGCATTGTCGCACTTCCATTTGCGCTGAGGTGGCTGACCTTTAAAGCAAATATCTCCCAAGACAAGTGCCAAGTGTTGACGATCGTCACTCAGTTCCTCTGTCCAAGGCGAATCAATCAAAAAATACAGAATCGCATTGATTTTCTGGACTCTGGCCGACTGCCAAAATAGTATACTCTCGTCTTCTACATCTGAAGATTATGTGCTTTCCAAATTTGACAACTTTAAAGCTGTTTTCCAAAATTCTTACCAGTGTACTGCTATCTCGCGTCTTTAATTGTTAGTGTGCTGCGAACGCCACGTAATTAAAATATACGCGTACTACTTTTATATAATAAACTGTGTCAAATTGTATTTGCTGTTTTGTTACTGTAATACGTATATATGTGTCGCCCACATATCTCGCTGGATGCACGTGAGCGCAAGTGAATGGAAGAGAAGATTTGAAAGTAGCGAGATTGTTTTACATAATAATGTCATATATAGAAGCTTCCATTATTCAATAAAATCATCTCATTGTAACATCAAAACAATATTGAATAATTTTATAGAACAGAATACTCAAATATTCTATTCTAACTATTGCAAGTCTTCACGCAACATCAAAAAATATCTACAAAACAAGCAATTGAAATTGTATTGTCTTGGCTTTTGTCAGCTGATCACAGCTCCGATTGTTCCCCTGAGACCTCATTGCGTCATTAGTAAACAATTTAACATACAAAAGGGTTACTAGGCTAACAAAGTGGAGCCACCACAAAAAAATTGAATTAGAATGATCGAAACTCTTATCTCGTTGCCAATGTGCACTGGGCGTTCTTTTGTCGCGTCAAATCAGCGTATTGACACAGTTTCTTGTCATCTCTTTTGCCGTCAACTCAACCCGGATATTCGCCCGTCAGCACAACAAAAATTCTTATCAATGCATTTACGAAACAAAAACTTTCAATAAGCAATTCATTAAATTTTGTTTACACTAATCAACAAAAAAAATATAGAGACATGCTAGCCCACAGGCAGACCACGTCAGTCAGGCGATGGCGTTTCGTCACACACCGATAAGGGTCGCACGCGGCGTAGTGATTTGCCGCTGATAATGTTTGAGCACCCAAAAGCCGGCTTCTGCCGTCTTCTTCTACTAGAAGTATTACATATGGCCGTAGCGTACTTTGGACATGCTGCGCGACAGCCAACGAAACTACTCTCTCTTTTCGTTGATCGTACGATATTGTTGATATAATTGGTTTGCGATAATTTCAGCAATGGAAACTTTCGTGGCAACTTTGATGTGACTTTGTGATTTTGCTGGGGGTTAATGCCTTATTATCGCATTTTTGTTGTTGCTGATAAGTGTTTTCGGCATATTTTATTAAATTTCTTCAATGTGGTTAAGACTCCCAGTCAGCCTCAGCTTTCGTTCAAACCTACTAAAGATTCTGATCAATCCTGGTCTCAGTGCAACATACCCCCTTATCAATTCTATTCTATTCTAAAGATTCTGTAAAATTAGTTTGCAACAACAATTTTTAACAAAAATATGCAAAATATGCTCGAAAACTATTTTGGTAGAGTAAATTGACTATTAAATATATATTGTTTTTGACAATTTTGAAGTTGTTTTATAAACTATTAGAAATAATGAAAATCATTTTGCTTTTTTGTCCCCTGTTCATATGTTAGTTCATGATGAAATAAACAAGGTGAAGCGAGTAGCTGACAGTTTTGTCAACCCATACCCTTATTTTGAAACATAGCAATTGACAACCAATTTTGCTTTGACATTGAGAGAAGATTTTTAACCCCAATCAAAACGTAAAATCGAAAATATTGTGTTTAAAAATTTTCATTTGTAAAATACGCGTTTAACTTCTTCTTCTAAAGTAAGAGAGTCAAGAGTTTTAATTTTCTTTCTGTAAATGAATTTGTTTCACATATTGTTATGTTTTTTTACATGTTTTACATAAATGTTAATCGTTTTTTAGTAAAGCATGTTACGTTGTGCTACGACATACATATTTATTTTTGGTTTCATATTTCTTTATTATTCAATACCAATAATTATGCAGCGTGGGGACCTGCCACCACGGCAACGAATCGGCATAATCTTACCTACAACGCACTACAATAATAATGAAATTGATTTTTTGATACACCAGGCTTAAGTGGGTTAATGCCAAGAAAGAAGAAGACTTTCATGTTTTGAGAGAATTTATTTTGAAAACGTCAGTTTTTCAAAAGCTCTCTTGTCAAAATAAGGGTATGTCATCTACTCGCTTCACCTTGTTTATTTCATCATGATGTTAGTTTATCGTTTTTTATTAACCACTCAAATAATTTTCAAACAATTGCTTCCAACTCACAGAGTTCTGGAAACAACGGCAATTGTGCGCCCCTCTGCGATGTTATTAATTTATCATGTTTGCATTTTCTATAAATTCAAAAGCATTTCAAAAAGCTGCGGCACATTTTTCACTCAAATGTACTTCAGATTCTTCGAAAATTTATTTACAAATTATCGAATATTCAGCAGCAAAATAATATCCTTGTTGTTCTTCTTCTTAATCTTCTTGACAGGGATGAGGGCAATTTCGAGGACAACATTTGGGCTGGCATTCTGTGTGTCATATTTTTCTTTCTAATCATCTCGGTGCTAGCATTTCCCAATGGTCCCTTCACCCGCCCGCATCCGGCTGTTTGGCGCATACTGTTCGGCTGCTCGGTGCTTTACTTGTTGGCGCTGCAATTTTTCATGTTTCAAAACTACAAAACCATCATGAACATATTCTACTGGCTTGATCCGGAGCTGCGCGATTTTCACATAAACATGGACAAGGTAGGTCGAACAACTACTGTGTTGAATGCGCTCAGTTCAGTTTTGTTTTCGCAGGAATATGGCGTCAACTGCTCGGACGTGTCCATTGAGCGAATCAAGGGCCACTTGGATGTCTTTGCGTGGGGCCACTTCCTCGGCTGGGCCTTCAAGGCGATACTCATACGCCACGCGGGCATACTGTGGGCCATATCGGTGATGTGGGAAATCACGGAAATTGCATTTGCCCATCTGCTGCCGAACTTTATCGAGTGCTGGTGGGACGCCCTGATACTCGATGTGATCATTTGCAATGGCCTAGGCATCTGGGTGGGCCTGAAGATCTGCAAAATACTCGAGATGCGCGAATACAAGTGGGCCAGCATTAAGAACATATCCACCACAAGTGGAAAAATCAAGCGCGCCGTGCTGCAATTCACACCCGAGAGTTTCACTTCGATACGGTGGCTGGACCCGAAGTCGACGGCTATGCGTTATGCCGCAGTCTGCCAGCTGGTAATCTTCTGGCAGGTGCGTTGAACGATGGTTGTCCAAGTGTTGCTTTTAATACTTACCCATGTATCGCTTGCAGGTGACCGAACTGAACACCTTCTTCCTGAAGCACATATTCGAAATGCCGCCCGGCCACTACATCGTCATAGTACGCCTGATTTTCGTCGGCCTGTTTGTGGCGCCGTCCGTGCGGTACGTGCATAAATTGTGACTTATCTGCACTTTGGCGCCACGGAAAGCACTTAATTGTTTCGAAATTTTCCCAATTCAGGCAATACTACACCTATGTGACGGATAGCCGCTGCAAGCGTGTCGGCACGCAATGCTGGGTATATGGCGCCATCATGGTATCGGAGGCCATACTCTGCATCAAGAACGGCAAGGACCTGTTCGAACGCACACAGGCCATTAACATTGTTATTTGGCTGACGGTACAGGTCATCATATCGGTGGCCTTCGTGTACTGTTGCGTGCTGTGGCAGGTGAGTCAAGACACTCGGCGGCCAGACTTCAGTGTCATATTCACGCCCGCCCCATCGTTCTTTCGGCTCTTTTTAGCGCACGCAGGACAAGCGCAAAGCTGCAGTGGCTAGTTCGCCGAACAAGAAACAAAGCAGCGACAATGTGAATGCTGCAATGAAGGGCGGCGACTCGAAAGGTGCGTGCGTTTTATTGCAATTGACGCTGATTTTAATTTGGTTTTTACTTTTTCGTTAAACTTGTTTCTACTACGCGTGTGTCTAATTCGTTCGTCTAACTCTGTTATGTGTGGCGTTTAATTTTTAGCTCTACACAAATTGACCACCTACAAAATTTATAATTTTGGTCTACTACAAAATTGGTAAAATGGAAATGCTTTACACTTAAATTTGCCTCACTGTCCCAATCCTAGTTGACGGAGTTTTGCTTAAGTTTTCTTCATTGTATCGCCAGATTTTGTTTGCATCTCAAGCTCATTCTTGCACTGCCTTCAATGTTTGTACTTACATATTTGTTTATCTTCTTTCGTTTTTCCGCGATTCGATGCAGGTGTCATCTATTATGTGCACCCGAAACTGTTTGCACATGCACAAGCTAAATTGCATAGGCCGCTTAGTACGACGGTTAATATTGAGAACGCACCTTACGATATAAAGATAAAAATTGTGTAATCCCGAACATGAACTCTAACAAGAATAATACAATAACCGCTGTAATATTTGTAACTTTGGTCGATTACATTTAATTGAGAATCAAATGTCGCCATTTGATTTAACGCAATATTGTAATTTATTGTTAATAATACTTATGGCCAAAGCTTCTCCGCTGCAGTTCATATTTTCTTTAATGTTGTATGCTTTTATGTTATTCATACCTGTTAAAAGAATATTTTTTGAGGTATACGATTATCTCCTGAGGACACCTGACGCTACCAATTTGTGTTCCCTCGAACTTATTTGAACTTCCAGCTCAAAGCGTCATCAGTTTCATAACATCCTGCTTCATTTCACTTTCATATCTGCCATTTGTATTCGATTTTCTTCTTCACTTCACTTACGTGTGTTACCTAGTTCTACTTGTGTTTATTGTTTTGCGCCCGCCCCCTCTACCCGTCTATTGCTGTTGTCCTATTTCGTTTATAATTTCGTAATAATTTCGTTTCGTTTGTTTGTATTTTCTTTTGCAGGAAAACAATCACCAAAAAAATCGCCAAAACATCACGTAAAGAAAATTGAATAAAATGTAAAGACAAAATATTGAAAAACAAGAAACATCTCCCTCTCCCTTAAAATTTGCTAATTGTAAACTGACAAAGCAAAAAATCAAAAAAAACAAAAATGGAAACGTACGCTAATTTATTTTATATTAAATATAGAGCAATAATATACAATATTATTTGTATGTACTGATTAAAGTAATTGTAATTAAACAAAGCAAAAAATATACTAAATATTATATACAACAAGCAAAAAATGTCAACACAAACAACCAGAGAACAATGACAAGCTCCACTGAACATGTCCGGCCCAGCCGCTTGAATTTCGTTTCTGCCTGTAAAAAAAACAGCCGAAACTCTTACAACCAAACACAGTGCATGGCATATTCGAACATATCTTCGAACTATGGAAAAGCATATGTAGCTTAAGCAGAAATTTATATTTTAGTAGAAATTTCATTCGTTCAGACAAACATTTTAGTTAGGCTTAAACAATATGTGGAAAGTAATGGAGTTTCGTAAAATGAAAAATTCACACACTATGCATTAGCTTTAAGCGACTAAATTTATAAGTAAAAAGCAAAAATTGAAAAAATTTCTTCCCCACTTCATCCTATATTTACACAGTCTAAGAATGCCAAAAATCGAGCGCCGAGCAAGAAATTGTGTTAATTCGTGTACCGCGGCCTCACCTAGAAACCGTCGCTTACTCCCGCCGAGGGCAACTGAGCAGCACTGAGAGCAGCAGTTATGGCAGCAGCAACGTGCGGTCTTTCATATATTATGAAATGTGCACTGCCGCCGACAAATGTACTTTTCGATGAATTACTTTTTTAAATATGTTTTTAAGTGTTGCGTAAGTATTTTTCTAGTGCTAGTCTTAAGACATTGTTTTCGTGCGGTCTGATTTCGTGATGCGTGTAATTTGTTAAACTATGCAAATAAATGAGTGCAGAAAAGTGTAAATGAACGTGTTTTTCGTTTGTATAATTAAATATTTTATTGTTTTATATTTTCTTGCAGCATTTTATATAGGTACATATATCAAAAATATACATGTATAGAGTTGTTCATTGAATACAATTGAAATATCAGTAAAGGTTTGTTAAAATTTTTTGTGTAAACGATGGCTAGGTGCGAAAATATTTGGAAAAATGCGATTCCTTAGCAATGCAATAGCAAATTTGTTAACTTAATTAACTTAAGTTATTTTTTTTGCATTTTAGTTTTACTTGTTGCAGCTTACTAGTCTAGAAAAAAATTGATTAACCCGACATATTTAACTTTCAACAATCGTAGAGCAATGTGCGGTAAGTTGCGTTCGAGTTCACGACTACCCAAAAGAGCGCTTGAACGGAATTATACTACACCACTTCAGTAATAATTCTATGGACAAAGTTGTGCTAGATGATTTCGTGGTACATAATACAAGAAAAAGTGGGCAGATGTAAAAGGCGAAGAATTAACTTAAAATTAATTGAAATGTTAGTGCATTACAACAAATACTCTGATTCATACAAAATACGCACGAAATGAAAATAACAGAGAGTTGCAGGAAGGTACGGCCAGCAGACAGTTCAGACGTCCAGACAAGCGGAGACGGTTTTCCTGACCGCATCGCGCGCATACGGTATGTAGGACAGCGAATACCAGGTCATTGCCAGCGACTGAATGATGATGAATATTAGAGTGAGGCCGGCTTTATGGAGCTGCATACAATCGAATTGTGATCCTTAATAATAATATAAACGATTTCTAAACCATCCTAACTTACCACTACGGCCGCTATGAATGTCATCACAATGGACACAATAACAATGCAAGTAGCTATGAGGCGTGTTGATGAGAACATCTTTTTGATTTGGTTAATAGGGCCCATGAGAAAGCAGGTACTAAAAATGCAAGTAAAATAGACAAATTAGATCGGATAAGACTTAGTAGCTGAGCGTAGCGTATGTAGTACCTTGCCATGGATATCACATTTCCCAGCGTATAGAAAACCGCAAAGACGACAATGCCTCTATGCAAAAACAGCGCCAGCGCACCCAGAAACGACATCAAAAGGCCCACAACGAAGCAAATACAAAAACCTTTGATGCGTGTCGACCAACTCAGCGTGGACATATCATTGATCTGTAGGGTCAAGAATAAAAACAATTTCATTTTAAATAAGTGGTAATGGCATTGTACGAAAACAATGTAATTCGTGATGAATTTCTGTGTCGATATGGAGGACGCTCATGGTGCCTTATGATGGCACTGATATGGTTTCTGAGGTTACTGTACCACCATACAGGGCACATATGTACATACATACTTTCTAACGATCAATTTCGTATATGAATAGTTGTAGCTACATATATTATTCATATAGGCTAGAAATCTTAACAAGTCCATTACTACATACGCCCCCACATTCAATAGTTATCTCCTACAATAATAAACTGTATGCAATTCTATTCGCAGCCACTTGTTGAGTCAGCAACAGTTTAGTCGCTGTCGCAGCTGTGCTTCTAGTTTTTTATGCTGCCAGCATTTGTCGCATATGTCATTGCAGTTATTAGTATCTTTAAGTAAATTTTAGCACATTGTGACGGCACCACAGCACAAGACTTCCAATTCTTTGAAACCGAAGGAGAATGCCCTCCATTTTCGACTTAGCTGGCGCATACCTGCGTGATAATGCTGCTCTCCTCCTCCGGCGTCGAGTCGTTGCCATTCAAAACACGTCGCAGCTTATCCATAACGCAAGTTCTTTTATTTGCCTAATTTATTTTGGCGGAAAATGTTAAAACAATCCGTCGGGAACGTACAACGCGCAGAAAACTTGAAAATTCCGACAAGTTACAACAAAACACAGAAATGATGCAAACCAATGTGTGAACTGTCAAAATGGAATTCCCAGCCAGGGCGGCTGTGCTGAAAAAATAGTAGGGTTGCAATTTAAACTAACTTCATACAGATAACTCTTTTCAAACAGTTTTTTTTTCTTATTTCTGTGTAACCATCAGTGCTGCTAGAAACCATTGCACCACTACTAAAAATGGAACAAGTGCAGAATAGCGTACCCTCCTGAAAAAAAAAATAAAAAATTTGGCTGTATAGAGCTTAGTTTTGTGAATGTAACAAACTAAAAATTGTTCCTGGGAAACGCCTACGAAAGGCGTGGCACGGTGTCAAAGTTCAAAACTTTTATCATAAAAACTCAGTCAATTTTCTATCGATTTATTCAATATGGGTTAAACGAAAGGTCTTTTTCATACCTTCATTTTGATGTACCACAATATATACTTTATACGTACGAGTATAAAATTATAAGCAAAAAATTATTTTTTTTTTATAAAATTTACAAAACCCGATTTTTTTCTCGAAAAATCTCGTTATTAAGATACAAAAAAATGTACACTATATTATAGCGTGTAGAATTCTCTTTTCAATGAAATATAAAAACATACAGTTTTGTTTTTTTCAATGCGTGTTTTAGTTAAATATCGCGCCTAAGCAAAGAATTTCTGCATTCAAGTACCTTTTGTGTGGCCGGCCTTCGGCCGGGGCGCTTGAAAAATAACCCTCATGGGAGTCACCACCACATCAGGCAACAGTCAGGTGTGCACAATATGGAAATATAAAAACTTTGAACCTCGATATCTCGAAAACGAAGCGAGATATCGAAAAATTTTATTCATCATTTTCGATTTATTTTCGGTCAATCTATCTAAAAAGATCATAAACAAATGGCGGCGCCACGGAAACCGTAGAATCCCCTTGCAGGCAGATTCTTTTAACTCAATATAAATTTAAATATAAAAACAAAAACAAAAAAAGTTCAAATGTTCTATATTTCATTGTAAAGGGAATTCCGTAGAGAATATATGGTAACAAATTTATTATATCTTTATTTTGTTTTTTGTTCGAGAAAAAAATCGGGTTTTGTAAATTTAATATAAAAAAAAGTTTTTGCTTATAATTTTTTACTCGTACATATAAAGTATATAATGTGGTACACCAAAATAAAGGTATGAAAAAGACCTTTCGTTTGATACCCATATCATATAAATCGATTGAAAATTGCATGAGTTATTTTGATAAAAGTTTTGAACTTTGACCCCGTGCCACGCCTTTTGTAGGCATTTCCCAGGCAAAATTTTTAGTTTGTTAGACTCAGGAGCGAAACTTCTTTGTATAAGTATACTTATTAATTTTTTTCACGAGGGTACGCTATTCTGCACTTAAGCCCTAAAAATTGAATATACATCTGACTTTTCAAATTGGTTTTACTTTTCAATATGAATGTTTATGTAATCAAATTCAATAAATATTTTTATTGACAATAAGATAGATGAAATATTTTTCGAAAGCTCCTGGCAGTGCTGTGGCTGACCATGCCAGAAACAGCTGTTCGCCTTTTTGTTTTGTTTCTTGGATCAGCAAAAAAAACGACTAGGAAAATGTTGGTAATACGAAATTTGCGAATTTTAACAAAAGTAACACAAAATTATGTGAAAACCACAAACTACGCTCACAACAAGCGAGAATTACGTCGTTTGCCAAAGCCGCACACAGAATTCCAAGCAGTGAGTCTTCCGTCCACCGAGCAGCAGCAACCGCATATTTCGGAGCCATCACCGTCCGAAGCCCGGCAATCAACAGCAACCAGTATTGAACAGATCCGAACCGAAGGCGACCACCTCCCCAGTGTCGGCACACCGCAGCGCGAATATGTGCCCACCTTCAATCTGGCCGCCTATGTCGAGAAGTCACCCACACTGCAGCAGCTCGTGCAGCTGGGCGTCAATCTGCACAGCATAGAACGGCGCAAAGGACTAGCCGAGTTTGTGTTGCGTCTCCAATTCGATGAGAATGTCAAGCCATACTTGCTATTACTGCAGGATCAGGGCGTGCCGGTGGAGGCTTATGGCGAGCTAATCACCAAAAACCCGCTGCTCTTCAAGGTTGACATGGACGATCTGCAAACGCGCGTCAACTACTTGGAGGCGAAGAAATTCACCCCCAAGCAGCGACAACGCATCCTTACACTGAACCCTTTTTGGCTGATGTTCTCTACGCGTCGCATCGACCGCCGTTTGGGTCATTTCCAAAAAGAGTTCCGCCTGAACGGTGACGATGTTCGATTCTTGACAGCCAAGCAGCCGCGTTTGATTACTTACAACATGGAACACATACGAAAGGCAACGTTCTGTATACGCGAGGAAATGGGCTTCGATGAGGACGAGATCAAGTGTCTGCTGTTGAGCAAGCCGCGACTGTGGATGATGGGTGGGTGGGCAGAATGCGTATGGTTACAATTTAAGAATCGACTGACATTAAGCGATTTGTACTTTTCAGCGTCCGATGAATTGGTCGAGCGGTTTGCCTATGCACACACGCAGATGAAACTGACGCATGACATGCTCATACAGTTCCCAGAGGTGTTGACATCGCGCGAGTTTCGTCTCCGACAGAGGCACGAGTTTCTGAAAATGCTTGGGCGCGCTCAGTACAATCCCGACAAGGATTTGTATATATCACCCAGAATGGTGGTGGCAGGCACCGACTATCAGTTTGTAAAACATGTGGCTAAGAGCGACATGCAGACGTACGAAATGTTCCTCAAGACACGGTAGTGCAAATATGAAAATAGTGTAAAATTTGTAATCGTATTGGTTAAAGTGCTTTAATAAAGTTGAGTAGATATTTAAATGGTTATTTAATCATTTATTTTATTTGTTATTATTATATGACTTCTTCAAAAAGTTCTTAATATTTATTGTAATGAATATTATTTGATTAAAGATATGCTTTTCCTGCCCCACTCACAACCCAATGCACAAAAAATAACAAATATTTTTCACTTCGTTTTATCTTTTTTAAACTTTTTTTTATTGCATTTTCAACTTTTTTTCCAGTTTTCGTTTAGTTTATCAAAAAGATCTATAATTATGCATACAATATATGTAGTTATATTTATATGTAGGTATATATAATTTATAAATTTACGATATTTCATTTAGTTTTATTTATATTCAAATTTTGTATTTAAAGTAAAATTAAACATTTTTGATTTGCAAAAAAAAACAAAGTCGAAAGTGGCATGTGGCGCCGTGTTCTTTGCTTCGTTTTGCACTACAAACTAAGAAAATAAAAAAAAACGGGGATCGTGTTTCTACAGAGCGAGTTGGGAAGCCAAAACGCATTCAAATTAAAAACGTTTACGGAAACCAATAGGAGAAATATTAGGCAGCGCTCAACGAGCGAATTCGGGCGTATTTTAATTGCTGTGAAATTTTCGCCTCAGAATTCGAAAATGAAAACGAACAAGTGAAGGGACTAAAGTCTGCCGCTTCCTTTCATCCTCCGCTGCAGTTGTTTCTTTTCTACTAAAGTACGTACACTTAAGTGTTACATATGTTTCTTTAATATATATTAAGATATTCTTTTTTAGTATAAAATGTATTTCGTAATTTTAAGAAAACGTACAAAACACTTGCTGCGTATGCGAAAAGAGACGAAATCAAAAAGTTAGCGCAGATAAAGTTGGAGGTATAGAAGGGATTGAAAACCTGAGCCCACGTCTAATTGCAATTGTAATTGGGGACCGATACTTGCTACTCTCGAATACATAAAATTCAAAGTTAGTTTTCATTTAAAGTTCTTCCTTCACATTTGATTATCATTGTTATCAGCGTCGTTTACATCGTCACATACAATAAATACGTCTACTGTATATTTATACGTAAAAAATGAAATATTCAATCTTTCAGTCCTTCGACGGTTGCTGCTGGGTTTTTGACCCAGCGTCACACTTGCCAGCAACTTTCATGTGTGTGTATTTTGTATGCAAATATTTCAGTTTTTATGTTAAGTAAAAAATCAATGTATATTCAATGTGTGTGTGCTCCTTTTGCTGCTATTTCCTGCTACGGCCACCGGAGCTTCTGCTCTCTATTCCTGCTTGTTCCTTACTAAAAATAATAAAACCGCGCTTTCTTCGTTTTAATTCAAATTAAAAAAAGAAAAATAGTAAAAATCACGCCTAATATTTTGTTCAGTCAATAACGACTCGGGTCAAGAGTATGCCACGTTTGCTGAGCCACAAGCTGCAAAGAAACAAATATATCAATTCAAATACAATTCGCAGACATTACTTGGCTATTTTGTTAGGTAGGAGAGGAATAAAAAAAAAACAATACTAATTTCAATACACACCCTAAGCCAGCGCCCAGCAGCAACGACAGCACATTCGACAAGATGAGCGAATAGAGAATTTCTCTGGAGAAAAGCGAGTTCTTTCCAAGACGCGTTAGACGTATGGAGTAGCCAGCGCCCTTCTTCTTCTGAGGATGTTCGAATTTCCAATCTCTGCACAAATTACAAACCAATCGATTAAATCAAAGTGATGAGTTGTGTACGAAAGTCTTATTTTGCGACATACTTTGGTGGTTGTTGATCAGGTCGACTGTTCCATTCGTCCAGCCAATCGGTGTCTTTGTGACTATCGCCTTCCTGAAAGCATTGGAGCAAGTAGAAAAAACTAGTGTTAGTAGGCTGTCGCTGCATCGAATCGCTACCTTTGCGCACTAACCTTATTCCAGTAGTTGATGTAGACGTGTTTCAGGTCCTCGTCTGGAGTGAGTTCGGTATTCGGACTGTTTGGTGGTGACTTTGGGCTGCCAATGAAAATTGTTTACATAGTTTTGTGCGACAATCAATACTACTCGTCGAGGCAATTACCTGTCGCGCGGTGTGTCGCGCCTGGAGCTGGCCAACGAGACTACTCGACTCGAGTGATTCGATTCGCGTTGCGCCTCGCGCAGCAAACGCAAATACTCTTCGCCGTTTGCGAAGGGCAATGGGGTGATTCTGTCGGGACTCTTGACGCCAGCCATAGTTGCAGCGCTGCTCAGCTCAATCCACGACTCTGCAATTGCAAGCAAACACAAAAACAAGTTATTGATCGCTGCAATTTACTGCTAATAATGTTTACTTCTACGAGGAAAACTGGAATTTACAACTCCAACGGACAAGGCAACGCAGGCGACTGCACTGACTTCAGATTTCTAGTACATCCGTGACTCAAGTGGCTTTAGAGTTTCGTAAACAAACAAAGCAAAAGGCAATGAGTAATGTTTACGCAAGTACAGAGCCAAACGAACGAGCGACAACAAAGCCACTCACACAAAGAAGACAGACATGGAAATGCACTCAATTTAAATTTCACAAAAGACGCAAAACACAACTAACTCGGACGAGGCGTAATAACAAATGGGAAAACAAAAACGATAATATAATAACAGCAAAAACAACAACAAGAACAGTACATTTGTGCTCCCACTCTATGCGGAGACAACAAACTGCAGCACAAATATAATAAAATAAAAGATAATTAAAACCAGAGGTGCGCAGCCATCGCGAATGGAAGGAAATTTGAAAACAATGGCAAAAATGAATGTCCAATTATGAAAATATAAAAGCGAAAACCCAACCACACTGGTTTGCTGGTCAACCGACGCTGGCGGTCAAGCACCTTCGACACCGCCGTAGGGGTGGCCAGGCAGCGGCCGCTGATAAGGCGCCGGCCCTAAATGTCACCGATATGGCACAGCAGCCCGTGGACAGAAGCGAGCAACGTTGAATTGCGTGTAGCGTGCATGTCCGAATACGAGCAACGCCGCGCTGCGCCTCGCTCTCCATTTATTTGTGATTCTAATTCAATTGCCGCTGTTGTCAGACTGAAAATTAAACGCGAAAATTTGCAGGTTTCTTTGTTGGCACAAATTGCGTCGCCGCTGGACGTTCGCGTTGTCAAAGTTCACTTTAGTTCACATGACACGCTGCGCGTCAGCGTGCGCCTTATTAATGATTAGCACCTTGCGCCAACGGCCATTTGTAAAGCTAGTAATTGTGGAATTTTTTTGTTATTGAAGATAAAAGCGGGTTTAATGAACGGAAAGCGGTGTTGTTGTTCAGAGAAACGTTTGAAAGACAGGAAGAGTCTGTTGAAATAAATTGAGAGTAGTGCAGAGTGAACCCTGTAGGAAAGAAGTAGTCAGTTGGCAAAAGTAACTAATTTTAAACTAATTATTTGACAACTAATTTGTAACTGATTGAAAAATCATGCATTGCTACACAGTTCACGAACGCATGCGCCGTCTTCGTTGCGTTGTTCGTACAAACGACAAGTCGCCAATGGCGCCTGCGCGATGAAAAAAAAATTGCCTATTGTTTGAAAATTTATATTTTCTGGGTTCGCGTTTTCGATCCTTAGAATTTGTAAGTGAATCCAATGGGTTGGCAACATAAAGGACGCCATATCGTGTTTATTCGTCAAAGCGTGTGCGTGAAAAAGTGTAAATAAGTGCGTAGTATAAAGAGGCGTGTAAAAGAAATTATTTTATTAGTAAACATAAATGCCTCAAAATCAAAAAAATATTTGTCGCAAAATAACAAAAACAAAAGTGGAAGTGAAAACGCGGCTGAAGACACGAGTGAAGACGTGCAAGTGGAACATTTGTGCGCGGAAAATTACAGCGAGCCTGCTAGCTGCTGTCATTATAGCCGTGAACATTTTTGGGGCTCATGAGAAAAGGCTTAAGAAGGACTACAACTAATTGTTTAAGGTTTTGCTTGGTATGTATGCACGTACACATATGCAAAATTACATTCACTGTGCATAATATTCCCATAACTAATTCTACAATTCGTTCCTCATTTAACTAGATTCAATAAATACAGCTGATCCCATGGAAGAGCTGAGAGCAGCTATTGCCGGCGATAAACTTGAATTTATTTAATATCTTAGTGCCTTAAGTGAACTGGCTGAAGTATTTTTTTCTTTTACTTCTTCTTTCTTTAAATTAACTTTTGTTATAAAATGATTTGAACTGTTATTTTTTATGAAATGTTTTAAATTTTTTCTGTTTTGTTTGTTAGTTTTAAATATTATTTAAAAGAAGTGTGCTTTGTTTTTGAAAAAATTTAATCCAAAAAATCTTATGAATTGAATTCAGTATTTTTGAAAATTTATTTAACCCTCCGATGCCCAACAAAGTCCGGAGGGACCTATGCCGTTTTAAAATACGCGACATTTCAATACGGAAGGAGTGATGAGCTGGAGACTTTATGACTTCTATAAATGGAATATTTAACATATATCCACTAAATATTGAGACTAACTTCAGCCGTTTATTTGACTGCGTAAGCAAACATGGAAATGTCACTCAATACACTTATCATACTTAAGTGGGCTTCTACTCAACTGCCAAAATCAAATTACGCAATACATTCCATTCAAAATTTCGTAAAATCTGGGTTTAAGAAAATCTGTTGCCAATCTGTTTGAACGACTCACTACATGGGAAATTCTGGATGTGTTTAAAGAGAAGCCAATCTCCTGGGCGACTATTTTTCGTGTTTTGAAAGATTGCCGTAATGGGAAAGGACCGGAAAACGAAGTCATACCTGGTCGTCTGCCAGGTAATTTGCTCTACATGCCACCGTACGCGCTTTCAACCACTGAGCATGAGTGAACAACAAGCAGTAATGCAGACTTTGGTCAGATATTTGGAAAACAATGAAAGACCTTATTCATTCACTGAGGAGATAAATTACGAAGATTTCTTGCCATACGATGAAACATATTATGCTGAAGTTGAACTGAATGTCACTCTGGCAACTGAAGCTGACTCCGACGACGATGATCAAACTCCATTATCAATTTGATAATGGCGGAAGTATTGCCTAAGTATATATAAAAATGATGAAAAACAGAATAAAAATAAAATAAATATATATAAAAACCCATTACTCTAAAAAAATGCCATACTGGCAGCGGCATAGATGCATGAGCTGCTAAAGCAAAGTTAGGCAACTAAACGCAATTATTTTGTAATGTATACGTTTTTGCCTATCGGTCTGTAGTAAAAAATACATATATGTTCACCAAAAAAATTTGCACGAAGCTTAGCTTTTTGGCTCTCCCAACACATCTACACACATTATGTAACCCTACATTATAAAATTACACATCTTATATGCAATTTTACAAAAAAGGTCCCTGGGGACCTTGTTGGGCTTTGACCGTGTAAAAAATTATCTTTTATTATATTTAATTGGTTACTATCATATTTGACTAGTTTAAAATCAGTTACAAACTGACTTTTGTGACTAAAACAACTAGTTTTAAATCAGTCCATTGCGGACTAATTATTAATTGGTTTGGAAACAACTAGTTATAAACTAGTTGGGAAGTCATGCAGAGGTAGACAATTGATGTGCTGCTAGGACATCGCCACGTTAAAATAATCACTTCTTTTCAAGCAAAATAACTAATTTGTAATCAGTACTGTACAGTAAAAGACTAGTTATAAATTAGTTTAAAATTAGTTACATTTCCTGCAGGGAAGCGACAACGACCTTAACTGAGCTAATAACATACACAACACAAGTGAATTGCCAGCGGGCACATAAATAACCTGAGCCGGCGACTGACTAGTTCCGCTTCAGGTGCCGGCAAAACGATATGAGCTGTGCTATTCATTTCAAACGTTTCACTTTTGTGTTGGGGAATGTGGGGAAAATGGCGCAACACTGATAAATAATAATAAGGTGGTTGATGTATGAATGATTAAAACAATGCTGTAAGAAAACAATCACAGAAAATGCAAGTAATCAACTTTTGCAAATTTAAAACTACCAAATTAAGGAAGCCATACAAGCAGCGCATGAACATGAAATCAAGAGCAACAATGACAAAAGATTGATTGCAGGCTCTGCGGCCGTAGCTGCGTCTTTTTGGCTTTTTGTCGCAGTGAATGTGCAGCAGCGCGCGACAACTCTTGCTCAACCAGTGACAACAACAATCACCACACAATTTTTTTTTATTCTGTCCTACCCACGTACGTGGCGTTTTAAATGCAAAGTTGCTGACTATTTTTGCGCTCGGAATTTGCATTTAACAAAAGTTGCTGCATTATCTGTTGTAGAGCGCGTAGAGTGCGTCGTTGTAGAGCTCAATGCCACGAAGGGCAGCCAGTAAAACATCCGAGCAACATCACCGTTGTCGCTTTGTAAATGGGAATTGTTTAAACGTTCTGATTGCGTGTTGCAGACAAAGGATTTAGTTGCGTATTGCACCAGTAAAAAGAAACACAAACAGCTATTTTAGAGGAGTTTTACAGCAGATAAAACGTCGCCAATGATGGAACAGCCTTTGCTCGTTCAGTGTTGTAAAGCGGCAGGGACCGGTATGAGTCATGGTTAGGCAATAAACGACAAAAAGTGTATTCAATTCTTCAAAGAGACCAACAGCTTAAAATTTACGCTCAGCGCACTTTGCTCCAAATTCTTCATAGCAAGTGGCCTCAACGCACATTCCAAGCGTAAGTAATTGCCCACAATTACTTCCACTCTCAGGGAACAGCATTTGTACGAAACATCAACCGAACATACATCCACACACTGGCAGCCTATATACAGCGCCCGCATATAGCTGCACCGGTTTATAATTAGATTTATGCAATGCCAGCTGTACAGCAGCAGCGGATGCCAACCAGCATCTCAGCAGCGGCCCGCAAGTGCACAGTGGGCGAGTTGGGCACGCGCTCGGTGACCATATGTGGGAATGTTGTCTTTAAAATCACTGCGACTGTGGCAAGTCTGCGCCTTGAATGAAAAGTACAGTGCAGCAAAGCCGGCACTGCTTTCCATGTGCGTTCGCACTCGTAGTGGGACTTTCTAGAAGAAACTAGCAGGAAAGGTTCAACTCTTCAACTGATTTCATTTGTTCGGTTTGTTACAAGTTTAAGCCGAGATGGCCAAAAACCCCTACTGGGCTCGCCTTCTGTAGACTAAATAAAATAAAAAACTAGAGTCCATATCATAAAAGGCAAGAAACAGGAACAACAAGCCCGTCGCTCACAGACAGCTGCAACCAGTCAAGTCTGACACACAACCAAAGCAAAAAATTGGATAAAATCATACAGATCGACGGTATTTGTTCTTGTTTGCAATAAAAAACTACAAATATACAATTACAAAAATACAATTGCACAATTAACCTTGTTCGAAGAGCATTTCCCCAATAAAACAGTTGGAGATAAATTCAAATTGCACATGACGGCAGGCGATCACCCATTCCAAACGGATTATAGTTAGAAATGATTAAAAGTTGTAAATATTTGTACTTTGTAGTAAAAATATGCGTTTTATGCCAGCGGCCCATGTGCTGCGTTAATCGCCATTCAAGCCACGTCGATTCATTGTTTCCGAAGCGCCGATAGTGACGCACGACATATTCGATTATAATCTATTACAAAAGTGATTTATTGAACTTAATCGCAGCCGCAAAACTATGGAAAACGAAGGAGTAAAGCTTTCACTTTCCGCTTTCAGATCAGCGAACTCAAATCAAACTTAAATACCGTGGAAGACCAGCTGACCCTGATCACGTATGCATACAAGTTGCATTGGCACTCAAGCGAAGAACCCAAGCTGCATCTAGTTGAATGTGAACGAGCGCTGTCGGCGTTTGCATTGGACAATTGTTTCAATTTATGGAAACACATCTGTTTTTTTTTCGAATCGAGGCGGACTCACCCAACGAGCCAGCATCCCGAAAGCTGTTGTCACAGCTCCGCTCAGCGCACTCAGTGCCAGTTGTCACGTATTCAAACGCTGCAGTCATTAGGCATTTTTGCACAAAAAAATATCAAAAAAGAAAACATTTTGCTATTTAGTGATTGCGTGATTGTGTGACAATTAAAAACGTGTACTTGTAGTTTGGCAAGAGTCGAAAGCAATAGAACAGAAGACTAATCGATTCAATTCGGCTCTGTAGATGAGCGCTGAAATGAGGTCACAGCGAGCAAAGCTCTGACTCATGCTTAATGCGTCGTTTGCGTCGTCAAGCAGTCAGCTAAACGTCTCACTTTAAGCCTGGACACATTGATTCCGTCACTCCTGCTTAATTTTTATGCGATAATAAAATTTATTGCTGGGTTTAGACGGTAAGCACCAGTTGCGAAGCTTCATTCGCAGCAGATGTCTTCGCAGGAATATAACAAAAGTCAGACGACGGCAGTCAGACAAAGGACGCCAAGCAATGACCTTTAAAGTGTTGTTGACCGCCAAACTGTAAATTTAAAACATTTGTCCGTCTTGTTCTTTGTTCTCCATCAATAAAATGCAATCAATGACAACGTGAGCCACAGCGCACTGTCAGGCAACCAAAAAAGTACAACGCAATCAAAATGACACAAGCGATTTAAAATCATCTTGAAAGTGCTAAAAGAAGCCCAGGCGAATTTTTTACAACACAAACATATCGAACTGCGGAATTCTTCATGGACTATCGAAAATGAAAATCGCCTACAAAGCAACGACAGCGAAATAGCGCATCCAAATAAAAATTACTCATACGCCACCGAGCGCGGCATTTCGCACACGTCGCGTCTTTGACAGCATTGGGGGGGAATATGTTGAAAAAGACACCATAACAAAACAGCATTCAAATCGGAAGCACCAGGCGCTTCGTTCGCCGGTTCATTCATCAGCCACAGTAGAGTGTGTGTGTACTCTAGTGTAGCGCGTAGCCCGTACAACGAACGCGCAAACATTGGCGGTCAGCACACATTTAGCAAAATCCGAGTGGCTGTGACATTGCTGACAGTTAAGCGAGTTTAGTGACAACACTGTCACCGCAGCGCGCACAGAGCGACGCGTCGGAAAATGTCCCCCACCCCCTTTAAACGCGCACTTGATTTATTTCGCCAAAGATTGCGTCTTTTGCAAAAATGGCGCATTGTCTTTCCGTCTGCGTAGAATGTTTAAAAATATGCAATGTGCTCATTTTTCGCAATTTTCCTTTTCTTTGCGCTCGTATTTACCTCTTTCTTCTTTGCGCGTTAACACATTTTCATTGGATAGAACAAGACGCTTTCCGTTTATTTTTGCCTTAATGACGATTTGTTTTTAGTTTAGCTGCTCGATTTATTGACCAGCCGGAAATCAAATTCAACTATAATACATCGGCGGCCAAAATAACCACAAGAAAGCAATGACGAAAACAAATGACACAAGGAACAAGAACGCGAAGCGAAAAAGCGTATTTGCGTTGAAAATTGCGAGCGTCAAATGTGGCGCGGATTTCATGGAAAATTCTAATTGGCAAATGCACACTGACATAAATCATTTAATGCAATGAGCGCTTCTTGTGCCTTGTTGTTGTTGTAATGCAGAAATGTACGCAAATCGCTTAAGAATGGGCAGCCAATTGCAGTGTAAAAATAAACTCGAAACTGCAGAAAAGCGAATAAAAATAAATATTACAAACACAACAGCAGACTGGCAGACAGTCAGCTGGACTTGACCGACTTTTGTATGCAAATTGAGATCCGTTTTGAACTTCGGTTTGTGCAAAAGGAATAAAGATTAATATTTAGTGGCTTTAAAGATTTTTTTTCAATAAGCGATGCAGCAAGAATTGAAAATTAAATCGAAACCGAAGCGTGAAACAACCACTAACGACCTTGACTGCTGAAAGTGCGCAGCAAAGCTTTAGAAAATGCCAAAGCAGCGCACATGTGAGGTGCGAGGAAATTTTAATATTCGGCACCGTTTGAAAGCTTCAATTTACGCGGCTCAGTCTTCATTGTTTTGTCGAAAGCTTTGGAAAGTACCTCACTACTATCTGACCACTGAAACCACACTTGTCCATTTCAGACGGACAAAAGCAATTATAGCTGTTTGGCGCTTTTACTACAGCTGGATCACCAAGCCCAACGTAAACACCGCTGTCGCTTTGCCACAGGAGGTGAAAGGAGGAACGAGCAGCGCAATGCACTCTTGGCGGCGAGTTGAAGGTGAAATGCAGGCAAATAACACAGCTAGACACAACACAAACAAAAGTCTAAAATTAAAAGCGAATTCAAATAAAAACGGAGCGGGAAGAAGTGCGATAATATTCGGCCGTGTGTGTTTTATCAGCACTTTTGTAAATAAAAATGCTAAGTGGAATCTAAAAAAGCAAAGTATCTCAACTTGATTTTACAGCTTAAATTATAATAATATAAAAATTAAAAGCTAAAATCTGTTTAATGCGCTGCATCAAGGCAAATCATTGCAAGTACTCGCTCGCGCTGAAATCAAAATTCATAAAGTGCGCCGCCGTAATTCGTGGTGTTTCTTGAAAACAGCAGTGCAGTGCGCGCCGACACAAACACACCGAATAAGAGCGACTTTTTCCACTCTGTTAAAAAATTTTGAACATTTTTGTCGCCACATTATCTACGCATTTATTTTCCTGACATAGTTAGATAAGCAAGGAAATTAAATAAAAGCGCGAACCGCGCTTCGGAGTGGGAATTTGACTACTGTTTAGTGGGGTTCTTGGGCGTGCAAGTACGAGCAGGCGAAAGTGGGGAAAATACGGCCCGCAAGCCACAACACTTGATGCAATATACAAATTATTCGTGTACATGGAAAAATTCACATTCAAACTCTAATCATTCCAACTGCGAATATTGTGGCATCGCGTGTGCGCCGCGTAGTCTGTGGCGCTTATCAGCCCTTTGCCACATGGGCAATTAACGGCGTGTTCCCCCTTTAATTTCGTAGTAGCGAGTAGTGAGTGCGGCCAGCGTTTCTCTGCTCCCCAACCACACTTCGCTTGCAAAGAGAAGCAACCGGGTACACTCTTATCAGCACTGCGACGGCGACTGGTCGCGCCAACTGCGAGTTTGCATAGGAAAATGTGTGTTGGCATGAACATTCAAAGGTCAACAATGAAGCCTAAGACTCTTATTTGAATTTGTTGATAAGTCGATTATGATAATTCATAGTTATTGAGTGGTAGTGGAAGTGATGTGGATACGCTTTCAATATTTCCCTCTATAGAACTTCTACTGACTTCTATAGCCTGCAAAGAAAGAATCAATTCGAAATGAAGCATTAGCAAGCAGCAAGCAATATGGGCAACTTAAGTAAATGGCAATACAGCAATGCCCAGCAGCATTTCTTTCGCTTGAATTGAGTTGCATTGAGTCGTGACTTGTCATTTGGAAAAATCATCGATAGATCTTTAGAACCAAGTCATTGGACATTGATTTTTACTTCAACTTAAATAAAAAAAGCAACTTTAACAACATTGTGTTCCCTAGAAAAGCTGCTGTAATCGAGCGAAACTGCAATTCGCTGGACACTCAACCACTGAAAGTGCTTTGAAGCTACAAATTTTCAACCAATTGCAACCACAATTTCTAACCACTACCAAAGTCATTTGCCTTGACGCCCATTCCACGACATTGTACATATTTAACGATGACCTGAGCCACACACCTCCGGATCAACAGACAGACGACAAAACTGCCGGCAAATATTAGTGCTGCGTTCAATTGCACTTTGGAATGGCAACAAATGAGTAGAACACCAACGAACGACAGCCGTTCAAATGTCTCTTCAAGTGCAAAACGCGCAGAAAGCTTTCCTGCATCGCTACCCGCTATGGGTGTTTTTTCTGGCTGACTACGTGAGTGTTTTGTCTAGCGTCATTCGCCAGTCGTAGAGTCGTTGAGTTGCTGAGACTCTGGCCACTTCCGTTACTTGCTGAAAGTAATTTGCTAAATTGCCCTCAATTAACATTTTGACGTACTCGCCGGCGCACTGGCATCATTATGCTTATCAGCAATCAATTGAGCGATGGCGAATTACCGAATGAAAAATTACAACATTTTCGCATATGCGAAATCATAGCGCGCGGTACACGTGCGCTCCAGTGCCTGTGTGACGACCGCCAACCTGCCACGTTGCTGGCAGCAGAACGCAATGCAGCTAATGGAAAACTCACGTGTCATATCAATCACATTTCGTTCGGATAGTCGGTGTCAAGCGTGTCAATGGCGATTTATGGCAACAATGTCGCATGTGTGAGTGTGGACAGCAATTGAAAAATTGCATGTGCAAAATATAAATAAAAATCGCATCGAATGTTCGTTCTATATATTGTCGGTATTTAGAATAATTTCAATACAAAATAATCGCATTACATGTGCGCGCCACAGTGGCTACTGACTGCTGGCATATTGGGTTGCACTCACGCGCCGGTTGCGCTGTGTAGTTTGTGGGTGGAATATTGTTACTTTTGGCATAGCGAGCGTTGATTACTGGATGATATTTGTTGTGCTTGCTGCTTTTTGTTTGCAATATGTCGCCAATGAAGCGTGAAACTCAGCGGCAGACAAGCAGAGCCAACCACAACAAAAGTCAGATGGTGGCGGCAAAGCGTTGGCTGAACAAAATCTCGTCAGCGCGAACAAATATTGTTAAACATGTGATCAAAGTAAAAAAAAAAACAGCGGAACAATACTGATGAAAATTCAAAACAGTTTGCCGATAAAAATGGAGCTTGTTTACACGTCGGCCGTGAAGGCGTTAAACAGAAAGAACCAGTTGTTCAGTGTTCAGAGAAAGGTCAACGGCTCCAAAGATTTATATTGTTGGAAATGTAATATGGTCGTAAGAGATGTAATGATGAGTTTGTTATTTACGGTAGAAAATCGCACGAAAAAGAAGCAGGCGCTGGTTTCAGCAACCAGCCAACCAACAAGGTCAATCGAGGGCGGCCAATTATCTGAGCGAAAGCACGAACGCGGCGTCAGGGAGCAGCCACAGCGCTCCAACAGTCGGCGAACGTGCAGTGACGCTGCCGCTACCGCACTGCCTGTCGACTGGCACGTTACCATTGCAGCCGCAAGCGCGTATGGAGAAAATTTGCTATAATTGAAAACTGTAATAAGAAGCAAAACAGCAGCTCTGATTGACTCCGCTGCTGTGAAATTATCTAAAGAGAGGTTCGGGTTGTTGCGCAGTAGCGGGGCCCTTTAATTGCCCGTCGAGAGCGTGAGCACTGCAGCTGATAAAGTCACCAGCCGAAAACAAAGGAAATTTTATTGCGATTGAGCCCGAATTGCCTTGGAGCGTCTTCAACGCGAACACTAAAGATAACTAAATATTGGCTTAACCCATTCTAAACTTGCCGCTATAAACTAAACACCTTAAGAAAACGCTAATTGCTCAGCGGCTGAGCTGCTAATAGAAAACGCCACCGGGCTGAATGAAACGAAACATTAAAGACACGCGGTCGCATTAACGTGTCTGACTGTCAGGCAGTGTATGCGTGAGTGGCGTTCATTAAACTCAGAGCTGCACACAGTCCGGCCCCTCAGCCACAACACAAAGATGGTGTTAACAAAATACTCACACAAACAACAAAACAATTTGTGTAAAAGGCGCATTTTGTTTACATCCATTGGCGATGGCGTCTTAGAATGCGCACACGAGTCGTCGGGAAGGAGAGTGAGAACGGCAACGTTGTGAGCAGTTCTAGATAAACAATAACAGGCGAACGGCACCAACAAGAATTAGCCAAACCATCTGTTTCTAAACATTACATGGAAATCGATAGAATATATGACGAAAGTAATTTCTTTGTATATGAACAGAAGAGTAATGAAAGCAAAAAACTGTTGATTGCACGGCCCAGTTGAATACTATAGACGACAGAAAAAATACACACAATTTTGATTACTTTTGTAAAGCAGAAGCAAGTAAGAGCACCAGCACAGAGTCGACAACAATTGCTTTCACGGACGTATTCAAAATGATGGAAAGATTTTTTTTAATTTTATTTTTTCCTTGTTCACTCCTCTCTGGAGCATAGGTCCAAATAAGATAATAAATACAAAAGAAAAAGAACAATTAATATTATTAAATAAATATTAAATAAATGAAAACCCGAATTGAAAATAATTTATTTATGTAAATATGGGCTCAACAATGTTTATTACAAAAACTGGATTGTGCATACCATCCAAGGACGCCCTGATCATATCCCAACATTAAATGGAACGTCTGTTTAGGTAGCACGACCTACTAATTACATTCAAAAGATTAACATAACCCAACAACACAATGCAGAGCACCGAATAAAACCATATGGAGAGCGGACATCAAGCATCATCAACCAGTGCGCCGGTACAAGCATGAACGTCATTATCATTAAATACTCGTAACACCAGCATCATCAACGCATTTTTAATGTAAACAAACTGTTTACTCGTTTGTGCTTTTTTTGGTTTTACGATTTCTCGACTGGTTGTACGTTTCACTTAATTTAGCTGCGTTCAAAAGTAAATTTTTTCCACTCTCTTTTACCTACTTTACTCTTGGAAAACATGGAGAGCATGAGGATTGACGCACTTCAAGCGCAACAAACACGCTAGCCAAATATTTGGTTTTATATTTTTTTTTATTTTTCGATCATTAATGAGTTTTAGCAAATAGTCCAAAAGTAATTTTCCCATTGCTGACTTGTCCATTTGCGTTTTTCTTTTAATTACCACAGATGTCAATGGCGACGTGCGATATCATTACCAAATTTAGTATCCGATTTCATGTGTCCCCAGCTCATTCATAGTCAAAGTTTAGTCAGCGCTCTACTACAATATTTACAAAAACCTACGCCCATCTGTTAGTTTGGCGCGTGTGTGCCGACCAACACACACACACAGACACAGTGGATAAGAACCAGTGTCGCTGTATAATTTTACGAGTTTTTTATTTATTGCAATTTTTTCGATTTTGTTCTATTTTTAGATCTTCTTTGTGCCATCAACTTCAACCCCCACTGTTCAGTGAATGAGTAATAACTTTTGTTCTGCTATTCATGAGTGTCGATTTCAATGTGGAAGTAAACATGCCGAGGTGTTTTCAACCACTTAATTTACACACAATTTTAATAACTGCTTTGTTTTTCTGGTTCTTGAAGCCCAATACTGCTTTTGGATGTTTGGCAATGATTTTTGTGCTACATACAAAGATAGAATAGGGAAACGATTAAGCAAAAACAAAGGTGAGATTGAGGAAATCAGAGAAGAAAGGCAAAGCCTGTGGTAAAAGCAGTAATTGCATGAAAGATTTACATGAACCGAAGGACAAATTCTGAAAAAATCAATTGGGAAAGGACTGGAATTATGTCTGCTGAAAATGATTAAACAACGTTTGGCTAACATATCGCGCGATTTTCAGTCAGTCACTCTCCATGATTGTCGTTGATGAATCAAATTTGGAATGCGTGCACTTAGCACACGTCATGAAATTGCGAACTATGTATTAATATTTGGAAACTCAAAATGATAAACAACCTGACGAGGCAAAAACCAAATTGTATTCACACATTAGCCACATATGACAATACGCATTAGCGCAGCAAAATAATAACCAGAACGATGGGATGAGAAATAGACGCAACTAGCTGCACACGCTGCGGAACGGGCAAAACAAAATAAATATGCGAAGAAATAGAGCAAAGTGAGCAAAATTGCGAAATCGAATCGGCAGATAGTGAGGCGCCGCTTGAATGTGTGAGTGTTGTGTGTGTGTCGCTGAGTACATCGCACTTCAGCGCAAACAAAAACAAAGCAGAAAGTATGTTAAAATAAATTTAAACAAAAACTAGAAACAGAAAGAGGAACTGCAAAAAATTGAACGCCAATTAAAAAATGTGCGCCAACATGTGCGGCAGCGGCACCGACGTTGGTGTGCTAACGCGGCGATTTTTAGCTGCAAACGCGAAAAATTACGCATTTAGATGCTCGACGGTTTTGTGGTTTTCGCCATTCAGGGGGCGGACTATAAACCGCTCTGTCAGTGTGTGACCGATTGGTCGAGTTGGCAATAACTGAAGCGGCAAATACGCAAAACTGTCAAACAAAATCGCGCGATTGCTATGTTGACGCCGATCCAATCGGGCACTGCACACGGGCCACAAATAACGCAATGCATTGGCGGACGCTTTTCTGGAAATGTATATTTATTTATTCTCATTTAACACTTGTACAACAACAACATTCGCTATAACAAATAAAATTAACATACAACAATATTTACAAATTCAGCATGCAGTGGTTGTGGTGTGTGAGGCTGATAACACAGTCAACACAGGAGTGGGCGCCGCGCGACAGGCGCGTATGACTAAGCTGTCATACTGGCAAAACAGCCACAAACGCATAAACGTAGTAAACACTGGTAGTGGGGGCTGGTGTTGCGAATGGGGGTCTGGGCCATCAAATAAGGACAGTTTTTCGGCCAATATAAGCTATGCTGATATTTAGTATCTTCCTAAAAATTTACTATCTATTAGAGATCTTATATAAAAAGAAATCGTTTTCTAGATAACTTTTAGAACCGAATTTTGAATACTACCCCTTTGTTCTATACGAAGGTACCCGGGTGCCTTCATACAAAATACAGTAAAACAATACAGTTTCAACGTGAAATTACTTACTTAACTTACTTACTTAACTGGCCATAACAACCCGTTATCGGGTTACGGCCTGCCGCAAAACTTCTCTCCAGGCGCCTCTGCTTTGCGCGCGCCTTCTCCAGTTGGTAACACCAAGAGATGACAGGGCCTCTTCAACTTGGTCCTTCCACCGGAGACACGGCCTCCCTCTTCGCCGTCGACCTCCAACCATCGCATCGAACACCTTTTTCGCCGGAGCTTCGTCGTCCATGCGGCAGACATGACCGAGCCAGCGTAGCCGCTGGATGTTTATTCGCTGCGCTACGTCCATGTCCTTATACAGCTCATACAGCTCGTTATTGGTTCGTATATGATAGTCGTCACCAAGACGAACAGGGCTGAAGATTTTACGAAGTACCTTTCTCTCGAACACTCCAAGGGCCGCTATGTCGTTTCGTGTCATTGTCCATGCTTCAGCGCCATAGAGGAGCACGGGCAAGATAAGCGTCCTATAGAGTGCAAGTTTTGTCGGTCGAGAGAGGTCTCTACTTCTCAATTGCCTACCGAGACCGTAGTAGCACCTGTTGGCAAGAGTTATCCTTCGCTTTATCTCCAGGCTGACATCATTGCTGCTGTTGATGGCGGTGCCAAGGTAGACGAATTCCTTGACAACTTCAAAAGTATACCTGTCGGCCTCGACGTGAGACCCTAGCCGCTGCGAGTCCCTGCATGTAGACAGCATATACTTCGTCTTGCCCTCATTTACCACCAGACCCATTTTGGCAGATTCTCTTTCGATAGCCGCAAAGGCAGCGGTGACATCTCACTTGTTACGTCCGATGACATCAATGTCATCAGCGTAGGCAAGGAGCTGGACACTTTTGTTGAAAATTGTGCCATTACGATGTACACCGGCCTTGCGCAGAACACTCTCCATGGTGAAGTTAAAGAGGTCGAAGGACAAAGGATCACCCTGTCTGAAACCTCGAACGGTATCAAAGGGGTCGGAGAGGTCACTTCCAACCTTGACGGAGCTGCGCGTATTGCTCAACGTCGCTCTGCAAAGCCTCACGAGCTTTGCAGGGATACCAAGTTCAGACAATGCGGCATATAGGCGATCCCTTACCGGGCTATCGAATGCTGCCTTGTAATCGATGAAGAGATGGTGTGTATCGATTTGATTCTCATGGGTCTTCTCCAGGATTTGGCGTAAAGTGAATATCTGGTCGATGGTGGACTTCACAGGTCTAAAGCCGCACTGATAAGGTCCAATCAGCGCCTTGGCGAGTGGCTTTAATCTTTCACATAGTACGCTCGTCAGGACCTTGTATGCAATGGGAAGTAGGCTTATACCCCTGTAGTTGGCGCATATTGTTGGGTCGCCTTTCTTCAGCACAGGACAAAGGGCACTGAGGTTCCAATCGTTGGGCATTCGTTCCTCCAGCCATATTTTGCAAATGAGCTGATGCATGCACCCAATCAGCTCACCGCCGCCGGCCTTGAACAATTCAGCTGGTAGCCCATCCGGCCCTGCAGCTTTATTGTTCTTGGGTCGCTGGATAGCGACCCGGACCTCGTCATGGCTGGGCGGTGGCACATCCACACCGTCGTCGTCGATTGGTGCCATCTGGACATCTTCACCACTGGCGGTATTGTTCCCTTCGTCGCCTGCGAGCAGCTTGGTGAAGTGCTCCTTCCACAACCTCAGCACACCCTGCGCATCCGTAACCAGATCCCCGTTTTCGTCTCTGCAAGAAGATGCCCCAGGCTTAAATCCTTCCGTGAGACGCTTAACTTTTTGGAAGAATTTTCGGGCGTCATTCCTGCTCCTGCACTCCTCGATTTCCTCACGCTCGCGCCTTTCTTGCTCCCATTTCTTGCGTCTAAAAAGGCACATCTCTTTCTTCCTCTCCTCCCGGTATTTTTCTGTCACGGCTCGTGTGGCAGCCGACTGCAGGGTCTTCTTGTAGGCAGCATTCTTCGCTGCAGTGGCTGCGCGACACTCTTCATCGTACCATTGGTTTTTTTATGGTGGGCGTCGAAAACCAAGGACATTTTCTGCGGCGGCGCGCATAGAGTGGGATAAGTGAGCACATAATCCGCCGATGTCATCAGGTGGAGAGGGGGAGCGACCGAGCTGGTTGGAGAGTTGAGCGGAGTAGGCTTCGGCTACCCCTTGTGATCGCAGCTTACTGATGTCCAGATTTCTTCGCAAACTAGGTTGTGCGGTCTTCGCTGCGCAAAGACGCATGCGTACCTTGGCTGCAACAAGGTAATGGTCCGAGTCGATGTTGGGACCCCGGAACGTGCGCACATCTAGAATGCTAGAAGCATGCCTTCCATCAATCACAATGTGATCAATCTGGTTGCGGGTTGATTGATCAGGGGATAACCAGGTCGCCTTGTGGATATCGAGGTGCTGGAATCTGGTGCTACTAACTACCATGTTTCGTGCCGCGGCGAAATCGATCAGCCTCAGACCGTTGTTTGTAATGGTCGTATGGAGGCTGAACTGCCCGACAGTGGGACCAAATATACCTTCTCGCCCGACCTTTGCATTGAAGTCCCCGAGGACGAAACGTGAAATTACTCGTTAAAATTCGAGTCACAGCAAGTTTATTCAACCAAGTAGAGGTCCAATTTTGAAATTTGAAATCAGAGTGGCATTGAAAGATAAGTTAAATTCATTAAATCCGATCGAAGTCATCGACTTTACATGCGTGTTACTCCAACAGTTTTTTTCTTTGAAGCTTCTCGAGCTTACTCTGGAAAACTAGCCAATTGGCAACGTAAGATAATAGTAGCAATAGCACAAATTTTGATTCGAAACTCTAAAGTTTAAACCCTGCGGCCGCAATGCTGCAGCCTTTTTGCAGCCATCTTTTTACTTCTGAGGTACTTGCGGATTACCTATTCGCAAAAAAACTCACTAAGGTGTCAAAAACTAATCCTCGACTAAAGTCCTCCTCCCCTAAAGTCATCGATATTCAGTTTCATAGCGACAACATCTTTGGAGTTGTACTTTCCAAAGAGCTATGAAGCTGGGTGGTTCATCCAACTATGCGACACGGCAAAGCAGTATCAGGTGACAGCCAAAACCCAAACTCATTTGTATTTAAGGTTGATAGACGTTACGGTTCAATGGTTGACCCATTTCCTTACTAATCATGCAATGAAAAGGTGGCTAGTGGTATGCTCAATTTTCGCAGCTTGTTTGCATATATTTTTCGCAGTAAACATAAATTATATACCACAAAAAAGTCAGACGCCGTGGGGAATATCTTGAGAAGGTAACGCAAGGAGGTATTCGTGGTTCAAACCCCCAATTATCCGCTAGCCACAAAAATTATGAGTGACGCATTGATTTCAAATGGTATTGGGGTCGAAAATTGTATGCAGAAAGCCTCTTAAAATGAAGTCCTGTGGGTGCCGCTGATGCCGAAAATTCAGAAAAGGCAGAATAACACCCTTGTTGTCAAAATTTTTACATTAAAAACGGTTTTGAAGGAGTTTTCGGGGCGCAGACGCCCTTATGTTCGTTTCTGCAAACGTCAGGAGGAACAAAACGAGACTCCGACCACCGGCCAAAAGCCCATGAATCATACTATATCTATTCCTACCGTTGTAAGCAAAAAACGTAAAACAAGAAAATGCTGAAATTATTGCACTACTAATATGTGTTTAATGCTTTCAACTTGAACTAGCAATAAATAATGCTTTGTTTTAAAAGCTAGCATTGATTTTTAAATTTTGTGCGCTATTATTTTCACTATTCCCATACAAACTGTATGAAGGTACCCGGGTACCTTCGTATTGATAATAGGTGGACATTTTTCGTATTGACAGAAGGGTTAAGTGAGCGCTTGTTCGCTGCACATTAAGTTTGGTTAGCAGCAGCAGAGCAGCACTTGTCACAGTGATAAGGTGAGAGGAGCAAACAACTATAAACAGCACCAGCTGTCCCAACAACAACAATAAGAAACCCAAGCCGCAATAGAACGATGAATAATAAACGAGTATGTACATAGGTAGGTATTAGGGATCGCAATTTTTTGCCATTTTGCGATCCCGGGATTTTCGGGATTGAAAAGTCAAATCCCGGGATCCCGGGATTTAATCCCGGGATTCAAATAACAAATTTTTTAAATAAAACAATTTTACCAAATTGCATAAATACTTGTTTATAATATATTTACCATAAAAATGGACACAGTTTAATCACATTTGGGGTAGTTTTAAGATTTTTTATCTTGAATTTAATCACATTGCAAGGCGGAAAGGGAGGCAGTCGGTGTTGAGTCGTCGAAGTGGTTGGTTGTACGCGGCACATCACCAAAATCCAGTTGTCATTTACAATCAGTTGTCATTTACAATCAGTTGTCATTTACAATCAGTTGTCAATTACATTCAAAATTGTCAGTTTAAATTTAAATCAAATAAATAAACATAGTCATCCTTGACAACATTTTGTTTAACTTAAAAGTTTTTCATTTGACATTTAACTTCAGTTTGATAACATTTTGTTTTATCCAAAAATGACACTTAAACATAACTTATTGCTTTGCATCAAATGTATCATAAAGTACATATATACGCATATTTGATAAAAAAAAAATAAAATAGTTAATTTGTTAGTATTGGGTGTACAAGTAGAAACCCGCCGTTTTTTTTTCATAATTTGAGGCTTTATTGCGTATAGCAAGGGAAATGGATTGCTGAGTCACACCCAAAGAATCCGCGAGTTCTTGTTGCGTCTGACAAGAATCTTCATCCAACAGAGTCTCCAAAGCTACATCTTCAAACTTTTTCACGGGACCCGGCCGATCCTTGTCTTTCACGTCATAATCACCATTTTTGAATTTCACGAACCATTCTCGACACGTTCTTTCACTGATACACGACTCACTATAAGTTGCTACAATCATTCGACGCGCTTCAGCTGCAGATTTTTTCGAATGAAACGCGAAAAGCAAAATCTCCCGCAAATGACGCTTATTCGGTTCAAATTTCGACATCTTCACGCACCAACAAAAAATGGACAATAAGAATAAACAAGCGAGATGATGTGGAGTTGTTAACCGATATCTTAGCTTGCCATGTGATGTTTCTGATCGGAATTCTCTCACCGATTTCCAAAGGTGGCACCACCCAGTGGAAAACGGCGGTTTTCTACTTGTACACCTGATACTTTTAGTTTTACTTCGATTATTTCGATAAAAAAGTTAAGCGTTGTGATTAACTAAAAACTAAGATCTTAAAAATACTAAGGCATTAAATGTTTTGCCCTCTAATCTAGAGCGAAATTTATTGCAAATAAACCGTGCTGAAGAGAAACATTCTTCAGATTCAATACTTGTTGGTTGAATGCTTAGTAAATAATTATAAGCCTTTTGCAAAAGACGCCATCTATCCCCTTTCTCCTCCGTCAGATAAGGAATTGGGTTTTTGTGCTTTTAAATTTATTTCATTTGAACTTTGAAGCATCTTTTGCAATCCCGAAAATCCCGGGATTAAAAGATTTGAATCCCGGGATTTTCGGGACTGGAAAAAGTCCGGGATCCCGGGATCCCGGGATTGCGATGCCTAGTAGGTATGTATGTATGTACGAGCGTAGGCTCGACTTGCATTGAGAAAAGACGCAATTCAAGGAGGAGCGCGCAAACTTACAAGAAAGCATGCATACACATCCGACAGATACAAGCTCGCACTAATGAACGCAAAAACATGCAAAGAGGTGCAGGGCACATGGAACGGCTGGAAAGAGAACACGCCCGCCATGCTATGAGCCGCCTGTATGAATGGAAGTGGGGCCTATTAACCCTTTCTATTTTGTTGCCATATTGCAACATACTACTGTGACGGTGTCTGAACCCTCTGTGGTTTCAAGAATACATTTTTTGTTGGTCATTAGAATAGTTTAAAGTTTTAGAAAAAATACGAAATCAATAAACTGAATATTTAAGTTTAAAGAAGAGAAGTATACACGTTTTTTTAATGGTATGTATATCTTGAAATAAAGGAAGAAGAAACAGAAAAATTAGATAACTTTTTAATTTGACATTTTCTTTCAATTTAGATACTTTTTTATTTTGGCTGAAGTAAATTAACACTAGAATGCCCGAGGGAGTCATTTTGACTCCATTGAGGTCTTTTATTTTTTAAATTATTCAAAACACTATACGTACCAGAATTACACTGTAATTTAATTTCAACAGCAAAAGCCACTGACAATAACTGTACAGTAGTTATGAATTCAAACAAGGCAATTATTAACACTAGAATGCCCGAAAATCTGACATACCTAAAATGCCTCGGGCATTCTAGTGTTAAGAAATCTTCCAATTTTCGTTATGCGTAAAAAGTTTTATGTTGAAGCAATTATTACACCACAGCGATGTGATTGCTCTCATAGAAAAACACTCTAAAATACCAGGTCGGAGTATACAAATTAAAAAATTAGTTATGGAATGTTGCTAATATAACCGCATTGAAACCTAAAAAGTAAAACTTAAAATTTTAATTTTCCCCCAGTAAAAATCTGTAGCGAAAGGGTTAAAGTAAAAAATATAATGGTAGAAGACTTCAGATAAAACTACTCCAACACGCAGGATGCGCCTCTGCCACTGCGGACTGTTAGCGGTTAAAGCTCTTTGGGGACTGCCCGAAACGACGCACTTCTGACGTCAATGGCGCACACATTAAACAAAAACAAAACTAAAAGCCGAGTGTAATGAAGAAAAGGAAAAATTATGATTTGCATCAAAATAAGGCAAACCGTACGATGCTAACGCAGAGGTAACAGAGTGCGGGCTTTGTTTCATACGAAACTTTTCTTTACGTTCGTCGACCGAGGGGTTGGTTGCAGCAAGGGGTATAGCCTATTATCGCAAATTTTCCTAATGCCGTATACCGAGTTTGGCTTTTCTGTTTTGTTGTTGTTGTTGATGATTTCGATTGCTCTTGTTTTTTGCTATTTGATGCAAGTATTTTTAGCCAAGCGGGCGGCAGTGGCCAAACTGCGCAGAAAAGTGTGCGATCCCTCCCATCCCCCTGACATTCCCAACATTGCTGACACGAGCGCTGGTTGAAAAAAATGCCACTGACGCATGTAACTTCCTTCGCATGAGCATTCACCTGCCCAACGGCAGTGTTGCCACCGTCCATACATACAAACGTATACACCAATCTACTGCGTTTCCCTTTCTTGCTGCCGCAGGTGATGCGCTTCGGCTGTTCGAAGTGCGGCGAGAAAATAGAACGTCATGAATTCAATGATAACATTAGAAATAAAGGGAGAAACATACAACTTTGAGGAAGCAATAAAAGTTTGCAAAAAATAATAGAATGCAAAAGCTCTGTACGCTGGACTATGAAGCCGACTGGACCTAAAAAGCGAAACGCTAACAATAATATTTGCACTTGGCGAAAATACATTTTCAGCAGCTTTAGAAGTGCCTTGTTCTAGACGTGGCTGTTAGTATTATTTTCTTAGGGGGCGCGACGAGTTTCATTGGAGCTCGGCTTGTTTGTTTTTGCCGTGTCTACGTGCCTGTACGCCGGATGACGTGTTGGTCGGCAGCAATGAAATGGCGTCAAAACAAAGAAGATGGGAGCAAAAACACACAGAAAATAAAAGTAAAAACAAAAACATCAAAAAAGGCAAATACAACATACATACACGAACGAGAAAAATAACAAAAGAAGAAACACTCGCAAAGGCCAGTCTGGTTTTTGAATGTTTTCAAATGCATTGTTGTAGTTGTTGCTCTGCAGCAATACAACAACGGCGAGAGCAAGGGAAACAGCCAGAACAAGCACATGCGCAACACACCCCAGTCGGCAAGGGTCACTCATTCAACAGAACCGATAGGGAGGCAAAGAGAGGCCAATTAATTGTGAGAATTGGATAGAATAATGGTCCAAGTTGCTGCAATTTCGCAGATTTTTAGAAGGCGACAATAAAGCATTGCTAGATGGGGTACGTTTTTTGGGGGAAAAAATAGATTGGGCACTTGCCCAATACAGATTTACGCTGACTAGTGGTTTGGACCGGCCGCCTGGGTTGTCTGTGCAGAGGACCACTCCAACATTGCGACCGACTACGGCTCACTTAGCTTTACACAAAAAACGTTCGATAAACTATCCGCACGACACGTACATTAACAACAACCACAGCACCAAGTCTGCTACCACACCACCAAAACGCAGCAACGCCACATAAACCATGCGAAATAAATACCAAAAGCAAACAGCACAAAATAGAATGAGCGGCGAGAGAGCGCACGACAATAGTAAAATAGATTACAAAACAACAAAGCTGCTGGCAGACAAAACCATCAAAACAAAAGCACCAACCTAAAGCGGACGAACGACGTAAAACTGGTATGATTTGGAGCGCAGCGGGAGGCGTGGCAGGCAAGACGGTAGCGCGAACGCAGCAGTCGAGCAAGCAGCTGTAGCAAAGTGTTGTCAAAGCAACAATAATAACAGCGATAGCAGCAACGACGCACCAATGGCGACTATGATTGCAGGGGTTAACAACAAAACGTGGCCAAGAATTGGCGCTGCAGTCAAAATGGCTCCCAAAGGTATTCCTCTGAGTTTTGAGGACTCGTTTATAATCAGTGCAGCAATTCGGCGAAAAAAAAATTGTATTTAGCAAACTAGCGCACACTCACCGCCCAGCAGATCCTCGCCCATTTTTGGTGGAGTCGACGTCATTTTGTTGCCTTTTCTGGTTTGTTGATATCTCCTAGTTGTTTGTTGATTTTCGCGGCGTTTCGCACTAAAACTCGCGTTTTTGCTTTGTGTTCTTTGCTTTAATTTTATTCTGAATTCAATAGAACTAGAAAAAATTTGCTTTTACCTTAATTATTTAAAAGCGTTTTTAATTTAACTTATGCGCATTCCAGCAACAAATTCAAAAAATTCTTGGACGATTGCACGATTTCCTATTCTTAATTAATTATTCGTTATCGCTGAGCTAACAACTTTTTGCATTTGCTTTGTTGACTTCCTCCTTTCTCAACACCTATTTCTGCTATCTTCTGTTTTTAGCAACACGGCCACTTCGTAGTTTTCTTTTGACTTTTTCTCTTCTTTTTGTTCAATTGTGAAAAACTTCGCTGTTGCGAAAGAACAGCGATTATTTCACGAGTTTCGTTTGGAGTCGAACGAAATTGTTGCAATTCGTCCCTATTTTGTTGTGCTTGAATTTCAAATATTTTAATGCGTTCTAAAAAATGCCAGTTCCCACGCTTCTTCCGCTGCGTTTTGCTTCCGACTGTGTACGGCGAATGAAAGACAACGAATGAACTTCGTCAATTTCGCTCTTCGTGTAAGTTGACTTCCTCATGAGTGTTGTAGCTACCTGAAAAAAAACTTACTACCTTCACCCAAGAAGTATCAAAATACCAATTTTATTAAATTGTTGTTTTTCAAATTCCTATCATAATCGCTTCTAAATCCTTAACTCGATATGCTTTAGGTAAGTGTATCGTTTTTTCAATAAACTTTATGTTCTGTCATGGAACTTCTGTTTCTAACCATTAAATTTGTAAACGATTTTGTAGATACATTTTCACTTATGAAAAACACGTTTTTTCTTATATAATTATTCATTCTATAATCAATACGGCTACACAGCATGTCCATTTTTTGTAATAATGGTGCGTAAAAATGCAACACTGTAGAAACAACTATAAATTGAAAACAAACGAGTTTTCAAGTTAGCGAGCAACGAGTTGGAGTTGCTTGTCAATGGAGTGCAAGAGCCAACAAGCGAATTCTGCATCTCTTTCTATATTAAATACCTGCGAATGATAGGAGCACAACAAATTATTCAAATGCAATAAGGATATGAACATTTTTTCAATTTGAAAATATGTGAATTGCAGTGAAAGTCGCAATATATAAAAATGTTGCAATATATAAAAATTGCTACAGAGAAAAACAAATTTTGCACATTTGTACATAGGTCTGAAAATGTCATAGTCACGCTAAATATGCACTAAAAATATATATACAGTGCTCTTCGCTTATAACGAACCCATTTAAAACGATTTTCCGCCTAAAACGAACCAATTTCAAATGTACGCGCTCTATGTTTTCGCTTATTAAGGACCCCTTTTGAAGCGAACTTTCGGTTAAAACGAACCATTTTGCCCGGTCCCTCGAAGTTCGCTTTAAGCGAAAAGTACTCTATATTCAATTAATTAAGTTTCATATCAAATCGATTAAAACATGTTTTCGCAAAATTCGAGAGATGAAGAATTACGGCACATTCGGGTTAAAGCCATGATAGATAGATTAGAAGCGATAATTGAATACCATCTAAGAGCCTCGATTAAGAATTGTTCAAACAAAAGTATAGCAAAAAAAGTTTGACAACTACAGTCGAACTTCTATAACTCGAATTTTCTATAATTCGAATTTTCTATAGCTCGAACTAAATCGGGTGGCAAAAGCAAAGAGAGAAAATTGCATACAATTCTATAAGTCGAAGTCTCCATTAGTCGAAGTTTTCTTTGAATAATGGTGATTCGAGTTATCGAAGTTCGACTGTATTTTCACAGTGGCAGAAATCGATTAAACGCACAAAAATATTTACATAAATGTATTTCGATAGCAAAAATTTATATTTTTAAAAAGAATCAGAGCTGAAACAGAAATAGATAAACACTGACAATTATGAAATTCTGTTGTAATTGGTTCAAGCATTTGGTTACCTTCAATTACACAGTCCCGTTATTGTGGTGTTAAAATCTAAAAGGGAATTTTGAATTTCCGTGGAATGCGAGTATAATTTTATTGCAGCATTTCAAATTTTCGGTGCAACCACGGAATCATACGAAAAGTACCCTGTACTCACAAATAAAATCATCGAGTATTTAGTTAAAATGATTGTATCGAAGCAACACTACTGCCAGCCATACTGCCAGCAAATGCCAATGCACACATATACATACCCACACGCGCCGCAGCCAGAGCGAAAAACAACAAGTCCCAATCTGTGCGGAAAATGTTTAATGAGCAGAAAATTTAAAGACAAGTTAGCATTGGTTGCACTCGCAAGCGACTCGCGGCAGAAGCAACAATAAGACAGTTTTAGCTGCGTTGCTGGAGTGGAGTGAGGAGTAGGGGGAACGATGAAGATCGCAGACGTACTTCGCCGGCTCGATGCATACCCACGAACGCTGGAGGATTTCAGCGTGCGCACGGTCAGCGGCGCAGCAGGTAAGTGGCGCTGGTAGCGGCGGCATTGATGTTGGCACGAAGATGTCACCGTCGCACCCTTTCCACGTGGAACAATTCTACTGTAGTCTTTTGTTGTTGCTTCTTTGCAGTCACGCTGATTAGCTCCAGTATAATTGTAATTTTGATATTTCTGGAATTCCTCGCCTATATACGTCCAAATCTAACGGAGGAGCTGTTTGTCGACACCACACGTGGCCACAAATTGCGTATCAATCTGGACATAACAGTGCACAATTTGGCGTGTAATTGTATGAGCCTTGGCCGATAGTGCACAAAGCAGCTGTGACTAATTTCTGCCTGTTGTTTCTCAGATCTTTCGCTGGACGCCATGGATTCGTCGGGTGATCAGCACTTGCGTGTGGATCATGATGTGTTTAAGCATCGTTTGGATCTGCATGGCGAGCCGCTGAAAGAAACCGAGCCAATCAAGGAAATTGTGGCCGTGTCGCCGTCGAATAAGAATGCCACCTGTGGCAGTTGTTACGGCGCCGAGATGAACAGTACACAGTGCGTGTAAATTGGCAGGCACGCGGTGTCCAAGTCTAACTGGTTGTTGTTTCTGTTCGTTTTTTCTTCAGGTGCTGTAACACTTGCGAGGAAGTGCTGGAAGCCTATCGCCAACACAAATGGAATCTGCAGTTGGATAAGATCGAGCAGTGCAAAGATCAGTACAAACGCTCCGATATGGATGCATTCAGAGAGGGCTGCCGTGTACAGGGGCATCTGGAGGTCAATCGCGTGAGTAGGACCCGAGTTTTACATTTTTGTAGAATATAAAGAATACTTTGTTTGCAGATGGCGGGCAGCTTCCACATAGCGCCGGGCAATAGCTTCTCTATACGGCAGTTTCACATACACGATTTTCAGTTTACCGACGTCAAGCTGACGCACACTATAAACCATCTCTCATTCGGTGATAAGATTGAATTTGCCAAGACACATCCGCTGGATGGAATGCACGTGGAGTCCACCGACGGTAAGTTCACAATAAAAGATAGTTTCCAGCCTGGAGCTGGCCGAGAGCTGTTCAGAATGATGGCGTGACATACTAACCGCTACAGCCAACTTCAGAATTTTTTAAGGCCACATACGTCCAGTATACATTTGACGTTGTTTTTTTTCTATTTCTTAAAAACTTGTTTAATTTTCCTCCTTTTTAAATGTCGCAACCGACGTAAACTTAAACCATTACAAGATAAACCGAAACTATGAATAGGTAGCATGCAGACAATTTTTAAGGCGAGGCTTCACAGCGCCCACAGTTTAGCAGCGGATGCCGGTACCGATGGCCATGAAGGTGCCAAATGTGCCGCCACCCTGCAACATCACTTTGCCCACATTGTTGATAAGCTCTCGACCGCGTAGGCCATACCTGAAAATATAAACAAACGAAGATAAAAGTAACAAATTGCCGGTAGTGAAAACGCCGCTCAATGCACTGCCGCGGCATGCACATTATGTAATGAAGTCGACGAGTGACAGCAGTTAGACGACTCACCTGAGCGCTGAGAAGCCGCCGAAAAGCGCACCACTGGCCATGCCTACGCAGAAGCCGATAGTAAAGCCAGTCTTCATTTTGTCAAAGCATGACGGGCCCTGTTGCTGGCCGTAGATACCGCTGGGCATAGGCATATTCTCCCCGCGTGCTGGCTGTTGTGTTGTTGGAGTGTGTCGAAAGGTCGCTGTGCTGCGGGCGTGCCTTTGGCCCCCTCTCGTGTAATTACAATTCGATAATTTTGCTTTTTAACGCCGACAAAGACGAATTTGCGTTGTTTGCATTGGGTTTTTGTTTTATAGGATGAATAGAACTTTTTTCTGCTGCAGCTCGCCAGAATTTCTACACACACGCAAATAACAATTCGTTTTGTGAAATAAGTTTTGACAGCTTGCACGTCAGTTTTTGACATCAGCTGTCAGATGCTACGAGCGGACAGCAGATTTGAATCAAGCTTACTGTCGGCAGCGCCATCTGTTGGCTTTGAGCATTGTGTGGACGATAAAATCGCATTTCGGATGAACTGAACCACTTCTTTAAACTAATTGTTTATATTGTATTGTATATACAACGTGTACTTTATTTCTGCATCTCTCCCATTTAATTTTGTAATTAGATATTTTACACTTGTCTAAATAGTAATACATTTGTGTTGTTGCAGAGACGCAAAGTGAAATGTACAATTATTATCTGAAAATAGTGCCTACATTGTACGTTAAGGCAAATGAGCCGCCTATACACACAAACCAGTTTTCGGTGACGCGCTACAAGAAGGATCTAACTAACAAAGAGCGTGGCATGCCGGGCATTTTCTTCAGCTACGAGCTTTCACCGCTCATGGTCAAGTACGAGGAGAAGCAAAGGTACGGCGCATGAAGTTTAAACACATTTCGTTTTTAAATCGTTTGTCCTTCCTCAGGTCCTTTGGCCACTTTGCCACCAACTGCTGTTCCATAATTGGTGGTGTCTTCACGGTTGCTGGCATAATTGCTGTATTTCTGAATAGCTCCCTGGAGGCGTTACAACGCAAGCTAGAGATCGGCAAATTGAGTTAACAATTTCTCGCTACATTTTTGGCGCGTTTCCATTGCGTCTTGTAACATTTTGATTCGATTATGATTCAATGATATAATCCCCCATGACAGCATTTAACAATCTCATCGCGTATCTGCGTTTAAAGCTTGGCGATCGTTTTATTAAAATATTGAATCTCGTGAGCATTCCCCTCAAAACTGTCTAACTTTGTCTCTTATTTGTTTGAGGTGCAAAATTACTGAGACTTCAGCATTTATATTGTAAAGATGGAAAAAATTATTACCTTTTATTTTTTTATTGTTCGACAATGTGTTTTTACTCACTTCACGTGAGTGTCTATGTGTTTTATTAATCGAATTTTTGTTAGCTAAAATTTGCAATACAATTTTGTAATAATAAAAATATGAGTTTTCGATTGTAGTTTTTTTACTTGCAATAGTTTTTGTGGGAATTCAAGTAGTGCGCTTACCCACCGATAGGAAACCTGACGTATTGGAAAAGTACTTTGCATTCAGTTCAGTTTGTGTTTTTTCGGCCGCCTGTGGATTGACAATTTCCAGGCCTTGCAGCGGCGTAAAGGCCACGCTAGAGGCTGTGCCAGATATTTGTCTTTTCACGGTGGTGCTACCGCCATACACTTGTTGCTTTTGTAAATTCTTCTGCAGTGTTTTGCTGATACGCACTTTGGTCTTTTCGTCCACCTGTGGCAGACGAATGCGGCCTGTGCCTGTTTTGCCAATGGTGCCTCGAGAGTAGCCCAAATCATCCTGATAGGCATCCTCGTCGATCTGTCACGAAACAAAAGACAAATTCGCCACTTAATCTACCAACAAAATTATAAATAACATATAAACCTACATCGCCGAAATTCATACGATTCGCCTGTTTTCGGAACTCCGTCAAAGCGTAGCGTTCCTTCATCTTGCGCACACGCTTGCCACCGCGTTTCTTCTTGCTACCTTCAATGGGCTTGGGCAGCGGTTTGACAAACTTCACCGGCGGCGGCTCTTGCAGCTTGTCCAGTTTCTTCTCAATGTCCTCCTTGAATCGCAATCCTATTTCGCCATGCACACTCTCGTGACAGGCATCCACACGAGCCGCTAGTACCGCCTTGGCAGCCACCAAGCGTGCTGCCTTACGGCGCAGATCCTATAATGATAGATATTCAATTTCAGTAAAATGTAAACAATAACCTAAGTTTCTACTTACGGGCGGCGTGTCTTGTACAAGTTGCGAGTAGTAAACATAGCCGGTGTGCGGCAGCATTTGGGTTTTGGAAAAACTGTAAGTAAAGATGTTAGAAAATCATATTTGAAAGACATCTTTCGGCGCCAACTCACCCTGCTAGCGTCTTTTTCTGCGATCCCAACACCTGCACATTACAAGCCGGCATTTTGGACAGTTTGGTTAAACCACCAGCAATACCTAGCAGTTTTGCTGCGGTTGAAGCACCCACAATCATGGACAAATTGGGCGCTATGAAGGTCATGCGACTTTCGACGTACTCGTAAATTTGTGACTTGAAGTTACTCAGCTCGATAGCCATTTCGCAAGCCTCATCGATTTGTGCCTTCTCAGCTGGCGTCAGCTCAGTGCTGTGGAAAATTTATAACATTGATATTTACTTAATTTTATTGTACTGCATACGTTTTTCTCTTACCCCTGAGTAGTAGACGCAGTCACGGACACAATCATAATTGTTGCTTGCGTTAGTATGGCCTGCAGCTTTTCGTTGTTCTTTACTTGGTCCAAGTCGTTGCCTAGCTCCTTGACAGCATACAAATACTCTATTTCACCAACGATCAATGAATCCAGTTCAGGAAATCGCTTCTGATATTTTTCCTTCGTGAATTTGTGAATAATGGCTAAAAACATACAAATAAAAACAGCCATTCGCATATGTCCCCTATTAATGCTACTTACAAATTTCATTATCAATATCCACTGCAATGACATTGGCCTCCACAATCAACCGATACTCCGGATCCGATTCCACGCTACCCAGCATTTCAGCAGCAGTGCGCTGGCGGCTGGCATAGTGCTCGATCTGCTTCAGCACGTACTGCAGCCGCTCGGAGTCGCGCAGTTTGCACAGATCACGAACCGACTGCACCTTTACGTCTACATCCATCAGATTGATGCTGGGCTTGAGCAGCTTTTCGGCTATTTCATCCGCCTGTGCCGCTTCATCTTCCTCGTCCATCTGCTGGACGAAAAGCCGTGAGCCGTTTTTTAAAACCCTTACTGTAGCAAATGAACCTTGGTCAGCTCCTCTAAGTCATGATCATTGTCTTCCTCCAGATCGGCCAGCAGCTCATCGGCCAAAGACATTTTACTCCGCTTATTTTTTCTACTTTATGCAAAATTGCAACAAATGCAAAGATTATCTGCCACAATCGTTTACAAATTGCCGAATTGTGTGAACAGCTGAGCGCTTACGAATATTCAGAGTGCTGCCAATAAAACTGCAGCTCTGTGAGTGCTGCCAGTTTCGTTGTCAGCTGTTCTTGCAAAAATTTCAAACGCCAATAAATCGCGCGGGCGCGTGAGCAGAAAAAAATAAACGGAGAATTGCGACCGGATAGCGATTTTGCACGCCTTTAAAAACATCAAATACGTTCGAAGTATCTTGGAAAATGTCTAAAAAACTGAATAAAAGTGGCAGCGGTGGGGGCACGCCCAACAACACGCTTTTCAAGTATTTTGCCAGATCGCCAGCAGCCGAGAAACCGAAAATTCCTAAAACGCCGAGTGTGGAGGAGGCCAAAACTGAGGTAAAAACTGGCAAGCCGCCTACTTCACCCATTGTGGAGCGAGCTACCAAGCGCAAATTGGAGGATGAGTTAAAGACGATGGAGCCAATGGCTGTGGGCGATGAGGCCGAGAACGCTAAGCACATTGTTGAACAGGAGGAGGTGGTGGTAAGACACAAGCAGAAGAAAATACGACGCATATTAGACTCTGATGATGGCGAAGAGGAGCTGCAGATTAGAGCATCAAATGCGAATGGCGATGAAGACTATAAACCGTCCAGCGAAGATGAGGAGAAGGAGCAGAGTATATCGTCTGACGCCAGCAACAGTGGGGGAGCTGCGCACCGTAAAAAGTCAAAGAAGGTGGCCAGCGAAATAATAACCTGTTGTCAATAAGTTTGTGATTAAGCATGTATCATTTCTAGGGAGAACATGAATCGGTGCCAAAAAAAGCAAAATTGGACAGCAGCGCTGCCTCTGGCAGTTTCATGGAGAAACTGAAACAGCTGCAAGAGTCAACGCAAAGTTCGCTTGCTTCTAACGGAAACGATGCGAAATATGAGAAAATTGTTTGCAGCAGTTCGACGTTGGATGAGCCGGTTGTGTGGCCTCATCAGAAGCTGGAATTCTTGCAGCCGCATAAAATTAAAGATAAGCATGGACGCCGCCCCGAACATACGGACTACGATGCTAGCACGCTGCATGTGCCAGAGAGCTTCCTGAATACGTTATCGCCGGTGGGTCTTGTGGGCTAGAATTGAAATTGACTTTTATTCAAAGTGAAAATGCTCTTTTCTTCAACAGGGCGTCCGTCAATGGTGGTTGCTGAAATCGGATAATTTCGATTGTGTGCTCTTTTTCAAGGTGGGCAAATTCTACGAACTGTACCATATGGATGCCGATGTCGGTGTCAAGGAATTGGGTTTCACCTATATGCGCGGCGAATTCGCGCACGCCGGCTCGCCGGAAGTATCTTTTGACAAAATGTCCTCCGTACTGGTGAACCGTGGATATAAGGTATCTACAGGCGAAAATTCACACTTGCAAAAAGCATTCAAACATTATTTTTACTGTAGGTGGCACGCGTCGAGCAGACGGAGACGCCTGACATGATGGCTGAGCGTTGCAAACAAACGAAGCCGACCAAGTTCGACAGAGTAGTGAAGCGTGAAATTTGCCAAATTACCAATCGCGGCACGCAGGTTTTTGGCTCGCAATGTCAAATTACGCCGCATCATCAGCCCAATTACATGTTGGCCGTGGTGGAGAAGGCAAGTGCGAACGATTGCTTTTACAAACCAAGATCAGTTGTAAAAAATCGAAAACGTCGGTTTACAGCTCTCGGGCAACACCAGTCGTTACGGAATTTGCTATGTGGACACATCGATTGGGGACTTTTACGTAGGCGAATTCGATGATGATAAAAATGGCTCACGCTTGCTGACACTGCTGTCGCATCATATGCCCGTTTTGGTAAAACAAAAAATATTTTTATAAAGTCAGCAACTTTTTGTGGCTGTGAAGTATTCATACGCAAAACGCTTTATAATTTTTAAGGTTCTCTCCGAAAAGGGTTCACTGTCCGAGCGCACTTTGGAAATATGGCGCACAATGTTGGCCGGCGCACTAAAGGAGTCTTTGCCCGCTAACGGCCCCAAGGCATGTAGTGCCGAGCTCACTCTGAAGCACCTTGCCGAAAAGTATTATGCCACCTCGGCTTCAGCCGATAATTGGCCGCTTGTCCTGCGCAGCATGCAAGCAGACAGCGATCATCTGGGTCTAACGCCTGCGACTGGCTACACGTTGGCACTGAAAGCGCTCGGCCAATGCATTGCATATATGCAGAAATGCCATGTGGAAGAGAAAGTGCTGCCCATGGCGCGTTTTCATCATTACTCCCCACCGGACATGCTGACCGATGCTGGCAGTGCAACGCCACAGCCAGATGCTCGGCGCCAGCATATGGTGCTCGACTCCACCACATTGGCTAACTTGCGCATCACCGGCGAAGAACACACACTGCAGTCGACACTGGACAACTGCTGCACCAAATTCGGCAAACGCCTGCTGCACCACTGGCTGTGCTCGCCCAGCTGCGAGCTGGAGGTCATCGTAGAGCGGCAGCGTGCCATCAGCGAGTTGTTAGCTCACGAAGCTGTTTTGCAAGAGGCACGCGCGCTGCTGGCACCTTTGCCAGATTTCGAGAGGCACCTGGCACAGATACATGTCTTCGGCAATAAGCAGATAACACAGAACCATCCGGATGGGCGTGCCATTATGTTCGAGGAGAAGCTGTACAACAAAAAGAAAATGCAGAATTTCCTAGCCATACTGCAGGGCTTCGAAACCCTGATGCAAATACCTCAAATGTTTAGCGAGTGCGAATCTGCTCTGTTGAAACGGATTACGCAGCTGCCGGGTAACGGCAAAGACGCTGGCATATTTCCCGACATGTCCGAGCAGATTGCATTTTTCAAGGTCTGTTCTTGCACCAGTACAGTAGACTTAACTTACTCTAATATTGACACTTTTTTAGAATGCCTTTGACCATGAGGCTGCTGCGAAGACCGGCGTCATAGCACCCGAATTGGGTGTCGAGGCCGATTACGATGAAGTTGATCTCAAAATAAAGGTGATCGATGCGGCTCTCAAGGCATATCTCGTAGAGCAGGAGAAATACTTCGGTTGCCGTCTGAACTATTTCGGTGCGGACAAGAAACGCTTTCAGCTGGAGGTGCCGGAAAGTAACGCACGCAAAGCGGGCAAGGCGTATGCGCTGGAGGGACAGCGCAAGGGTAATAAGCCCTGTAAACGGTTCACCACCAACGAGACGCGTGTACGTACAAATGTGTGCTTACATTTCATATTATTTTCATTTAGTTTGTTTATGTAGAATTTTTTGAAGCAAATGCAAAATGCCGAAGAAGAGCGCAACCTGATACTCAAAGATTTGGCTCGTCGTATTTTCGAGAAGTTCTCCAATCACTACGCCGTATGGAAGCGGTGCGTTGACTGTGTTGCCAATTTAGATGTGCTGGGCTCGCTGGCTGAGTACGCGCGTCAGCAGCAAGTGTCGTGCGTGCCCGAATTGCTGGCGCCGCAACAGCTGCATCAGTCGCCATTCATCGATATCGCGGAGGGCTATCATCCCTGTGTGCCCGCTGAGACGTACATACCGAATGGCATTGTACTGGGCACCGCCAACAGTGCACCGCTTTCCATACTCACCGGCCCGAACATGGGAGGCAAGAGCACGTTGATGCGTCAAATAGGTTTACTGGTGGTGATGGCGCAAATTGTATGTGCAAATTGTTGATAGATTGCAGACGTTATAAACTCATTACTTCACGGCCTTTGCAGGGGGCTCATGTACCGGCACAGTACTGCCGGCTGTCGTTGGTCGATCGCATATTTACTCGGCTTGGTGCGCAGGATGACATACTGGCCGGCCACAGCACTTTCCTGGTGGAATTGAATGAGACTTCATTGATTTTGAAACACGCCACAGAGCACAGCCTGGTGCTTTTGGACGAATTAGGTTAGCTAAATTTGTGTTTTTAATGGAATGAATTAATTGCAATTTGCCTCACGTTCGATTCTCTTAGGTCGTGGTACGGCCACATACGACGGCACTGCCATTGCTGCTTCGGTAGTTAACTATTTGGCTGATCTGAAATGTCGCACGCTTTTCTCCACGCACTATCACAACCTCATTGACTATTTCGACAAGGACGCTCGCATCACACTGGGTCACATGGCACGTACAATGGTGTTTTATATAATTTTTTATAAATATGTTCAATGCTGCTCTCCTTCACTTTAGGCTTGCATGGTGGAAAACGAAGACACCGAAGATCCCACACAAGAAACAGTTACGTTTCTCTACAAATACACGGCTGGAGCATGTCCAAAATCCTATGGCTTTAACGCCGCCAAATTGGCCGGTATGCCGTGTCACATTATCAAGCGCGCCTATGAGGTAATTGTGGCTCTGTGCACAACAAATTTGGCCTCGACTTAAAAATGATTCTTTCAACAAATTTCAGCTTTCCAAGCGTGTTGAGGCAATTGCGCTGCGGCGAAAAATTGCATCGAAAATTGTTGCTGGTGGTGGTGCTTCTCAAACGATGATTATAAAGAATTTATTAGCGCAACTGCAATCATGCCACGTTTAATGGCCGCAGTTATTTTATTCATTTATTTCGCCATATAATCTGTGCATTGAATCATTATTCAAACACAAAAAGTTAATTTAATGAAGTGATTAATAAAATGAATATTAATTTAGGTGGAATGGCATGAGCACTTCCACTGAAACTAATCCTCTGGTTGCTGGCTTTAGAAGAGCGCCATGAAAAGTTCGTGCAGACATCCGGAGCACTCCACCAATGGTCCACATCGGCGTACCAACGGGGCTCGCGTAGCGAGTCCTCGTCGTGCAGCGCCGCACACACCCGATACCAAATGTGGGTGTTGATGAACTCGCCGGTGCCCTTCCACTTGAAGTACGAGTTGTAAAGCTCGTCGTCCTTGTCCAGTTTGTGCAGATACTTGGCCAGCTTCCGCGGCGAGGCAAACTCGTCGACGTGTAGGTAGGAATGGTGCGGCGCACTCACCTCGTAGTCTTCCGGACGGGCGCCCATCACGATCGGCAAAATGTTGCGCTGCAGCGCGTTCACGAAGAACTTTTCGGTGATGTAGTCCTTGCAGTTGGAGTTCTCAAACGCGAGGTAAAACTTGTAGTCGTGATCGAGCATGTCGAAACACTTGTCGGCAGTGCTGCGCGCGCATTCGTAATTGCCACAGGCGCCATAAATGTCCACCTGCAATTTCAAAAGGTTGTCGCGAATCGCTCTCTTTACATCAAGAACGCTTACCTCAATGAACGTTTGCAGTTCTTCTGCGTATTGCAGACGCTCGTTTTCTGCGAAGCAATTCGATGCAAACCAGACAACTTTTTTCGTTTTATTCAGCGCATAATTTCTGTTCTGTTTGATCTGCTGCTGGCTGAAGTTGTAGTACACCCATTTGCTATACGGAGCAACAATATCGCTGTCAGGTCTGATAATAACCCGCATGTATTACAACCGATTACACAGACAACAAGCCAGGTTTTTACCTATATGTGGCGGTCCAGTTGATGGCATCGTGCAACCCCACATCCGGCGTGAAATATGGACATTCGAGATAGTAGAGTATGGTCACCTGTTTGGAATTGTTTTTCTGGGGTATGCCAGTCGGCTCAAACTGATCCCTATATACTACCATATCGGCGGTGCTGGCACGATCGCGACTCGTTGTTAGTTCGCAAGTATCCACCGGGCATTTTTGCCTTAGAAAGGTGCTTCGACCAAAAACCCCCCTTAAACTCCAACCGCCCACGCCGTTGTAGAGCAATATTGACTTCAATTTGCCGCTCTCGCGCAACTTCTTGTAGTTGGGCGGGACAAACATTAGCTGATTCCATATGCGATCGCTGTGCCTATCCTGATGCGGAAACAGACACGAGCCCTGCGAATCGCGTTTATTACCCCTATTCATACGTCTTGTTGTGGCAGATGTCGGAAAGTACTTGCCACCTTTGAAGAACCGCGGACGCGATGTAGGAGTTGTGACGATTTCGTCCTGTGGCTGCTGGCCACTGTCCTCCGAATCAGAGACTCTTTTCAGGTGCTGATGGGTGTCATTGTAGCCGACTGAATCGGTAGGGGACTTGCGGTTAACTGCCGCGGTGTTGGCATGAATGTTTTCCGAGTTTATCTGTTATGTCGTTTGTGGAGCGTGCTGGGTGGAGCTCTGGGACTTCCATTCTTCGAGATCGCTGTAGGAAAGACTGTAGGTCGTCAGTTAGTGGTTACAATTTTACTGAGCCATGGCGCCTACCGCAAATTCGAGCCGAATAATAGCAACATTTCTTCAGCACTTATTGGGCAAGGAGTAAAGATTAATTTACAGCATTTCAACTTTGTTTTTAAACTTGCGACTGATTTATCAGTTTTGCTAAAAAGGACACAATGCCCAGAAATGTTGGAATTGCTTAAAATCTTCGGAATGGGCATTTTGGCAATAGAATAGCTTATCGTTTTGTTTCCTTTGATGTATTATAATTGCTTTCGGCGAGGCCAACTCGTTTTTGCCATCAGAATTTTCCGATGTGTGGCTCACCAGAATAGTTGAGGCCACTACAAAAATTTAAAAACGGCGATTTAAACTTTGTCATGTACTTTTAGTTTGGTTTCATTTTTTAATGCTCTTTACACTGTTGAGTTGTGTGTTTTTCATAGTTTATTTATATTTGTTTATCGTATTTGTTTTGGTATATTTATCACAGTAAAAGAATGTTAAATGCATACATATATAGAAATACTTAAGAAAAATAAATTCATTTGTATTCTCGCAATCTCTTAAAAAAAATATGTTTTCCTTGTATCGGAAAGAGAGGTATTTTCTTAGTCTAACAACCTTAAAATTTTGCTGCGGAAATATTCACAGAGGGCGTAGTCCGCCCCCAAAGTCCCAGTTATATATGCGAATTTCTCAAGACATTTTAAACCGATTCTAACGATATATGTGTCATATCAAAGGTATTTTCTTCCTCTTGATGTACAACATTAGGTATGTAATATCACTAAGCAAATAAACACATAGAGGTGTCAACTCGCACAAATTTGCGTACCAGCGTAGTAGGTCCCATACGCACTTCGGCTATTCGAACATATTCGCGATGACTTCGGTAAACTTATCAATTCGAAGTAAGCTTTCATAATTTGCTTTATGTTGATGTGGTGCAGCAGTGTGCTTGCTTCTACCACATATGTGGTAGATCTACCACAATTATTTTTAAAACCAAGTTTCTACCACATCTACCACGGAGGGCTTAAAATCTACCACATTTTGTAGGGAACATAAATTTTTCTATTAACCAGCCTATTACTCCAAGTAAATTAGAGTTTTATGTTGTAAAATTTATATTAGAGCTGCATTAAACATTATAAGGGAAAATGTGCGAAACAAAAACTTATGTGGTAGCACTCTCATCACTTCGAAAGCAGTGCACTACAAATAGTTGACAGTTTGACAATTGTTTTGGCAGGTGCAATTAAAATGGAAAAAATATCTAAAAAAGTTGAAGTTAAAGTTAATTTTTGCCTTTATTTTTTAGTAACGTTTAGTATTTTAGAATATCGCATGGCGATGGCAATGCGCTTGGACGGGGCGAAGTTTTACCAAGCGAAGTTGTACCTGCTACTAAAATTTGCGAGTCCGAGCTCACAAAAAAGAAAAAAAAATAGTCAACAATACAAAAAACAATGGTACGAAACCCAACACAGGTTAAATAGCATAGAAGAACGTAAAATACAATTAATGTACAAATACAATGAAATACAATGGACAAATGCAATTAATGTACAAAAAAAAAGTTACCACATTTCATTCAAATCTACCACATTTTTTTACTGAGTCTACCACATAAATGAAAAATTAAGTAAGCACACTGGTGGTCAGTCGGACATCAATTGTGCGCTGTGATTATGTTACTGCTGCTGTTATGCGACTTGCTTTCAGCGCAGCAGGTCCAGCAGGCATTTCGGCTAGCCGAAAATATTCGCAAAATTGTGTGCGTTGCCTTCACACGCAATGAAATAATCAACCACCCAAAAAGCAAACAAAAGCAACAACACAATTTCACTTGTTCGCGCTTATTTTTGTGTGTATTCGTTTGACGATCGCTTTCGCTACAAATTTGCTGATGATGAAACTTCGACTGATGGACATATTTCTTGGTCGATTATTTGCAGGTTATATGAATTGGATAAAAACAATTCAACCCGCCTTTGTCGCAAATTGACAACAAAGCATATTCATCCTAATTCATTTGAAAAAATGAAGGTTAAATACGCAACTCAAATATTTAGCAATACTGTATCCGCAGCCATAAAATCTTTGGTTGAAAATGGCTGTTATAATGATTGCAAAGAGAAAGCTTTGTCCACAGCTATATATATTGAAAAAATAAACAGAATTTTTGATTGTTTGAATAGCCATGTTCTTTTTGATAAAAATCCCTTCCGATCAGCTCTTCGTGAGAATAACAATATCCAAAATTATTTGAAGGAAATGAAATACTATGTCAAAAGTTGTCAGTATACTAAAACTGTATACTGTTGAAATGGTATAGTTTTATCAATTACTTCCGTTTTGTCTCTTTCACAAGTTATCTGGGCGGAAAAATCCAATTTTCTTTTATTATCAAGACTTAATCAAGACCCGCTTGAAAATCTTTTTTATTTGGTAAGAAAAAGAAGAGTTACAAACAATAATCCTTCACTTTTTGAGTTTGACCAAATTCTTGCGAAAACGATCTCAATGAAAATAATAGCATTTGCGGCAGGAACCTCCAATTGTGAACCAACTGACGAAGGTTCATTTATAACAATTGACAATAATACCAGTTTGTTTGAAATTGACAATGAAACTCAAAATGCTATAAATCAAGAGTTCGGTAAAGAATTTTGCTTATCAAAGGACATATTTGATGCAGAGAAAGCGAATTCTTCACATGCCTTAGGGATTATAAAAAATGAACATATGAGTGATGGTTCCCTTCGTTATTTCTCTGGTTTCATATTGATGAAAACTATTGAAAAATTTGACTGTCATAACTGCAAAAAGTTAATAAAAGATGAGATTTGTAATTTACGAGGAAACGAAATGGTTATATTTTTAAAAAATTTCAACTATTTTAACTGTAGTTTAAAACTAAAAGCTATAATCGACTCATTTTTTTTGTTTCAAAAATCGTTTACAACACATTTCATAAGTTTTTTAAGGCAACCCCTCATTCCTCCAATATAAAAAGCTTTTGTACAATTCGTGTTTTGCAAACCGTATACTTGTAGGGAACATAGGCAATTTATATTAGATTACTTTTTAATAATTTTGCTAAAAAAAATATTGCATTTGGCTCAAAGAGAAAATTGCAAGTAAACCGAAAAATAAAAATAAAATAAAAATACTAAAGAACACATAAAACTGCTAAATAATATAATTTTTAAGGAAATGATAATGATAAATAATAATATGTTGCTGTTAATATATGAATTTAAAAATGTATCGGTATGAATTTTATTAGGCCAGAAGGCAACGTAGCCTACATGAATGCCAACATTACACAGCAGAAATTCATGGTTTTGGTTTTTTATCAATAGGAACGCACACTCCTACTGTACGCCTTTGCGAAGTCACATGGTTCATTATTCATAGCAGAACCGAAAGCCATGGAAATTCAATTTGCTTTTCATCTTGTGCAGTTGCTCGTATTGTTTTCATTCGCCTCAGCGCACAGTGATTCGTTCCATAGACAAAATTCAAAAAATGTATGGTCTCAGAATTTAACGATTTTGATGTTATTTGAAAGAAAAAACTCCAACTAAGAAAACCCCTAAAAATCTGTGCAAAAAATCAATTAGCGTCTGTGCAAAAGCGACTCAAAGTTGAAACTTTTTTCCCAAAAAAATTGAAACCATATTTTCTGTTTTTTAGTCTATTGAGTAAAAAAAATTGTACAAATAAATGGTTACCAATAAGTTGCTAATTTCAATATAGAATAAGAAATGATGTGGCCATTTTAGCTTTTGATGTTTTCTCAAAATTTGCCAAGCTGAGGCTTTTACTTTAGTTTTAATTCAAAATATTTTTCTAAATTAAAAATCTGAAAATTGGCAAAACTTAGAGGAAAATATCTAAAAAGTATGTGAAAGTATGTTCCTGGATTTTTTTTATTTTAAGAAGCATTCTTTCTTTGTCGGATAATGTAATTACATCCTCCGATATCTTCCGATTTCAGAAAATAATTCTATTTGAAAAGTGGTCTAAACACGTATTTTTCGACAAAATTTATTTTATTTATGCCTAAAAGTATGCAATCAGCACGAAAAATGCTTAAATCTGCAAAAACGCAAAACATACATCTATTATTATCGTTTTTATTGCAAATCCAGAGGGTTCTGAGACAATTTCTGTTACTCTTTGGAATAATCAATGTTGACGTTACCGATTAAATGTAAAATCTGAAAACTCTAGCCGACACACTTGGTGCTATAGCTCTCCAAAAATGACGAAATTTGCAAATTTAAGTCTCAGGCATTACCAAACTACAACAGTTTAAGAAAAACCAAATAGAGATTTCAATTCAGCAGACCATGTTTAACTAGTATACCAAATTTTATGAAGAACGGACCACTCCTTCTAATTTTGTCCCGCGGTTGTATGGAGTCGAATCACTGTGCAGCGCATACACAAGCAACACGCACATTTATTTTCACACGGACACACACCCTTGCATATTCGAATTTGCAAACCATGGCACAATAAACAAGGTAATAGTAATAGCATCCCCGCAACACCAAAAACCACATGTATTTTGTTGGTAGGATCGTTTATCGCTACTGTCAAATTCAGCTGTCATTTTCCGACGAAAGAGGGAGAAACTGAAAACAGACAAAAGTGATTGTTGCCAGACGGTGCTGTATTTAAGTGAAAAAACGGGAAAAGTGCTCAGGTCAGTTGTTTTCAGTCAGGTATTTTCATTTCAACCGATGCGGCAACACCGCACCACTGCTGACACCGACGATTTTGACAGAAGCGATAAACGATCAGCCGGTGGCTTGCTACAACCTTGTTAGTTGAACCATGTTGCAAACGGTACGCCGCGGCGCGCCGTCTCGTGACCGACAGCACAACACAGCTCGCAATTGATGTTCCTTGTCGAACATCCCACAAAGAATCACTGTTGCCAACTTAGTGCTTTTCGCACTAAATTTAGTGCTTTTTGAAAATCAAAACGCGAAAAATATTAAGTTTGGTGCTTGGTGCGTTTTTTAGTGCTTTTTTTTTATTTCAAAGACACCAAGACTAATTCATGCTTGGAAAAAAATGTAAGTTTTTTTATAAAACTGGAGTGTAATACAACACAACATTTCATTAAACACCTACGTAACACTGGAATGTTGGGCTAAAAAATCATTGTTTGGATATTACATCTGTGGCCATAAGGAATAACAGCCAAATGCGTTATTACCACCATTGCATTCGTCGTATTCAAATGTACTACTACAGAAAATTCTATGGGTTTTGCTCATAAAATGAATGTTTTACGCCCAAAAATCTAAAATTTATCTTGTGTAATCTAAAGCAAATTCCAAACTTAAAAGTGCTCTCCTGAAAACTTCATAAAATCGACTTTGGCTGTTATTCCTTACGGCCACAGACATGACAACCGAAGTGATCGTCCTTGAAAAGGCGCTTATCAAGGTTTTGCTTAACCCTCCGATGCCCAACAAGGTCCGTAGGGACCTATGGCGTTTTAAAATAAACGACATTTCAATACGGAGGGAATGATGAGCTGGAGACTTTATGACTTCTATAAATGGAATATTTATAAGCTGTTAAAATCGATTTCGGCACGATTGCTTGTATTTTATCACCATATTTATCGCATTGAAGTCATTTAGCGCGTCGATGCGCGACAAGGTCCGCATGGGCATAGGGAATTCCATGTAATTTGCTCTTATTAGTAACTATAGTTAGTGTCAAATATTGACGACGACGATGATCAAACTCCATTATTAATTTGAGAATGGCTGAGGGTATTGCCTAAGTATATTTAAAAATGATTAAAAACAGAATACAAATATCAATAAATATATAAGTTAAAGCACTCCCCTTGGGGAGCGCTAAAAAATTAGAGTGGGCCACCACTTGGCCCCCCTGGATTCGCTGCGAAGGGAAAGAAACGCTTTTAATTCGTATCAAAAATGAGGTTTATTACCGTATTCCACGGCTACTAAAATAGAAATAAGTCACCTCGACTAAATTAACTTAACTCTAAGCTTATCGTTCTTATCTTATCTTACCGTTCTTATCTTATGCCTGTGGCTCCGCCTAGTCGCCGGGCAAACAAGGTGGCAGCGCCGTTCCCGCGGGCACCAAAAATGTGCCGTTGGCAACGCCGTTGCCTCGGTATGCTCATGGCATAGTGGAATTATACAGGTGGAGTAATTATTGACAGTTTGTATTTGACACTGCCTTATTTAAAAGTTGCATTGAAAGGTAGCAAGAAAAGGGAAATAATTCGGCCTTTTTCACTAGATGGCGCTAATAATTATTTCAAATAGTTCTGAAATTCAAAAGCACATTTATGTGAATTATCTATTCCATCAACAAAAAAGTTATCGATTGAGTGACTAAAGGCAGAGCCAACTCATTAGTGTGTATAACAAGCAAACGCTTAGCAAATGAGCATAATACCAAAGAATATGAAGTAATTACTTCAAGTTACTTCATATTCTTTGATAATACTAAAACGAACACCGAGTGTATTTTACGCTTCTGGCTTTCTCCATCAGTCTTTTCCCTTCTCTTCCTTAATTGTGTCGACTTGGCTTCGTGTTAGGATTTTTGCAGGATGTTGTTATTGTTGTTGCATTTTTTTGTGATTTCTGACGGAGGTGGAAAATCTTTGAAAGATACCGGAATATCAATTCCTTGGCATGCTGCGGTACGTGGAAAACGGGGTCCTTTTCCTCCGTCCAAGTACGGTGGCAAAAACTGCAGCTCGACTTCGTCATAGTTCAAATAATTCAAAACCAAATAATCAAATTCAAAGTTCAAATATTGTAGTACAAGTTACGAAATTGTTTTTGTTTTTGTCCCACGCTGCCAAACTTGGCTTGGTACCAAGTGATGCATGCACAAGATGTGGTGAAGACAGTGCCAAGGGTACCCTGGAGCATTTGCTGTGCCACTGCCCTGCTCTCTACAGATCACGGGTCAGCTGCCTCGGATCCGCGTCGTTCCCTTCCTTGGAAAGAATCGCGGAACAAAAAAGCGGCGACTTACTTAGATTTGCCAAAAACGTTTTTAAAAAATTACATACAGGTCTGAAGCTCCAGAACCTTTCTGGTATCACTATGGACCAACATGGTCTATGTGAGACCCCCCCGTGGGTCAGCCAGCCTAACCTAACCTACGAAATTGTTTAGTTACGTTGAAAGAGTTCAGTTACGCACGGTTCAAATATATATTTGAAAAGTAACTTAAACCTAAATTGGAGCGTTAGCGTTCGAAAAAAAAATCTTAGTTTTGCAAAAAACAACATTGTTTCTTCAAGGCAGCATGAACTGCCATAATCACAAAAACTGTCATCAGGTTACTCCACCTGTATAATTCCACCATGTGCTCATGGTACAATAACAAGGTATGCCAAGTAGACAAATCTCCCTTTTTTCGTTTGTTTACATTTGGAAATTCTGTCAAACAGAGATACTGGAGTTGCGTGTACGCTAGAAATTTAGTACCTTTTGAAAATGTTCATGCTAGACAAACAAGAAATATGCACTAGATGCCTTAGAGTGAAAAGGTGCTAAATCCACTTTTTCAAATTTTACAGGAAAGACAAAAAACTAAGTAAAAATAATTTATATTTATGTTTATTCTTTGGACTTTCTTTGCTCTGGACTTTGTGCACTTTTCCACGAAGCAAGACCTTTTCTTTTTCTCCCTTTTCATGCATGTTCCGCCGACTTATGACATTATATGCCGTTATTTTTAATTTGTGCTTTGTGAACTTTTTCGCCTTGCTGTGATTCTGTGCTTTTCATTTCAAGAAGTGATTGAGTGTTGAACATTTTTAAATTGAAAATTGTCCGTGTGAATTAAAATGCCGGGAAATTCGTGTGCGTTGTGCAGAAGCAGACAGTAACATAACTAATTTGTTTCTATTTTTCCGCAAGTAGCTGGTACCGGTCATGTTATTTACGTCCGAAACTTATTTTTGGCAGAAATATGACCATTTATATACTTTTTGCAAAGATACCTATTAAAGTTTTCTGTGTATTGTAAAAACTGTATGCTTTTCAGTATTTTCTGTGCAGCCCTGCGCACGACTTCCATTCATAAGCACCTCTAATTTTTGTCGTTTGACATTCACATCTCATAGTACATGAAGAGCATGATGCAATTATTAAAGGTGATGTACGTTGTGACCGCCGAGTTTTGACACTCCCTTAGCTCAATGCTGTATTTCAGAAGCAGGGGTAATGGGGAATAAATTGAGGCCTTTTCATGAAAAGGTATTTAAAAAAGTAGTATTTAATGCGTGTTAAACTGCCTAAATGGAAGAAAATCCATTACTAGAATTTAACATATAGGAAGAAATCTTGACCCTTAAATTCCCGAGGATACTGATTTTGATTAAAAAAATAAATAAAAGTAAAAAAAAAATCATGCATGATGTGTGGAAAGTCAAAATATATAAGAAAGTTATTAAAAAAAATGTTACCATCAGAATGCTTTTGGGTGGGTTCGGATATTTACAACGATTTAAGAGGTTTAAATGATTGTATCTTTAAAGATAACCGTAATCTTGAAAACAAATAATGGTAATAATTTCCAGTTTGAAAAGAAAAGAAATGCAAATATTTTTTGTTGATTTTATTTTTCATGCAATTTAAATATTGTATGCGAAAGTGCATTCGACATTTACAACAAGACGGTAGCGCGCGCTTTCTCGGCCTGAGCCTGAGCGATTTGCAGTATCTGTATGTAGAATCGAGGACGTCTACGACGGGTGCCCGGCCCATGACGTTAAAATCGTCCTCAGGACTTCAATGCAAAGGTCGGGCGAGAAGGTAACACTTCGTTCAATAATGTGTGTGACTAACTAATTAAAACACATTTTTTTGCCAAATTTTTATTCATCAACATAGTCCCCTTTTAGGGAGATACAATCATTCCAACGCTTTTCCAATCTTTTGATACCGCCTTTGTAGAACGATGTTTCTTTGCCTTCAAAATAGGCGTTAGTTTCGGCGATTACTTCATCATTTGAGCCAAATCTCTTACCACGGAGCATCTTTTTGAGGTCTGCGAAGAGCCAGTAGTCGCTGGGGGCCAGATCTGGGGAATACGGGGGATGAGGAAGCAATTCGAAGCCCAATTCATGCATTTTCGCCATCGTTTTCATCGACTTGTGACACGGTGCATTGTCTTGGTGAAACAACACTTTTTTCTTTTTCATATGGGGCCGCTTAATCGCGATTTCTTCTTTCAAACTTTCCAACAACGCTATATAATAGTTGCTCTTGATTGTTTTCCCTTTCTCAAGATAGTCGATGAATATTATTCCGTGCACATCCCAAAATACTGACGCCATAACCTTGCCAGCCGATGTTTGTGCCTTTGGACGCTTTGGGCGGCTTTCACCGGTTGCATGCCACTCAGCAGACTGCCGGTTTGACTCTGGAGTGAAACACGCATGAACACACGCACCTGTGTTGTGCGTGTGAATTTTGTACGCGGGTGGAAGGGACCTACAGTTTTACGTCCATTGTGATGTACCGACGCAAAAACTCCGCCTTGTTGCGCGTAAACATGTCCAAACAGCTCTTTGAATCATCGATTCGTTGTTGTTTTTGCTCCGGTGTGAGCAAACGCGGCACCCATTTCGAAAACACCTTTTTCATAACCAAATGTTCGTGTATTATGGTGTGTACACTGCCTGCTGATATCTTTAGAATGTCAGCAATCTCCCCCACTTTCACTTTACGGTCGGACATAATGATTTTCAGTGTTTTTTCAACGTTTTCCGGAATAACAGCGTCATTTGGCCGTCCAGTAGATGGAATGTCATCGGTGTCTGTACGACCACGTTTGAATTCGGCATACCAATAACAAATGGTTCTTCTTGATGGAGCAGAGTCCGAATAATGTTTTTCAAGCCATTCTTGGCATTGAACAGTATTTTTTTTCATTAAAAAACAATGATAAATCAGCACACGGAATTGCTTTGAATTCATTTTTTTTGAAAACTCAAAAGTAGTGCCACTTGAAGCACTGTAACTTGTAAACCATGGCACAATAAACAAGGTAATAGCATCCCCGCAACACCAAAAACCACATGTATTTTGTTGGTAGGATCGTTTATCCAGAGACAATAAAGACTTTACACTTCGAGTTGTTCTCACTTATACAGACTCATTTCTTGCTGTCTAATAAATACCCGCTGTCACATAAATCCCCGAGCCAATAGATACATTTCGTGGTGTGTACATGAGTACCCATGAGTACCCGAAAAATTGAATGTAGTATGTATCATAGAAGTCGTTTCTACATACATTCTTATCGTTTGTTTATTGTGCAGCAGACTACGCTGAGGACACCGAGGATTAAAAAAGAAAATAAATACCAATTTGACTGTTAAATTAACGTTCGTATCTGTAGCATGTGATGAAATGTCGGGGTAGGTATATTTTTATTTATGATGCACTCCACGATATCGAACCCTTTGTTTGTTGCAGTAATTGCAACACGGACAAACTTCTTGCTTTATTTGTGCAAGTTAGAATTTATTTTGTTTTAAAGTTTTTTAATAAAAAACTCTATTCCCAAGACGAAAGATAAGATTTTGCGTGTATCGCATTTGTAGTTTTTCAAATAATTTTTGTTGATAAAGGTAGAACTAACACTAACACTAATGTTTGTAATGCTACTATCATCTTAAAAGACTATAAATTTTCAGTGCAGTTTTTCAGCAAATTCATTCAAAAAACTTGACGGAATTTTTGTATACTGTAAATCGCGTAAAACCGCTCAGGGTTAATGTGTATATATTGCTTGTGTATATATGTTTTGCATGCTACTTCTTTAATTTATAAGTTCGCATTGTATTATATGTGACATGTATGTAATATGGCACATGTAAATATTTTGGTGCTGGTATTAAACAAATGTATTTATTGTACTTATATGCACTTCTCATATGTACTTATGTATATATAATTGTTAAGTTGTTGCACTTATATGCTTTTTGCTTTTTTTACATTTTTTGTGTGCACATTTTGTATCTTTAGTTTTCATTTTATTGTTTTAGAAATATGAATTTCTGAATTCTGTTTATTGGAGAAATATTTTTTTTTGCACATTTTGTATCTTTTGTTTTGTGTTATTGCTTTATGAATTTTTTTTTTTTTTTTTTTTTTTTTTTTTTACATCCCAAATTGATTACATCTGCCCGTGGGCACTTAGTAATTGAGTTAACAGGGGTGGGAAGATAGTTACTACATTAAATCAATACTTAAGTAATATGTTTAACGATTTTGAGTACATTATTAGGTTTATGTTTTAGTAATTTCTGCTATTATAGCGCTTGTGTCTGTTAATGCTGTCGGTGTAGTTCTCTTCAGTCTTCTCTCCTTTGTTAGTTCCATTTGAGGTATTCGTTGCACTTCTTTGTTTGAATGGGTTAGGAGTCTAAGTGCGTGCTTGGTACTGCTTTTCTCGATTACGTCTTTGACGGGTTCTATGTTTAAGTCGCGGTGGATATCGTCATTCGTTATATACCAGGGTGCATTGGTGATAGTCCTTAAAATTTTTGATTGTAGTCGTTGGATTATTTGTATGTTTGATTTGCTGGCTGTCCCCCATAGTTCTATGCCGTATTTCCATATTGGTGTTATCATCGTTTTATATATTAATAGTTTATTGAATAGCGACAGTTTTGAGTCCTTGTTGAGTAGCCAGTACAGTTGTCGGAATCGGTTTTTCACTTCGTTCCTTTTCTGAATTATGTGGTCCTTCCAAGTCAGCTTTGCGTCAATGATTATGCCCAGATATTTGGCTTTTTTGAATATTAATTTTTTATTTTCTGTTTATTGGTGCAATCTACATGTGACTTATATGTTCCTTATATTTTATGAAATGCTGTAATGGGTGAAATATGCCTACAGGGGCACCGAGCACCAAAAAAAAAATATTCGGTATTGCGCCTATTTTGCATACCTCTATGGTGGTGCGGAAATGTAAAGATATTTATAAAGATATATCTATTACGTGTAATAAATTTTTATTATAAATGAATCAAGCATATTGTGATGTACATTAGTTACTTGCAATAAGAGGAATCTTAAAATATTTGTGGTTTGGGTTGTAAGAATTTGCAAAACAAAAAATTACAATATATCAAAACTTAGCACAATACTTCTCAATTTTTTGTTTTTCGAAATTACCCCGGGCGGCATCAGGTTGACGATGAAATATCAAATCCAACAGCTGATATTTTTTCACCACAACTTTTACCAATTGGCAGCACAAAATTTCTATGCAAAAGGGGGGCAGAATAATGCACAAATATAACAATATGAACGAACCACAACAATTTTGATTACTGGCAAACTTTTTGACATCACATTTAGATTACAGAATGAACACATATTCTTGTTCCGGCAGCGATTTTACTGTAAATCATAATTTTGTGCACAAACATCCATCCCCGAAAAAGTTTCAAGCAGAAAACAGCTGATTGGGTTTCACCACGAATTGTAAACGCATTGCAGAATTTAAACTTGTATGAAAAATAGCCAATAAGCAATGCAAAATTATAGCAAACTTGAATGAGCTGTAAGCAATTTTATGATCGCGTTTTTCTTAGATATGAATAATTTATTGATTAATATACAGTAAGATGCTTCCGATTGCTGTTTTATTGGAAAACTAATTATCATTTTTCCGGCAGCAAAATAAGTCCGCGAGCTGCTCCGGACAATAGATAAATAGAAAAACCAGCTGAGCACCAATTCACCATGAATTGAATGCAACATAAAAAGGAAATTTGTATGGCAGAAGGCGAAAGTTTTACGTCAAATAACAGACAATCGACGCATTCTAAGACATTGTAAGGCACGAGATCCACATATATGTACTATCTGAGATGTTCAGAGTGAAAAACATTTATACCGGCAATCCTTTTCATATAAAACCAAATGCTTTCAATTTTTTTCCCGGCAACCAAATTGCAAACAGCTGATTTCTTTGCTCTCACGGAGTTTTTATCTTGGTTATCTAGATAATCAGACGTATAGGAAATTTCAGCTGTTTTTGGCAAAATGAGCGAGTGTAATGTCTTATTTGGCTCTGGTTTATCGCTACTGTCAAATTTAGCTGTCATTTTCCGTCGAAAGAGGGAGAAACTGAAAACAGACAAAAGTGATTGTTGCCAGACGGTGCTGTATTTGAGTGAAAAAACGGGAAAAGTGCTCAGGTCAGTTGTTTTCAGTCAGGTATTTTCATTTCAACCTTTGCGGCAACACCGCACCACTGCTGACACCGACGATTTTGACAAAAGCGATAAACCATGGTACAATAACAAGATATGCCAAGTAGACAAATCTCCCTCTTTTTTTGTTTGTTTACATTTGGAAATGCTGTCAAACAGAGATACTGGAGTTGCGTGTACGCTAAAAATTTAGTACCTCTTTCCATGCATACCATACCTTTTGGAAATGTTCATGCTAAACAAACGAAATATGCACTAGCTGCCTTAGAGCCTATTTACACGAAGGCTTTTTCCCCCTGCGTTTTTTGCAACTCTCTTTTGAAGTTGCTGCGTAAATCTTCATGCATTTACATGAAGTCTTTTTACTTGCAATTTTGCTTGGCTTTTTGGACGTTTAAGCGGCCAATCTTCTTTCATTCACATTTTCGCGTCTTTTGTGATATTCTCATTATTAAAAGAAAATGGATTTAAACAAAGAAGAAATTATTGAAAATATTTTAGAAGTCACTGAAATGGCTATTAACTGCTCAAATTTAAATAATAGGGAAGATGTAAATATAATTGTTAGCAAAGCGTCCGGCCGGTTTGAAATTTGAAGAAAAGTGCGAAAAAGAGCAAAGCAAATGTCAAAAAAACCCCTGGAATTCGCTGACCGTGCGTGCTTGCCTACCCCGCTGACTTCTCACCACTTCTAGCCTACAAACTCGTCACGCATGACTTTTAACGCAGGGGGAAAAGCCCTCGTGCAAATAGGCTCTTAGAGTGAAAAGGTGCTAAATCCACTTTTTAAAATTTTACAGGAAAGACAAAAAGCTAAGTAAAAATAATTTATATTTATGTTTATTCTTTGGACTTTCTTTGCTCTGGACTTTGTGCACTTTTCCACGAAGCAAGACTTTTTATTTTCTCTCTTTTCATGCATGTTCCGCCGACTTATGACGAAATTTTATGCCGTTATTTTTAATTTGTGCTTTGGGAACTTTTTCGCCTTGCTGTGATTCTGTGCTTTTCATTTCAAGAAGTGATTGAAGTGAAAGTAGCAAAGATATTTGCGTACCTGAAAATGTAAAAAGCTTGTTTTTCAAATGCAGAATTTTTTTCAGAATCAAATTTTTAAACAAAAAACTCAAAGAAAATGAACTTAAAAAAAACTTCTAATAAAAAAAAAACTGTTGAAGACAATAACATAGCTAATTTGTTTCTATTTTTCCGCAAGTAGCTGGTACCGGACATGTTATTTACGTCCAAAACTTATTTTTGGCAGAAATATGAGCACTTTTATACTTTTTGCAAAGAAAAAGATACCTATTAAAGTTTTTCTGTGTATTGTAGAAACTGTATGCTTTTCAGTATTTTCTGTGCAGCCCTGCGCACTACTCCCATTCATAAGCACCCCCAATTTTTGTCGTTTGACATTCACATCTCATAGTACATGAAGAGTACTCTTCCTATCTTGCATACCTTGTTATTGTACCATGGTTTATCGCTTCTGTCAAAATTGTCGGTGTGCTGCGTTGCCGCAAAGGTTGAAATGAAAATACCTGACTGAAAACAACTGACCTGAGCACTTTTCCCGTATTTTCATTCGAAATACCGCACCGTCTGGCAACAATACTCTCGTTTGTTTTCAGTTTCTCCCTCTTTCATCGGAAAATATCAACTGATTTTGACAGTACCGATAAACAATCCTACCACCAAAATACATGTGGTTTTTGGTGTTGCGGGGTTGCTATAACCTTATTATTGAGCCATACTTATAGTTGAACCATGGTTGTAGCAAGCCACCGGATGATTGTTTATCGCATAGTGAAATTAATAAAGTGTGCCAGATAGCAGGAACTCTCTCTTCACCGTACACTTATTTTCTGACAGTTAATGTCATTGTGCTGACAAACGTCAGAGTTCATAACCCGTCTGTGCTGTGAAAAATTTAAAAAACAAATTTTTGTTGAAAAGAGGAAATTCGTTTTGCACCGAAACCGAAACCAAGAACGCAAAAACATGCCAGGAAAAACGTGCTGTATATGCAAGAAAACGCATGGCAAGGAAGTTTCCATGTTTTCGGTGCCGAAAGCGAATGCCGCCAAACGCAAATGGGAAGCAGCCTGCAAACGGGAACTAAGCAGTGCTTCCTTCATCAGCGCGCCTCATTTTGAAGAAGAAGCCGTTGGGAGAAACAGTAAGAGGAACCGACTTAATTCGACCGCTGTTCCCACAAAAAACTTGCGAGAAGATACTGCCGCACAAACGTAAGTTTACAGGGTAAAAAAAACATTTTGACGAAGTTACCCTTCAACAGGTCTAACAGCTGCCAAAATACACAGTCCCTGTACTTATTGATCATAGTGTATAATAAAACAAAAGCAATGCCTAGATTTTTACCAGTTGACCGTTTTAATACCAAAATAATCCCAAATATCTATAGAAACGAACACTTTGAAAGTCAAGCCATACTTCAAAACATTACATTATGTAAACAACTCAGGGCTTTGGAAAATGAAGTCGCGGCAACAAAATCGATTGTTGACTCGGTTAACAAATTGTTCACCCCAGGACAAATAAAAAAGATGGTGACGAAAACGAATATTCATTGGCAATGGAATGATATATCTTCTGCAATTGCACAACACGCAGCAGGGCCAAGAGCGTACAAACATTTGCAGAAAAAGGGATTTCCGCTGCCAAGTGTATCAACTATTAATAGTTGGGTGCATTCAATAAAGCTTCACGAAGGAGTATTAGTTAACATCATTGAACTTATGAAGCACAGCCAGTTATCGTACGAAGATAAGATTTGTATCCTTTGTTTTGATGAAATGAAGATTATGTCCTGTTATGAGTACGACGCGCTAGATCAAGTTGTGAAGACGCCAAGCAAATTCGTTCAAGTTGCAATGATACGGGGCTTAAAAGCTTCATGGAAGCAGCCTATCTTTTATGGCTTCGACACAAAGATGACAAAGACAATTTTGTATGACATAATCCAAAAGCTCAACAGTGTTAATTTCACAGTCGTTGGTATTGTCTCTGATATGGGTCCATCAAACCAGGCGCTGTGGCGAGAGCTAGGCATTTCCACCAGTAAGCCTGTGCTTTAATCATATCTCCAATCATATAAACAATTGGTTTTCAGATAAAACTTGGTTTGCCCATCCAGTAAATGACGCACAGCAAATCTTCGTGTTCGCAGATGCTCCGCATCTCATCAAATTAATTCGAAACCACTTTCTGGATGATGGTTTCGTATATAAAAATACATTACTTACACCGAGAACTTTTGACCAGGTGTTGAGATATACGGCAGTATCCGACGTGTCAATTGCTTACAAATTAACAGAGCAGCACCTCCAAGTAAAAGGAGTGCAAAGACAAAAAGTGAAGCTTGCAACACAATTGTTTTCCAACACCACTGCCAGTGCAATAAGAAGGTGCTATGCTGACGGCCGAGAGATGTATCAGCCACTTGAATGTGCAGATTTCGTTGAGCTTGTCAATAATTGGTTTGACATTCTGAACTCAAATCTCAGTTCAAATGGGTCTCTATACCGACAGGGTTATGGCAAAGCATTACAAGAACAAAACGCAGTGCTCGACCAAATGACAGCATTAATGTCTGAGCCCCTGGTTGCCAATAAATCAAGCCTTGCCCCCTTTCAGAAAGGGATTATAATAACAAATACTTCCTTGCAAGATTTACTAAATTATGTGAAAGTAAGATATGGAATGGAGTACATTCTTTCACAACGCTTGAACCAAGACGTGCTAGAGCATTTTTTCGGCGCATTAAGAAGTAAGGGGGGATTGAACGACCATCCAAGTGCGATGGAGTTCAAATATCGAATGCGGAAGTATTTATTCGGTATATTTTAAGTAAATCGTCGTGTTTTTCTTTTTATGACTAAATCAAATTTTTTGTAGCAAGAAATACAGAGCTTCTTAGCACGACGCTGAATGTCGAAAATGACGAGACGGATTGGTTGGATCTGGATGAAAAAAACATTTACATGCAAGAAAGTGAAGTTGAGGAGGCCGAACAGTATTGCTCTATCGAAGCCGATCAAATTCCTTCCGGAAGAAAAAGTCCCGACATCGACAGCATATACGAAGACGGATTAGAATATTTGGCGGGGTTCATTTTAAAAAAACTAAATTTAACGTTATTTTTGTCAGACGAAGCGTCATTTACGTGGGTAGACCAATTAGGAGGGGTGGGATTGAAGAAGCCTAATTCTAAATTTATGATGTATATTAAACTTTTGGAAGAAATTTTTAACAAAATTAATGGTAGCAAAATTCAAAGTACACAAAATTTATGTGAATTCCTTGTAAAAGAAAGTGAAAATGTACCTTTGGACGTAACAGTGAAAAGATTATTTTTTAAGTGTAGAATACATTTTCGAATTAAAAACCTAAATCAAAATTTAAAAGCATTGCAAATGCAACAAAAAATGATTAAAAATAAAAAAATGTTTAAAATTTTAACATAAAATACATTATGTTTTAAATGCATTTAGGAACAAACGAGAAATAAGAACTTTTCAACTTTGTAGTGATATAACGCACGATATATCGTCACTTTCAGATATGTATGTTAATACTCCAACTTCGCATTCTTCCATGCTCTTTCAAGCCTAAGTTTTTTATAGACATGCAATGTGTTTTCGCTTAGAAGGTATTTACAGTACATATCAGTGCTAAAAAGGTAAAAAGTTGGTATGGTGAAAAGGTTTTCTTTTGATTTATACAAATGTTTCAGCCACAGACACGCATATAAATACATATTTCTGGAGTACTGAAAGTAAAGTTTAAATTTTGTGCTATTTTAGGGACAATAAAAACAAAAGGTTAATCGAACTGACACAAATAAATTGACACATTGACAATTGCTACTCAGAGAAATAAGTGTACGTCATCTACCTGGTACACTTTATTTATTTCACTATGGGTGTGCTGTGTTGCCGCATCGGTTGAAATGAAAATACCTGACTGAAAACAACTGACCTGAGCACTTTTCCCGTATTTTCATTCGAAATACCGCACCGTCTGGCAACAATACTCTCGTTTGTTTTCAGTTTCTCCCTCCTTCATCGGAAAATATCAACTGATTTTGACAGGATGGGTTAATGCGAACAAAGAAGACTCTCATGTTTTGAGAAATTTGTTTTTGGAAATGTCAGTTTTTCAAAAGCTCTCTTGTCAAAATAAGGGTATGTCATCTACTTGCTTCACCTTGTTTATTTCATCATGCGATAAACGATCCTACCAACAAAATACATGTCGTTTTTGGTGTTGCGGGGATGCTATAACCTTATTATTGAGCCATGTTTATAACCGTTCGCAAATGCAGTCAAAATATTTCTTGATGTATCTCTTTGGGAAAAAGCTTTCACTACATGCAACCAATAATTTTAAAATTTTCCAATGAGGCATTAAAATTCATATTCGATTGTTATGCAACACGCACGCAAAGTAATAAATTCCCCTGACTGCCCGAAACATATCAATTTCGTCCAAAAATGCAACGCTTTCCACCTTTTGCGACGAGGCGGCCAACTGGAAAACGTTTTTGTACAAATACACATGTCCGAAATCCTATGGCTTTAATGCCGTCAAATTGGCCGGTATGCCGTGTCACATTATTAAGCGCGCCTATGAGGTAATTGTGGCTCTGTGCACAACAAATTTGGCATCGACTTAAAAATGCTTCTTTAAAAAAACAAATTTCAGCTTTCCAAACGTGTTGAAGCAATTGCGCTGCGGCGAAAAATTGCATCGAAAATTGTTGCTGGTGGTGGCGCTTCTCAAACGATGATTATAAAGAATTTATTAGCGCAACTGCAATCATGCCACGTTTAATGGCCACAGGGGATCAGGGTTTGGGTCCATAAGGTAAAGCACCTGACTGCACGGATGGGGACATTGTCTGCATCTTCGGCTGCGATCCTTATGGGTACCAGGCCAAGCGGACTCAACGCCTCCACGTAGGTTGCTTCGGTAACCGGGCGGTCCCTGGGCGGCTGTTGGAGCCCATCTTCTCAGCCGGCAAAGTTTGAGCTGCGGAAATCCAGGAGCGTCTGACCCACAGTGGGCGGCTCCCTGGTCAGCGTCTGATCTCCATGTTAGGAGCGGCTGTTTTCTTATCATCTTTTGGTGGCGTGATAGATGTCAAAGAAACGCCACAGGGGAAGGCGACCCCTTCATCAAAACCATTCTGGAGGGCTCCCATAAGGACTCTTTTACGGTGCAGGGAGTCGGATCCCCAGTACCGGCGGTAGACAGTGGGCGAGCGGGCTGTCTGGCGTCGTCATCCAACGACCGCTTAGGCTGTGCAGCGGGACCCCAGGCTGCACGGTCTACTAATACTACTGGGAAGCAGGAGGCGCCCAAACCTGCTCTAAGCAGGCAAAAGGCGCAGGAGACCATCGCACAGGCTAGCCCCTCACTTTCGGGGGTGGTGCCTCAGCTCCGGGGCCTCCGACTCGACGCTGCTATGGAATCTATGATTCTCTCGCAGGGTAGCAGCGCCGGGTCGGTGGACTCTGGGGCGGAGGCGGCACTCCTGGAGGAGGGGGACGAACCTGCGGCCACGGGTTCCACTCCTGGAATTTCATCGGAGGGGGAACGCAAGGCGAGCAGTGCTGCGAAGAAAGCCAGAAATGGCTACCGGCGCTCGCTTGCGTTTCTCCGAAAAGTGAGTAAGGAGCCCGGATCCTTGTCTGACAAGGAGAAGGAGCTGGTAAAGAAGCACCAGAAGATCGTGGCTAAATTCGAAAAGAAGCAGGCGACGACTTCTGGTGCTGAGACTTCGACTATTGCAGCAACGCCTGGAGACAGGGCCACTGCTGCACAGTCGTCCACCTGTACAGCAACGGCGGCAAAGCCTGGTTTTAGGGCCACGGCCACGGCCGCTACAGCTGTACGGCCGGACAGAGCAGGAGCGGCGAAGCCTGGAAACAGTGCCACGGCTGCCTCGTCAATGCGGAAGGCTGATCAGAAGCCATCCACCTCGACAAAGCCCACTTCCACCATAGTGGAAAAGGCTGTCAAAAGGGGTAGATCGGGGGACGATCAGCCTACATGGGAGGGGAAAAAGCTGAAACCCTCAGCTAGCTTCTCCTCTCCACAGGAGCTGCAGATTGCCGTAGTGGACCGGAGCGATCCCGATGGGAAAATTCGCCCGGAAAACTGGCTCTCTGTTGAGGCGCGCATTCTGCGAGCGATGCTCGGGGCGGCGGACGATGAAATCGACTTCGACGGCGCTGGCTGGCAGAAGGGCGTCAAAATCGTCGGTTGTGGCAACAGGCAGTCACTCAACTTCCTGGTGCGCATAATCGGCGGTCTTGAGCCTCTCTGGCAGGGAGCAAAACTCGAGGTCATACCTCGCGAGCGATTGCCTCTACGACCTATCGTCACACTGTGGGTCCCGCCTCCAGTCATGGAGGACGACGACACGTTGACGCTGATAGGTCGGCAGAACAGCGGCCTTAATACTGGAGAGTGGAGAGTAATTTCCTCCACTACTAGCAAAAATGAGACGGGTAAGGACCTCGTGGTCGCTGTTGACCAACCGTCCTTCACTCATCTGCGAGACTCCTCTGGTGTTGTTAAGTTCGGCTTGGGTTCCCTAAAACCTCGTTTCCCCAATAAGGAGCGCGCCACACAGGGAAAGGCTGAAGGTAGTGCAGATAAACCTGCACCACTCTAAAGCCGCCACCCACGATCTTATGCAATTCCTGGAGGAGGAGGAAGTTGACTTGGCCTTGATCCAGGAACCCTGGCTCGTCAGAGGCAACGTTTGTGGATTGGGGTCAAGTCAATTCAGAGTACTTCATTCGCGCGGTAAAGGTAAGATACGAGCCTATATTGTGTATAGAAAGTACATTAATCTGTTTCTCTTATCTCAATACAGTACCGGTGACCTGTGTGTGGCTGCATGCGAACGACACGCGGGGCGAGACCTGATTCTGTCGTCCGCATACATGCCTTTCGAAGGAGAGGAACCACCGCCGAAGGAAGTCCGGGACCTTGCTGCGCACGCCCGATCACGCAGGCTCGACCTCATCATCGGGTGTGACGCCAATGCACACCACATGCTGTGGGGAAGTTCCGACACAAATAGTAGGGGTGAGTCAATTTTTTAATTTCTTCTTAGCTCTAACCTTGTGCTGTGTAATAGAAGCAATACGCCGACTTTCCACAACAGGAGGAAGTAATAATAGATATTACCTTAGTTACCGACTCCAACACTATCTCTGTGGTCGATTGGAAAGTACTGACGGAATGTTCGTTCTCGGACCACAACCGTATAGTCTTTTCAGTGGCCATAGAAGTTGGAAGTCCACAAACCTATAGGAATCCGAGGAAGACTAACTGGCCTAGATTCAGTGCACTAGTTTCTCAGAAACTGGCATCGCGCAAAGCGAGAGCTACATTCGAGAGGAACAACATTAATAGGTCAGTAAATCTTCTAACGAAAGTACTTAACAAGTCTTTTAACGAATCCTGTCCTAAAAGTCGAGCTCCACGGAAAACCAACGCAGTGTGGTGGACCCCAGAGCTAAGACAACTTAGAACAGATACTAGACGTCTCTTCAATAAGGCTAAGCTTAGCCGAACTGAAGAAGACTGGGGAGCCTACAAGGCTAGCTTTAATAAGTTTAAGAAGACTATTAAGGCGGCCAAGCGGGATGATTGGAGGAATTACTGCGAATCCCTCGACAATGTTAACGAGGCCGCCAGACTTCGCAAAGTGCTAGCTGGGGCATCACATACCCCTAGCAGCATTAGGAAATCTGACGGCTCGTGGACAGAATCGAGAGAGGAGCTTCTAGAGACTCTCATGAACACCCACTTTCCCGGTTGCACAAGTGTTGTTGAGACGACAACGCATCATAGACAGCACTCGTCACGACCGGATGTATTAGTTCAGGAGATTATCGATGAGGTCAAAGTGGCATGGGCGATAGACACCTTCAACCCGTACAAATCTCCGGGTCCCAATGGTGTCATTCCGGCTATGCTGCAATGGTCTAAGGAGGCAGTGGTCAAAGTCTTGGTGCGAATCTTTCGGGAATCTCTCCAACAGGGCTATGTACCACGCGCCTGGAAAGAGGTTAAGGTGGTGTCATCCCCAAGGCGGGTAAGTCAAACCACATCACTGCAAAAGACTACAGACCGATCAGCCTATCATCGTTCTTTCTTAAGACTTTGGAGAGGCTGGTAGATGTCTATGTCAGGGGAGTGGCACAGTCCAGGGGACTCTGCAGGACGCAACATGCGTATTGCAGGGGAAAATCTGTAGACAGCGCCTTGCATGAGGTCGTTCAGACGTTCGAAAAATCGCTGAGCGTCAAGGAGTATACGTTAGCCGCTTTCCTCGATATTGAGGGGGCCTTTAATAACGTCACTCTAGAGGCAATAACCAGTGCACTTAGAAAATTCGAAGTTGACGAGAAAGTGGTGAGGTGGACCAGCGATATGCTTAGTAGCAGAAGGGTTCACTCCAGCCTAGGCTCGTGCTCGGTGAGGAGGTTAACCACAAGGGGCACACCTCAGGGGGGCGTCCTTTCGCCTCTGCTGTGGCTGCTTGTGATAAACAACATCCTCGAGATCTTCGAATCCAGGAGGCTGCGAGTAGTAGCATATGCGGACGACGTCACTATCCTGATCCCTGGAAAATTTCTTTCCACCATCAGTGATCTCATGGAGTCTGCTTTAGGAGAACTCTCTAGGTGAGCAGAGCATAACGGTCTAGGAGTTAACCCCTCAAAGACGGTTATGGTACTGTTCACTCGGAGATACAAAATACCGGAGTTTAGGCTGCCGAAACTCAGCGGCATCACTATCACCCTCTCACCCGAGGTGAAATACCTTGGCACCACACTCGACTCCAAGCTTTCTTGGAGACGCAACGTGGAAGAGCGGATGAAGAAGAGCCTGAATGCCTTCTACGTCTGTCAGAAGGCCTTCGGGAAAAAGTGGGGATTGAGGCCGAGCATTGTCCACTGGATGTATACAGCGATCATTCGGCCGATCTTATGTTACGGAGCGATTGTCTGGTGGCCGGCCACGGACACCAGGTCCTTGGCGACGCAACTGATGAAGGTGCAGAGACTGGCGGCTATGGGAATAGCAGGAACCGTCAAAAGCACCCCCCAGGCAGGCCTAGAGATGATTCTACATCTCCACCCAATAGAGCAGTTCATTAAGTGCTGTGCCGCTAAAGGCGCTCTCAGGCTGAGAGAGGCCAACTTGTGGAAAGAGCACGCTTATGGACACTCTGGGATCCTAAGGTCATTTACGAGGCCAGGTACGGAACATCAATTAGATTCCTGCACGGACTATCTGATTCCATACCTGGATTTTGATTCGCGCGCACTTACCTCCTTTCCCTCAAGGGAAGAATGGGGACTTACAAGTGTGACAAGAGACGCCTCCATCACCATCTTCACAGATGGTTCTAAGATGGAGGAAGGTACAGGAGCTGGTCTCCACTCAGATGTACTAGGGGCTCAACGGTCTTTCAGACTCCCGGACCTCTGTAGCATCTTCCAGGCGGAGATTTATGCAATCTGGAAAGCTGCTGAATTAATCCGCGACAGCGGATTATCACCCACGGATATCACAATCTGTGTGGATAGTCAGGCAGCCCTTAAAGCGCTGGAATCAGCGACTGTGAAATCAAAGGTAGTGCAGAGTTGTCGCACTGCACTTCGCGGCATCGGACATCACCGAGTCACTCTCTGCTGGGTTCCGGGCCACTCTGGAGTGGCAGGAAACGAGGCAGCGGATGAGATGGCAAGAAAGGGGGTCGCCCTGCCTCTCACCGAAGTGGATAACTCTGTGCTCCCTCCGATATCTGCCCTGTATTTGCGTATTGACAGGTTGAGTAAAACTTACATCGAGTCCTCATGGCGGAGCAGAACTGATTGCAGTACCTGCCGGGCAATATGGCCTTCCCTTTCCGTGAGGAAAACACGATATGTACTGTCCCTGAGTCGAACCTCTATTAGGCAGCTTGTTGGAGTCATCACTGGACACTGCGCCATTGGATCTATGCTGGTCAAATGGTGCCTCTCGTCCAGTGATGTATGCAGAAGCTGTGGAGATGAGGAAGAAGTGGAAACGATCCAACACTACCTGTGCCACTGCCCGGCTCTGCAGGAACGCCGACTACCTACCTTGGGGTCAAGGTTCCTGGTGGACTTGGCCTGCGCAGCAGTAGTTGAAATATCGGATCTACTCTCCTTCATCAAGAGGTCGAATTGGTTTGCCCCGAACTGAGAGCCACTGGTTAGCTCCAGAATCTTCCATGAAGGGATTCACAATGGGCCATTTTGGCCTCCGAGTGGAAGTGCTGCCCTTGGGACGCACACACCCTTCCCTACCTAACCTAACCTAATGGCCACAGTTGTTTTATTCATTTAATTCGCCATATAATCTGTGCATTGAATCATTATACTTTCATTGATGCATGGAAGTTAACTTCAATAACCCCGATTTTTAAAAGTGGTAATAAAAGTGATGTCTGTAACTATAGACCTATTTCCAAGCTCTCCTCGGTTTCTAAATTATTTGAATGTATCATTAAATCTAAACTGCTTTTCAATATTAACCACTTATTAAGCGAGCATCAGCACGGTTTTGTGTCAGGTAGATCTACAGTCTCTAATCTTGCAGTTTTTTCGGATGACTGCTATGCTGCGCTTCAGAAGGGTATTCAGGTTGATGCGATCTACACAGATTTTTCAAAAGCTTTCGATAGAATTTCCCACAACATTTTGTTAGCTAAACTTGCGCGTTTGGGTTTCCATTCCATTTTCCTTAAGTGGATCACTTCGTACTTGAGTCATAGGCGTAGTTCTGTGCTATTAGAAGGGGTTAGCTCCAATTCATTTGAGCCAACTTCTGGTGTTCCGCAGGGGAGCATTCTAGGCCCACTGTTTTTTATTTTGTTTATTAATGACATTGGGACTTGTTTCTCGTCTGCAAAGTATTTGTTGTATGCAGATGATTTAAAAATCTATTCGGATATTAATTGTTCTAATGATTCGCGGGTTCTGCAAGCTGAGCTAGATAATTTGTTTTTATGGTGCTCAAGAAACAGACTTTTCCTTAACGTTAAAAAGTGTCATCATATTACTTTTTCAAGATTGTCTAATCCTATACACACGTCTTACAACATTGCTGGAACTGCGCTTGAGTCTCGAAATGAAGTTAAGGACTTAGGAGTGTACTTTGACTCAAAGCTTACTTTTGTCCCTCATATTAACTACACTATCTCTAAATCATTTTCCATGCTTGCTTTTGTGCGCCGTAATAGCTCGGCTTTCTCAGACCCATTTACTTTCAAAACTCTTTACTCTGCTTTTGTGCGATCAAATTTGGAGTACGCTACTTTTATTTGGAGGCCTTATCATCTAATTCATATAAATCGTCTTGAGTCGGTTCAGAAGGTGTTTATTCGCCATGCTCTTCGTTCGCTAAATTTTGCCGAACCTTTACCTTCATATACTTCTCGGTGTCTGTTACTTAACCTTATGTCATTGCGCAATAGAAGGACTTTCTTGTCCATTTCTTTTATTTTTGATGTTATTAATGGGAGGGTGGATTGCCCCGCCCTTCTTAGTAAAGTTAACTTCTACGTTCCGGGCAGAATTCTTCGCCGCTCCGTTTTGTTTAATGTGGGTTTCAGCAAAACTGTGTTTGGCTCGAATGCTCCTATTAATAGAGTGTTGGCTGAGTTTAACCTCATTCTTAATTCTTTAGACTTAGATATCTCGTCTACCAGGAATATTTTTCGCAATGCCTTGAAAGGCTACTTAGCTCTTAATCCGTAGTGTTAAGTCTTTAATGTACATTACATGTCACTCCTATGGTCTGTAAGGTTTTTTCCGTAGACTTAAATAAATAAATAAATAAATAAATAAATTATTCAAGCACAAAAGTTAATTTAATGAAGTGATCAATAAAATGAATATTAATTTAGGTGGAATGCCATGAGCACGTCCACTGAAACCAATCCTCTGGTTGCTGGCTTCAGAAGAGCGCCATGAAAAGTCCGTGCAGACATCCGGAGCACTCCACCAATGGTCCACATCGGCGTACCAACGGGGCTCGTGTAGCGAGTCCTCGTCGTGCAGCGCCGCACACACCCGACACCAAAAGTGGGTGTTGATGAACTCGCCGGTGCCCTTCCACTTGAAGTACGAGTTGTAAAGCTCGTCGTCCTTGTCCAGTTTGTGCAGATACTTGGCTAGCTTCCGCGGCGAGGCAAACTCGTCGACGTGTATGTAGGAATGGTGCGGCGCACTCACCTCGTAGTCTTCCGGACGGGCGCCCATCACGATCGGCAAAATGTTGCGCCGCAGCGCGTTCACGAAGAACTTTTCGGTGATGTAGTCTTTGCAGTTGGAGTTCTCAAACGCGAGGTAAAACTTGTAGTCGTGATCGAGCATGTCGAAACACTTGTCGGCAGTGCTGCGCGAGCATTCGTAATTGCCACAGGCGCCATAAATGTCCACCTGCAATTTCAAAAGGTTGTCGCGAATCGCTCTCTTTACATCAAGAACGCTTACCTCAATGAACGTTTGCAGTTCTTCTGCGTATTGCAGACGGTTGTTTTCTGCGAAGCAATTCGATACAAACCAGACAACTTTTTTCGTTTTATTCAGCGCATAATTTCTGTTCTGTTTGATCTGCTGCTGGCTGAAGTTGTAGTACACCCATTTGCTATACGGAGCAACAATATCGCTGTCACGTCTGATAATAACCCGCATATATTACAACCGATTACACAGACAACAAGCTAGGTTTTTACCTATATGTGGCGGTCCAGTTGATGGCATCGTGCAACCCCACATCCGGCGTGAAATATGGACATTCGAGATAGTAGAGCATGGTCACCTGTTTGGAATTGTTTTTCTGGAGTATGCCAGTCGGCTCAAACTGATCCCTATATACTATCATATCGGCGGTGCTGGCACGATCGCGACTCGTTGTTAGTTCGCAAGTATCCACCGGGCATTTTTGCCTTAGAAAGGTGCTTCGACCAAAAACCCCCCTTAAACTCCAACCGCCCACGCCGTTGTAGAGCAATATTGACTTCAATTTGCCGCTCTCGCGCAACTTCTTGTAGTTGGGCGGGACAAACATTAGCTGATTCCATATGCGATCGCTGTGCCTATCCTGATGCGGAAACAGACACGAGCCCTGCGAATCGCGTTTATTACCCCTATTCATACGTCTTGTTGTGGCAGATGTCGGAAAGTACTTGCCAGCTTTGAAGAACCAGGGTCGCGATGTAGGAGCTGTGACGATTTCGTCCTGTGGCTGTTGTGTCGTTTGTGGAGCGTGCTGTGAGCTCTGGGATTTCCATTCTTCGAGATCGCTGTAGGGAAGACTGTAGGTCGTCAGTTAGTTACAATTTTACTGAGCCATGGCGCCTACCGCAAATTCGAGCCGAGTATAAGCAAAAGCATACCGGCCAATGTGAAATAGCAACATTTCTTCAGCAGTTTTTGCGGACGTCGCATACCATTTGTTTTTTTTTTTCTATCGTCTAAGGTTTGGGTGCAAAACAGAGATTGACAGACTGACTGGCTGACTTATTGGGCAAGGAGTAAATATTAATTGACAGCATTTCAACTTTTTTTTTATAAACTTTCGATTGAATATATTTGCTAAAAAGGACACAATATGTACATCCTTTGCGAATGGCTTTATATTCTCAGCGAAAGGGCCAAGGTAATCGTCATCGAGTAACTTAAACCTTAACAAAAATTGGAATTGCTTTAAATCTTTGGAGTGGGCATTTTGGCAACAAGCTTTTCGTTTTGTTTCCTTTGATGTATTATAATTGCTTTCGGCGAAGCCAACTCGTCGTTGCCATCAGAATTTTCCGATGTGTAGCTCACCAGAACAGTTGAGGCCACTAAAAAATTGAAAATCGGCGATTTAAAATTTGTCATGTACATTCAGTTTTGTTTAATTTTTTAATGCTCTTTACACTGTTTAGTTGTGTGTTTTTCATAGTTTATTTATATTTGCTCATCGTATTTGTTTTGGTATATTTATCACAGTAAAAGAATATTAAATGCATACATATATAGAAATACTTAAGAAAAAGAAATTAATTTGTATTCTCGCAATTTTGCATACGCACAAAGAATGTAATTTGCTTAGAAAAAACACAAAACTTTGCGTTTAACAATAACAAATAAATTGATAAACTGATTTACTTGATTGTTGAACAAAATTGTACATAGCAAAACTATCGATTACATCATAAATTAGATAGCTTAGGTAGAATAAGCACAGAAAATAGGAATATTTGTTGACGATTGTTTGCGTTTCCATCGACATTTGCATGTGTGCGGTGTGTGCGTGTAGGTGAGCGTGTGTGCAATTCAATTTCTGCATAGCATAAGCACAGCGAGAAAATAAAGCACTGAACTGTTTTGGGCCATGTAGCTCAGTTGTCCGTTCCAAGTGATTGATTATGACGAATTCCTAAGAGCTCAAGAGTCGCTAATAGTCGCGGATAATACTAGTTTCTTACATTGTTTTGTATTATTAGATACTTTCCTGCCAGACAGCACAGCATGGGAAATTGCAGCAGAGCGTTTCGGGAACAAATCGGAAAATCGCCCGACACCAGAAAGCTTCTGTTGTGGCCGGAAAGCAATCGCTATTATCTGATACTGATGGGCCTTCGACTCGAACCGTGGAAGCATCGTTTTCAGTCCCTTAAGTGTAGTTTCTATTGCTGACAAATGCTTACACTGCGTACAAATTCGAATTGCAGTTGCGGGCGCGAATGCAAACTCGTGCGGCGCTCCACGATGCCCGCCGACGTCAGCGCGAGCGCCGCTTCTGATACGTTTACTGTACTACAATATGTATAAATTTCTAAATTATAATACCAACACACGATAGTCGGCGTTGATTTGTGCATCGTTTGCCTGGCAGCGATGCGCGCCGCTGACGTGTGTTGTTTGTGTGCACGTGCGTCGATATGAGTTGAAATTAGTACAAAATTAGTGTCATCTATGTATGTAATAATGCATGTATGTTTGCATTTGTATAAATGCCATTCGACTTTTCATTCAACTTGGTTATAAAATACTTATAAAATCTCGTCACGTTTCGCTTCATTAAGTATTCCCTACGCAGGAAGTTGGTATGATAAAAAATTCGACTGAAGAGCGAGGACAGCAACACAGTTTTTACAACTGACTTTAATGCGAAATTTCCGAGCTTAGTTTATCCCACACGTTTGACCCAAGCTTTCTTTTGTTTGTTTCGTAGAAAACATAGTTTTCTAGTTTGAATAAAGTATTTTTCTGCAAACACTTCTGGAATAAAATTTCCCATTTAAAGATTTCGGTCATGCCATACGCTCCTCAGCTGCATTAACCCTCAACTCTGTTCACCACATATTCGGTCCTCACTTATTTCTAGCCTTAATATTTCCTACAGCTTTAAAAGATAAATAAATTCCTTCAAGAATAAATAAATTGACATTTACTCAATAAAATACTTGTGCTCAAATTATGAAAATTAGTATTAACACTAACGACCGTAATAAAAATATATTTACAAATGCCGATCACTGTTTTCAAGTGGCAGATAATTTTAAAAATCCTATAAAGATAAGAAATCTCGGCTAAACCATAAAAAATACACCGAACTATCGAATAAACTTTGACTGCGGGAATATTTGTTGTTGTCATTTAACCCCAGTTTAGATTGTTTTCAATATCGGAAGTAATCTTCGGCGGAAGTCAAGTTGCACCACTGAGGGTTAACTTTTTATCATACCACAACGCATCGAACTGCACTCTCGCAGCACTGTCGCCTCTGTCGCACAGTACTCATAAGCCCTCCAAGTATTAACTACCTATTTATATACAAAAAACCTTGCATGCCGCCATATATCATATATTTGTGTATGCTCCATATACATATGTATATATGTAGGTCCGCGCGGTCGCCAAGTTAACGCCTTGAGCATTCGTCGCTGTTCTGCCAAGTTTCGTCTTTGCCGCCTAATAACATTTACTACTTTATCTCCTAATTCTAACTCTAGTCTGTCATTTCAACTTAAGCTACGTGTGTCTGTGTATATCTGTGCATATGTCGCTATAACTCGTGGCTACCGACCTTTTGTACATCTACTTAAGTTTATCCCTACGCTCGCTAAGCAACACCAACAAATAAAGTCGTAACCCCAAAATTAAATATCAAAAAGCCTTAGTCTAATTTTCAACAACAACTATTGCAACTGCCGTACTGGCTGTCAGCTGCAGGCGCGACTAATCGTCGCTAATGACGTCCTTGCGCGCTTTAAAGTTTCGCCACGAGCCGTTCGTGCAGACGCCCGGACCGCGCCACCAGTTGTTTACCTCAGTGTACCAGCGTGGCTTGCGCAGCGAGTCCTCGTCGTGCAGCGCCGCGCACACCCGACACCAGTAGTACGTGTTGATGAACTCACCGGTGCCCTTCCACTTGAAGTACGAGTTGTACAGCTCGTCGTCCTTGTCCAGTATGTGCAGATACTCGGCCAGCTCCCGCGGCGAAGCAAACTCGTCGACGTGTATGTAGGAACGGTGCGGCGCACTCACCTCGTAGTCCTCCGGACGGGCGCCCATCACTATCGGCAAAATGTTGCGCTGCAGCGCGTTCACGAAGAACTTTTCGGTGATGTAGTCCTTGCAGTTGGAGTTCTCAAACGCGAGGTAAAACTTGTAGTCGTGATCGAGTATGTCGAAACACTTGTCGGCAGTGCTGCGCGAGCATTTGTAATTGCCACAGGCGCCATAAATGTCCACCTGAAATTTCGGTCCGTTATTGCAACCATTATTCGTTATTTCTAACCTAAGCTCACATTACCTCTATGAACTTTTGCAGTTCGTGTGCAAATAACAGACGTCCGTTGCGCGCGCCACAATTCGACACAAACCAGGCGACTTTTTTCGTCTTGTTGAGCGCATAATTTCGGTACTGCTCGGTTTGCTGCTGGCTGAAGTCGTAGTACAGCCACTTTTCATATGGAGCAACGATATCGCTGTCGCGTCTGTGGCGAGAAAAACGCACACATGTCACGACTGATTACGAACATTGCGAGGGCGAAGCTTACCGATATGTGGCAGTCCAGTTGATGGCGTCGGGCACCTTCACGTTCTGCGTATGATATGGGCATTCGAGATAGTAGAGCATGGTCACCTGCCTGGAGTTGCTTGGCCGGCGTATGCCAGTCGGTATATAATAGTCCTTGTAGAGTATCATGTCGGCGGTGCTGGCGCGCTCACGGTTCGCTGTTAGCTCGCAAGTGTTCACCGGGCACTTTTGACGTAGGAAGACATCTCGACCTGGAATACTCGCAATAAATACCAAATCGATCAGCCAGTCTTAGTGATTGCAGTCACTCACCCTGCTTCACATTCCACGCGCCCAGGCCGTTGTATAGCAATATGGATTTGAGTTTGCCGCTCTCGCGCACCTTCTCATAGTCGGGCGGCACGTACATTAGCTGATTCAATATGCGATCGCTGTGCGGATCTTGATACGGGAACAAACGCGCGCCCTGCCAATGGCTCTTCTTACCATTAATGTGGCCCTTGCGTCGCTTGGCTGTGGTCGGCGTCGCCGGCTTCGGATAGGATTCGCCGTCTTTGAAGAACCACGGACGCGATGTAGGATCCGTGACGACTCCGCCGCCCGGCTGCTGGTCACCGTCCTTCGAATCAGCGTCGACTGTATCGGCGGCATCCACATTATCCGACGCCGTGCTGGTCGGGTGCTGTTTGCCATTGGCATTGACATGCTGTGCCGTTTCGGCATTACCGGCCACGTTATCGTCACTGTAGTCGTCTGGGTCGGCTTGGGACAGAGCGCCGTCTGCTGCAGTGTTGGCTTGCGTGTTTGCTGTGTTCGTTTGCTGCGGCGTTTGTGGGCCGTGCGGCGACGAACTCTTCGTTTTCCATATCTCGTGATCGCTGTGAGAAAGACGTCAGTTATTCGAGCTGAGCAATGAGATTGTGACCTACCGCAAGTTCAGGCCGAAGATGAGCAGGAGTGTGCAGATTAATGTGAAATAGAAGTATTTCTTCAGCGATATTTTCGGACGTCGCATATTTTCGGGTTTCTGTGGTGGCAGAGCAGAACGACCGTCGGTTTAAGTCAGCGCCTCAGTTTTCAGTGTGGCGGGGTCATTTTATGGCAAACAATTCGGTTTTTCGCGAGTTTAATAAGCGCGATAATGCCGTCCTTAGGCGCTGGCGTTGTGCAGTGCGTCAGTTCCAGCGTGCAGCGTCAGTCGGCGTGGTATGCAAACCACTGGGTATTTCTGCACTCCGATATGGGCGAAAAGCTTCACTGTTTGTTAGTGTTAACAACGAAGTGAAACAATAACTTTGAGTGCATTGCTATACTAACAAATAAGTTTAAAAAAACTACTCTGTACAAACATCGAGAATTATTTAGGAACTGAATATGCCAAATGCTGGCGTGTAGCATAGCTGAATGTTTATGAATTTACGGGCGTTTTTCCGTTCGCTTGTGCAGCGTCACAGATAAGGCACGAGCAATTATAAAACAATCCATTGATGGCTCAAATTTAAATAAATAACAAAATCCAGTGTACGAGCGCACAAAACTGTATACCAACACAGCACGTTAATGAATATACCCAGTAAACATTTGGGCTTGTTATGAAATTTCCAGCAGCTTGATATCAAGCATGTTTCTCAACACTTGCTTTTGGCTTGATATCAACTTGAAAGCAATAGCTTTTTCTATAAAAAGGGAAGTAGTTTAGTAATTTGAAATTTCTATTGTTTTCAAATATATGGCAAGCGTATGGCAAGTTGAGATCAAGCCTCTTTTCAAAGCTGTAGGGCTTGATATCAATATTGATTTCAAGTGTATTTGTAACCCTTTGTCAACAGTTACAATTCCACTATTCCCAATCAGTTTTGTACCTGTTGAAATGTCTAAACTTTGTTTGTAATTAATAATTTTAAATTTTATTTTGCAATTAATTTGCATAAATTCATAAAAAATAATAAATTCATAAATAAGTAGATTTCAGTGTGCGCGAATCCTTGGGAAGGCTGCTGTCGTATTGCGCGAGTATGAGAAGCAGGTCGTTTGTGGCAGCCACTGGAGTTTTGTGCTTTGTAGCCCATTCTGTCAATGACTTCCTTATGAATGGTGTAGTTTTGCTTCCCGCAACATCTTCTAGTTCCTCGTCCACTTCATCGTCTTCCTCGCTGAAGGATGAGTAAATCGGTGATGCAATTTCTTCCGTGTTTTGTTGAGAGGCGGCGCTGGACTCCACCGGACCGTTGTTAATCTCGTTAGGTGGCGCTGGTGTAATCAAACACTTAATCATTTAACCGCACTCATTTTTTCCTCTTTTTGATGCACTTTTTTTTCTTATTATTTTTTATTTAATTTTTTTATTTCTTTTAAAACATCTTATTTCTTATTAATTGCGACGATCTTTACCGACTGTTTGCGACAGCACGAATAAACAATATGACAATTTGAATGTGAAAATTCAAATTCAATTCACTCGAAATTTAAAGCCTACTTTAAGCCTTTCAGAATTCAAAATTTTTCAATTTGGTAACAAGTAGATATCAAGCTTTTTTCAAGCTTTTGAGAATTAAAAATTTTTCAACCTGATTGCAAGTGGATATCAAGCCGAAGGCAAGCCTTTTGCAAATCTTTGAGAATTCAAACTTGATATCAACTTGTTATCAAGTGCTTGTTATCAAATTGAATTTCAAAAATATATCAAAGGCTTGCTTTAATGTTTACTGGGTAGTATGTACTATATGTATGTATGTTTGTATTGCATATATGTGCGGGTGTGTAGAATGTGAGTTTGTTAGGTCTAATGTGAACTGTTTGGATCATACATGATTTTTTGTGATGCGTCAAGTGGGATTAAGCAACTAGTCCAGCGCCCATTGTGAAGATATTCCGAGTGCTAATACTGGCGAGCAGTAAGCCGTGGGAGTGATATCATTCCCGCGCCGAGAATGCGTCGCTAGTGGACATTTTTTAGCATTTTCGTATTTTTTTTACAAAAATAAGGCATCTATTACACGATTGTATGGCGTCAATCACATCCGCAGTCCATTTAGCTATAAATGGCTTTCGGAGAATGCAAAACGGTATTTATTATACATTCGGTATATGCGCTCCAAAAACAGAGAACTGTGCCAGATTAAATAAACCTTTCGCATTCTAAAAGTAATTTTGTTGGCTATATTTGTACACATTTTTGCGGAATGGGCCTGAGGCCGTTTCGAGTCGCGGTGCTTATGCTGGCACCGTTCTCTCCATATTCCGCTTGTGTTTCATTAGTGGGTGGGCTGAACTTTTCAACGAGGCGTCGCACAGTGTTGCGAGCAGTGACAAAATTTAATGTTATAACCGCAAAAATCTTAGTATGAACTTTTGTTGGAAATACTAAGAGAAATCAACCAAGTTTTAAGAAAAAATATTGGATAATATAGAAGTATGAGCTCTTAACCCATTAAGGACCAACGTGACGTATACGTTACGATAGCTTAGCGCATCTTAATGGGCAATAAAAACTATGTCATGACCTTGTCAGAAGCATAACCGCCGAAATTGCTTCAGTTGCAGTCAAGTTTTCTTTGTAAAAAAACGAGTTCACGTTGTGTGTAATCAGAAAAAAGGAAAATATCGAAAGTGACAAAAGTCAAAAAGTATTTACATATATTGAATTTTATTTTCCGTGTGCAAGTAAACAAAATATTTTAAAGCAGTATTACATAGAATCGTGTGTAGATGAAGAGTGCAAAATATAAATGACAACGTATTTTAATTTATCCGTGTTTGATTGTGTTATTTTTGCGGTGACGTATACGTTACGTTGGTCCAAATACAGTGCAAGTACTATTACAGTATAATCTCGATAATCCGGACGATTAAAAACCGGACACTGGTGTTCGGATTACAGAGTCTACAATAGAAATTTAGTGTCCGGATTACAGAGTCTACAATAGATATGAGTGTCCGGATTAGCGCGTTGTCCGTATTAGCGAGTGTCCGAATTATCGAGATTATACTGTACTAGTATATTACTTTTTTGTGTTATTCGATACTTCAAACATGCAGACGAGATGTTAGATTATCTGGAAAGCTCACAGAGAGCCGTATTGCATGAGTTTTGATAATTTATTTACTTCAATTCGAGTTTTGCTTGATTTGAAACAGCGGGCTACCATGGCACTAAGAGGCAATAAGACATGACATCTTGCCCTTTGCCTGTCAAAGAGGCACTAAAAACGAAACGAGGTGGTCATCAGTCGATACTCAGGAGAACATTGGCGAATAATCGACGTTCTCCGACCACATGCGGTAGCAATGTACACCTAATTCTGTTTTTACACGGTCTTTTTTACACGGTTTTGATTTAACACGGTTTAAAAATAAAAACAATTTTTAATATTTGGTGCTAAATGGTATAAAATCGTGTAAAAAAATTAAACATTTTTTTATTTTTAAACCGTGTTAAATCTAAAACATGTAAAAGAAGACCGTGTAAAAACAGAATTAGGTGTATAATGTTTCAATGGGCGCTACAGGTAGCATGGTCGCTACATACTTAACTGCCGCAAGAGACAAGAAATGTTGGTGGCCCCTATTTACCTGACTTATTGACGTTGCAATCCAAAAATCTTGGCTTTTGCATCAGTTCAGGTATCCCCCAAACTGATTTTCGTTGAGCCATTTCAAGCCAATTCTGTGGTAGTCTTGACGTTAGAAGGTCGCCTGGAGGTTATCGAAAGCCGAAGAGTGAAGATGAATGCACGATGCAAAGATACGATGGCATCGATCACTTTCTGGAGGTGACTGCAGATAGCAAACATCGACGATGTCGAGGTCAGAATTGCACCGCGGTGTGTATAACTATCTGCGAAAAATGTGGGCTTGTGCGCGAAATGCGTCAAATGCTATCAATTTTTGACTTAATTTTTAATTCTTCTAATTTTTTTGTGTAATATGTAAAGTTTATTTTTTATTTGCCGGAAGTTCTTTCTAATAATGAAACAATGTATGACACCTCAAAAGGGAAAATAAAAACCAAAAAAATCTTATATGCTCAAACACATGAAATTCTCTTCACGTATGTATGTATGCACTAGGTACCTAGTGCACGTGATTTAAAAAAACAACTTTATATCACTTTCAAAATTGTTCGATATTTTGTTTTGGCAAGTATGTAATTTATAACATAATTTATGCTGTAAAATTTTCAGCAGCGCATATTTGCGCGAGTACAAGTAATTGGCATTTTTCAGTGAAAACTTGGTTGGTTTTGCTGATGGAAAAAGATAAGAAGATAACTTTGGAAAATCAATTACGATTACTGTTTTATTCGGAATAGATGGATTAATTAGTTACTACACATCAGCACTTTGCCGTCTGGCCAGACGAAATCTGGGTGATGCTTTTGACAAAGGCAAAGAGCAATGACAGATAAAGTTTATTATGTTTATATGGTAGGCAACGTATGTAAGTATATATATATATATACATTATGTTCATATATACTTACTTAGTTACCCACAAATAAACTGTAAACAGGAGATGAATCTGTGATTTTTTTTATTTTTTCGAACCATTTCGCCTGGCCAGACGACAAAGTCCATCCGAGGGTTAATGAAATTTCGACAGTACATTTTGATGTTTTCTTCGTACAAACCCAAAAGCTGACAACCTCACCACTTCGTTTGTATGGTAAATTCTCTGGTAGTGAGTTTTTGAACATTAATTAATTTTGAATTTTTTGCACTCAGAAACGTTGACGGATGTTGAATAAATCATTGAAATCGGTTCAGCAGTTTCCAAGATATAATGTTTCATTTCATTTTACAAGTGGGCAGCCAGTGCCATTGAAGACTACTAGTTTTATATGCCAGTCCCCTTAAAAGTTGGATATAACGGTAAGGTGCATATAGAAAAAACATTCGGGGAAAATAAATGCGGGTTAGTTTTACATTTGATATGTCTGGGGGCAACTTGAGAGCAGTGGGACACTTACACACTTAATAAAAACGATGATTTTGTATGGGAGCCTCATTAAGGGTTGGAGATATGGGTATGTTTGAAAGAAATATTTAGATGGGGAAAATTAGTCAGTCATAGGTTTTAACCCTCTAAGAGCAACTTATGAAGTTCTTTCAAATCCGTTTGTATGGGAGATGATCGAAGTTTTGGTCCAATTTCACTGAAATTTTTCCAAGTAAGTTCTTTACTCATACAATACCAAATTTCATTTATGTACAACCACCCCTTCTATTTTTGTTACTCCGCTATATGAACTCGCAACACTGTGCGACGCCTGTTTACTTAGGGTGGGAGTGAAGCAGAAGATTTGAAATGCGCTCCCCGTTTTGCTGCACGGAAGCTCGCAGCTAATCAGGCCGCCTGTTGTGCTGGTGTTCCCGTTTTGTCGTTTCTTTTTTTCTCCTCGCAAGCGAAATACTATTTGTGTAAGTTTACTTTGTGGCAGATTCCGGGTTTTGCCCGGCTTACGGCAGGCTCCGTGCAATTTGTGTTGGCATTCACGAGAGCTGCAGCGAGTGTCCTGACGTGCATGGACGAATGGTGTGTGTTTGCGTTGAAGTGTCTGTCCAGTGATTGGTGCAATTGTGCGCGCCAAAAAGTGGGATTAAAAATGTAGACTAGTTGGGCAGCGATGGGTGATGACTTGATGTTGATGTTTGCATAGATTACGGTGAAAAGGTTGCTTAAATGGCTTTGACAATCTTAATCCCTCTAGGCCACGTACTGATAGAAGGAAGGATGTGTCCTATGCTGCATGACATACTTATAGTCCTGAGCGGCTAAGTGTCGTATTTTAATAAGTAGTAAATTGTTGTATAAAAATATCATTAAGTCAATATTTCACTCGTAAACTCTCTCACTATGGCTACCAGGAATTTCAGCTATTTTAAATTGGTTAATAATTTTGATACTTAGGGCTATTTGGTATAAAATATTAAATTTGCTCGTATGACCTGATCCTTTTGAGATATTAGTTTATTTTCCTGGTATTCTAATCAATTGGCTTTTTCGATAATGATTTTGGGCCTATGCCGGATCTCGGCATCGGGTTGTACGAAAAATATCTCGGAAGCATTGAGTAATTATTGCTTGAGTAAAGAGATTTAGTTGAAATCATGGGTGCAATATTAGCTGAGCACATAGTTACAGGTTCTGTCTGTTGGGAAATGTGTGGGAACCTTCAGTGAGGATTATGAGGTTCTTGTCGAAAATTACATCTTCTATTGTTCTACCTCTTGAATTTGTAATTGAGGATCATAAGTACAATATAGCTTATATGGCTTAAGATATTATTAATGCCTTTAGATATGAATTTTTAATTGGGGGTATTATTCCCAGACTTACTTCAATTACAATTGTTGATAAATTCGAGTTAATGTTAATTTGTTTATGTGAGATATTAATGTTTATCTGTACAGCTGTACCCTGCTTCGCGCATGTTATATGATAAAAGTTGTGGAAATAACCTACGTATTGTTTAGCTTTTATATTGTTATTGCGTTTCTTGTAGGAACATGAACATACTTGAAAACATACTTTGAGTAGTAATTGTATAAAACAAAATTATTTTAGTACCCTTTCAAGTTTCGCTGTGGCAGTTAAACGATTTGTATAAACCAATAAGGCTAAGAGCGTTTTTCCCTTTTTAAATTAATACAGGAGTTATATTAGTATGAATACTCTGTTTAATTAAAATTTACTCCTAAGCCAAGTCATTCAAATGCACGTCTTTCGCTATACTCATTCGTTTAGAGAATCGTGTAATCAGACTAGGAGGAGTCATCTGTCATATTATCAGTGGGATTGCGTTAACTGATTGAGTTCTTCTCATTGAAAAGAAGAGAATTTGTGGAGTTTGACATTAGTGCAAATGCAGAGAGAGGTTTTTGTTTCGAAAGAGGATTTGACTTGAGTTGTAACAGTGAAGATGATGTGGTAGTGGCAAGTGAAGGTGACTTTTGGTTCGAAGATGAAGTTGGAAGATAATTAGGCAGTGTGAGTGTGCATGTTGAACTGTTATGACGGGGAGATTGCATGTTACACAAGTGGGAATTCCTTTACAATAATTGGTGGTTTGACCAATTTTTTGGAATTATTGGGTTCAATTTTTTCGTCATTGTGTTTTTTTGAGTGAATCTATACACATGAGTTTAAAATCGTCGAGTATTTCACTGTTGAGGTGGTGTTATGAGGTTTCGGTCGTAAATTATACCTTTGTTGCTGTTGAATGTTTTGTGCAGTCAATTGCTACTCACGAAATATTTAAACGCTTTTGCTTTTGGGTTTTTTGTTGTAGTGTTCTTTACTCCTGATAAGGTAGAGAAGAATTCCTCAGTCACTATGATGGGTTTTTCAGTTTTTGTGGAGGCTTGGGGGTTAATATGTTTTCCATAATGGAAGCGTCGGGTGACATTTGGTCAATAAATTATTGCTTTGTTGCGCATCTAATTTTAGATTTAATTACCAAAATTAGTGTAAAACACTGCTTATGTAACGTGGGGTGGAGGATAGTGGAAACGAGAAATAGAAGAAGTCACTAGAAACACGAACACTTCAGCTCGGCGGTTGATCGATGACTGTTGAATAATGTAAAATATAAATGTCTAAATTTCCATGTTGAAATGTAGCGATGCGCAAATGGCTATACACGTTTACTCGTTCAACACAATCAATCTTTTTATTTAATATTTAGTTTTATTAAGAAATATTAAGTGCCGCTCTCATTTTGCACTCTCTGTGCACTAAACAATCTAATTATTTATAAGGTATCGAAAAGCTATTAGCGTGATTAATATTCAGCAGCATTAACACCAGCTTTTCAATAACAAATACAAAAGGAATGTTATCGCCCCGTCTCTCGCTCTGAAGGCAATTACAAAAATTGTATAAGACTGGCCTCGATTAGACGGCAAGCGGTTCCTTGCACTCATTAGGCCGTGAGTGGGTGTGCTGCAGCATAAATATTGTGTACAAGCCTTCATAAAAGCAACAGCAACAATAACAACACTAATACAATAGCAGCGGCAACACTTTATGCTGCCAGCTTCCTATCGCCGAGTTGACATCGTGGCACTGGCTCCCGGGCAGCCAGCACATTAACGTGCTTGACTCTGGGGCGGCATAAAGTAAAAAACAAAAACAGACAATATTCACTTGTAATCCTTTTCAACAAGACGGGTACGGTGCACCCTAAGTGCACTTATTAAATTTCAATTTCTGCTTCACCGCCATCCCATTGACAGTGTGTACACAAGGAGCAGCCACTTCTGTTCGTGCCGCACGCGCTGCTGCATTTGGTGGCATCAGCCGGCTGGGGACTTTTGCTTTGGAGCGTGCCAGCGGCAGCTGGGGGAGCAGTTTAAACTTTGACACTATTTCGTGTTGTGTCGGTGCGTGATATTTTACTACTGTTGTTGTTTTTGATTTTTTTCGCCTTGTTGCTGTTGTTTTTCGGTGAAGTGCTTTCTGTAGAAATTTCTTCGCACATAATTGCAACAGCAATAACAACAACAAATAGACAAGACACTTGGCGCGACATGAGCGTGTTGGTAATAAGACAATGCACCCTGACCACAAGGTGCTGGAATTTCGAAAAGAATCAAAACAGATCTCTGCAAACTATTCCCAGACATTGGGTGCTGCTGGATGAAGTATTCTTCGTAGCTTTAAGGGTGAAAAGTGTATGTTTTGTATGGTGTCTAAAAAAATCAGTTTTTGTTTAGCCACAGTGGAACAAAACAGAATTTGGGTGTAAGTTTTTAATTACGTGAGTATAGCTTTGGTTGGAAGGAAACTTGACAGTTCCAGTTTAGCTCAAACTCGACGACCAACATTAGTTGACCATCAGCATCAACAAGAAATTTGCCCTCTAATTTTTAACTGCTAATTTAAGATTGTAATTGTAAAGAGTTGAATTTCAAAAGTTGTACTCCACGGAAGACTAGTGTTTGCCACTCAGAATACACTATCATAAATGTTAACTTCAACGACGATTTTTTATTAGAAAACATTAACACAGGTTACTAACATTTATATTATGACAAATACATACCTTTATCTTTAATCGAAACAACTTTAATTATTCAATAATTGGCGAAATACTTTTAGGAATAAAACAAGTGCACTGTGCAGAAAGCGCGCGAAACGTTGTTGGTGCATTTGCTCCAACATATGTTGTGTTTGAAAGCCCACAGCTGTGCGAATATAGAAAGCAAATCAAAATGGAAAGCATCGATAAACTTGATAGGGTATTAGTAATCAGAACAATAAAAAAAATGGGCAAATCGAAATTTTAAATTTTGAATTAAGTTCCGCTTGATTGACCATTTCGCCCACTGTGCAGTGGGGGTTAGGCTAATTCATTTTTTCCCAACCTGGATTAGAGCAGCATCTGTTCCTAAAACATGGCTGACCCATTTGTACTTTCTATATCTGAATGCTACAAAAAAACGGAGACCAGTTTCAATATTCAATACTTCATACAATTTCGATATTCTGACAGCAAAAAATTACTTTAGATTTGAAACAATTTTTAACACTTCCAATTAACTGAATACATATGTTTAGATTATGATATCCAGTTTTGTTATTATAAAAAGATTAAGATTTAACATTTCTTTTCCTATTTTCATATTGCTTGCTGGTTTCAATTCAACCGCTTACTTGATAGAACTTAGGGGACTTGATGCATTCGATTTGAGTTGTATTTGCGCAATTTCATAGAAAGTATTTAATTTAGAAACATTCAGCAATGGTCGATTTAATGTTATGAATTTATGGTATGAAAATGCAAAACATTTAATTACAATATAATTTTCATTGTTTCCATTATGAATACAACTCTCACAGTTATTAATGAAAGCAGATTCCAATTAGCTTGTAAAAATGCTAAGGGTGCGCATCGTATTATCATAAATAGTGTGCAATCTACTCGTACAGCAACAATAACAATGCTCTTATTGGCGACACATTGCAGTCGGCTTTTACAAAAACAATAATACATGAATATAAGGATTACATGTGTACTCTTGTATACACTTATATACATATATCGAATATATGTACGAAAATGTATAAAAAACGGCGCATCATCTGTGCAAGGGGGCGTGAATGAATCTGTGTATCCGCCAACAGACACACACACACGCGTACGCTGAATTCGTGTAGGCATACATATGTATAATTGTGTTAGTGTCTTTATTAACGGTAGCTGGCTACGCTTACCGTGGCACGCGACACTCTGCTCATATGGCCATCTCCTTTCTGCCATTCCTGCTCCGTGCCGTAGCTGTGTCTCTCCACGTCTTTGGATTTACTAATTTTGTGTTTTCGTGTGTGTCGATTTGTTTGTGCTGGCCCGAGCCAAACTATTTTCGGTAATCGATACGCAAAGGTTAAAAACATGAAATTGACTTCGCTTCTGCCAACCAGCGCGGTTCAGTTCGGCTCGTTCCACTGACAGCCGCCGTGCCTAAGCCACCACCCTCTCTACGATTTCGTTGGCGATTATGAAACCTTACCGTGTTTGCTTTTCCCACTTAACCTCACTTATTTTGAAATTTATAGAAATCGCAATTAATAATTGAAAGGTATTTACCATTACATGAGCGTTTCAATTTGCCATCAATGAACGCACAAATCCGTGGCTGGTGTTCTCTGCTTATTGGTTGCGTGTAAGTCAATTTGCTTCAGCGATTGAACGCGTTTTGTTAAAAATCGGTGCCATTTCTTTAAGTGCTGAATTGATGTGGCCAGAAATAGCAGTCGACTGCATTAGTTTGCGATTGCGATTTGCCTGCTTTCAAAAATGTGTAGAAAAATTTGTAGAAAATATGTGCACTCGGCGTAAAATGTACCCGAGGCGTCTCTATCGCTTTTGCCGATGTGGCGACTTTTCACGTAACTTTGCGACTGACTTTTCCTGCTCGCTGCTTCTGCCTTTTCGCCCTTGTGCTGCTGGGAAAAACTGTCTGGCGCTCAGCGGGCCCGGCCAGCCCGCCAGTCGTCCTGCTGCCGACGCTTTGCGACAGTGCTCGTCATTCATCAGCAACTGCCCGAGCGCTGTTGTCCTTTTTTCGTTGTCGATTCGACTGCGGTTTTGTTGCGAGAGACAGAATGGCGTCGTCCATTGTTGATGTCCTTTTTCGAATATTTTGCCTCGTCGTCTTTTCCGCTTTTCGTTTTGTTTATAAAAAGCTGAAAGCTGCTTGTGGTATGAAGTAAAAGTAAGACCTCAGAGAACAGCCGAGAGAAACGGAGAGACGGCTAAACTGAATAGTTTTGCGGGGAGAATAATTTTTAAATCCATTAAAACGCTGCAAAATATGTTGGTTTCAAATGACTCTGTGTTGGTACAAAAGTGTTATATAAAAAAACAATATTTCTTTAGCATTTGAAAAATAATAACCACTTGGCTGCTTCATAGATTGTGTTGAGCGCTCATAGAATGAGTCCTTAACCGCTTCAGTGCCAACAAGGAGAAAAGGTACAAATGATTTCGAAAAGATACATTTTCTCTTCTTTGAAAGCGAAAAGTTGCAACTCAAATAACTCACTTGCGAATCCATTTTGTGGTAATACACTCACATAAAATCCAAGCAAACTAGAAAAAATAAAATTGTTTGTTCAGAAATAAATTTGCATGAATGAATCATGCGCTAAGCGGCCCTTAAGCGACTAATCTCATCGGTGTAGGGTTGATTGTCGAACAGCCCTTTTTCATCGTTCTCTCAACTGCGTTGTGCTCTCTTTCGCACTCTCGTCAAATTTTGCGCTGAGCGCGCCGTTGTCCTTTAATTAAATGCACGTTGTCCTTCCAATACACAAAGTGACAGTTGATAAATATTTGCCCGTTTGCTTGTCTTTCCATACACAAATACACGTTTCCGACTTGACGTTCTAATCGCTACAGCCACCCCTTTCTTCTCTCTCGCTCACCCGTTTCAACGCATGTTTTATCGCACTAATGTTTGAGATTGAATTGACGTTGGTGCATTTCCAAAATTATTTTAATTGCTTGTGCTTGACGCATTTGAAAAACGTAGGCATTTCATATGAAATACATATATATGTTTTTTTACATATGCAACATTACATATTAGAAACATACCTAAAAACCGAAATAAAACATAGTTTGTTGCAAATCGAAGTACAGTGGTGTCTGGATATAGTGAACTAATTATTGCAAGGCCTGTTCACTGTATTGAGGTTGTTCACCATATCAAGGTCAACATTTTTGTTCAAAACTCGTTTTATTTGCCAAATACACTTTTTGTTTTTGGCTTGAACATTTTTTTCTATATTTAAAGGCTCGATGTCAAAATTTGGGTGTTTACTATATTGAGGTGTTCACTGTACCCATACACGACTGTAGTTGTTTCCAAAATCATTTATTTCCAGCCACTAAAATTAGGGTCATTTAACGTTCAACTTAATGTAGGACTAATATTTGCGTTGTTGGACGCAAATTGAATTGCATTTTTGTTAATTTTGATTGTTTTGCGTTGCATTTTAAATCAGATGTTTGTAAAAGATTTTTGCGTTTCAGAATTTCCCCCCAAACATACAACTAGAAATAATAAGTAAGAAATATATTGCTAAAAATTTCCAAAAAAAGATTCAATACATTTTCTGGTACTCTACAGCCCTGCGTAGGGAATTTCAGCACACTTTAAAATGGATCATAGTTTCATTTTAAGTATAACAAATACATATAAGAATGTCCAGTCACAAAAATGTTGCATTTCTGCAAGGGATTTAGCATGTGTCCCTTTTATTTATTTTTATTTCATTCATTTAAGGTTTTATAACATTGTGGTATATTGCAAGTTTTGCACGCAACAACACGTTTTTGTTAATTGGACTCATCGCTCTGTCTCGCTGTCGTTAACTCTTACGGAATGCGCTTCGGGCGACTTAATCTCTTCTCACGGCTTTTCCCTCCCTCTTCTATAGTTTATAAAATATACAAAAAATATTTGCAGTAAAAAGTGGCACAAACGCAAGCACAAATAATCCCGAAAACGGAGACAAGCCAGCGCGCCCTGTGTACTGCTGGTGCCACTTTCTTCTGCCAATCTTAAACGCTGAAAGGTCACTGTTTTCGGGCACAGTCAAGAATCAGCACATTTTTTCTTGCTCCGTTATACACTAAATACCATGCCCCCTACCCAGTTCCTTACGAGGAGCTGAACGTCTCGTAGACATTGGCGCCGAGTACTTTGCTCTTTTCGGCCACCACGTAAAACGTGATTAGCGAAGTTGCCAAATTCTGTGGGCGCGTTGCGTTGTCGAAACCTTTCGACGTCAGTCCACTCACGATCGGTATGATCTTGGCCAGCGCCATCTCTACATTGTTGATGTTGACCATTGAGGAGTTGTTATTTTGAGTCGTGCTATCGCCCGCCTCATCTTGGGCTGGTGCATTACTGTTGCGCTGCTGCGCCAGTAATATCGTCTCGCCTAGGCTTTCTGCAATGGTGTCGACGGCCAGTGAGAAACCACGACAAATGTTGTTCGAACATACACTAGACGCATCGTCGCTCTCCAGCAGGTCCAGCGTCTCCGTATACATTTGCAGCAATAGCGGCCCGGTCGAATTATACTCGGGCACCTTCGGTGGCATCAGATATCGTGCCATTTTCGCATTGGGTTCGGCTGTATCGCTATTGATGGCCATCTGCAGCGACCAGAACAGCTGCTCCAAGTCGGCCAGGGTGAAGGGCTTCGTCAGTGGTAGCGGCTTCATAATGGCTAGCACTTTGCTGCGTATCAACTGCACCAGCTCAGTGAGGCCACCCTCGTGTACGAAGTGCCGTATCAGCGACAAGTACTGCTGCTTTAGCTCGTCGGTGATTTGTTTTTGTTCAGTGGTGATATCGCGATAGAGATAGCCACCTAGAAGATTTAGCTGCACCCGCAGCGCTATCACCAGCATCGATGAGGCATAGATGAAGGTGGTGAGGCGTGTGAAAGCGACGATCTTCATCTCCTCCCAGAGCTCCAACTTGTTTGGTGGATTCTGACGCAACTCGGCGAGCAATGCGTCGGTGCTGCATTCGCGTATGATAGCTTGACACAGCTCAGCGCCCATACCGATGATCACCTGGTTGCAGGTGCGCTCCGTCGACTCGAAGTGCTGCATGCGACGTGTCTTTTCGAAGAACTCGCGCGCCTGCCGTTCCTGGAATTCGATAAGCTTGCGTTGCGCGTATTTGATGGCGAAAAAGGTGCCGCCAACTAAGACGCCAGTAACGATGAATTTTCGCCGGTGACGGGTCATGAAGTCGCGAAGGCGGGATAGCATGCTGGCGGCGGTTATTCTGTTTTCTTATTTGACCTTTGTTTGAGCTGGTGGTTAGTTTGTATGCGTATGCAATGTCTTGCTGCGCGTCTGGTGCAATGGACTGGGTGGGAGACAACGCAACTGTGCTCCAATTTTTGTCCGGCTTTATTTGAAGTGCAGTTTTGCTGAAAGTAGAAAAGGGGAGTTTTATTAGAAATAAAAACAAACTTTTGAAAAGATTTTTAATGACAGAAATATTCAAGGTGACCATATTTTACGAAAAACTGGGGCATTGCTACACAAAGCTTATACATATTTTAACCACGATTAAAAACAAAAATCACATACCAGTCATTCGGTGTTTGAAAAAATGAAAAACTCAATACACAACATAGAAAACATATAGTTTGGCTACTTCAACAAAAAGTTCCTTTTTTAACATACGATTTTTTGTATCATTACAATTTAGTGCCATTGATTTTGTTTTGAAAATAATCCAACACAACCGATGTGACACAACATTACTGAACAAACTTGACATTTCTTTTCGATGAAAATAATACTTTAAAAACAAAAAGCTTTAAAAGAGTTGAGGGTCACTTTCACAAATGCGATAGAACCGATGTGATATTCTCAGTAAGTGCGAAGGTTTAAGACGTGCGGCCCAACATCCTGTAGCCGAGTTTTTATTGCGGTCAGTGCTTGTGTCTAGCCCGGTTACCATGATAGATATATCCCAGAAAATCAACTGGCGGACTAACAATCTCAACAAACTCTTAGCGCCACACGAACAAACTACTGATATCCTAGTTCAACGTGTCTTCTTGCGTTTGGCTTACTACAAGAAGATTAAATCGGTTGGCAAGCATATCGCCAGCGATTAGAAAAAACTACTGATTTAGCATGCTTACTGTCTGCTGCTATGCAGTGCGTTCAGCTCCACACGCACTTTCACCTCTCCCGGCTGTATTAATCGCGTCACTTCTTAGAGTAAGAATTACAACGGCCTGTTTGCCCACAGCAATTGCACTCTTTTCATGTGTTATTGTTGTTGTTACTCCTCCTTTCATGTAGTCCTCACGCCACCAGCATTTAATTATTCATGCAGTTTATTGATTTCCTGTGATTGTTGCCGCTCCAAAATCAAAGCCCGATTCAGCAAGTATTTTAGTGATTTTTGGATATCTTTAAGTTGCAGCTCTTGTTGTTATTAAACGGAGTTGCAAATTGCAGCCGCTATGCACAAGTTAGAATATAAAATAAATGTTTAACCATAGCCAGGTGCGAAGTCCGAATAATAAAAAAAACAACAAGAATTTAATTAAAGCGACGCTCTTATGTCAAATCAGCACAGCAAAGAAACGCAGCGATTAGGAAGTGTGGCGATGTGCCAAGTCATTTCGATGATTTGTCTATCGATAAATGTTGGCACAACAAATTTGACATTATACTGAGTTGTATTATTGCTTTTGCCGATGTGGCGACTTTTCACGTAACTTTGCGACTGACTTTTCCTGCTCGCTGCTTCTGCCTTTTCGCCCTTGTGCTGCTGGGAAAAACTGTCTGGCGCTCAGCGGGCCCGGCCAGCCCGCCAGTCGTCCTGCTGCCGACGCTTTGCGACAGTGCTCGTCATTCATCAGCAACTGCCCGAGCGCTGTTGTCCTTTTTTCGTTGTCGATTCGACTGCGGTTTTGTTGCGAGAGACAGAATGGCGTCGTCCATTGTTGATGTCCTTTTTCGAATATTTTGCCTCGTCGTCTTTTCCGCTTTTCGTTTTGTTTATAAAAAGCTGAAAGCTGCTTGTGGTATGAAGTAAAAGTAAGACCTCAGAGAACAGCCGAGAGAAACGGAGAGACGGCTAAACTGAAGAGTTTTGCGGGGAGAATAATTTTTAAATCCATTAAAACGCTGCAAAATATGTTGGTTTCAAATGATTCTGTGTTGGTACAAAAGTGTTATATAAAAAAACAATATTTCTTTAGCATTTGAAAAATAATAACCACTTGGCTGCTTCATAGATTGTGTTGAGCGCTCATAGAATGTGTCCTTAACCGCTTCAGTGCCAACAAGGAGAAAAGGTACAAATGATTTCGAAAAGATACATTTTCTCTTCTTTGAAAGCGAAAAGTTGCAACTCAAATAACTCACTTGCGAATCCATTTTGTGGTAATACACTCACATAAAATCCAAGCAAACTAGAAAAAATAAAATTGTTTGTTCAGAAATAAATTTGCATGAATGAATCATGCACTAAGCGGCCCTTAAGCGACTAATCTCATCGGTGTAGGGTTGATTGTCGAACAGCCCTTTTTCATCGTTCTCTCAACTGCGTTGTGCTCTCTTTCGCACTATGCACAAGTTAGAATATAAAATAAATGTTTAACCCAAGGTGTATTAATATGGTGATGGCACTACGATTCCCATGTATTTTGTTAGTGCTTTTGGGCATCCTGCTTGTCAAAATCAAATCAAAAGACAAGCAACACAAAAACAATTTTTCCAATTTTTGACAATGAGGATGCCCATTCGCGAAAAGCCAAAAGAGAATCAGAAGAAATCAAAAGAAAATCAGAAGAAAAAAGTTTAAGCAGCTGTGTTGCCACCACTACCTTATTAAATGTGCCTTGGTTTAACCATAGCCAGGTGCGAAGTCCGAATAATAAAAAAAACAACAAGAATTTAATTAACGCGACGCTCTTATGTCAAATCAGCAAAGCAAAGAAACGCAGCGATTAGGAAGTGTGGCGATGTGCCAAGTCATTTCGATGATTTGTCTATCGATAAATGTTGGCACAACAAATTTGACATTATACTGAGTTGTATTATTGCTTGACGATATTATATTATGTTCGTATTTTAGTAGTTTTAATAAACAATAAGCTTTCGCTCAATATATTAAAATTTCGCATTTCTTCCTTTTTGTATCCACAGTCTTTCCTTGGAATTGCTTTGGATTTGGCAGCACTCATTTCCATCTGTAACCATATGGCAGCGACTTCATTGTTGTTTTTATGTAAGTAGGGGCGGACTGTTTAGACAGGGAGCAGCAGCCCAATTTGATTACAAAAGTAAATAATTTTAACTTTAGATAGAAATACGCAGTTGAACAGGCCATTTAAACGTGGAGCATTTGAGAATTTAGAGTAAAATGGCGCAGCCACAGCAAGAGGAGCCAACTGTCGAACTGGCAATCGAGGCAACAGAGCAACAGCTGCCGCTCAAATTAATCGTTGTGACAGGTTTCGGACCGTTTGTTGGACATGAAGATGTAAATGCCAGCTGGGAAGCGGTGCGTCTGCTGCCCGATGTTCTGGATCACAAGGGCACACTTTATAAGCTGGAGAAGCAAATGGTACCCGTTGAGTATGCGGCAGTGGACAAGGCGGTCGATGAGATATGGCTGCGTCAGCCCGAGGTCAGAGTGCAATTGATTCTAGTTGATTTAATTAGAATTGAACTTTTAACGCAAACACAATTTCAGCTGGTGATCCATTGTGGCGTACACGGAACGGCCTCCTGTATACTGGTCGAGAAGTTGGCCTACAATCACAAGTTCCACCGCCCGGACTATGCCAAGCGACGGCTGCGTCGCGCCACCGCTTGTCTTTCGAATTGTAATGATAATGTAAGCAATGACGTCATCTGCTGTGGCCTGAATGTAAACAAAATTGTGGACACTATAAGCGATGTGTGCGGCTGTGGCGCCGACACTATCAAGGACAATAATGTAACACAAGATGGTGAAGGCGAGGAAATGACAGAGCCAGTACAGCCGGTGGTTAAGGCCTCAACCGATGTGGGCAACTATTTATGCGGATATATATATTTGAAGTCGTTGGATCGGAATCGACATCGCACACTGTTCGTGCATGTACCGCCTATAAACCGACCTTTCAGCTCGGCCAGGACCGCCGAAGTAGTGCTGAAAATTGTGGACGAATGTGTGCGTCAGGTAGTGGAGAATACGTCGCTGAACAGCTGTTGATAGTAGGTGTGCGGATGAAAAAATCCCACACTAATACAAGTCGTACCAATTTTGTATTAAAATTTATGTAAAGAATATTTGTATAAAGTAATGAAATTATTAATGTAACTAGTTCTTAATGCTGTATAGAACGCTTCATTTTACTATTCATAATACACGAACTGTTTTATTAACGAGGAAAAAATGTTTGAATTGATGCTGAGCCAGTTCGGTTTGGTGCTGAAAGAGTTACCATTGAAGAAGAAAACCAGCTTGGCAGCACTGAGACTGCTGCCATTGGTTTGTGAGGGGCAGCATTAGTTTAGTGTTTATGTGCGTTTGTCGAATTTTGTGCCTCCCAGAAGTTGCCATTAGCAGAACATCTAAATCTAAAGGCTATAAAGAAATCATCGCAGGATGACACGCCACGCCAGAAACTGCACCGCTGGTGCTGTCTACACTTACAACGAGAAAAGACGCGATGCGGCCGAGTCGGGCTATGGCACCAATGCCCAGCGGCTCGGCAAGGACTCTGTGAAGTCTTTCGACTGTTGCTCGCTTACCCTGCAACCGTGCCGCAATCCGGTGGTTACCAAAGATGGGCATCTCTTCGACAAGGAGGCGATACTGCAATATATCATAACCCGGAAGAACGAGTACAGTCGCAAGCTCAAGGAGTACGAGCGACTACGGCGGGTCGAGGAGGCCGAAACAGCACAAGAGCTGAATCGCAAACAGCAGAAGAACATTGAAGAGTTTGTGAATGCGGGTAAACCGGTGGCCGACAGTAGCGGCGCGACCAGTGTTGCTTCAACTTCCAAGGCAGCGGCCTCAACGTCCACCTCCGTCGCTGCAGATCAGTCCATTTCCAACATGGCCAATGGGCATGAGAAAAAGCTGCCCAGCTTCTGGGTGCCATCTGAGTGCCCCAATGCGGGCGCCGCTAAAGCAAAGAAGCCGGACTCGACCATTTACTGTCCAGTCGCACAGCGGCCGCTCAAGGTTAAAGATTTGATCGACGTGAAGTTTACGCTCCTGAAGGACGGCGATACGCAACGTTCGCTTATAGCGAAGGAGGCGCGCTACATGTGTCCCGTGACACATGATGTGCTGAGTAATGCTGTGCCGTGCGCGGTACTGCGTCCAACGTGAGTGTTGATGGGTTTCAATAAAAAATATATTGAAAATATTTGCATTTGCAGTGGCGATGTGGTCACCATGGAATGCGTAGAAAAGCTGATTAAGAAGGATATGATACATCCGCTGACAAATCAAAAGCTCCGCGAGAAGGACATTATACCTTTGCAGCGGGTAAGTGGGGGGAATGACTTAAACAACTCATTGTCTATAATTTGAAGTAATTCCCATTTTCACTTGTAGGGCGGCACTGGCTATGCTACAACTAATGCCAAGCTAGAGGCCAAGGAACAACGGCCCATGTTGCAAGTTTAAGTTAAGATTTAGTTGAATTATTTACTTCTTGAGTTTATGACATACTGCGTAGTTTGATACACTAAAAATATGATATTTGAGTTTCAAATATATTTCGACATCTCTATTATTGGAATACAATAAAGTTAAATTGGCTAATTGAAATTTGAATTTTCGGTTTACGTATGAGTTGATTTGATTAAATATTCTATAAATATTTTATTGAGTTGGGGGAAATGTGCGTATCAATTAGTTGCAATCTGCTCTGAAGCAGCTAGCACTGTGGAGCTTTCCAACCTCTGCACATTGCTCCTCTGCTTGCGTGCTCTGTTGTTTATCGTAAAGACGACCTTGACCTATTTTCGAGATGTTCAGCACAATTTGAAATATCTTATCGGATATAATAGTGTCAGTAAGATCTGTAAGAGTTTCTATACACCATTTTTCAGTGTACCAATCTGTGTCAGTTCTCCGATAACAATGTATTTAATTGGCAATAGTTCAGTTACGATCTTTCAAACCAATTCGCTATAAAAGCAAAAACACGGAAATTCAGCAAATAGTAGAAATTTGAAATTGGAGTATCAGCTTTTTGCAAAAATTTTAACAATATTTCAATAAACTGCGAAATAGGTCAAATGTCCTTAAAAGTGCCTCATATCGTCGGCTTGTTGCTGATCTTTCTGACTGCAATTGTGGCCGACATCTTCCCGGAATGCGAGCAGATTCAGCTGGAATCCTTTGTAGCCGTGCCGAATAATTGCTTGGCGTACATTTTCTGCAATGACAGCAGCTCCTATATCGATCTTTGTCCCATGGGCACCTACTTCGATGAGGTGCAGCAGCATTGTACCGTGGACGAGCACTCCAGGTGCTATTTGCTCAGCGCTGGCGGCGAAAACTCGGCCGCAGCTGTACCATCGCTGGGCACAACAAATGCGCCAAGTGCTGCAGCAACCACACCCATATCAACAACAGCGCATGCTGCCGCGCGGCCTCACTGTCAACGTCACCTGGATGATTATTTTCCGCACCCGCTGCGCTGCGAGTATTTCTATCGCTGTCTGCACGGCTACCTCACGGTTCAGCGCTGCAGCTTTCACTACGGCTGGGATATTGTGCAGCAGATTTGCGTACCGATCGAAGATGCCACGTGCTATTGGCCAACAACAGCTTTTTAACTTTTACTTAGTGCATTGCTTTCTCATTGTGTGCTTGTGTGTGTGTATATAATAAAACTTCCGTTAACAAATGAGTTGAATTTCTGAAAAGCACGAAAATATGCAACAACTTTTATACGAAATACGCATAGGGCACGTCAGATGCTCAAGTTGCTGCTTGTAGTTGTGTGCAGAGTGGGAACAATTATTCTCTGTTGTCGACAGAAAACTGCAGGCAGCTTAGGAGTTTCTTAACATCTTGTAACGTTGTAAAATGGTGCATTGCACAAAAGCTGTTTTGATATTAGACAGAAGAAATTGGCAGCCCAATTGATTTCTTCTAGAGGCAGTTGGTCTTTAGAATACATTTAATGACCACGCAGCTTGTCCAAATCATTGTCAAGGAGGTCGAAGCGACAGCGCCTTTAACAACCTTCAGTAACCACTTTAATGTCTAACATCCTTCTTCATGAAGACCATGGAGAAGGTGTTAGATCAGTATATTAGAACCGTGACGCTTAAGAGAACACCTCTGCATGCAAAACAGCATGCGTATAGGGCAGGCAGATCGACAGAGACTGCCCTATTTCAGCTCACGAGTTCAATCCAAGAAGCTATTAAAAGCAAAGAGATTACCCTGTGTGCTTTTCTGGATATCGAAGGAGCCTTCGATAACACCTCGCATGAGGCGATAGGAAGAGCGCTCAGCAGGAGAGGAGTAGAAGCCTCACTTAGCCGCTGGATAAGAGCCATGCTCTCCACCAGATCGGCCATAACGAAGGTGGGCACTACCACCAGGAGCGTGCTGGCAAAAAGAGGATGTCCACAGGGCGGGGTACTATCACTGTGGAGTCTGGTAGTGGACGAGCTCCTTGAACTACTGACAAGCAATGGCATAACGTGTCAGGGTTATGCCGACGACATTGTCATTATTGCTAGAGGAAGGTTTGAAGACACTCTCTGTGACATAATCCAGAGAGGCTTAAAAATAACCCAAGAATGGTGTGCCCGACTAGATTTGCGAATAAACCCGGAAAAAACCACCATAGTACCTTTTACATGGAAAAGAAAGCTGCCACACATGCGGACAATACGCTTGCTCGGGAAGAGCATAGCTTATAAACCAGAGGTGAAGTATCTATGTGTAACACTAGACTCGAAGTTACTCTGGAATAAGCACGCGGAGGCAGTTATCAGGAAAGCAACGAAGGCGGTCATGGTATGCAGATCCTTAGCAGGCAAAACTTGGGGATGCAAACCGAGCATACTGAAATGGATGTATACCATGATTGTGAGGCCAGCACTCACATACTAGTATGCAGCAGTGGCATAGGCCCCAAGAGCCACACTCACGACAGTGAGGAAAAGGCTCGACAAGGTCCAGCGACTTGCGTGCACGTGCATTACAGGAGCTATCCCATGGCGGCACTGGAGGTGATACTTAATATATCGCCATTGCACGTAGCAATTGAGATGGCGGCCAAGCGTACAATCCTTGGATTGGCTAGAACCAGTAAGGGGGAGGATCACATCCTTAGGCATAGAGATTTAGATGTGCTTTCCACTAGTAACCCTTATGTTTTATATCCGATGGATACAATAACAAGAACATATAACTACGAGAAACACTTCGCAGTTTATATGAGCAATAAAGTAGACTGGGCCTGGGAAGACCACCAAGTCCATTTTAAACCACACACAATTAAGTGGTTTACAGACGGCTCGAAAACGCACGAGGGAACAGGGGCGGGGGTGTTTGGTCCTCGCCTCAAGCACTATGAGCCCATGGGGAAAACACCCAGCATATTCCAGGCGGAACTATATGCTATCAGGCTCTGTGTGCAGTTCAATCTCGAGCGTGAGTACAGGGGGCAAGACATCGTCATCTGCTCCGACAGCCAAGCAGCCATCAAAGCACTAATCTCATATGAGATAACCTGAGGGTTAGTGCTGGAATGCATCGAGGCATTGAATGCACTGGGCAGGTGTAACCAGGTAAAGATCCTCTGGGTTCCAGGACACAGAGGTATCGGAGGAAACGAGGAAGCGGACAGCCTCGCTAGAACCGCGGCAGCCACGCCCCCCTGGGTCCTGAACCCTTCATTGGGCTGGGCAAAAGCGCCATAACGGAGTCACTGAGACTTGAGGAAAGAACCAGGAAAACAGAACACTGGGCTAGCGCCTCCGGTCTCAGGCAATCGAAAATCTTCATCAAAGATTATAACCCCAAATGGAGTGAAGAATGCCTCAAACTAAGGAGAAACCAGCTTAGACAGGTCACAGGTCTTCTAACTGGGCATTGCAGATTGAGGAAACACATGCATACAATCGGGATAGAACAGGTAAGCGTCTGTAGACTCTGCGAAACAGCAGAGGAGACTCCCAAACACATCATAATGCACTGTAATGCGGCTTGTCGCAGCAGTTTGCGTTACCTGGGCCAATTTTGGCTTGCAGAAGAGGACGTCAAACACCTAGACCCCCGCGAGTTACTAAGTTTCATTAGGGCGATTGGTCTAGGGGATGTACTTTAACAATTGTAAGGGGCACAATAGATCAATCCTGGTCTCAGTGCAGTTTACCCTAATCAATTCTATTCTATTCTAACCACTTTAATACAAACTTATGAATGTTAAGTGAAATAATGAAAGCAAAATAATTTCAGTTTTTGCTTCAAAAGAATGACTTTTAAAAGTAGATGAGTCGATTTTGTAAAATTGCGAGGCTCGAGTTCGGGGGCCATGTGAACGTTTTAAATAACCGAGCTCGCAGACCAAATGAAGAGTAATTCTTGCTAAGGTGCTCCTATGCAATAAGCAAGAATTAAGTTGTACTTTAAAAATGTTACTCCATAAGTAGCACATCCCGCCAGTGCTTCTATTGGGCTGAAGAACTGTTGTGTACACAAATCGATGCAGTTACTTTGGACGTGCCCACCAAAAAGATACTTCGTAAGGATGTCGATCAGCTCAGTAAATTAACATTCATCGGTTGCGCTGGCTAAGGCCAGTTGTTAGAAGCTGAAAAGAATCACTTTAGTTGAGAAGAAAGTCCACTGCACAATGTTTTGAGTGAAATCTGGTTGGCTGTAAGAGTTTTTTTTATTTAAAATTTTCAAGTCTTATCGAGTGATTTATCGTTTTGAATTCGGCTGTGTTCAAATTATAACAGTACAGATAAATTTAGTTAATTTAAATTTTTTAACAGCAAGTCAACTACTTGAAAACTTTCAAATTGTTCTTCCACTTCTTCTCATAGAGAACAAAGTGTCATTCGTGCGGCCAAAAAAGGTTTAAGTATATACATATATGTACATATGTTTATATATTTACTTATATGACACTCAGATAGCACATACATATATACTATTCCGCGCATATGGTATTTGTAATGTATTTCAGAAGCTTAAATTTTGTAGCATGCGTGGATTTGTTACACTTGAGCCAAGTTTTGGAAAATACGAATATTGTAAACTTCACTGAAATTTTGAGTTTGAATTTTTTCCGTATTCGCGACTATTCTTTTCGAGAATTTGTTCGGCAATGTAACGAAAATCAAACACCCATTGGGCTGGAGCTACGTCGCACCTGACTGGCACAAAAAACTCGTCAGCAAGGCTTACGTTGAGATCGCTTCGCTAAAAAATCGAACGTACAAAATAAAATAAGGTCTGGTAAATTTCTTGGAAAAATATGCCAAAAAGTGGCGAAATAACAATTGTTGAAAACTGATTAATATGCCGGTTGGTAAACAAAAATTGTGTGCACAATTTCAAGGAAAAAAGAAAGAAATGTGGACGCAGATTTAACTCCGGCGAATGTGTGATAAGCGCAAATTTGAATATCGAAATGTTGGTGTAGAGGTTATCAGCGACGGAATGACACTACCAGCGGTGAAATTGGCAGTCACCAACAACAATTACAGCACACAGGCAATGTGCATGTGCGGGAGCACAGCGGTGGCGTTCTAAGAATGGGGAGCGTTGCCGACGACGATGCCGCACGGTCGCAATGCGGTGGGCGCGGCGATACAAACGATAACCGCAAACAAACGACTGATCGCAAAAACGATTGATGACGCGAAGGTTGCTTGGCAACTGCGAACGTTTTGAAGCGGCGGCGAAATGGTATTTAAACTACGTTGGTGCTCACGGTTAGGCACAGTTGACAGCTACCAGCAAACAGTCCAAAGCAAAGCAGCTACACAACATTACTTCAACTTTTGCCTGACTCTTGCTGTTTAGACTCACTGTCCTACATAAATAGAACACTTTCGTCAATGGGTATCACAACGAAATTGCAAATGCTGACGATTGTGTTGGTGGCAGCAACCGGCAGCACACTGGCGCGCTATGTCTCGCACAAAGACTGCAACAATGTGGCGCAGGGCACGTTTGTGGCCAATCCCGGCAATTGCAGCCAGTACATCAAATGCAACGGGCTGCGCTCGACGCTGGGCGAGTGTCCCGATGGCACCTACTTCAATGCGGCGGTGCTGTCCTGCGACAAGAGCAGCCACACCTGCAAGACCAAGGACAAGCAGAGCACGGGGGGCGCTGGAGGCGATCACGTGTACGCGATCACAACAACTGCTACGACGAGTACAATTCCAACAGCCACCGAGGCGACGTTAGCGCCCACTGTGCAGCCACCAATCGATGAAGATTTGAAGAGCGGGCGTCCGCTGTGCGCCGCTTGGATGGACAAGCAGTTTCCGCACACCAACTGCGAGCACTACTACTACTGCATCAGCGGCTTCCTCTCTGTCAGGCGTTGTCACTTTGGGTTCGGCTGGGATTTGGAGCGCAAATACTGCGTGCCGCTGCAGGAGGCCGACTGCACCAGGGCGAAGCTTCGTTGACGGCTGTAACGAATTTTTTTTGTCATATTGTACAAAGAAATTGTTATTAGTTTAGTTGTAAAATGTATTTGTAAGTTTGTGCTTAGCGATAATAGTTCTAATTCTTAGTAAAAACTATGAAAACAAAGGTCCCCAGGTTTTCTTGCACCGCTTAAAAGGTTAAATGAATTGTGCCGATTAAGCTTGTTGGAAATATGGATCAGTTGGCATTTCATCCTTTCATAGTTTGCCATCAGCCATGGCCAGCGCCAGCGCCAACACCGTTGCATAAAATATTTGACACTAATTTCTATTTGCGTGTCTTTCCATTGGCGATACTCGTGTGCAATCAGAATAAATTGCGTCTGCAACATTTCGCGATGGCAGAGGAAAATGCAATTTATAATTTTCGCACCCATGACTAATGACAGCGAATACCTTCACCCATCCTTAGGCACACTTACGCGCACTCACACGCACGCTCACTCACACACACACACACTAACAAACAAACACATTTTCGAACTGACATACGGCCTGTGCGGGCAAGCGCCTGGTATTAGCCTAAAAACCGAGACAAATGACAACAATAAATAGGTGCTGGCCAAAAAGAAATGAGGAAAAGGCATTCGGCGCAATTGCGTTGCGCTCAAATTGTGCACTTGTTGGACACGGACGCTGGCCCTCGGACAAACACAACTGCCACTGCAATGCTCGGCGTGACCACTTGCCTACCCCAAGCAGTGCAGTGCAGTGCAGCCCAGCCAGCCAGCTAGCTGGTGTTCAGCGCCCTGTCAGCCACCTCCATTCATTTCCATTTGTTGATGTCAACAGCGCGCGCCCAGCGTTGTCGTCGAGGCGGCCGCGTGTGCAGCGAACATTTTATTTTGGCCACAACGCGAGCGTCCTACTAGATGCTGTGGCAGCAGCGTGAATGTATTTCAACGAAAACGAACAAACAACACAATCAAATTGACAACAAGAACAATGTTAGGCGACTTTTTTCCACCGCAAATTGCGAATTGTAAATTAGCTGGCTGCATGTTTTCGGCAGTGAGAATTTATTTTATTGTTTATTTTTATATTTTTGTACAATTATTTCGCAATCAAAATGTACTAATTACAACAACGAGGATCCTTAAAATATAAAATAAGACAATGTTGGCTAATTATGCAAAAATATGTAAAAGAGGCTAAGCAGTTTTGTGGAGCTTTTTCGTACACATTGGTTTATGTACATATGTTTGTTTTATAGTTTTTGAAAGACATTTTCTTTAAATTATTTAATTAATATTAAGAAAATCGCTGCTCACTTAATCAAGTCTCAAATTTTCCTACGCAATTAAGTTGTCCGGGTATTTCTTATGTAGGTCAGAATTTTTTGTAGGCCCAAATTTTATAGCAGAGCTTAAAAAAATGCTTGCTGAAATGGATTTCATTCAGCATGTTTTTAAGATATCCAGCGAAAAGCATAATTCCAGCAATAATTCGCAAGAATGTGTTAAGGGGGTCTTACTATGTAATACCTCATTTCCGAGCGCTATATTCAAAAATTGATTACTAGAAAACTACAAATGATTTCGGGAAGCAGTTTTTAGTAATGTTATCATTAATTATTGAACTTTTTTTGGTTTTACATAAAAATGACGTATGTGACCGCTACACGTCCTTCACTGCGTCCTCGTCAAAAGTGTCCAGGGCGCACGGTGTGAACGATTTTGACCGACCAGATGATCTGAAACCAAAAAACCTCTAAAATTAATTTTTCTCATCCCCTTGGCTATGGATAGACACGAGCTTTTACAAATTCAAAAAATTCTTATAGTAATAGAATTAAAAAAAAAAAGAATTTCAAAAAAAGTCTATCTCGTGTCTATCTGTTGCGACATGTTTTCTGATAATAAAAATGTTTAGTATGACAAGATCGGTCAGTTCACGTTCACCCCACCTCTAAACGACGAGGACGCAGTGAAGGACGTGTAGCGGTCACATACGTCATTTTTATGTTAAACTAAAAAAACTATGTAAAGTTCCATAATGAATGATGAATCTAGTAATCAATTTTTGAATACAGCGCTCGGAAATGAGGTATTACATAGTAAGACCCCCTTAAAAGAATTTAATACAATAAATCTACAAATTGCCAGAATTGTTCTATATATTTATGAAATCCTTTCTAAAGTTGTTCACGTCCATTCTGAATTAACCCTTTCGCTACAGGTTTTTACTGGGGAAAGTTAAAATTTTAAATTTTACGTTTTAGGCTTATAAGGTGCGTAACATAATTATAAGACACTCAGAAAATTTCACTTTGCAGCTTCGCCAAATCTAAACAGTAATTTTTTTTTAGAAAAGCAAAAACGCAGAATAATTTTGTGAAATATCAGTTTTAATTTTAGGCATAACTTAATATTCCTAGAAATTCCTGTCAACTATACCGTTAGCTTTTATGGGAATGCGTAATAATTTGGGTAGCTGCAATCAACTACTACAACTTTTTACGCATAAAGAAAATTTGAATATTTCTTCATTTACTTCAGCTAAAATTAAAAAAAAGTATCTAAATTGAAAGAAAACGTCGAATTAAAAAGTTGTCTAAAGTTTTCTGCTTCTTCTTCCTTTACTATGTCAAGATATTTTATTACAAAAACGTGTAGACTTCTCTTCTTTAAACTTTAATATTCAGTTTATTAATTTCAAACTTTTCTAAGGACCAACAAAAAATTTATTCTTGAAACCACAGAGGGTTCACACGTCCACAAAGTAGCATGTTGCCATATGGCAACAAAATATTGAAAGGGTTAAGGAATAGTGGCTGCCAGCGCCGAGGCCATCGCATTACAACCATCAACTCATACTTTCGAGTTCAAAATTCCATTCTTTTTGACAAAAGCCAAGAGTTCCAGCTGTTGTCACTGGCTGCTGAGGACAACATCAGTCAACAGATCCGGTGGCCGCAGCGCGGTTCGTATCGAATGGCACGAACGTCTCTGACGTCCTCACTTAGTCACGCAAAAGTGATAATTGAAGCGAAAACCGAGAGAAAGAAAGCAAAAAAAGTCAAGCAAATCGAAAATATACACAAGTAGGAGAATTTACAGTCACTTTTAATTTGCAGAAGTAATGGCACCAACACCAGCGACACTGCCAACTCAAGCACTTTCGGCACTTTCTTCGCTGCTTTCGCAATACTCAGCCGTTCGACACTCATTTTCCTGGCGAGAGCGTGAGCAAGATAAAAAATACAATAAATATTGTCACCGCAGCAGCGGCGCGCAAATAGGTGACAACGGCAACAGCAACAACAACACGGGCGCTAGCAGCGAGCGGGTCTCAGAGGATCGGCAAGTGTTGCGCGCAGTTTCTTTAAAACGTGCCGGGGCATGGACTGCACTGCACGCCACATTGCGCTGGCCAGCTACAGAAAGGCGGAGCGGACCACGATCGGGTCGCGGTGCTCATGCAGATCCACGTTGCGCCGCTCAGCAGCTGCCTGGCTGGCTGCCGGATTAAGAAGAGTGAAATTTGCCCAGAATCTCAGCAAGAAAATCTCAGATGTGATCAATTTAAGAATGCGGTGTCGCGCGGCAGCGGTGGGAGGGACGATGCGGCGCGGAGCGGTGTGGCGGGGTGCACTTGTTGGCACTGCCGTTGGACATTACGGCAAATCTCCAATGGACTCGGCGAGTCAACGAGCGAACGGCATTAAAGGTGCACACGCAGTTAATGTGAAACGGATGAAAAATCAGCGCAAAAACGGGCGCACTCGACTGACGGCTACGCATACGGCCAGGATTAAGGGTACGACACGGTTGGATCGGGTGGTGTGCGGCGGCAAAGTCGATGCTGGCGATGATTTCGAACGATCAGTTTGCTGCTGTATGCCAAAGGAGTCGTTTAAATGACTGCTGGAGTGATGATGGAAAATTCGAAACATATCTTAAATTCCAGCAAAAAACAAACAGATATCAAGTGGAAAGTTGTTGTGCCAGCGAGTTGAACAGAGTTAATATAGTATTAACAAACGATCGAATGTGTTCGATTTGAGACTCGAAAACTCGTTCCGGTTTAATCCTCTTCTCCAGCGCTTGTCGCACGCAGCTCTGCCGGACCAAAACATGGTGGCGGCTCCGCCTATTAATAGCCTTCAGCACGGGGCTGGATCATTTAAATTTATACTTTGCGACAGCTGCGTAAAAGTGGAAGACTGTGCTGCCGGTGCCGTTGGAAAAGTTGTTGAAATTTTAGCAAAATGGCATTTTTAAATTTGGAAATCCAAATTTCGTCTTTCACAGCGCCACACATCGCATTGTATGTTCCCACATCGACAGTATTTAACGTTAACACACGGAGAAAGTTGAGCTCATTTGTTTCCGCGCGTGCGAGATGAAGAACGTTTCTTAAGTGGAAAACAAAAAAAAAAACAATGCAAGAAATTATAAAAAAGTAAAGTTGTCACAAAAAAGAAATAATCTATAAAAGCCAACCGAATGCGTAGCGAAAAAAAGGAAAATAAAAAATTAAAAAAAGAACAGAAAATCGTGTATTATGAAAAGAGACAAAAGTGTAGAAATATTAACGATTTCATTGTGAGAATCGGCTATTTTTAGTGGCTGGCAACTGGAGAAGTGCCCACATTGTGATGATGACAAGAACGAAGATGATGATGGCGTTGCCGACTTTGTGCGCATCGCGAAAACGCGGAGGAGTAGCTGACTGTGAGGGATTAGGCGGGGGAAGTGTTGTGCGCGCTTGGCCGCTAATGGCCGTTTTTAAATGATTAGCTGCCAACGGCGCTGGAATGTGTCATTTTTCCCGCACAATACTTGCCGCGGCGTCGAAACCAACACACACACGCGCGCACACGATCCACTTGACAAGGCGTTGTAATAACCTTTAAGTAGTTGAGCAGGAAAAATTGTGTCGTGAATAGTCGGTGTGTTGCGAGCAAAGTGTATTTTCGAAATAGCGCACAAATTTAAAAATAAATCATAGGTATGCCAAAATGCACAAAAGGCAAAAGACAGCATGGTTGCTGTTGTTGTTGTTGTTGTTGGGGTTGTTGTCGCCGCCACCGCAATCAACGCAATACAGTGCAACATTTCCACCGCCATCAGCAACAACGCCTGCCCCGAGACGCTTTCAATGTATTCGAAAATCACAGCAACAACTTGAAATTGCAACAACTACTATTTGCATGCACAAAGCAAGCCAGACAAGCTCGAGGCAACCAAATGACAGCCACAACTAATCCGAAATACCCTAAATACAAATATTGGAATGAAGAAAATTCCTTCAATGAGTTGGCTGCGCGCTCGTCTTTGAGAAACTGGCACTGGTGATTGTTTGTGTTGGGGCTCTTGTTGTTGTTGCATTCTAAGTAGTAGTAATAGTTGTAGTAGTGATCGCTGCCGTGTCGCTATAGGGTGACCATGTTCAGAAATTTGCATCAGCGCAAGAAGGTTGAGCTCATTTGTCGAGAGACATCGATTTTGGGATCGGAAAATTAAGTTTCTGGAAGAATATACTTGCTTTTAATTATAATCGTAGAAACTACTCTCCAGTAGTTCCCAACTTTATTGAGATAACCGATTTTAAATGGAATTAGATACTTTTTTAATGAATACATTTCAGTTCAGTTTTGATGCAGAAAATATAGCTTCGATTGAAAAAGTTTTGACTGGAAAGTTGCATTTTCGAACGGATACAATTCCTAGTATCAGTAGCTCGAAGTCGAATGCCTTTTTTGAATGAAATGATGATAAAATGATCTCCTAAAAGACCGAACAGATTTATAAATTTTCATCAAAAAATCAAATTAAATTTTTAGTGCACTGACTTGCACAGTTTTCTATTTGTTAAGGTAAGGTTGGCCCAAGTCATATTGGTTTCCAGTTTCTGATCAGGTCGTCTGGTCATGGTCACCCTGAGCGCCAGTCTGTTGTTGACGCGTCCAATGCGGTCCAATACCTCCAAGCGATTTGGCAAGAATTGGATGTTGCAACCGCCTACCGCTTGGCTGCTGTTGTCTGCCTGCACTTAACAGCGAAAATTGTCGCAATTTTTTGGCTGATTTCGTCGACTTGATTTCTGCTCACCTCAAAGCAACAAATAGCAACAATAACAGCAACAATGATGTAAAACTATAAAACATTTAAGAAAAACTGGCAAATCTCAAAAAGTCTTCAAGCGCAACGACAAGTTTACAACAACAACATCACACACACTCACACCCCAAACGTTTAATTTCGCCCGTAAAAATAGCCCTCGGACAAAAAAAAAAAAAAGAACCCAAAACTAAAACTGAAAAAAATCGGAGACAACTAGAAGAAAAATTGCGAATACGATTGGCGTAAAGTTGCCAGCAACAACAACAAAAACGAATGACACATTGACAAAAAAGTTTTCGGTGGACAAAAATGCAATTTGGTATTTTTGTTGTTGCCTTTTTCTAGCATCGATTGTTGTTCTTGCCTTAGAAATCATTTCGAATGCACACTTTGATAAAAACAATTCAAAAAAAGATACAAAAGTGAAACGAAGGCAAAACAGCACACGGACCTAGGCACACGCACATATGTATCTACTTATGTAGCTATGCGATTTGCAGCTCGTTTTTAGGTACCGACTGCACTATCCGCGCCGTACCTATACGACCAGCTATGCGGCTGGCTGACTGGCTGGCTGGCGCGCGATACAATAGAAAAATTGGAATTAGACATTTTTCATTTGGTTTCGTGTTTTCAATTTTGTCATTCCTTGCAATTGCAACAAGAACAACGCGTACACGTAAACAACAATAATATGAACAAAAACAAAAAAACAAAAACAAACCAACGACAGCTACCAGCATGAAGACACAAATTTCAAATAAATTCAATTTAATTGCCAGCGCAGTGAAAACGACAACGTCAACTATAACAACAACAACAACAAGCTGTCGTATTGCGAAATGAGAATACTTTTGACCAGCCAAACCGATGCTGACCACAGCGGCAAGTCGCGTCCCTGCGCGACCTGCTCGCGTCCGAGCACATGCGCCGCATAGCTGGCACCATTATTTATTGTGTTGAGCACTTCAGCGTTACGGTGCTGCAGTTTATCACTTTTCTGGTCAACAACACGGCGCCCAATGCAAATGCGATTTTAGTCAATTAATTAGGCTGCGTTCAGTTTTCGACGACCGAAAGGCTTTATGTAATTTACAATAGGATTCCGTAAAAATAGAGAGAGGCCGAGCCCTGAGCAACAACAATAATGTCTAGGAATTAAGACGGGAAAAGACTATGCAGGGCAAACGATTTCGGTGCAAGAGGGCGCACAGTGACATGGAATAAATGAGCATCGTTTGTGAGGATCAGATCAGATTTTTCCTATTAAACTCAAAATAATTGTACCCTTGTGGGCACAACCTCTACTAAATCGGAGTTTAGTCATAGCACATCTTTACGATAAGTTTTATGGTAACACTTTAATAACCATTTAAAAATTGCATTCCCTCTTTTTAAATTTTTATTTTGTATACTACTGTGCAAGAGTTAATTTCTACTTAAATGAAATTAATTAATTAATTTGTTTATGCTTTCATTTTCTTACAAGTCAAGAAGCCATTCAATTTAGAGTATTTGCCCAACCGGGCGTATGAGTAACGCAGCGCAGTTGTGCTTATCACTTGATGCGTTTTCCTTCATTCAGTCACATTTTTGAACATCGCATTTAATTCGCTCACTCACTTTCTGCGACTTTTCGCTCATCTCCTTTCGTAAGCTGCGTAAAGCACTCAAACGCCGGCGGATACTCTTCCGTCACTCATTTGGCTCTTTTGCTCATCGCTCTCAGTGAATCACGATCGCGCTTTCATTGTTGTTTTTTCAATTTGTTTAGCATTTTTTTGGCCGTTTGCTGTGTTGAAACAAGTGTCCTCAAAATAAAAATGGCAAAGAAAATAAACACAACAACGTGCAATACAGGCAAAAATAAGAACCAAAAAACTCGACTGAAATGTGTGTTGTGCTTTGTTTTGGTTGCTCTTTGACGGAGCCAAACACACATAGGCACAGCGAGGGGGTTGTGGTGCTGTGTGTAGTGAATCTCGTAGTGCACGCGACTGTAGGTGCCGCCGGTGATGAGACATCATCGGCGCATTAGCGTTAAATGGTGATGAATTTTAGAAGGAAAATTTATTGAGTGCTGTATGGAATAACGCTTCCATGTTGGACTTTTGGTGTAGCTGTAAGTCAATAATATATATAATCAATAAACTTAGAGATGATCACTTCTGTTCGTCAGGCAATGTGAACTTAATGAGGATAACTTTTCTATCGGTGAAGATCTGAGAGTTAAATGATTAGGTCCCTATGAATTCTCTATAAAATTCCCATTCGTCGGCCGGAATCGACGAAACACTGCATGTGGTGCGCAGTGGTTTCAAGAAACGCATTAACATGAAAAATATGCACAACAAAACGCGCCATTTGTTTCTTTGCAGTGCTTACTGTGCAACAACTAAATTAGCCTAATAACTAAAGTGCAATTAAAAGACAAAGAGAACAACAACACTACACTTAACCACTGTTTTTACGCAAAGAGACTTTTTTACTGTAAAAAAAATCAGATAATTCGTGGCAAAAAGTTGTGCGATTTTCTATACATGAAAATATTTGTGTGGAAATTATGGAATATGCCAATTCAGCAGCAGCAGCCGCAGCAGCCACAATACGCCAACAGCAGCAACAACAACAACAGCAGCAACATCAACAATTGCAACAGCACCAGCAAGAGCAGCAGCAACAACATGAACATCAGCAGCAATTCTGTCTGCGGTGGCATAATCATCAGGTAAATTGGCAACAATGAGTGCAGAATGAAAGTGCTTAGATGGAAAGGGGAGTGAACTGAGAAGAACACGATTTGGGACAAGTTGTAATGGTGTGGGATGTAGTTTGATTCATTGGCTGCATATTGTTATGAATCAGTGTTTAGTTGAAGCAAAATTGTTTTAAACGATTTTATGAAAATACCTTAAAAAGTCAACTAACAGAAGAAGCTTTCATTAGAAAGAGGAAAATGCAAAAAAATTATAAAAACCATTAGCTTCAGCTACATTTTTGTGAAATTATTTCACAGTCATAGCTCTATTCAAATAGTTAAATGTTTGAATTTTTTATCATTGGTTAAATATTTAATAGAAGTGTTTTTTCACAGAAAAGTTTATTTAAGGCTTCAGAAAAAACATCAAAATACATGTATAAATGATTACGTATGCACATTCATGTACAATTTTGCACACATCCACATTCTTTCGCATAAATATTCTTCTGGCAGTTTTTGATGCAATAATCAAAGTTTCTTCCAAGTTCTACTATTTTGCAAGTCAATTTTTCAAAATTAATGAAACAACATTCGTCTATAATGAATACAAAATGCAACGCTAGATTTACCGACAAAAATTCGCTGCCCCGTAATGCACCAAAGACGCTCTTGCCCCGTCAAGCCCAGCCAGTGCTGTGCAGTGTGCTGACCAATTTTGTCCCCAACGTCGAAATGTCATTTCGCTATTTCTCCATTTCGTTGTTGTGGATTAGAGCGTTCGTGAAATGCTTCAGTGGCAGTCAGTGAGCCGTTTAGTCAGCCAAACGGGCCAAGTGTCGGTCGATCGGTGGACCGGCCGGCCAGCCATTGCCTCTGCGCAGCGTCGACTGGACATTGCATCGCGTATTTGAAAATGTCATTCGCTATAAAAATACAAACGCGTCTATCTAACATGCACACCAAATAAACAAACAGACAGATAGACACACACACACACACGCACACTCGCATGTACGGGCGATGGGCGCGTGCACTCGTTGCAGGAAATTTACTCACTGGTGACATTTTATTTTTAAAAACAGATTTTCGCTGCGCCGTAACGACCGGCCAGTGGATGCAAAGCGAAACAGCCAAATGTAGAGAAGAGGAGAAAATAAGTGAATTTTTCGTGCAATTGCCAAAATCCAAAGAATTTCCATCTAATGTCTTTCAATGAGGCTGAACCGTTCGTTCGTATTTGTTTGTTTTTTTTTGTTTGTTTATCTCTTCGGCCGTATGCAGCTTTGTTGTTATAATGGTTGTTGCTGCGATTGTTGTTGTTGTTATTGTAATTAATGCATGTTTGCCCATTTGACTGGTTGTCGGGCGCTGTTGTCCAACAGATATGCCTTCCGGACATGTGCAGTTGGCCAGCGTCGCCGCGCAGCGTGAGCGCAAGGGGCGACGTGCGAACAAGGGGCGGCGCATTTTGCAAAGGGAGCCTACATTTGTTGGCATTTTCAGCGAAAGATGCATTTTTGCCTGTTTTTAATTATTTTTAAAATGCCGAATTGAGCATTCAATTTTATAAATAGCTGGAGGGTCTTGCAGGGCAGCCAGTTGAGTGGAAGTTATGTAGAATTGAATGCGTTTTTAGCATTAAATATTAGCATCTAAGAATTGATCGAATAATTTCTAAAATAAACTCTTTTCGCATCACAGACAAGTTTGTTGAGCACTCTGCCGGTGCTGCTGGATCAATCGCACCTCACCGATGTCACCATTTCGGCAGAAGGTCGGACCTTACGGGCGCATCGCGTGGTGCTCAGTGCGTGCAGGTAAACATCCTTAAAAGAAATTAGTCATCTGACAAATCCATTTAGTTTTAATAACTGCGGCAGTTACCGACCACAAAATATATTTTTTGCAGCACGTTTTTCCTTGAGCTCTTTCGCGCTCTGGACTCCACCAACCATCCCATCATCATCATACCAGGCGCCTCATTTGCGGCCATTGTCGCGCTGCTCACTTTCATGTATTCCGGTGAGGTGAATGTGTACGAGGAGCAGATTCCAATGCTGCTCAATTTAGCCGAAACTCTGGGCATCAAGGGACTGGCAGATGTGCAGCACAATGTGAGTGTAGTGAGATAGTACAGCAGAAAAGTGGGCCGAAAAGTATGCTTTAAAAATATGGAAGTAAAAACAACAACAACAAAACTAACCCAATGTTTTCACTTGAACTTTACTGAATTTCTATTCAAATGTGACTAATATATAACAATTCTAAAATACTTCATATTTCAAGTAATGAGTAAAAGTCCTAAACAATTACTATTTATGGATACTTTAACACCAACAACAACCCACATTTGATTTAATTTTTCCCTTGCGAAAAGTTACAGAAATCCAACCGGCGTGCGCCACCATCCGATTTTATGGAACAATTGCGCAAAGAGGAGCCGGAGACGTCGCCTACACCGGCGTCACCCCCGCCGCCACCACCACCGCCACCCCAACCTTTGGCCAGTGCCGGGCCCCCGCACAACGTCAGTGCACAGCTGCCGCTACTTTCCAACGTCACGTCCCCCTCCTACAACTCGCTGGCCAACACGCCGCTGCTGGCCGGCAAACTGCCCACACCGCTCGAGAGTTTCTTCCTCAAATCGTTGCAATTCTACCCGAATCTGCTGCCGCAGCCACTGAATTTCTCGCAGACAGCGCTCAACAAGACCACGGAGCTGCTGGCCAAATACCAGCAACAGTGCAACTTGTATCAGGGCGCCCTGGGCATGACGGCCAAGGATCTGCTGCCCACGTTGGGCTACGAGGACTTTAGCTCGCTCGGCGGCGAAGAGACTTTCAGCAGCGCCAAGCGGATGTGCGTCAGTGAAAAACAGCGGCAGCTGAATGCTGCAATGCAACAACAACAACACCAGCAGCAGCAGCAACACTATCAGCAGCAACAACAGCAACAAAAAGACAATAAGCGCATAGACAAGATTGTGGAGCACTTGCGCAAGACGCCCTTGGGTGCGGACAACAGTACACCTGCGCCACTACAACAACAACAGCAACAGCCACATTTGACAGCACAGCTCAGCAACAAGTCCGCAACAGCTGGAAGCTACCAGTCAGCAATGCCCATGAGCAGCAAGTCGCCACTGTACGCGCCGGCAACATCAATGTCGCTAGCAGCCACCACCAGTGCACACCAGCAGCAGCAACTGCAGCAGCAGCAGTCACACTCGCACGCAACGTCCTATCTAAACGCTGAGGATCAGGTGGCCAAACTGCAGCAACAAATCGATCAGTTTGCCGGCTGCAGTCACGATGCGGTGGCTGCAGCGGCCGCAGCAACAACGGGTGCTATCGAAGTAGCGGGCGGCAAGGCGCCAGAAGGCAGTGTGCTGGACAAGTTGCCCACCACTCCCACCACGCCCACGCCGCCAAGCCCTCAAAATAAGGCGCCCTCAAACTCGAAGCTGTATGCCACGTGCTTCATTTGCCACAAGCAGCTCAGCAACCAGTACAACTTGCGCGTGCACCTGGAGACGCACCAGAATGTGAGGTGGGTGGCCGTCATACATTCGCACATTTGTATTTGTAAAAATCACATCTCGAACTTTTCAGATACGCCTGCAACGTTTGCACACACGTCTCGCGCAGCAAGGACGCGCTGCGCAAGGTACAACTTGTTGTTGTTGTTTTTTCGTTATCAACAATTAACAGTTTTCTCATGTCTGCAGCATGTCTCCTACCGCCATCCAGGTGCGCCCTCGCCATGCGAAACGGACGCACGCCGCAAACGCGCCACAAAAGCGCTCAACACTTCGCTGGCCTCAGCTATGCCCACAAGCAGTGGCACTGCAGGCACACCGCCCACACCGACGGCGGCAGCCGCCGTAAGCGCGCCTTTTTCGCTCAGCGCTTTCAACGCGACAACAACAACGGCCAGCAGCTCGAGTGGCTTGGACGCAGAATCGCACATGGTCGCAGCCACACAGCTCAGCTCCGCCTACATGTTTCTGCCCAATCAGTTTCACCTGGCCGCCGCGGCAGCTGCGGCTGCGCAACAGCAGCAACAACAGCACATGCAACATGTTGCCGAATCGACGCTGACACCGACAGCCACTTCTATGAATTTCACGCCGCCCACATCGGCAGCAACAGCCATCACACCCATGCACACGCCCACGTCAACGCCAACACGCACCCCGACACCAGCATCGGCGCCCGCCACGCCCACTGCTATGTCTAGTGTGGATATTTTTGCCAACAACAATAACAACATAAATTGCGAACAAAGTCCACTGGCTGGCAGTCCGGCAGCGGGCGGCCAGCAGGCTAGCGGCAACGGCAGGGTGGGTGGGCGTGGCGCAAGCCTCAGTCCCAGCAGGGCACCCTAGATTATTTTTAATGATTTCACTCCTTTTGCATGGCTTTGAAGACCAAAGAGGCCTCGCTTGCCGCGAGTCATATTTACTCCCGTAGTGATGATGTTCGTACGATCCCAACGTTAGCCCCGGCTGTGATACTTAGTGGATTCTCTTTTGTTTACACCTTTTTTCTTTAAATTACTTTTTGTGAATCGATCGAATTCATACAAGAAACAAAAAGACCTTTAGTACTCTCTAAATATTTACATAAAATCTTAAGCCACCTGCTCCTATTACCTCGTCTTGGAATACCTATATACATACACACATATTGTAGTACATAAAAAAAGGACTGATTGGAGAAACCATAAAAGCGTTTAGGTGAAACGTGAGTAGTCGGTTTCCCGACTAGTCTAGATCCCGATCCTTCCTATTAAGTTGCAAATATACGAGTATACTCTACAAACATACATACATATATACGTCCTTAAATACAAACAACATACAAATGTCTTATGTGAAGAATTATAGGTTATTATTCTATGAAAAAATTCTCGAGGCTTCCAATACTTGAAATGTTAACATGCTCCTCAAAACGAATACAACTTATTGTTATATACATATATTCATATACATACGTACATGTAAATCTATACGTCAAGTTGCCAAAAGTTACGGCGAAGACTGCTAGGTGACTTGACATAAAGCACGGAGGCTTTTCCTAGTTGTAAACCAATCTTGTGGCTGCAAGACATCGCTGAAATGCGTCTACACATTGAAAATTGAATAAATTTTTCTGTTGCCAATATTGACGAAAAAGACTACATTTTCATAAAAGTTAAATTAATTTTCATAAAAGTAATATCACAATTTTACGCGCGTTCTTATAAAATATTCGATTAGTCACAAATGCAAATGAAAACTTTTCGAAGATTCAATATTTCTGCACAAACACATACACACACAAAGCTCATACATATCAACAAAAACACACAAACACTTATTTTAATGAAACTATTTTAGATAAGCAAAACTTTTATACTAAAAAATTTTTTACACAAATACAGACACACAAAAAGACAAGCAAGAATTTAAATTATTTAATAATGTTTATATAAATATTGTAAAATATATACATTTTTAAGAAATAAATCAAATTTATAAAAGCTTATTTGATGATAGTTCGAAGTACATATGTGAAGATGGATTTTTTTATTAGATAGAAGTTTTATGATTGATAAAAAATTTAATGAAGTATTTGTTAAACTGATATAATGCTTCTGGAATACTGCTTTAAACATTGCGATCAGCCTGTTACACGAAAATCCGCAGCCTAGAAGTACACTAACAATTTTTAGCTCAACTTTGGTGCGCGATGGAAAACCGTTTCAAACTTACCGTTGAGTTTTAAAAAGGGTCCAAATTAATTCTGCACAAAGCTAAATAGTTCAAAAACAGTAAAGTAGCCAAACCAGAAAAAATGTCTAGTAGGTAATGAAACAAAACATGTTCTGCAAAATATTTATTTGATCATACAAAGTAATAGCGTACACAGGCGGCGAAATACTCACGCCAAAACGACACAAACAAAAATTTGATTATGTAAGAAATAACTAAAGCAGCTTCACATTAGTGCCCACTGCATAAGTAGGCACAAGTTGTTGTTGTCGATGATGTTTCATGCAGTTTTGGGAAATCTTTACACAATGGTTTAATTTAAACGCAGTATATTGCTTTTCTTTTTGGCATTTTGCAGTAATAAAACAAACATTGTAAGATTTGATAAAGACGATAATTATTTTAGTTGCATAGCAAAAATAAAATTAATTTCAATAAATACATAATTTAGGGCAGGCACTTGCCACCAGTACACAACAGTGTTACAAAGATGCAAAGCAAACGCAACGAAAAATAAACTAAACAGCAAATACAGGTTTCATTTTCATGTAAAAAAAATTATGACAAAATGCAGAATGTTCAAATGAGTAACACTTTTCGACTTAGACATTTATAGGGCAACCTATGATTTTTGGAAAAACGAGAAAATGCAGCGTTGCATGTTTGTTGTGTAGAAATACAGGTAGGAAAATAGTCACGGGCAGGCAAACCCTATAAAGCATATGAACAGTTGCAACTGCTTTGCTAATGTGCGGATAGTGTTGTTCGCACTGTGTTGCACTAGTTGGTAGCGCAGCCAGACATGCAACTTAAATCGTCTCGACTTCCCAGACTTTGGTGTTGCAATCCTGACCAGTGGAGATCACAGTGTTGTTGTCCAGCCACACCAAGCGAGTGATTTGCGATTGCGGATGAGCATCTACAAAATAAATACATTTAAAAGAAAACAATTTAATTAAACCAGGAGGCAACAACGTACTTTTGATAATGGTGTGCTTGGCTGGATTGGTGAGCGACCAAATGATTATGGTAGTATCCAGAGAACCGCTGGCAACCAGCAGTGAATTCGGTGACCAAGCCACCGTATTGACGCGTGCATTATGGAAGCCCCATTCTTTGTTGTGAGCAGGCTGCAAAAAATGACAAATGTAACTTGTAACTAAAACAAACTTGTCGCAAAACAATGCCACATACTTTATACTCCTCAACGGCATACAAGATGACTTTGCGATTGGCATCGCAAGTCACCAAATACTTGTTGTCCGGCGAGTAGGCGCAGTCGGTGACCATGCCCAAGTGCTGAAGCTCAGTTTTTGGTTCCAGCGTGGTGCCGTTGAGCTTGTAGATGTGCACCTTCTGATCATCGCCGCCCACGGCCACTTCCAGGGTGTCGGCGTTGGCCGAAATTGAGCTAGCCTCGTACTTGATGGGCAGCGAGAATACCTTTTTCTGGTCCTGCACCAGCGTGAGCTCCTTGACGCAAGCCAAAGCAATGATTTTCTCATTGCGGAAGATGGTCAGACCGCGTGGTTGGCAATTCAGCTTTACAACGTAGTCTGTATAGCTGTTGGATTCGATGCTTATTTGACGCAAACTATCGTCAATGCCGCAGGTATAGACGAAATCGCCCCACGCGGCAATACCGTTCATCTGTGATCAACATAGACAAGCAATTAGATATCTTTGTGAAAAATGTCAATTTCCAACTTACTTGATTACCATGTCCGGCACCACTGATGCGATCGTTGACACCACTGCCCGAATTCCAGTTGGTCACCACACCGTCGTGACTGCCAGTGTAGATGGTGCTGCGATCGTCGCTCAGCCCTAGCACGGTGATGGGCTTGTTGTGGCCCTTGATCACGCGCACCGGTTTCAGTGGATCGTCCACATTCAAATAGGTGATGTTGCCCGACAGCGAGACGGTAAGCAAATGCTCGCCCTGCCACAGGCACGAAACCTGCTGGTCGTCAACGGTGGTTCCCATCAAGAACTCGCTGACCAGCTCGCGTGATTCCACATCCCACAGACGGCACGTCTTGTCGCCGGAGCAGGTGAGCAGCTGGGTACCGTCCGGCTTCCAGGCGACGGCGTAGACGCCACCTTTATGGGCCGGACTACCGAATTCAGCCACCAGTTCAGAGCTGACGCCATCGTAGAGGAAGACTTTGCCATCGAAGCCGGCCGAGGCAAAGTATTTGCCATCGGGCGAGTAGCGTACGGCCTGCACGAAGCGTGAATGATCCTGCTTGGTCATTTTGAACTTGAACGGCGGACCTTCAAAGACGCCAATGGTGTTATCCTCGCTGCCTACAAGCATATACAAAGGAGCGCAATTAGAACTAATCAAGTTTAACTGGGCAATTCTGTCTCACCGGTCACTATACGGAAGGGGCGCGCAGGGCGAAAATCACACGAATTAATAGGCTTCGATTGACCACTAATCTCGCCCACAGACGTGCCGGTCTCTGCCATAAAGACATGTCCGAAGCGCTCGCGGCCCTCGCCAACAATGACAATGCGCTGATTGTCCTGTGACCAGGCAATGTCTTTGATCGGACCTCCAATGGGCTGGAACTCATTCTTCAGAATGTGCTCTTTGTTGACTGTGTCCCAAATTCGTATCTTGCCCGATACATCTGTAATCAAAAAGAGGGGAACGAAATTAAGTGGTTTCAATGATTCGGCAGGGGAATTTACACAATGCTAGTCAGTAAATAAGCTGCGTCGCTGATAAAGCTGGCCACCCTCAAAAAGAAAAAACTGACATTGGCTTACGTTCAACACCAAAAGCAAAAATGCACAACAAATATTTGATAAAAAACAGAAAACTGTAATGAAGGCAAATAGTTATCGCTCAATTGGCTGGCACAGTGGCTCGCCTGAGTAGAATAAGTGAACAAAATCATAGATATCAGGGCCGTAGCTAGGGGGGGGGTTAGGGGGTTCTGACCCCCCCCGAAATGTTAGAACATTGTTTTCATTTATAATATTCTAAACTAGTTACTAATCACACCATGCATGGCTACGTTTACATTGAGCCCAAGTGCCTAATTAAGTTAAATTAGTAATTTAATTTAGCTTGGAAGCTTGTTTTCAGTCAGCTGTCGGGTTTTGATTTGAGTAACCCCCCCCGAAAAAAAATCCTGTCTACGGGCTTGATAGATATTCTTTGATATCGAATTGCTGGCTAACAACTACCAAACCAACTTTCAAATAATTTTATTGTAGCAACAAGTTATTGTGTGATTAACTGGGTGTGGATGAACTGCACTGAAAAACATTTCTTAGCATTAACAAATTTCCGCTTAACCACTGTTCGCCGCCAGCCGGCAGCCAACGCATTTTATCAGCTTTGTGGCTATGTATAAGTACGAATACAAATTTCATAAAACATGAGAAAAAAAACACTGCCGGCAAAGCCAACTACAGAACGGTGGGCTGTGGGTAGGAAAGAGTGGCGTTTAGCTTGGATCTGGGGCGACGTTTGCGATGCATTAGTGAACAGAAGTAAGCAGCATCGAATTTCCGAAAGCACGAATCGCTACAAATTCGACGAACGCTGACAATGAGTCGGCAACACAGCTGCCGGCGGCTGTGGCCAGGTGTTGCTTGCGGCCTTAATGGTTAATTTATGTGCTGCTAAACAAAAGCGTTAAAACCGAAAACAGTTAGACGGCGAGCAGATTTTCAAAAGAAATTATCCAATGAGAGAGGGGACGAAGCAAACAAATGAGTCACTCATTCATGTCTTCAACACGCGTAGCAAAGCAAAATGTGCCGGGCAAAGCAGCGACTGTGATTCGATATCGACGAGTCGATGCGTTAGACGGTGACCAAGTACGCTGGCTGCGCATAATGTTAATCCGAGCAGCACAGCAAACCAAAGGAAGCTGCGTAAACAACGGTCGGAGATATGCAATGACCGGCTGTCTACTGAGGCCAAAGCAAATTGCAACATAAAAAGTGGCGAGTAAAATAAGAAAATCAACAATGAGCAGCATGAACAAGCAATTACAGAAAAAGGTGGTAAATGGGTGACTGTTTCATGTAGGCAACGAGCGGAACAGCAGCAAGTGCGGAATGATGAAGCGCGCTGCTGCAAGGGGCCATAAAACCAATGCTATGCAATACCATTAAAATTGGTAAAAGCAAAATGCGAAGCTGTCAATTAGTTACGATACGTCAATTAGTTGCAAGTGAATGCAATTTACAAAACATTCAATAACATAGCACAACAAAAAACACTTTTTTTCTGTTGCATGGAGTTTTTCTACTGTTTCTTACTAATTTTGGTGCGCTGATTTCGAATCTATCCTCAGATTTTTTCTAGCAGCTCTAGTTAGTGAGATATAGGTACCGTGTCATTTTTTCAGTTTTTCCTCTACTGTTTCCATATTTTTGATTGTAGTTTCTAAACCAAAAAACCGATTGACATGATTTTCACCTTATCGCACTGACAACACCGCACGGCCTCTTTTCCGATGTAACTTAATTTTTATAAGTTTTTAAGAGCCGCGGTAATTGGACCTCAAAGTCGGAAAATAAGGAATTTGAGGGCGTTTTCTTTGGTGGTCAAAAACATACACATTTTTTGTAAATCAATTAACGAGTTAGGTGTATAATGAAAGCCGACACATCAAGCAATACAACACAGCCAAATTATTTGGCGGAATACACATTCGCATCGAAATAATATGAAAAATGTACCATAGCCATTTTCATCACTTTTCATACTTTTTCCTAAAAAATTAGGGGCCTGAAAATATGCAGCGTTTTTAATTTTTTTTTTGTTTCGAGCAATTCAAAATCGTTTGGTTTTTTGCTTGTATTCCAGACTATAAATGGAACACATAAAAGAGCACACATTGCTTCATATTTCTTCTTAAGATATTCATATACTTCGTAGCTTGATTTATGAAACATCTGTACAATTTTCGCCATCAGAAAAAACGCCTTGAAATTCAATATTTTCCTACTTTGAAACCTTATTACCACGCCCATTTAGAACGCATAAAATTGATTAATGTCAGGAAAGATGACGTGAAATGTTGTAAGTGCAACGATATAATGTCGATAGGATTAATGGTTCAGAAATTACAGTCGAAAACGAGAAAAAAGCCAAGGAAAATTCGAAAAAGTGACACGCCCATTTTTTTGCGAAAACTAGAGTTGTTATATAAAAATGGAGTATGGTTTTGAAAACATTCGGAAAAACGATTCAGATTCATGTAAAAAAACTCCATGCAACAGACATGCTGTTGTGCAGTGTAATCAACAATAAATATCTAAAATGTGGCACTTGCGACGTGCAATTCCGCTTGCTAGAGAAAGGTGTGTGATTCATCACTTATGTGCTGACTCGAGCGTGCTAAATGGCGCTGCTCATTAGCTAAAAAGGGGCAAACGCAAGTTTAGGGCACTTTGATGCCTTCAAACAATATTAGCTACGAAGCTAATGAGCAGTTTTAATCGCTTGTAGAGCAAGTTCAGAGCATTGCAATGCCGTCAAACACTAAGAATCCATATAAATCGACCGGCTAGATGGCAGATGAAAATGGAATCCAATTTCATTGCTCAATTTATCCTGACAACAATTTATATTTCATAATAGCAGACAGCAGGAATTTATTGGATTTTTTGACTGCTTATTTGTGTTGGTTTTTTAAGCAAAACGGTTAAATTTAACCAAATACTTTAATACAAAAAATAAACAAAAAATATTACAAGTTTTTTTAACAATCAGCAACGTCTTATTAAAGACAAGAAAACATAAATTAAGAAATTCGAAAATTAAACAATTTTATTGCAACATAAAGTCGGAAGGCACCGCACTGTTTTGATTAGCAAAGTCTGCTGTTGCTGTCATTGTGACCAAATAAATATCGGCTTATATTTTTTAAGAAATAAATAAATAAAATACACAAGCGGGTGCAGCTATGTATCAACACATAGCCACATACTAAGTATAGATATATATATATCTGTCTATATAGAAAGCACACTTACCGGCCGATGCAATGTAGAAGCCACTTGGCGAATATTTGGCTACATTGACGGCGCATGAATGTTCCGTATAGACATCGGCAATTGCTGGATTCTAGCGACGGTAACGACAGCAACAGTGCCAATGAAAATGTCAACAAACGCAGCAGTTGGCAGATTTGCGGCGACAAATGTTCGCAGCGATGAACATGTTTGTTTGTTATTCGGTTGGTTGTTGTTTGTGGGCAACAACATTTTCATTTTAATTTTAGGCCAGTATTTTTAAGTTTGAGTAATGCCGAGTCGTCGAGTGGAAGAATGAGCATTCATTGTAGCGCCAAATGCAAAATTCCGAAAATACAGCGAACGAAACAGCAGACGGAGGATGCATGAAATGAAAGAAGAAAAATTATTCGTTAATAAAAGTCGGACAATATTTCGACTAGAATTTATATTTTGATTTTGATGAACATTGTAATTATATAGAATAACATTTTTGAAAATACTATCATTAATAACATTTAAAAATATTTTTTGTTATACTAAGCTTGATTCATAAAGGCAAATAATTGAAAATAACCTTTTCAAATATATTTGTTTAGTTTCGATTGTATCATTTATGGCTTTACAAAAACTAAATGATAATTTCATTTAAACTGATTTTTGCACAGTTATATAGATTTAAGAAAAAAGTGTGAAGTCTTTTAATTAGACCAATTCAATGGCCAATTTCAAACAAATTGAAACTTTTGCAATGCAAATTTTCCCGTATAAACGTTGTTTGTGTTTATAAAATTTTCAAAAACTGAAGGTATGCCACATATGTCCAAACATACATATTTACATACCTAATTGTTTAATGCTGTATAGAATATTAAAAAAATAAATAAATCTCTTCCTCCGCCCATGGAAAAATATTCCATGGCATTTGTCTGTTTGCCTAAATATTTCATTGAATTTAATTTTGCGCATCCAGTCTCGCTCATCGATGTTAAATTTGTTGTTGGAAATCAGTGGCGCGCTCTTGAATGTTGCGTGGGCTTTTCCGCTATTCAAATTTGTTTGTGCTTATTTTCATATATTGTGGAAATTTCCAACGATTGTTGTTGGTGTCATCGGCGTTTTTCAAATAAAACGGCGAAAAGCACCAACGATCGGAAGGAACAGTGAATGCTGGGTGTTCTAACAAGTATACAAAAATAAACAGCGCAGCAGCAGCAGCAACAATAACACTGCGCCATCGTACTGGCGGCAATGGCAGCGAAGCGTTTAATAAATTTTCATTTAAATGCAGCCGCCAAAAATAAGCGAAAAGTATACGCGCGGGTGAAGAGTAAAGTGTGTGCGAGGGAGGGCATAGGCGGGGCATTACGCGTGTCTGGCGGTGGTACAAATACATTAAAAAAAATCACACAGTCCCTGCTTAAATATAATAAAAATAATATTTTCAAAAAATAATTTTATTTAAACCATATTATTAAAATTAATAGTCATACTTGCGGTCTTACCTCAATGTTGCGAATAATCACCGAATTTCCATTGGCGTAGAGGAAGTTTTTGCCTTTGGGATCGGCGCCGAGCACGATGGGTTGTCCTCGTTGCGTGCGGGGCAGAGTGGCGTAGATGAATTCTGCGTCAAACACACACACAAAGGAGCACGAAATCGAAAATGAAAGTAAAAGTGGATTTTTATCAATTGGTCGACACAGCGCTGGGCACAGGAAGCGGCTACGTGCTGAACGCCGCTGTTTACGAAGTGGCCAGGGGGTGTCGGGTGGGGCAATAAAAAAGCCGGTTGCCTTATATGGCTCGGTTTGAAGTTGTCAAAAATATTTTTTTGCTATCCGTTTAGTTATTTGTAGCTTCACATTATCTTATCTCTTTCGTAATGCAATGTCCTGTAACTTTCTGATTTTTGTTGTTGTTGCCCATGACTACGATTAGATTTGGCGTTTAGGGTTTTTTTGCCCATATAAGCACATAAAGTGCTTCTACACTCGCCGCTTCGCTTCCAATGCCCGCCTCCACAAGCTGACTCATGCATCTTTTTTCTCCCCATACTTCGTTGGCCATAAATGGTAAAAAAGAACGTTGGAGCCAACTCACTATTCTGATATGCTGGCTTTTGCGGTTGAGCCATTTTGTTTCACACGCGTTTTTGCCGACTCTTCGCTTTCTACTGAATCTACTTTTCGAAATACTGCACTTTTTAATTAATTAGCGCACACACTTCCGTTGTAGGTTCTTTCAATTTGCAAAAATTATAATTTGAAATACAAAAAAATTGGAAGAACCGTCTGACTTTTCTGAAATTGACACACGAACTCAGCCGGACTTTTTGTTACCTGCCCGTTGTGCAGTGTTGCCAGTACGCCAAATTTGCAGCGTCCAGAGTGGCGTTATGATAAAACAGAGTTGCTAAGATATATCCCGTGATGTGGTGCGCCATTGTGAGCTGTAAATTGTTCAAACGTTACTCTTCTCTGTTTGAAAGGAAATACTTTTAATGTACTCAGGGATATCGTAAAATTTTCGATTTGAGCTGTGCATGTAACTCTTTGTCGTTTGATTTCTTTTATGTATTTATCTGAGCCAAATGGTATTTGCAAGTGGAACATCTGATGGCAAGAAGCAAGTGCTGCCAAGTTGACAAGATTGGTCGCACTTTTTAAACAGCTGTTTTTGGTTTGGTGTCGTAGGCTGGTTGGTTTGTTCACTTTTGATCAAAGCAATATTTACTATTACATTTCTTATAGGAAAATGCTGCAAACGACGCAGCTGAAATTCACGAATCCACGCTATGGCCAGCTGGTGATAGGGCCACCCGGTTCCGGCAAGACCACGTACTGCCATCACGCCTACAACTTCTACAAAGAACTGGGACGCAATGTGGGCATCGTCAATCTGGATCCCGCCAACGAGAACATGGACTACACACCGACGGTGGATGTCATGCAGCTCGTCACCGTTGCCGATGCGATGGAGCAGCTGCATTTGGGCCCCAACGGTGCGCTGATGTACTGCGCCGAGTATCTGGAACAACACCTCGACGACTGGCTGCTGCCCGAGCTGCGCAAGGCCTCAGCAAGCTGTAACTATTTTCTGTTCGATTGTGCGGGTCAGGTGGAGCTGTACACACATCATGAGGCCATGGCGCACATATTCGAACGTTTGCAGCGCGAGGGTTATCATCTGGTCACGGTGAATCTGATCGATTCGCACTATTGTTCGGAGCCGACAAAATTCGTATCGACGCTGCTGTTGGCGCTGAACATGATGCTGCGCATGGGACTGCCGCATGTGAATGTGCTGTCTAAGGCGGATCTGCTGCGGAAGCACGAGTCGCGGCTGCAATTCAGCGTGGACTTTTATACCGATGTTCTGGATTTGAAGTACCTGTTGGAAGCGCTGGACGACACGGCGTCGATGCGAAAGTACAAAAAGTTGAATGAGGCGATTTGCAGCATGGTGGAGGATTATGCGCTGGTGTCGTTTCAGCTGCTGGACGCGCGCAGCATCGACAGCATGCTGCGGCTGCGCAATCACATCGACAAGGCGAACGGCTACATCTACAAAGCGGGCGAGGAGCAGGCGGTAAATGCGCTGATGGCATGCGCGGTAGGTGCAGAAGCGGAAACGTTGCGACAGTCAAAGGACATAGATCCGTATCTGTAGTGTATAATGCAAATCATTGTTAGATAAGTTATTCTAAGCAACTTGAAGAATTCTTCAATAAAAAAAACGTACGTAAATATTTTAGAAAAGTACTATTTAGAACATTTTAAATTATTTTTCAATAACTAATTTAATCTTTTAACTTCTGTTTTAAGAATTCAATCTTCTAATTCAATCAAAGTCAAAGGTCTTTGCCCTGCGCCTGTCGTCCGCATTATGTAGTTTCTCTCTGGCGGTGTGTAAATGTAAATTGTGGAAGTGCAAAATTTGTTTTTAAATTTGTCAACACCTTCCAATCAAAAGTCGTTTACAACTACAACAACAATAACAATAACGCCACAACACCAGCAATTACACATTGTAGCCGCCTGGCAGTCATCGCAACCCGACATTGCCAACTGGTGACGCTTCGCAGTGAACCGCGCAAACAAAACCACACCAACAATTGCTGCCAGCATTGTTGGTCTTACCTTGTTGCCAAAAGAAGTAGCGAGACGCAAGAGCGGCAAGCGGTGAACTTCGCGCCATGCATGGTTATTATCGTTTTGAAATCTGCGCTCGCGTTGTAATAACAATAAACATTGCAGCCGACGCTCGCTAAATCGCAGCAAACCACGTCAGACGCTTCGGCTTTTGCAAGCCTCACGCTCGTGTCTGCAATTTTGCATATTGCACTGGGCGACGCTGCTGCGCGATTGTTTTAGCTGGCGGTTTGCTGGCTGGTAAGTTGCAAGAATCACGCGAAATGTGTATTAAATCCGCTGTTGCATTTCCTGGCAGCTGCCCCTTTCAGCTTGCTGGCGCTGCCACGTCGTTACTTCATCCATTAATGCCAGCAATTTTTAAATTGTTGCCGCGTTCATGCCACAGCAGAGCGCGACGTAAGGTATGCACCGACCAGGCGGCGGCAGCCAAGCGGCCGGCAGTGCATAAAGGTGAAGCGTGCGGCACATAAAAGTCAAATGTAGAATAAATAACAAAATCTGACATTGTTTAATTTGAGGCGCACTGTCATTTGTTAACCGCGGACGGGTGAATGTTAAAGCAGGTAAAAAGAAGGAGAATGGGAGTTAAAAGCTCGATGGCGACTAATGTGGGTTGAGCAACACTGTTTTATATTTGTCTTTGTCTAAAGAGCTCCACATGAGGAAACTTTTGACGACTGAAGTAGGGAAACTACTGACACGTGAAATATATATCACTGGACATAATTGTATAAAATAATAATTGAGTAATTAATCGTAGTTTAAAGAAAACCCAAAATTCGAAGAAATTTTCAATCAAAGGACTTGCAACTTTGTTGTTGTTATTTTTGTATTGGGCAGGCATGGATTCAGAAAAATAATAAGTAAATAATTCTTTAATATTTATGGAATGCTTTTTTATTTGTATGTTGTTTTAAAGTCGATCCAAATATTTCGGGGGGTTTCAACCCCCAAAGCCCCCTGAATCCGCCACTGGTATTGGGTTCGTCATCACAGCATACAGCATACTTTTAGGCATGCACTTTGGAGTACGGCAAACTTGCTATAATATGGCGAGGATGGTTCGCGAAAGGTGATGAGCTGTGCTAGAACAATCGAGATAGAAAGTACAACTAGAATGTGCAAGAAACTTCGGCGCGATAAGAAAACCAGTATAATAGCAGCAGTGTGCAGCGCAGGAGGTCGAGTCTGTGTTGAGAAAGCAAAGGGGAAACATGCAATAGTAGTAGTGTAAAGTAGTAACAAGTGTAAATTTGTAAATAAAACGATTGTTGGTTTTTTGACTTCGTTTGCGCTGAGTAATTGTTTGTGGTTTTATTTTCAAGCACAATCCGAACGAACTTGGAAAAGTCATTTTCGTAACAATAATTCGTTATAGTTTCCAAGTTTGCGACTGCAGGCCAGTCAAAGTCTTGGGGGCTCAGGCGCCTAAAAGATGACTGCAACCAACTGGAACAGGAATCAAAGTTGAGATTTTTTCATTTCAGAGTTTTGCATTATTAAAATAAGCAGCTTTGTAGCTTATTTTAATACCACTTTATAGCTGCTGTTGTTGTTGTATATGCATAGTGGCTTTTGTAGTTGCATTTCTTATGATTATTGTTGCGATTATGTGGCGGCAGACTTGAATTCAAATGTCGCCACATTAAAGCAAAAACAATGGGAGGCAAATATTAACAATAAAATTACAGTTACGACAGAAGCCAACAAAAACAAAAACCACTTCCAAGAGGAGCAATAAAAACATAACCAAAATCACTACAATAACAACAACAACAACAACAACAAGCAAGTCGAATAACGTTGGCACAAATTACCAACAGCAACTACAAAAACAATAACCAAAACAAAAACCCACAAAAATAACTAACGACAGCGACGCGTGAATATGCCACCGAAAGCAACAACAACAACAGCAGTAGCAACATTAATTTATTGACTGCACTCGGCTAGTTGCAGTGTGCAACATGCTGCAAGCACGCACCACTTGTGCTGCCGCTTGCCTCGCTTCCACCCGACCGCACCGACATTCCGGCGTTCGCCTCGTCTAACCACTTCGCCAGTGAGTCAACGCATGACTCAGAAGTTGTGTTGTTTTAGCAAATAATGTCGCACAATTTTTTATTGTTATTACTGTGCTTGGCATACGTTGTACTAGTTGTTGTTGTTGTTGAAATTTTTCTGCTCGCTTGGCGCTGCTGCACTGGCTGCTATAACAACAACAACGAAACTGTTGAGGCAAATGCAACCAATGCAAAATGCGATTAGCAAAGCGAATGCGGCACCCGCGCCCCCTCATCGCCTTTGGCCTTTTCGGCTCATTTTCCTGTGCTTTCCCCTGTGCCTGGGTGGCTGCACTCGTCGCCAGTGTTGCATGGAATTTCCGTTTGGCTTTACTGTGCTTTTCATATGCATGAGTGGGCGTTATTGTTGTTGTTGTGGTTTGGTTACTGCAACTAGCATTGTTGTTTGTTCTAGCTGTGGCTACGCGTTTTTTGTGAATATATTTGGTGATGTTGTTATTGTTGTTGTTCTAGTTGTTATGATTATAGTTGTTAATTTTGCAATAAAAATTTTACTCTTGTTCTTATTCTTGTTAAACTTACTGTTACTACAATGATTTTTGTTTTTGTTGCCGCTTACCTGTGTTTGTTGTTAATTCTGTTACTATTCTCATTGTTGTTCTTGTAGTGCTGAATTTTGTTGATATTGTTGGTGCGTTTGTTGTTTTTGTCTCCCATGCTGTTTGCTGTTTGCTGCACTGTCGATGCTGGCCAGAATTGTAGACTGGCAGGTGCTGGTGCCGCTCTGCGCAGTGTTAAGGGTTAATGGGTCTTTCAGCTGGCAGGTGTGGTTGTGGTTATCGTCACATGTGCAGCGGCGCACGCACAGTTATGCCATTAGGTCCGCCTTCTACCTGCCCGAACACGGACCCCGTGCTGAAAGATAAAACACATTATCATAAATTATAATTAAATTTATATGCCAGCATTGTGTGGCATAAGAAGTCGCATAGAAACGGCAATAAAAAGTGCACATGACTGGCGCGGACATTGCTGAGCGAGTTGGGGATGGCGGGGTGCTACGAAAATATTGCGACATTTTTAATTGCGACGGTTGCAACGCGAAGGCGTTGTTGACGTGCCTGATAGTTATTTGCATTTGGTGATGTTGTAGGAAAGTGGCTTATTGTTGTTGCTGTGGTTGATGGTGTGTTTGTTATTGTTGGTGCTCTGATTTGTTACTTTGCTGAGAGCTTCAAGGCTGGGGGAATCACAATGGAAATTCGTTTTCCAAAGGAAAGTTTGCATGATTTAGTGGCGTATGACGTCAAGTAAATGTTTTTCTCTATTTTTAGTAATTAGAAAACATTTTTTTATTTATAAAATACAATACACGAATTGACAACATAAATGAAACAATTAAATTATCAAAAGAAGGGAACCGCTTTGTGCTTTCGAAGGGAGACAAAAACAACAAACGCACCAACAATATCAACAAAATTCAGCACTACAAGAACAACAATGAGAATAGTAAAAGAATTAACAACAAACACAGGTAAGCGGCAACAAAAACAAAAATCATTGTAGTAACAGTAAGTTAGAAAAAAAAACATTTGCTTTTGTAATGCGATTTTAAACATTTAAGTCACAGCAATTTACGAAGAAAACGCTAGTTTTCTCAGTAATTTCGAACTAAGTGCAATTAAGACCAGCAGCCAAGCAAGTATTAACGCCAACAACAACAACACCGCGCTCATTATTTGACGCACATTGTCGCCAAAGGATTTAGCCTGGACCCAGCAATGGCCAACATAAACCGAGCTCACACGCAAAGCATACATGCTGCAGGCTGGGCGGGGGGCGGCGGGGCGCTGGTCATTGCCGGTGTCAATTGTTGCACATAAGCCAAAGCACAAGCGGCCACAACATGCTGGCTGGGCATTTTTAGCGCAAAGCGCAACCGAAACCGCTGCCATTGTCGCCCCACACGCTGTGCGCACAAACACAACGGACAGCTGCTGTTTGTGTGTGTGCATTAGTGCAATTACAAACGAAATTAGTAATAATTATGCAAATGCTCGACGCGCGAGCATTTATGTCCTTTGCGGCTGCAAGGATATTTGGAGCGTAAAGCGGCTAATGTGCGGAAAACTATTTACCTACTGGCCACATTTGCGGCGCTTTAACATTTCGCTTTAGCAGCTCAACAGAAGCGAGCAAAATTCATACGAATTGCATGGCTCATACGCAGCGTATGTCGAGGCCTGAATAGGTCAATTCCTTTCAAGTATTTTGGGGTTATTTCTATTTCAGTTTTTAAATGTTAGAGCAGCATTGGGTTTCTGGGCCAACAGTTCTTTGCATAGAATTAAAAAAAAAAACTACAAAGCAAAAATACGAAAAGTTGGAAAGTAAAAACGGCACAAAGCAGCGGCTAAAAAATTGCATACATCTCAGTTCGAGTGTGAAGAAAGGGGAAATTGGTGAAACACAGCCAGAAAATTCAGTGCTGCGATGTGAAAATGGGGGAGAATACAACCACAGTGAGGAATGAAATTATTGCGCAAATTGTGTAATAACACAAACACCGAATAAATCGGTCATACATTTGCTATGAGAGGAGAAGAAATGCTGGAGAAAATGTAGCGTGAAACAACTGAACTGAAGAGATAGGAAGCAAAAAACACTCGGTGGAAGAGGATAAAACGGCGACACGTCAAGAAAAAGAATAAATCTTTAGCAGAAGAAGTGAAAAAGCTTTAAAAAAAATTAGAACATATTAGAAGCAAGAAATCATTAAAAAATTCACCCCCACTGCCCTTGCTATAGTTTCTAGGTGCATTCAACTATAGTCGACGTGCAAGCATGAATGATTTGCGTAAGAAAATTTAACATGTAACCACACAAAGCCAACGGCGGACAGTGATAATTGTTTATTTTTTATTGTTTTCTTTATTATTATTACTTGTACGTAAACACAGCCGCATGCAAGCGGACACTGACCACTGCATTGCAATATGATACTACTGCAAGCTAGGCAGCAAAGTGGTTCAGTGTCCGCTGCAACAGTTATGCAAGTTAGCATTTTACCCCTTTGTACATTTTAGCATGTAAGCAATATTGTAATTTTGGTATTTTTGGGCTTTGCATTTATATACATTTTAGCATGTAAGCAATATTGTCACTATAAATAAGGGTTCAATAGTCAATAAAGTTTGAGTGATAACCCAACGTGACAGCGTTTCACTAGTTTCATTCTCCAAGGCGACACAGTTCAAGTGCTGTTGTCGCACCGTTGCTATACTCTGGTGGTACAGCCAGGAGTGACATTCACAAACATTTTGGTGACCCCGACTCAAGAATCAATTCAAATTGGCCATGGAATTCGAAGAACTAATAAAGCTGCAGCAGGCGTTGGGAAGAGAGATCCAGCAAGTAGTGGTGAACTACAAAAAGGACGCAAACACAAGAAAGGTATCGGAGGAGTACTTCGAGGAACGCCTCAAACGGATCATTACCCGTTATGGAGAGTTCGAAGCAAACAACAACGCTATTCGAATGCTCAAGGAAGTCCCTCTGCAGCATCAATACTTCACTTTCTACACTGAAATCAGCAATGTTGTGCACGAATACACGGCTCACTTTAAAAATAAAATTGAAGAAATACGCAACACGGCAAGCGCAAGTGCAAGCGCAACTCAAGGTGTCGCCATGGAACCATCCGAGCATGATCACATGAAGGAAACCCAAGGGCAAGGGACAAAGATTGACGGTCTAATCAGACGACAGAACGCATCGAAAGTATCATTGAGGAGATTTTTGGACACAGCATTGCGCACTGATCAATCGTCCGCATATTACAAGGTCAAATGCCAAACAATCAAGCAGTTTTGGCAACAAATAGAGGCATTAAATTTCGAGATATGGGATATGCATGATGATCCCCCAACTGCAGGCTACGACTTCGAGGAATATTTGGAACTAGAAGCTCTAGTGCAAGAACATATAACAGAACTCACAATAAAATGCGAAATGGAGCCTGTACAGCCAACATCAACTAATGCAAGTATAAATACGCTCCCGCTGCCTAAAGTGACCATACCACAGTTTGATGGAGACTACCTGAAGTGGCAACAATTTCACGATATGTTTAGTCAAATGGTTCACGTGCAGCCCCTACCGAAGGTCCAGAAGATGTGGTATCTCAAGACTAATATCACATCCGAAGCTGAACGACTTATTCAACACTTAGCACTAACCGAGGAGAACTACGACACCGCTTGGAATCTGCTAATAGAACGATACAACAATAAGAGGATTTTGGTGAATACTATCATCCACAAGCTACTAAGTCAGCCAACGGCAGCACCCACCGCGCATCACCTAAGGGAGCTTCATGACACTACACAAGAATGCCTTTTTGCGCTGCAGAACTTTAGAGTTGATGTCGGCACATGGGATCCGATACTATTATACATCTTAGTAAGAAAAATAGATCGGCAAACGCATGCACTCTACGAACAATCATTGACGTCACCGAAGGAACAACAAGAAGTAGGTGCATTTTTAAAATTTTTAGAAGCCAGATTCCAGACATTGGAATCCTTAAGCTCCAAAGATAAAATGACACGACAAGGCACAACGGCCCTGGCAGTAACAAGAACAACAAAAGAATGTGCAGTTTGTAACAACAATCACCCACTGTTTGCATGCCCCGAATTCAAGCTACTACCGGTTCTACAACGAATGGAATTAGTAAAACGCAACAATCTTTGCTTCAATTGTTTAAAGCCGGGACACAGATCAAATCAATGTTCATATGGTAATTGTCTCAAGTGTCATGAAAAACACAATACCTTACTACATAAAGACAAGGTACCGGTGGAAAAACAACACATAGCTGCCATATCACTTTCTGAGCCCATACACTCGAGCCAAACTACAACAACCTCCGAAGAACTACCTAACTCAGCTTCTCTAGCCACAGCAGTTCATCGTGAGAGGCGAGGCTACGTTCTGTTGGGTACAGCCCGAGTCACTGCCTCTGGCAGCAACGGAAACTCCACTGAATGTCGTGCAATGTTGGATTCGGGCTCACAAGTAAATTTGGTAACGGACCGATTGGTGAAGAACCTGAAACTCAAGGCTGGATCTGCGGCAATTAGCATCGAAGGTATCGGAAAGGGCAGAATGAACACCCACCGTCGAATAACACTCACAATAGAGTCAAGATCTAACAATTTCAAGGTAGTCATGGAAGCCTACGTTCTACCACAGATCGTATCGGAGTAACCCTCACAACATTTACAAATAAATAACTGGAAAATACCAGAAAACATTGAACTAGCTGATCCTGCATTTCACAGATCTGAGAAAATTGATATTTTGCTAGGTGCAGAATTTTATCACCAATTATTGAGAATAGGGCAAATTAAATTATCCGAGGGCCTACCAACCCTACAGAATACTGTTTTCGGATGGGTAGTCGCAGGAAAAATTCATGAAAGTCCATCAACTCACTTGACATGTGGAATGTTTACAGAAGACAAATTGGAAGACGCAATTGAACGACTGTGGAAGATGGAAGAAATCGACACAAAATTAAAAATCCTTTCTTCAAGTGAAAAACAGTGTGAGGAACACTTTGCACAAACAACATCCAATCACATCAACGGCCGTTTCGTGGTCAGACTTCCCTTTATTGAAGACACCACCCGACTGGGTGATTCCAAACAAATGACTTTTAACCGATTCTTGGCATTAGAGCGAAGGTTATCGAGGGACATGAAATTAAAGGAACAGTACGTCAGCTTCATGAAGGAGTATGAAAAGCTAGGCCACATGAGTGAGATTTGCATTGAATCAATTACCAGCCCCAACTACGTCATCCCTCATCATTGTGTCTTCAAACCTGACAGCACTACAACCAAACTGCGAGTGGTGTTCGATGCTTCTGCCAAATCCTCATCCGGACTCTCATTAAACGACTTAATGCACACAGGACCTACAATACAAAAGGATCTGCTATCCATTTTATTAAGGTTCAGGATGCCTCGATTTGTGTTCACGACGGACATCGAGAAGATGTACAGACAAATACTCATACACCCTGATGACAGGAAATATCAGCTCGTGATTTGGAGAGAAACTCAAGACTCGCCGATAAAGTACTATGAACTAAACACTGTCACTTATGGTACTAGAGCGGCACCATATTTGGCAACAAAATGCCTACAAGTAATCGCGAACAATAATAGAGAATTGCAACCATTAGGAGCCAAGGCGCTGCAGGATAACTTTTATGTAGACGATGGTCTTTGTGGTGCGGACAATCTGACTACAGCCATAGAAATGCAAGAACAACTAAAAAACATGTTGGGTGCTGCGGGCATGAAACTCCGGAAGTGGTGTGCAAATCACTCAAGATTACTACAAGGGATTCCGAACAGTGGCCAGGAGATCAACCTAGATCTAGCACATAATAATCCAGGAACCATCAAAACACTTGGCTTAACATGGGCGCCAAGCACAGACAAATTCTGTATAAAGGTCAACCTTCCACCAATTGGCAAGATTACAAAGCGGTCAGTAACATCAGACCTGGCACGATTATTTGATCCACTTGGGCTCTTGTCACCAATCGTCGTGACAGCAAAAATGTTCACCCAAGAGCTTTTGACTTCAAACATAGGGTGGGACGAAGCACTGCTAGCTGAAGTATGCAAGAAGTGGGCTGAATTTCGAAGCAACCTATCATCCCTGTCTAATCTGCAAATACCACGTCACATGTTCAACGGGGAAATTGCTAAGGCCATTCAGCTTCATATTTTCACAGATGCTTCGGAAAAGGCATATGGAGCCTCAGCATACATAAGATCGGTATTGCGAAATGGGCAAATCAGCGTAAGAATCCTATGTGCTAAGTCAAGAGTAGCCCCACTCAAACGAGTCACACTTCCTCGGCTAGAACTATGTGCTGCTGTAATTGGTGCGCAATGGGCCAATCGGATAAAAGAAGAGCTACAATTAAGTTGTCAGAGTTATTTTTGGTCTGACTCACAAATTGTTCTCTCATGGATTAATACGTCATCGTCCAGTTTTCATACCTTTGTAGCAAATAGAGTAGCGACAATCCAAGAATTGACGAGGCCCAGCCAGTGGCGCCATGTGAACACCAAGGACAATCCAGCTGATATCCTATCAAGGGGCCTACCACCTGATCAATTGTCAGCCTGTAATATCTGGTTCGCAGGCCCAATCTTTCTGCATGGATCAGAAGATATTTGGCCGCAGAGGTTCCTACCAGAGTTATCCATCGATGTGGTATCCGATCCCGAACGAAGAAACAAGACTGCAGTCTCAGCAACCTCAGTGAGGGATCAAGACACGCTTATAGAACTTGTTTACAGCATTAACCACAAAAACTCCTTTGAAAGGCTCAAACGAGTCATGGGCTATATACACCGGTTCATAAGGCATACCAGAAGTGGGCACGTAACACCCCAGCGCAAATTAACATTGACACCAACAGAATTAAATGAAGCATTAAAAACAATCATTAAAGCCATACAAGACGCTGAATTTTCCGAAGAAATTAAGGACCTTAAACGGTACAAAGAGCTTAAAAAGAATAGATCCATAGCAAACCTATCCCCTTTCCTGGACAATGAAGGGCTAATGAGAGTCGGAGGAAGACTGGAGGCCTCTAATCTTCCATACGACGCAAAACATCAACTTATTATTCCTTATAATGACCAGCTGACGAAACTCATCTTTGAAGCAACACACAGGCAAAACATGCATTCGGGACCCCAGACACTGTTGTATCAGGTGCGGCAACAATTTTGGCCAATAAAAGGCAAATCAATGGCAAGATCGACAGTCCAAAAATGCATAATTTGCACCAAGGCCAGACCAAAACTGCTCACACAGGTAATGGGCAACTTGCCCACAATGCGCGTAACACCCGCACGCCCCTTCATCAATACTGGGGTGGATTTTTGCGGACCATTCTGGGTACATTACAAGGTAAGAGGAAAGAGGCCCACCAAGGCATACATTGCAGTGTTTTGTTGCTTTCCGACTAAGGCGGTACACTTAGAACTAGTCAGCGATCTAACTACCGAAGCTTTCATCGGAGCCATCAAAAGATTCACCAGTCGGCGCGGTCAATGCCAGACAATAATCTGTGACAACGCTACAAACTTCACAGGCGCCAAAAATTAGCTCCATGAACTAACAGCAGCTGTATACTCCCAAGAAGCAGTTGAATCAATAGCTACAAGCTGCACCAAGAGAGGCATAACATTCCAAATGATACCTCCACGAGCACCTCACTTTGGTGGCTTATGGGAGGCGGCAGTGAAGTCAGCAAAGCATCATCTAGTAAGGACTGTGACAGGTGCATCGATGACGTACGAAGAGCTAGAAACAGTTGTGGTTGAAGTCGAAGCCATTCTAAATTCCCGACCATTGACACCGATATCAGACAATCCTAACGATCCAACGGCCCTTACACCGGGACACTTCCTGATTGGCGAAGCAATAACCGCAACAGTCGATAGCGAGGCAAGGCCTGCAAAACAAACATTACTCCAAAGATGGGCATTAGTTTCACAAATCAAACATAACTTCTGGAGAAGGTGGTCGAACGAATACTTGAATGAACTCCAATGCAGATCAAAATGGAAGAGTCGCGCAAAAAATATTACCATAGGAGATATGGTTATCATAAAAGAAGACAACACCCCAGTAATGACTTGGCCAATCGGAAGGGTCATCAAGCTTTATCCAGGAGAGGATGGCGTCGTAAGGGTAGTAGACGTGAAAACAGCAAGAGGAGTTTTTAGACGGTCCATACATCGGCTTGCTCCACTTCCCACTAAACCAGACGAATCCCCGGCAACCGATATTACACCTTACAATCAGAACATTGAAATAAAACCAAGCACCTCAACCGAAGTTCCAGCCAAAAAACGTCGAACAGTGTCCACCAATTATCTACTTATGACATTGATTTCGCTCTTAATACTACCACTAATCACTGCAACCCGAATAGAGATAAACAGATTCAAACCTGATCTAGGTGTCCATTTTGAGGACATGGGAGAAATCAAGATAGCAACAAGCCAGTGGAACTTTATAGTGTATTACGATATGGCAATACTCGCAACGGAATTATCATCGTTAATTAATGGAACGCACATAGCACAGGATTTATGTAACAAAATGCAAGATAAAGTTAGCTGCGACCAAACAATCGCTCATTTTAAGGGCATACTTGAGAACCTTCAGCTGGAAGGTATATTACTGTCTCCTAAACGAGTGAAAAGAGGTGCCATGAACGTGATTGGAAATGTAGCAGGTGCATTGTTTGGTGTATTAGACAGCGAGTATGCAAAAGAGATGTCCCAGACAATCAATTAAATTAAAAACAATGAGAATCACCTGTCGAACTTGTTGCGAAATCAAACATCCATTATTGACTCAACGATAAATATATTACGAGCAGACTCCATCGAAACCAAAAAGAGATCCTCCAAGCTCGAATCGCAGCTATCAGAAATCATTAAAACCCTCAACCAACTAGGCAATCAAGACTACGAGCTGAAACTACACCAAGCCTTTCTTATGATGACGATACAACTCACCTTAATGGCGGCGAATCTGCAACGCATTCAAGATGCACACATCGATGTATTAGCTGACACACATCATGGCAAAACGAACACATTGTTATTGTCTGCAAGCCAATTGAAAGCAGAATTAAGCACAATAAGAGCCCACCTACCGTCCTCCTTGGAGCTCCCCCTGGACGATGACAATCTCATACAATTGTATAAATTAATGACGATCAAGGGGGGCATCAGCCAACATCACGCCGTCTTCGAAATTACACTTCCATTAGTCAATCCAGAGCAATTAAAATTGTTTAGAATAATTCCAATTCCGACATCAATAAATGATAGCATGATAATGGTTAAACCATGTGCAACAGCATTAGCGACAAATAAACACGTGGATCACTACGTTCCTGTAACGCAAGATCAATTAAATCAATGCGTAGTTATAGCAACAAGAAGATATTTATGTTCCAACATCCAAGCTCTATATCACAGAAATTCTCACCTATGCTCTTGTGAAATAAACCTGTTTGTCAACGAGACTTCACCGACATGCAAACTAGAAAGGGTTAAATCAGCTTACTACCTGACACAGTTGGAAGAGAAAAACCAATGGCTGTTTGCCATAACAGATTCTATGCGATTCACCACAGTTTGTGACCACGACTTCTCTCAGCTTACTTTAAGAGGAACTGGAATAATAACTCTGGCACCAGGATGCACAATAAAAAGCAACACGGTGACAATAACTGGACATCAAACGCTATCTAATTGTCTGCGAACAACATTTGCAAGTTTCGGCAACATTTCCCAACTGTCATCACCAAAGCACATCAAAGAACTATTCGAAGACATCAACTCAACAGACTACACAGACCACATGAAGAATCTAACAAATCTACAAACGTTGCTCAACACATTGAAAATAGCGGAGCTACCATACGATCTGAAGTCACACAGCCTCATTACCATATCGTTATCTAGTGTGGCTCTTGTATGCCCAATTATTTTGCTATTGCTAGCAGTTTGGTACTGGCAATCTAAACGACGATCAACGACAGCAAACGAGAAAACTGAAACTACACCCCCGGAACCCGCCCCTAGAAGACTATCAACAGCAGACTTCACTGTCAATATATAGTTGAACAGTCGTTCAACGGGGGGCAGGATGTTTGTGTGTTTATTTTTTATTGTTTTCTTTATTATTATTACTTGTACGTAAACACAGCCGCATGCAAGCGGACACTGACCACTGCATTGCAATATGATACTACTGCAAGCTAGGCAGCAAAGTGGTTCAGTGTCCGCTGCAACAGTTATGCAAGTTAGCATTTTACCCCTTTGTACATTTTAGCATGTAAGCAATATTGTAATTTTGGTATTTTTGGGCTTTGCATTTATATACATTTTAGCATGTAAGCAATATTGTCACTATAAATAAGGGTTCAATAGTCAATAAAGTTTGAGTGATAACCCAACGTGACAGCGTTTCACTAGTTTCATTCTCCAAGGCGACACAGTTCAAGTGCTGTTGTCGCACCGTTGCTATACTCTGGTGGTACGACCAGGAGTGCCATTCATAAACATTTTGAATCATTTCACTCTCCAAGGCGACACAGTTCAAGTGCTGTTGTTCGCACCGTTGCTATACTCTGGTGGTACAGCCAGGAGTGACATTCACAAACAATAATAATATGTGGCAACAAGACAACCAGTCAGCCCAACAAAACCAAACAAAACAGCAAACGAAAACACCATAATACGAGGGTTGCCTTTTATATTTTTTCAAAAAGTATGAAAATGCATTTTGTTATCATCAAAAATATTTTTGTTGCTTTTCAAGGTATTCTCCTTAAAGATTTATACACTTTTGCATGCGCTCAAACCAAATTGTCGAAGCACTTTTTCCGCTCCGATTGAGACAGCTCCAAAACATGGTTTTTGAATGCTTCAGCAGCATCTTCGGACGATGAAAATCTTTGACCACGCAATTTTTTTTATATGCGGGGGAAAAAAAATAAGTCATTGCTGTTTTGTTTCGGGCTCATACGCATATATCCATGATTTGTCACCTGTCACGATCTTATAAACGTCTTTCGAAGTACCGCAATCGAATTTTTCCATAATTTCTTTGCACCAATCGACACGAGCCTTTTTTTGAGCGATTGCCAAATTATGCGGGATCCAACGAGAACAAATCTTTCTGACAGCTATATATTCATGCAATATCGAATGCACGGCCGTGAAACTAACGCCCAAGGATGCCTCTATCTCACGGTATACCTCATGACGATCTTTCACTATCAGTTCACGCACAGCATCGATGGTTTCTGGCACAATGACCGATTTTGGAGGACCTTCACGACATTCGTCCTGGAGCAAGCGGCGACCACGCTTGAATTCGTTAAACCAGTTATAAATTGTCTTGAGGGTCCATTTCCAATCTAAATCCATTTTTGGACCAAGATGAATTTTTCAAGTCAGTGCAAACAACACAAATAACGCTTGACCATCAAAATGTTCTTAGCACGTTTATGGTAAAAAATGACAAATTTTTCAATGGCAATCCCAGATTTTTCGAAAACTTACTAGACTATCCCTATTGAAAAAAATATAAAAGGCAGCCTACGTAGTAACAATGAAAATAACAACTATAAAAATGTATGGCAGGAAACTCTGTTGCGCCGCTGCCAACGCACCGATTAATTCAAAAAATTAAATTCAAATACCCTGATAATATTGAAAAACTAAATGATCTACATTGAACGGTATTGTCACAGTGCGCTTTGCAAAATGCATATTTGTTCATGGCTCCGTTGTGTTTAGAGAGCGTTACGCATTTGTCAGTGATTTGAAGTGCTTTTTTTAATATCATTCTTGCAAAACTTAATTTGTTTAATATGGAACCTTCAACCTCAGGTATTGTACTAATGTTTAAACAAAATTATGTTTGTCGAATATGTGTATTAATAATTTATAAAAAATTTGTTAGTTATAGTCTTAAAATTGTACATATTTAAAAGATATAGGTAGACATATAGTTACTTTGGCTGTGAAAGGCCGTAATAATTTTATATGATATATAAAGAACATATATTTGACTACTATATTGCAAACAAAGTGCAAAGTGCCCTTTTGTCCTTTTCAGAAATATTTAAGTTTTAGTGCTTCAAAGTCAGTGCGAAATTGTGTGATTTTGATTTATCTTCATGGAGAAATGAATGTTGTTGTTATCATGTGTTTCTGTATGGTTTTTGTTATTCTATTTCAAGGCACTACAAATAACGTTGGGCATATTAGTTTAGTTAATACTTTTATTGTACCTTCGTAAAAAAAATGTTATATGAAATTCTTATAATTTATGATTTGACTATTGAATATTTTGACATTCCGAGTTAAAGTGGCCCTGTCATTGATATATTTAGATTTCAAACCTATTTCTAGACATATGTGTGGGCTTCTATATAAGGATAGAAGTAGAAGGATACAAGTCGCATTATGCTTCTAATCCTAATTTTGGGCTGTCAGTACTGCATGGTTGGATACGATCTTTTGAATGCCTTCTTCATTTATCGTACAAATTACCAATACAAAAATGGAAAGGTAGGTCACGCTCTGTTACCAATTGAGGAAGCTCAAGAAGAACTAAATGAAGAATTTAAAAAATACAAAGAACATTTTACACGCAAGACTAGGAGAGCAAAAACCGATCATGATATTTTGCATCGATTTCTTGTTGCTTCCGATCCAATTTTATCAAGTTTAAGGAAACTTCCTAAAAAAACATTCAACACCTCCCACTAACAGCTATTGAACTTTTAAAATCACCATCTGCAAAAACTTCAACAGGTAATACTAATTTCCAGTCTGGATAATAGTCATGACATTTAATAATTCTAGTGTCAGAAGCCCAAAATATGAAATATTTACTTAAATTGAATAAATTTAATGAAAAAACAACAACAATTTTTTTTTTCAATTTGTCTTATATATGTTTCATCTATGTAAAAAAATACTTTACATTCATTTTAATAGCTCAGAAAATTGATCGCCGTTTTCAATGGTCAATACCCCACTGTGCGACGTTACTTTTAAATGCATTCATGCAACACTGGCCACAGCGCCAAACAGCACGCATTGTTGTCGACGTTCGGCCAATGTGCCTTGGTGTGCCATGTGTGTGTGTGTGTCTGTGGCAAATTTAAAACAATTTACACACTATTTTGCATGCATGCATGTGTCTGTGTGTGTGTTCTGGTAGTTTTAGTGCCAAACTGCTAACACTGGCTGGCAATCGAATGGGCCGCCAGCAGCAGGCTGACTAGACGCCGGAGCTATTAAATAAGAGGCGCTGTACAGCCAGCAGAGTTTTAGGCAAATTATTTTAAAGTGTGCCAAATTGATTTTGTATGCGGGGCCACTGAAGCTTGTGGCCACATTTTGTTATAAAATTTTATTTGAAATATTGTAAACTTACTGAATGAATTGCGGGGTTTTAAAAATGCGTGTTTATTGTTACTCTTAGTTAGGGTGTAATCCCTAACTAAGAGGGTGTAATCCCTAACTAAAAGGCAAAACAAATAATGAAAAACTATTTTGATACGACCTGTTGGGCAGTTTTATGATTTAATGCAATTTATTAAAACTTACTTAGTTTTCACTAATTTGAAGAATATCTCATTATAAAAATATTACGTTTGATTCAAGGATTCAAATTCATCGATTCATTTAACTCAACGATAAAATATATTTTTCAAATGTTGAAATATTCATTAGTAGTTTGAATGTATTAAAAATTGTTCTCACATTTCTAACATAAAAATGTTATTTGATTTATTTTTAATTGAATTCCATTTAATATCACTCAAACTCCTGTAGGCTGTCACAAATATACCAACATTATTTTAATTAATTTGCTAAACTCTGTCGTACAGCATGTGTGAATTGTGTTGAAGGAATGTTAGAATTTTAATTAATTTCTCCATCACTCATACGCCCCGTATGACGTTTCTGCATTCTGCACCCGTTTTGCTTGAGAAAAGCGCAAAACAGTTTATTTTTTGTTGCTTATTAGTAAATTTCAACGTTCACAAAGTCAAAAGTATTTGCGTTGCACATTAAATTGCATTTTTATAGCAAACAGACATATTTGAAATTTGCTCTACGAAATGCTGAAAATGCTAAAAAATGAGGCAAGCAATGCAAAGCGCACATTGCGGGCGAAAAGAAAATGAAACGAAAAATGTAGCAAACGGCAGAACTAAAATATAAAAATGCAAACTTTATTTATTAAATAAACGTACAACAACTGCTGCAACAGCTGCTGCACTTCGCAGCAGCCAACACACATGGCTGCGGCCCACATGCGCAGCATTTCAAACGAAATTGAGTACAGCGCTGAACTCTACTGCGTACAGTGCAAATTCCGAAACAAAAAAAATACAAAAAGATCCAAAATGGAATAGAACAACTGCAAAAAATAAGAAATAAATTTAATACAAAACTAGAAACACGTTGGCAATGCAAAATAAAACTGACCCAACTCGAGCGAGTCAAATCAACCTGGCTGGAGCAAAACAACCTGCGCACTGCCACATGTGGCATGCAGGCATGACGTGCATTAAGCCAAACGAAACACAACAAAATGCCCCACACTCGACCACGAACGCAGCCAGCAATGTCGAAATAGTTAATTTTAATTAAAACACTGCGGCCCGGGGCAGAGTGGCTCGATTAAACGCTGGCGGCATTAGGCAATTTTCAGCAGCGTGCAATTTATTAAAATTTCAACCGGCAGCGCCAATAATTGTCAACACACTTTAAAGCACATTAAATATTTATGCAATGTTGTTAGGTGTGAAATGTTGCCCCGAGAGCGCTTAGCATATTGCAGCGTAGCGCCGAATGTTGACATTTTTAATGTTTGGCCAGCGGCCGCAAAGCACAATGTTTGCCCACTTGGCAGCTGTGACAAAGTGTTAAAGCCAGATGGCAAATGTTCTGACCCGCAGGTGATTAAAATTGGAAATATTTTTGGCGAAAATGGCTAAAGCAACTACAAAAATTAACAAAGCAAAAGCTCAGTGCTCAGTGGAGATGAGCAGCTTGCTGCCATCACTCCGGGTATTCCCCCGGGCGACCCGTTTGAACACTGGCGCCCATGTATTCCACGTCGAAACGATGTTCCAGCGCACTACGCACTACAGGGAAAGTTCGTTCCTGGCCCGAACAGCGCGATTGTGGAATGGTATCCCTGCAGATGTTTTCCCCAGCACTTATGATCTTGATGGATTCAAGGCAAGAGTCCATAAATTCTTCACCCAACATTCTCTCTCCCAACCTATCCTTCCTGAACTAGCGCAATTCCTCTTTGATCGCATTGATAGGGGTTTCCCCTGCGCGTTGGCTCGTATTAAAAAAATATAAATAAAAAATATAATGAAATCTCTGCAAGTATTGAGCGGCGCTTAAAATGTGCTGAAATGTGGTTTATGTGAAGTTATTAGTATGTGAAATAACATTTTTTTTAAATGAAATATTGCTTAAATTTGCAACAATGTGTAATTTTCATATAGAAAATTTTTAAATCCATAAGATCTCGTGAATGCTGTTTACTCTCTCACAATGTTGTATTCCATTGATCTCAAGTTTTTTTTTAAACTTTAAATAATATTAATTGGTTTCAAGAGAGAAGAGATGTGAACCATTTGAAATCATCACTCATACGCTCTGTAGGACGCGAGTGTGTGGCCTAAGCGAGCAGCTGTTTGGCTTGATTTGGTAATCAATTGCAGCCAATTGTGGCGCCGCCTTAAGAGTAATTGTTACGCTGTTTTTATATGAAATGCAACAACAACAATAAACAACACTAAACAAAATACAAATTGTTTTTCGCACATTACCCAGCGACGTTAAATTGCAGCGGCAAAAAGCAAAAGCAGGCACTCAGCCAAATGGCAAACACCAACAGCGCCAAAGAAGAGGGAAGTAGTGGAGCAATGGAGTAGTGTAGAAACAGGGTTAGAAGACGGCACAACGAAAGTGGAGGACCAGTCGAAGACGCTGAGAAAACTGTCAAGCGGCAAGTGGCAAGAGGCGGTGCGTTGCACCATACATTCGCCGGCGAATTCTTCAACACGTATATGCGATTGTGTCAGGGCAGCTGTTGCTTGTTGCTTGCCGCACACACGCACACAAAACACTGAAATGTATATTTGTTGCGTGTCTTTAGCATTGTCGGCACGTAGCACATGCAACGGCTGCCATTCGTGCTTGCTTGCGCAGCGTCTTCAGGCCCCACCACTCTTCGGTTGCCTTTTCGAGTCAGTGTTGCCTGCTGCTCCTCTGCTTCTTGCTCATGTCATTTGCTTTATTTATTTCCCATTGCTTCGATCTTTTACTGCTGCACTGGCCACGGTTTCTTCAACTTGCAAAGGCTGCTCTATTTATTATTGTTGGCGCTGTTGTTGTTACTGCTGCATTTTGTATGCTGCACTTGGTGCTCTGTGTAGCATGTAGTTTTGCGCTCGAGCGCGCGCGCACGCCGGGTACAATTCAATACACTTTCGTGTAATAAGCAGAAATTGAACTGCTGTTTCTGCTGGCAACAAATGGCCGTCATGTTGTTTGATTTGATCAACAGCAGCAGCAGCAGCAGCGGCAGCAGCAGCAGCAGCGGCAGCAGCACGGCACATTACCATTATATGACCTTTTCGTTTTAGTTGTTTTTATTTATTCGATTTTTTAGTCAAATAACAGCTGCGCGCTTTCCTGCGCTTCATTTCCCCTGCAAAACTGTGGCAAAGTTGAGTTTTCATATTGAAGTTGAAGTTTTATGTTAAAGCTGAATGTTTTCATGTTGAAATTATTTCAATTGCAAATATAATTTGTTGAAAATTTATTCATTTCTTATAGAATGGGTTGTTTTAAGTGAATTTCAATTATTTGAGTATTACGAAAAATCTTAAAAAATTAAAAAATTTTAATTTGTTTTTGTAAAAGTAAAAAAAGTGCAGATTAAAATTATTTACAATAATTTATGTACATTTGAATTAAGGCAAATATATTTGAAGTACATTTGGAATCATTTGCACTCATTAAAAATTGTAAAAATGTAAAAAATGTATCAATTTGTATTTTACAAACCGCTGCAGTGATCTCATAATAAAAAAAAATATCCCAATAGTCCTAGGCCCAAGATAGAATTTTTCCAATAAACCAAAATATTTCTTCATAATTTAAACTGATTCTAAATTGACCAGCAATATATGAGAAATACAAACAAATTAAACAAAATTACTTGAGCTCACATGTGGTGCCAAGTATAGCAGTTGAACGTTAATCCTTTTTGCTATAAATATTAAATATTTGTGCACTAAGGCCACAGCTTACGCCCACCACACTGCCCATTGCCCTGCACTCATACACACACAAATAAACATAAACACTTCCATGCCGTCGAGTTGGCCGCTCCAGCATTTCGTTCATTTATTTATTCATTTACATATGAAAGCAGAATTGTTGGCTCCTCAACGAATATTTTGCAAAAATCGCTCCATTTAGGCTTATGCAACGCTTAGGCTTGCAGCCTAATATCCTTGCTTAATAGTTGATTTCCTCAATTTTCTGCATGTGCAATTTTTAACTACAATTTTTGTTGCTTCCTGTGCCCAGCTCGGCTGCATGATTTCCATTTTGTTTTTATTTTTTTGGTAGTTCATGCAAACTCACATGTGCTGCCGCTCGACTCGTGTGTGCGAGTGTTAGTGTTAGTGTGAGTGTTTGTGCGAGGACGTGTGCAACGGTGTGTTTATTCATATTTAAAGAGCATGTTAAGTGGTGAATGATTTGCTTGTTAGTTGCCATTTCCTACTGCATGCGCTGTGCGGCGCTGGTAGGCAAATATTTATAACCACACAAAATTCGTGTTTTTCTGTAATATTTTCAGAGCTGAGTGGATTAAAAAGTAGGCTGGCAGCGAGATGGGGCCGAGCAGTGCGGCGAAAAAACGGGCTGAGTCATTGGTGCGCCCGAGCACAGGAAGTCAACGGGCATGAAGTTAAAAGATGAGTGGATGAAGCAGCTGGGGAGGCATGCAGGTAGAAAGTCGGTAGAGTTGCAAAATTCCAGCCCGGGACTGGGCATACTCACACCAATGCTGTTTTGGTCCTTTTTTCAGTGTTTGTTGTTCAAATTTTCTCTTTTGTCTGAGCCATCAACCAGAACAATGATTACATTTAGCTGTAATGCAAACTGTCATTTTGTGTTCAGCAGAAGTGCTGGCTGCCCTCTTCTTCGACTTGGCTTCTTGCCTCACTGAGACTCACCGAAATACCAAACAGAGGAAGGCATCTTGTCGGCGCATAAATACGCATTAAATGCTTAATATGCGCCGACAGTGCCTAACAAGCTGCCGTAATAAATGCCAACAACAAACCCTACCGAGCACAAGAAATTCAATTGAAAAGTGTGTGGCGCAACTATAGGCAATTGCTGCATGAAAAAACAGTGCGATTTAATATGCTTACGCGTGCATGTGTAAAGGGGAAAATTTGCTATTGCCGGCAGTGTTGCCAAATCTGGCTCGTTGGCCGGCGGCAAGTGCAATTTGGCTGCCAACAAACGCCGAGAAAATTGTTGCTTATCCTTGGCGCTGGCGCGGAGCGTGCTGCTTGGAAGGACGCCAGCGCTGCTGGTCCTTTGTTTGTTGTGCCATGTTGCCGCAGCGTGGCAAGCCGCTCGTATCATGTTGGCTGCTGCCGCAATTGCATGCCGCTTGCGGTTATTTATGTGTGTGTGTATCGACAACATGTAAGCGCATGAAAAATTGAACGGAGGGGATGGGAAAGTGATAGCAAAAACAACACAAACAACAATTGCGAAAACAAAAGGCCCAACAGACAAAAAGAACTGCAACACTTTGCACTGCAAAGTGCGCTGTAATAAGTAGCAAATAACAACAAAAACAAGCAACATAACACAACATAACACAAGGCAACACATTTGGCAACAGCACTTGGCCATTAAGCGTGCGCTGTCCTTTTTGCTTTATCAACGGATAAATGTGTCCTTGTGTGCAGAGCATGTATGTATGTGTGTTCGGCTTGTGTCCGCGCCTGTGTTTATCATTTAATGAAGCGTCTGCCGACAATGACAATGAGTGTCTGTATTGCGCCTTTTATGCTCTTAATGAGCTGTAATCATTTTTAATTAGCGGCGGCCATGCCAAAGGCACTGCAGCGTATGAGTAATGCGAAATTGTTTTTGTTGGCCTTGCAATCAAAGCAATTTTTAAGCAATTTTCAACGCGTTTAATTCGAATATTAATGGAGCTATTTCGAATCTTTGGTATAAAAAATATTGCAATAATTTATATTGTTAAAATCACTCCGACTTTTAGTATGAGGGGCGTATGAATAATTTGAAGAGATTTTTAACCCTTAACCACTTAACCACCTAGCATACGTCTCACAGACCCCCAGGAATTTTTAAGCGTTAATATTTTAATCAAGCGTGAATATTTCAATCAATGCCGCGCAACCTTATGTTGCAGTCAGATGTGATCGCGTTTGTCTCTAGTGAGTAAAAAACTGTTGCTAGGAGTCTAGGAGACCCCTGTTAAGCAGTTACGTGACTTTTTTACATTCGTAGTTTTTTATTGTTTTAGTTGATAATGGATTTAAATGACGCAAATACACAGCGGTGGTTGGAAGATGATTTTTCAGACGACGAAAATATACAGTGATGTTGAGACCGATGTAGGCTTTAAATTACAACGTGATATCAGAATGGCTATTCAACGTATCCTTCAGCGTAACAATGGAACCACTCCATCAGCAGCTCCATCTTGTAGTAGCGATGAAGAAAGGTTAGCAGTGCGTAAGAACTGCTCTATTAGCGATTCGAGAAAGAAACGTAACACACAAGGTTTTTGGAATGCAAAGCTCCTGGAATGCTCACACAATCTGTGTTTTGACTTTCGCAAAAAACTGCATGTTAAGGTCCTGCAATTTTGTTTAAGTTTTGTTTTATTGAGAATATTTATTTTTTGTATGTTTTTCGATGACTAAATATATAAAAAAAGGAACAAAGAAGTACCTACTTTATGTTATTATTATAATGAATCTAATTTTCCAAATGTGTTAGTTTATAAGCATAAAATAAAAAATGTTGACTTCTTAAAAAAAATTTAAGTTAAAAATGTTGATTTTCCTGTGCTTTTCTTATTTTAATAAATAATTTAATATGTTCCTTAACTGATTTTAATTAAGAACTACATTAAAATTAAAATTTTACAAACGCGAATAATTTTGTGCCGGGGTCTCACAGAAGTATGTTAGGTGGTAGTGTGACAATAACAGGTGCTAGGTGGCTAAGGGTTAAAATAATTTTTTTCTATAAGAGATTTTATGTGATTTTGTTAGTTTTTAAACAAATTGTGCTGATATCAAAAATTAATTTGGCTAAAAATTGGACTTATTCATTTGTCTTATTTAAGTTAATCGTTTTTAAAAACATAAACTCTATATTTTCCACCCTTTAAGCGCCAATTTGCCTCTAACCGCAACATTCGACTGTCAACATTCCCACTGCCATCCAGCCGACCATCGGTGCGTATACGCAACGCACAATTTTTTGGTGCTAATTAAATTACACCAAAAGCGCCGAAATGCCGCTGATGTGTAAATGTCTCGCACAAAAGTATGCTTTAATTTAATAAGCGCTCTGCTTACCTGCGTCCTTGTCTGCTCGGCCGCTCTTTGTTGGGTTGGGTTGTTGGCGGTCGGCATTAATTTGCGGTTGCATTGATATTTGTTGGGCTTGTGCGGCCTTTGTGAATTCGGAATTTGTGTGCGTGTTGCATGCTCGCTGCCACTTTGCATTTCGAACTTTGTGTGTGCTTTTGTCTCTCGACTTCTATTTCTATTGAAGGGGCAACAACGAGCGCAGGAAAGGCCAAAGTTTTTGGCATTTATGCTAAGCAGCAGCAGGAGGACAAAGTGGCATAGAATGGAACAAAATAAAATAGAATTTCGCTAAAAGGACATGCACGCAAAAGTTTTGAATGCCATTTGTAAAAAATCCATTTGAATGCTGCGTGAAAAAAATGAAAAAAATGAAAGAACAGGTAAACGCTGCGCCACAGCAGCATTTGTGTTGGTTTTTGCGGGGTAGAGTTTTGCGCCTTTGTTCCCAACATTCATTTGTTGCTGTTTTCATTGACCTGCATTTGCGGTCATTTTGGGCTTTTTTTTGAGTATATTTAAAACTGTGTTCTTGAATTTTTGTTTGATTAATTTCTGACTTGCTATTCTTTAGTTTTTAAAAGACTCTAAACAATCTCTGGTACGCTTCGGCACTTTCAGAACTTTTAAACTTTATGTGTGGTGGTTTCAGTCTAGTGGTTTAGGTGCGAGTTCGTAGTCCGGGTACTCTTGATTAGGAAGCGAGAGTGCGCCGTAAAAGTTGGCCACAAAGGCCGCAATGTTTTCCCCGAGTGAAATAAGCAAACAAACGCGTCGCTTGATCTCAGTACGAGAAGTTGCCTTTATTTTCCGAAAATTAGTTCTTATATAGTAAACTTACAAACTGTTATACGAAGGGGCAATTCCAGTGCTCCTCCCTCTATTTCCAATATTTTCTCGTTGCACCAATCACGACGCGGGTCAAAACTGACAACGCGGCAGTTTCCCAAAGTGGGCCAGCGCCCTGCGTTGACCTGCGGTAGGTCGGGTCGTGTTGCAATGCGCGATCGGTGCAAGTGCCCACATGAGTTGTGACATGTGTCGCTTGTGCAAGTGCAGGCCACTTGAGTGACGCCGGCGTTCTTGTGCATGCGACACTTGACACTTGCAAATGTAAACAAACAAAGTGACGTGTGCGCCGATCGCTGCACGTTGGTCTTGCCGATTGGCTTGTGCGCTATGGTGTTGGCATAAGTGGTCACGCGGTACCACTACACCCTTACCCTTAAGCGAAAAATTATTCCTTGGAAAAATTTTTTTTAGAATTTCGGGGGGGGGATTGGAATTGCTTTACAATATAATAATAGTGTGGTAATAATAGTAGTAAATTTATGATAATGGTGGTATATTAATAATAGTAGTGAGTTTATAATGTCATGTTTTATCTTGAAAACGAGTGTAATATTTTTTTTGTAGTTAATTTATGTATTAATAGTAATTGTATGTTTTCTTAAAATGTATTCTATTTTTGTGTGTTACATTAAAGTGTATATGTAGTTTTTATCTTTATTGTGTATCTCCTAAATATTTCTTTAGATTGTTGTTATGGAGTTCTTTGTGTTTTCCATTTATATCTATTATTGTATTTACTCCTTTCCTTTCAACTATTCTGTACGGTCCGTGGTATGGACTTTGCAGTTTCTTACGTGTCTCTAGTTTTACATATACTAAATCTCCTACTTCTAGGTTTGTTACATTGAGGGTAGTATCGTATGTTAATTTTCTTTTATCTTTCGCTAATTCTATCATATTTCTAGCCTTATTTATTGATGTTCGTAATCTAATTTTAAGCTCATTTGCATAATTCTCAATGTCATACGTTTTTTCATTTCTGTTTATTGTGTCACTTGGCAATTGTGGCAGTTTACCAAACACTAGTTCATATGGTGAATATAGCGATTCGACGTGTGGTGTCGTGTTGTACGCGAATGTGTAATACGGTACCCACTTGTCCCATTCATAATCGTCCGTAAAAGCAAGTAAGTATTCGTTTAAGGTTCTGTGGTTGCGTTCAAGTGCGCCAATTGTCTGGTGGTGGTAAGGCGTCGAAAAAATTTGTCGCGTGTCAAGTAGCTTGCATATGTTGTGCATCAGTTCGTTCGTGAATTCGGTGCCTCTGTCTGACTTCAAAGTGTTGAAACAACCGTATTTGAGTATGAATTGCTCTACTAGCGTTTTTGCTATTGTTTCCGCGTCTTTTGTTTCTACCGGGTGTGCTATGACGAATTTTGTAAGGTCACATTGCATTGTCAGTATGTATCGGTATCCGTTTGATATACGTAACGGTCCGACTGTATCAATTGTTATTGTTTCGAAGCTTGTTTTTGGTGTGTCTGTTTTAGTCAGTGCTTCTTTTGTGTGTCTTGTTATTTTGTTTGTTGTGCATTTCGAACAATTGTTTACAAATTCTTTGACCATTTTTCTCATATTTTTCCACACGTATCGTTGCTTCAGTTTTAATATAGTTTTTCTTATACCCAAATGTCCTGCTGTGCATGAGTTATGGAATTCGTCAATTAATTTATATTGTTGTATTGGGCTTAGTATTTGGAGTGGCGTGTCGTAAATTAATATCTTTATGGGCGAATATTTGTTTACATGTAGTTCATTATACTTTCTTTTGAACTCATTCATTTCAATATTTTCAAATATAAATTTTTGTCTGCAAAGGGCTAGCTCCTTTATATGCAGCTTATTTAGTGAACTGTGTAGCTTCTCCAACATTGGATCTAGTTCCAAAGGGTCATCACTACAAGTCACGTGCACTTCATTATTACATATTTTGATCGTCGGCCGACGCTTTTCAATAATAAATTTCAATTTTTTCAAATTCTTCACGTCAGTCATGGAGGTACATTCCCAAATATGGAGTTGCGCAGGCTCCTTTGGAGACATGTCCGTCCTGTTGATGCGTGTATTTATTTCTTTCTTCTTATTTTGCCCTTTTTCGCATTTTTCTTGCCCTTTTTCAAATTTTTCTTGTGTTCCTAATTTTGTTGCCTTACTCCGTGTTATAGCTAGTACTTCTTGTGTCGGTATCATTGCTTTTAAGTCGTCACTGTCTAGTTTGATACGTGATAGTGCATCTGCGTTTGTATTGATTTTGCCTTGTTTGTAGATTATTTCGAAATCATAATCGGATAAATCTAGTCTAATTCTAGTCATTTTCGACGATGGGTTTTTATGGGAAAATAGAGAAACTAGTGGTCTGTGGTCAGTTACTACTATGAATTTTCTACCGTAGAGATATGATCTGAAATAATTTATTCCCCAGTGTATTGCTAAGAGTTCTTTTTCTATGATTGGTTTATTTATGTCGTGTTTTTGTAATGATTTGCTTGCATAAGAGATTGGTAAATCATGTCCTATTTCACCTTGCGATAGTACTGCGCCTAAGGCAAAGTCTGAGGCGTCTGTCGTTAGAATGAAAGGTTTGTTGAAATCTGGATATTGGAGTACTGGTGGATTAACTAATTTTTCTTTTAAATTTTTAAAGGCTTGTTCGCACTCGTCTGACCAAATGAAAGGTGTCCCTTTCTTGAGGAGAGAGTTTAAACATTTAATGATATTCGCAAAGTCAGGTATGAAACGTCTGTAGTAATTGCAGAAGGCAATGAATCTTCGTACGTCATCTGCGTTTTTTGGCGTGGGGTATTTCATGACTGCTTCGCATTTGGTTGGATCTGTCTTGACGCCTTTGTCGGTGATTAAATGGCCTAAATAAATAACTTCTGGTCTAAGAAAGTGGCATTTGCTTGCGTTTAGCTTCAGGTTGTATTGTTGTAAGCGGTCAAATACTTTGATTAAGTTTGCGTTGTGATGCTGTAGTGAGCACCCAAACACAATAATGTCATCAACGTATAAGAATGCTTCTGAGCTTAATCCGCTGAGGGCTATTGTCAACATTCTTTGGAAACTATTAGAGGATATTTTAAGTCCAAAAGGGAGTCTTTTGAATTGGTAGTGTCCATCTTGAGTTGAAAATGCTGTGGGTGGTCTTGAACTTGGTGCTAAGGGGATTTGGTGGAAAGAACTGGTCATGTCCAAAGTTGAAAAGTATTTTGCTCTTCCTAGGACGTCTAGAACGTCTTCTAGTCGTGTGAGTGGAAATTTGTCGTTAATTATTTTGTCATTGAGTTTTCTGTAGTCCACTACTAGTCGCCATTTCTTTGTGTTATCATCACTCTTTTTCGGTACTAGTAGCAAAGGTGCATTATAGGGGCTTGTTGAAGGTTCTATTATGTCGCTGTCTATTAGTTTCTGTACCTGTTGTTTTATCTCTTCTTGTTGTGTTTGTGGTAGTCTGTAGTTTTTTATGTAAACTGGTGTTGTGTTTTCTAGGTTTAGGTGTTGTTCATAAAAATTGTTTGTAGTGAGTTCTTCCCCTTCCAAATGAAATATTGATTGGTACTGTTTAAAAATGTCCATTAGTTCTTGTTTAATTAGTGGGTCAATAGTGTCTAGCTTTAGCGTGGCTATTAGTTTTTCAAATCTGCTGTTGTTTGTGCACTTATTTCTATGTTGTGCTCTTAATATTGTATAGTTTGACAGTTTTTCTATTTGTGGTTCTATGTCTTTTATTGTGACTGTTTTGTTAGTTGTGTTAATGATTTTGATGTGGCAATTGCCTTTCGCTGGTGCAATGGAGTTGGCTAAGAATACTCCGTTTGTGAGTTCTTTATTTAAAATGACGGTGTCTTCTTCTAGGCTTAAATTTATTGGTACTATGATTTCACATCTGGGTGGTATTGTGTGTGTTTTGTTGTGTGGGGTTTTTGTTGTGATGGGAAATACGTGTTCAATTTCGTTTATAATAATTGTTAAAGTGAGGGTTTCGTAATCTATTTTACACATGTATTTGAGTAGAAAATCTCTTCCTAAAATTCCATCTGTGATAATTGGAAAATCGTCGTTGACCATTTGAAAGGTTAGTTCAGTTTTTGCGTCTCTTAAGGGAAATGTTAGTTTAAATGTTCCTATCGAATTGATTTCTGCAGGTGATATTCCTGTTAATTTGCATCTGTTTTCAGTGTTAATGTCGAAAGTGTCGTCGTTGTTTACTTTGCAAATTGATACGTCTGCTCCGGTGTCAATGAGAAATGTCATGGGTTTGTAAAATTGATTGCATTTGAATGTTACATAATTGGTTAAGTTGTTTGTTATTAAATATATTCGTTTATTATTTGTTCTTCTTCCCCCGGAGGAGTCGAATTCTGTTCCTCCGGGTCGCCCTCGTTTCCCTGTATGTAGTTTATTCGAGTCGGGCGTCCTTGTCGGTTATTATTGTTGTTGTTCTGGTAGGTATTTCGATTGGTGTTTCCGTATGACCCTGAATTGTTCCTGTTGCTTTGGTTGTTGTTTTGGTGGTATTGGTTTCTGTCGTTCTGGTGTCGGTTTTGGTTCGGTGGGTAGTAGTTTGAGGTGTTAACATACCCGTTTCGCTGCTGGTTATTGGCATTACGATAATTGCTTTGGTTTGCATTTCTGTTTTGGTAATTGTTTCTGTTTTGGTTGTCGTTGCTGTTTTGGTAATTGTTTCTGTTTTGGGTGTAGTTTCTGTTGTAGTTATTCTGGCTTCTATAGTTGTTTGAGTTTCTGTAATTTTGTTGATTATTTCTGTTGTTGCCGTTGTAGTTGTTGTTTCTTACAAACATTATGCTTGCTTGGCTCTGTTGGTTGTCTTTTTCTATTTCAAGCGCAAGCTCAGCTGCTTGTTGGAATGTTTTTGGCATTGCTGCGAAGATAGTCTGTTTGTAACTTTCGTTGAGACCGTTCTTAAAGACCGTTAGGCTGTATTGGTCATTGATTTTTCTGATCAGTGTTTTTTCTGCCTGAGTAGTGTTTCCTGCTTGTGTTATTTGCAAGTCGTTGAGTTCGGCTATTAGATTTAAAATTTTGTCTTTATATGCTGTAATGCTTGTGTTTCTTTGTTGGAAGCATGATAGTTTGTTTTGTAATTGTGCCACTGTTGTCGTGGTCTTGTATCTGTCTCGTAGTGTTTCTGCAAGTTGTTGTAGGGTTTCTGGGGCATTGCTGCCTATTGCTGTCCTCACTGTTGTGCTTAGTTTTGCGAAGAAAATGAATTCTAATAATTCTGTCTGTCCACTGTTGTCCAGTTTTTTGTGGATCAGCTCTGAAATTTTTATGAAAGTCTTTTTTTGTAATAGTGGTTTACTACATATTTAGTTATTTATTTTTTGTTGTGTATTGCGTTTGATTCTAACTTAAACTATGGTGTTGATGTTTACTTTTTTAGAAATTAATTTCTTAACATAATTTTTATAGTATTTATTGATTTCAATTAGTATCAATGCTGTAACTAGTATTGTTAGAATATAAAGCAAATAAGTGTTATTGTTGGCCGTGCTATTGGTTGTTGAGGTGGCGCTGCTGGCTGCGTTGTTGTTCGCGACGATTATCTCCTCCTTTGGTGTCCTGTTGCCCATTGTTTAAGTTCTTAGCGCGTCGAGCTGTTTAATTAAAGTTGCCTTCAGTTTTGCGTCCTTTGTTATCGCGATAATTTGGTGTAATGCGGCGCGCTCCCGTCGTAGTCGTGCCTTTTTCCCGGCTCGTGTGCGGCGCTTTTCGGGTGTCTTCGTCGTCGGCTGTGTTGGCTGCGTCTTCCGTTGACGGGCCCGATATTCTGCTATAGTTATTGGTCGGGGTCCTGCTGTTTTTGGTGTTGGAATGTATTCAGGTGGGCAACAAGCCGCTGGTGTCACCGGTTTGGGGATGTACGTCTCTTGCTCCGCTGCGTGTTCAGGCGTGTACTCTATCCACCGTTCGAATGCCTCAATTTCATCTGGTGTTGCCATTAGGTGTGTGAATCTTATTATTGTATTTTTCGTTGGTCTGGTTTTCGGATCACGAAACAGGAAGATATGGAGTCGGACTGGATCAGCAGGTTAAAGTTCGCAGGTGGTTGTCCTTAGTTTCAGTGGGATGTATTTGGAAAGCAAGTCAGCAAGTTTGAATGTTGTTGGTTGCAGGATCGGTGTTCTTTTTCCTTTTAGCCGTTTGTGCTCGGTAGGTCCGTAGTTGGCAGGATCGCCATGTGGTGGTTTCAGTCTAGTGGTTTAGGTGCGAGTTCGTAGTCCGGGTACTCTTGATTAGGAAGCGAGAGTGCGCCGTAAAAGTTGGCCACAAAGGCCGCAATGTTTTCCCCGAGTGAAATAAGCAAACAAACGCGTCGCTTGATCTCAGTACGAGAAGTTGCCTTTATTTTCCGAAAATTAGTTCTTATATAGTAAACTTACAAACTGTTATACGAAGGGGCAATTCCAGTGCTCCTCCCTCTATTTCCAATATTTTCTCGTTGCACCAATCACGACGCGGGTCAAAACTGACAACGCGGCAGTTTCCCAAAGTGGGCCAGCGCCCTGCGTTGACCTGCGGTAGGTCGGGTCGTGTTGCAATGCGCGATCGGTGCAAGTGCCCACATGAGTTGTGACATGTGTCGCTTGTGCAAGTGCAGGCCACTTGAGTGACGCCGGCGTTCTTGTGCATGCGACACTTGACACTTGCAAATGTAAACAAACAAAGTGACGTGTGCGCCGATCGCTGCACGTTGGTCTTGCCGATTGGCTTGTGCGCTATGGTGTTGGCATAAGTGGTCACGCGGTACCACTACATATGCAACGCTGTCCTCTTTACTGCCAATAAAGCCTTGTGAGCTTCTTTTGCTATTTATGCCTTCGCCTTTATGCATTTGTATTATTTTGCATTTTTCTCGCTTTAACTTGCAGCGCCAATAACCAAAGCACAGCGCAAACAAAAAGTGAATTAAAGGAACTGCAAGAAAAACAAACAACAAATGGGCGCTTCTTGTGTGCAAACGTGCGTTCATAATGGATTTATCTATGCCGCTGTCTGTTGCGCTGTCAGTCTGTCCGCTTCATGCTGCAGCCTGCACTTCCTCCCCTCGCCTCTTCTGCTTCTTGTGCTGCTCTTTGGCCAGTTGCGAGTGGAGGCTCGCTGTAGGCGGCCTACTACATGCTTTGCATAACAATGTAACCCACACGGAAGTATAAGGAAAAGAACGCACAAAAACAACAAGTAAGCATCGTCGCTATAAGCGCAAAACTTTTCTTGATAACTTGTGCTGCTCTGGCACTTCCTTTACTTGCCTACTGGCCACAAGTTGTGGTAGTTGCAATCAGAGTGACAAGCAAAAGTGGGAAGGCGAAAATGCAAAAACTGCATTTGCGTGCAATCAATAGCGATAGCGATGTGTGTGTGTGTGTGTGTGTATGGTATGGATGTGTGTGTTGTGTGGTTGGTCAAGCATTTTTGTTGGTTTTCCTTCCGCAGCGCGGAAACAAGTAAATAAAAATGTTGCTGGTGCGCTTTTAGGCGCTGGCACTTCCTTTACATTATATCTCTTGGCCATTGCTGTTCCGCTTGCGCTTTTTATTCTATGCGCTTTACTGGCTCTTAAATGTGGCGTTGTTGAATTTCTTTGACAGCGTTTTGCGCGGAAGTGTGTTCAAGTTTTGAGAGGGTTTTCAAACTGACGTTACTCGTTTCGACGTCGAAAAGCGATAACACAGAGCAACAAAATCGACATTATTTTTTTTTTCTGAAATCAAACCATACTTTTCTAAAGGATTTTTGGACGCTGATCACAACTGCGTACTTAGTTTTTTTATTGTTTGAGCGGCTTAGGAAATATTGATGGTTTTCCTCGGAGGGCGTTTTCCATGTTTTTTGACCATTATACGCATGCAGCTCCTACAAACCTGAAATCTAAAATGCATAGATTAACAATACTCTAACTATGTATTTAAAATTTAAAACATTAAAATCGGTTCAAATTTGCAAGAGTTATTCATTTGCAAAGTCAAATTTTCAGTTGCTTTGCAAGATTGCGAATACACAAAACAATTTTTCTTACAAAAAATATATATTGTCATATAATGAAAGAAGAATGTTGGGGCTTTCAATTAAAAAAGAAATTTTTGAAATACGATGTTTGTAATAGAGTATGTGTACAAATATGTAAGTTCTCCATTGATAAATTCAGCAACAAAAGCAAGGATTTACTTTTGAGCTATAATATCGGAGCACACTTTTAGGCAGCGGTATGAAAATGCTCACATTCATCAAATGCCCTTGATTCATAAAATTTTCAGCTTTGATTTTGATTTTTTTTGCGCCCTAAAAATATGTCGCAGTGAAATATGGAAAAACAGCAAGTAGTTTGCTAAGTGTGTGTGTCTGAGATTTTTACTTGTGTGATGCAACTCTTTTTAGAATAGCTTCTACAGTAATGAACCAATTCAAATTTTGTTAATGCCCTTGAAAAGACAAATATTGACGCTTGCGAAAATACTTTAGCTACTTTCATCAATGACGCGAAAAGCATTAGGAAATTTCAATACAAACACGTGTTCAGAAGATGAAGTCGCATTTACACTCTAATGAGCATAGGCCGGGAATGACACATACAATAAAAAAAATCTGTTCTATAAGTTTAAGTTACAACATTACACTATACATTGCACACTAAGTCCTAGTTGAAAATTGCAACACCGATTTTAAATAAATTTTTATGAAAAATTCGCGAAAATTGAACTTTGAAGGGCCATAGCCATGTTAACCCTTGACCAATCGAAATCGACTATGGTCAGAATTATAGCTTGAGGATTCGTTATTGTGTCATACAAAAATTATCGTGTTTTTCAACATATTACAAATGCAATAAAAATTCAAAGATGAAAAAACGTGGTAAACACCTCCTAGCAAAAACCACCAATAACTTACAAACCGCTCAAACAATCAAAAAACTAAGTACGCAGTTGTGATCAGCGTCCAAAAATCCTTTAGAGAAGGTTTACTAGAACTCGGAAAAATTTTGGCTGTTGCTCAGTGTAATTGTTTACTCAACGTTAAAGATTTGGCAATTTTTTGTTGATAAAAAAGTTAGAAAAAAGGTGAATATGTCACCACAATGGGCCATCCAGCCTAAGTTTGACTCACTTCACCGAACCCAACATAAATTTGCTACAAGAGGCAATTTTTTAAGATTTACATTGATGCAAAATATTAAGAAAAATATTACACTAAAAATAAACAATTTTCAGATCGATCGAATGAATCGATTGGATGGAAAAGTGTTAACTGATTTTATAAACTGTGTGATCTATGCCTTAAGGAAGGCATAGCACGCCCATTCCTTCGAAGTAATTGGCTATAACTCTATAACTCACAATATCTCAAAGAATTTGTTTCAATACCCCAATCATTTCTCTGTTATAAGTTTTCTGTCCACAATTTTGCAGCCTTCGCTGAGCCATCAATGCGCCTACAACCACCTAAGCTTCGTTATAATTTGTTACTCACTCCAGCTTCATAAGTCTCACGTTTTTCGCATCAGCCAGCAGGCGGTGCAACAATTAAGCAGTGTGCTTATTATTGTTGTTGGGTGTCCACACTTGTAAGCGTCATAATTCTACTTGTTCGCCATCTTAAGTACACATAAGCTGTATGTAAATATTTCATTAATTTTCGCTTCGAATCGGAAAGCGAGCGCTTTCCTGCCATCGAGAACTTTTACCAACAACAGCCACTACAACAACTACAACTACAATACAAACGCTACCTACGAAATATGCTAACAACGCTGTTGGCATTTATTTAGTACGCTTGAGTCAACAAGATCGAGCCAGCGAAACAGCAACAACAACAATAACAACAGTGACTTGAGTGGCCGTCATTGGGCGCAGGGAGTGTCAACAAAAACGCTGCCAAAGCGGCTAACAAATACAAACGACGACCAGCGCGAAAGCTCAATGCAAACATTTTGCAAAATTCAAATCTCAAGTATTGTTGGCTTTTTGCAAAATATAAAGCAACAACAACAAAAATGTATGCAAAACTTTTGCTGAAAATCGAAAACAATAATATTGAGCGAAGTGACGGCGGAACAAAGAGGGTCAACAACGTTGGACGAGCCAGAAAGAGTCAAAATATATGAAAGGAAAGCGCACGCACACAAAAATAATAATATACCAACAACAAAACGCAATGGGAGTGGAGTTCGGTGCGAGGTGGCCTTTCAAGGTCAGCGTACTGTGTAGCGTTGCCTTGCTTGCGCGCCATAATACTTTGGGATTTTCGGCACTAAAACAAAAATTAAACAGCAACAACGTTTGGACATTGTGGGCGCTCCTTGGCTTTCTTACTTTGTAGCCTATTGAGCTGTAGGCTGCCGCTACGCGCTAAGCTGTGAGTTGAGCTGTTGGCAAAAACTTTAATCGGATGTGTAAATATGCGGAAGTCGGAAGCCACAGCGAGCGAGCGCGACAGAAAGAACGAGGTGCGTTTGTATGTTTGTATGTATTGATTAAAGCATTGAAATGCCGAAATTACGCACGAGTTTCATTTACACTGCTGCCCAATTAAATATCCCTCATACGCGTTGTGGTGCGGCGAATCATTGAGCAATTACTTGCAAATTTCTTCGAACAGCAACAATTAATATTTTCAATTAATGGCTCGTGCAACGCACAATACACACACATACACATCGCTGCTCGCGCGCACACAAATGAATTGATAACTTTAATTATTGTGCCAGCGCCTTTTCGGTGCAAGCAAGCGCGCAACAACCGGACAGACGGCCGCCACGTATGTCAACAAATATGTGAGTGTGTTTGTATGTAAGAGCGAAAACCGCGCTGACTGCACAAATACCAATGCAACGGCATTTCCACTCGCACGTGTGAAATGAGTTGATGTGTTGCGCCAACATTATCGCAGTTGCGTCGAATTGCCATCAATGCTATCAGCGGCCGTCGCTGTCGATGCGCCAACGAATGCGCAATGGCACGTCAACGGCGGCCGCTTTTGTTGTATTAATAAAATTAAAAATCTATTGAAAGTGGCCAAAGGATGGCAATGCAAATATTGAAAAGGCAGACTGCAACAACAAAGGCAGGCTGCAAAAACAAAAACAAAAAACACAAAACAAAAAACAACATGACTGTAGGACTGGCGAGAGCCCCAATGAAAATACAAAATTGTATAAAATTAATTGATATTTTATGTGGAAATTATTTAAAAATTGCACATATGTGAGCGGGTTTTGGTGCTGTTGTCAATTTGTTGTTGTTCGAGCGCCACCATTTCGCCACAACAGCGCTGGCAATTTATATTGTAACAACAATGTAACAAGAAGAAAACGTGCAAACTTTAAGTGGTTGTGGGTGTTGTTGTTGCTGCTGCTGTTGTGCTTGCGGCGTCAGCTTAACTGCACCACTGCACAAAAGCACCACTTCACAAATTTATTTCGCATATAAATTTCCGAAAAAGCAACGCACACAAAGGCCGCCACACATACGCGGAGTGAGAGCGACAGCGGCAACGATGGCGGGAGACATAAACAGTTAGACGGGCTGTGGGCGCAAAATTTAAATGCACTGCACACTGGCATGACAGTCGAAGCCTTTTATCGTGTCGCGTCGCACATGCAACAACACTCTGTCGCACTCCGCCGCGCGCCTTGAAGTTGCGCTCGCCACACAATAAACTTCATTTCGGTGGCGCGGTGGCGCGTCGGCGGCAACAGAAAAGGGATACGGTTTTGTAGTTAAGGCTAAAGTTTGATTTGATTTGATGATAAAATTATTTAAATGACACAAGAAGATGAAGAAGTGTGAAAAAAATTAGAGCAAAGATCAAATGGGTAGGAAATTTCAGTCAGCAACTGACTACAATTCGTTGGATCAGAACACCCTGTATTTGCGTTGTATCCACTCAAATGCCTACAGAACCCCTACTCAGATGTCTTGTAGTGAAGCATTCTAAAGCACAACACCCTGTATTGATCCTTAGCATCTCCTTAACGTTTCACAGCGACCACCACTGTATTTGCATGCAACATTTTTTCGGCTGTCTATGGTCCTGTCTTTATTTTTATTTATTGTCATTGTTGTCGTGGTTGTTGTTGTTGTTTTTGTTTTCCAACAAACCGACAGCGCTAAAGAAATTCAAGTCAACATTAAAAGCCTAAAATCGACGTGCAACACCAGCGACACAGACCAAACGTCTGCCACTCCCCTCTCTCCTTTTCCCTCCCGCCCATCCCAATGTTGTTGTTGTTGTTGTTGCCTTTTTTGTGTGTGGTGTCCGCTGGTCGGCCGTCGTTTTCCCTGCTTCCGGCAGTAAAATCTTCACAGTTGCCTCTCACGCTGCGCTCTAAACTCTTCCGCGAAACTGGTTATGCAATGCAATCTCACTCCCGTCCTGTCCCGCACTCTGCCCTTGCACCGCCCTCGCAAAGGGCAATGTTGTGTCGAATTTGGCACTTGGCCAACTAAATTTTCGTTGCTCTTCTCGAATGCGAAATATCCTGCGATTAATGCATAAAAGACGGACATGCGGCAGCGCGGCGCAGTGTGCAGAACGGTGCAGCAACTATTTGTCGTAAGCGTACACCCAGACACACCCACACACACACAAACACACTCATACACCGAATGCAATTCGTTCGTGATGTGTGCGATCAAATATTATTGCGAGCCTCAGTCAAATCGGCATGAAAACTGCCAGCCAAACAGTCTGGCTGACATTCAGCCAGCCTAACGGCCGTCGTCTGTTGCTGGGCCTATTTATATTTGCGGCTTATGGCAGCGGCAGCGTGTGCGGGGCGCGGTCGGCATGGCCATGTTGTTTGTTTTTGTGCGCCGGATGATATTTTTCAAATGCAGCCAAGCGCAAATGGGTAAACAAGGGATTCCAATGAAATTGAAGTGTTTTGCCGCTCGGCTGTGCGCTTTCACTCTCCTTCCCTCGCATCAGAACTTTCCTGCTCGCAACTCTGCTTATATGACTCGGGCTTATATGACACAATAGCGGCAGCAGCATGCACGACAACAACAAACACATGCTCATCGTTTACATGTGAACACATCCGAAAATGCAACAAAAACAATGATGTATACAACAAAAAAAAAGGATAGAACTTGCAAATTGCATTATTTTTCTGCTACTCGACTGTGTTGAGGCACAAAAGCGTTTTAGAGGCATTTTGTGTGAAATATTTGTATGGGAAAAATTAAAAATGCATCAAAGTCGCAGGCCGAAGGACGAGGCAAAAATGCAACATGTGATTTAAGTGCTTAATAGTAACATTTGTGTACTGTTGTACCCTATTGTAGGCAATAAAAGTATCGGATGATGAAAATTAAAAAAAGCGATAAAAAGCCTAAAAGTATGCCGAAGTAAAGTAACTTTAAAACTAACTCGTTTTTAGTGAATAATTACACAAAGGCAACAAATTTCGCAACAAAAAGTGACACGCCCATTTTTTTCAAAAACGAAAACTACGTTTTAAAAACGGTTTGCGGATTCGAAATCAGCGCTCCCTAATTACCCTAGAACTGATGTCAAACCCAGAAAAGCCATTTTGCTGTTGATCAGTGTTATGAGAGAGAAGAGATTGAGAGATTCTGATGGGCGAAAGTTATACTTTCTGCAACAGTATGGTCTCTGTTCCTTTGCTTCTTGGGCGGAAGGTAGTCTTCAATTTCGATGGCAGTATGTTGAGTCAAAAGTCTACTTTTTGTGTGTATCATTTTTATGAGTTAATGTTGCCGCATTACTTTGCATACCAGTCATTCGAGTGTAGCGCTTACTACAAATCAGCTGCCGAAATGTCACTCATACGCCATGCGGTACGCAGATATCTGGAAATAAAAGTCCAACTGCTCTTTGGATTTATTTGCATTGTCTACTGGTTATTTTCGTACGTTTTCCGAAGGCAGTTTTGGGCTCAGCTTCTCGTATATTAAAATCGAAATAAACATGCAACAGAGTGTGTAATTGCTGGATTTGCGGTTAGCTGCAGAAGGAAAGGCACATGCGCAACAAAAACTTTGTTTCCTGCTGCAATGCTGCAGGTATTAGTTTTGTGAATAAAATAAGCCTTTGATTTGAATTTCGCTTGAAACGTACTTTGATTTGAAAAAAATAAGGCAATAAAAAATTAGATAAAATTTACAACACAGACATTTTATCAAAAATGCGTCTTGGTCATATTTGTAGTAATAATAGGCTTTACGACGACTACATAAGTCTAGCCGTTTCATAATTTTGGAAGTCAAATGCAAAACTTAAGATTTTTTGTTTTTGTATATTAATGAAAACTTGTATAAATACAATTCTAAATTTAAGATATGCTGTAAATTTTTGTAAAGACTACACAATAGTTTTTATTTCAAAAATTTCATCATAACTGAAAATTTACTTTTTTGCTTAAATCAAATCTGAGCGAGCGTTGTGACTTTGTGTCACAAGTGTCAGTTACAAAGCTTTCTTTATTCAGGCACCCAATACCTTGAACTGTACTCAGACAGCAGTTTCAGTTGCCAGTTTCAGTTGAAAGCCACACTGGCATTTAATTTTCTTATCACGCACTTTTCTGCATTGCATTTTTTGCACCATCCTAAAATGCACATAAAAGAAACTTTTTCCCTAAGTACTAACACAGCGGAAACTGACAGTGGCAGCGCCATTCGTGAACACATCCTGTCAGTGTCTTACCGCACTGCCAGCTCGATCGTCGCCGCTATTTATCATAATAACTTAGCAGCACTAAAAATTTGAAGCGATTGCGGGGAAGCGGGTGCGCAAAAAAATTTCGCAGTCATCGTGCTCGACGAAACTTGTGGCGCTAATATGCAAAATAATGTCATAATTAAGGATTTACATGCGCGCAGTGTTTGCGGGGGAAATTCATTTGGTGGCGAGTGGGAAGTGCGCCAACTACGGGCAGCAGCGCCAGTGCTCGAGGCATTTCGACAGTCGGCGAGCGCAAAACTTGCCTCATTGGGCAGACTGGCAGAGAACGAGTGCGTCAGTCTGACAGTTGTGTGCAAAGTTCATTTCACACATTCCGTTTGGCGGCGCCCACTCAGCGCTCCACGTCCATCGCCCGCCACTGCAACGGTCCATGCAACGGCTACACTGCACTGCACTGTGCCTGCCAACGAGTATGTGTGAGTGTGAGTGTGTGCGTGAGTGCATGTCCTTTTTGCGCGCAACGCCTCGTTCCGCATATCAATCTTATGCAGAAGTTTGCGCGCGCGCGCGAGAAATGACACTGCCGGCATGAATACTAATTTCTGCCGCAACGCCACAGCGTCTGGCTGACTGACTGTTTCGTTGGCTAAGGAATTTGCCTCGCAGCATTGTTGTTGGTCGCGAGCGGGCGCCGTAATTGCGCTGCTCTGCCGCCGCCTCCCTCCGCACTCATTTGCGTAGCACTTCTCAGCCGCCTGCCACACTCGACGCCATTTTGCCACACTTCATTGCATTTATGCGAGGTTGTTGTTGTTGTGTGGCTGCATTTCCGTTACAGATTTTCCAAACTAAAGTTTGACTGCATCCGTCTCGCTGTTGCTTCCGAAATTATGCGCTTTGTGGCGCAAAGAAGGTGGCTTCCCTACTCCCCTCGCACTCGACTTCATTGAGTGCGCGCAAAAAAACGGGAAAAAATTCAGCGTGTCACTGTAAACAGGATTTACGATTTGCAGCCAAGCAGGCAGCTTCATCAGCAACAATAACAACAACAACAACAACAGGAACAATAAACTTAACAAGAACAACAACAATAGCAGCAGCGGCGGTGGCCATAAAAAGTGCCAACATAACCAGCAGCAATTTGAAGCGGATATGACGAAAAGTTCTTTTAGTTAGTTTTGGGAGAATCTGATTTATTTTTGTTTTTACTTTTTTTTTAGTTGTTCATATTTGAATATTTGTTGTAATGTTTGCCGCACGCTGATGCGCTGATTAGTAATTTGGCTCGTAATTGCAGTGCCAAGAAGTTTGGCATAAAATTCATGGCGAAAGTTTTCGGGTGTGTGGCGTGGGATCAACGTCGCATGCCGAAGACTTAACGAAGGGTCGAAAGGCTTACGGCATGAAATGGTGGATTTTTAAGTTTTTTCGAAAAGTTTTTCAGAAGATCACATTAGGAAGAATATTGAAAACGTTGAGCAGGGGGAAGGAAAAATTAGGGTTTTTCGCTAATAATAAAATTAATAATATTTATTAGTTTTAAATATATATTTTGTTTTAAATATAATAAACTGATTATAAGTAATATTTATTTATTTATTTATTTATTTGAGTCTATTGTACAATTAAGTAGCTTACAGACTAACTACAGATTAGTTATTTAAAGTAAGTGTTTAAACTATGTTTATAAGACAATTTGGAAGATGAATAATCAATAAAATTATAAAGTGAATTAACTTCAGCCAAAATTCTAGCCAGGAGCGCAAATTGGGCGTAGTTAGTACGTTAGTAATATTGAAGTTAAGACAGGGCCATCGCACTGCAGGTACGTGTAGCTGCAGGTGCGAGTTACGCAAGAGTTCATGTTGCTGCATGCTCGCATGGGAAACAGAAAGTGCTGACGATGCGTCCGGCGGTATCGGGTGCGATACCGGCCCAACGTGGGAACGTTGCTACTGCCGGGAATTGCTGAAGCAGCATATTTTAGGATAGCGGTTAAGCGGGTAGTCAGCTAGAATCGACCATGTTTTTAAGTAATTTTTTTCATACACATTTTTATTCCACATTAAAAATTTTTTATTTGTTATTGTACATAGTTTTGAGTACTGAACAAATATATATTATAAATAATATATATAAATATAAATAAAATATATATTATAAATTTTCGTTTATATCCGGGGGAGATATGGGCGACCGGAAGACGCCATTTTGAAACGCTGGCTGACACGATTACGGCCGATCTACTGCACCGATTTGCTTAAACTTTTTTTCATATTTTCAGAAAAGGTTTGGCTATCGCTTGAACTACGATCATTATTGTCCATTTCTATGTAACAACGTTATGACACAATTATTAACAAAACAAGCAAAAAAAGAGGAAAAATCTTTACAATTGCACTAAATGTTTATTTATTAATATTTTTTACAGTTATAGTTCAAACAAGAGCCATTCGTTTGTACTTAAAAATGAAATTTGTTTGGTATGTTTCAGATCATCCAAAATGGAGAAATCGTGTCAGCCAGCGTTTCAAAATAGCGTCTTCCGGTCGCCCCTATCTCCCCCGGATATAAACGAAAATTTAAAAAAAAGTTTGTTCAGTACTCAAAACTATATACAATAACATATGTCAGGTGTGTCAAACTCGACTACAAAAAGTTGCACGTTTATTTGAAAGTTAAATAGTTTTACATGAAAGTAGTATTTTCGGACTCGAACAAGCAGCGGTGCGCTGCACGTCCGCACTCGACGGCGGTTCGGCTAGCACTCCCCTCCTTCGTCACTTGACACATATAAAAAAATTTTTAATGTGGAATAAAAATTTGTATGAAAATAAAATTACTTAAAAACATGGTCGATTCTACCTGACTACCCGCTTAAGCTAGAAACTAAGTGAGGGAATCAGCGCAGTCAGTCTTAATCCAGACTTGGGCGAGCACTTGTGAATAAATTGCAGAACTGTGACTTGTGTGTTAACTTCATTTGGATGTTTCACTGAACGCGAAGGATCGTGACCGGATGTTTTTTACTGAAGGCGAAGGATCGTGACTTTTGCTGTTTTATTGAAGGTAAAGGATGATTTTTTGAACGCACTCTTGCGGTTGCGTTAACTTTGATAATAAAAAATTAAAATTAAATTTGAATAAAATAAATAAAAATAATAAATAAAAAATAAATAAAATTTTAATTTTAAATGTAATAAATTTATTACAAATAATATTTATAGTAAAAAATTAAAATACAATTTTAATGTAAATTAATTAAAAAATGAAAATACAATTTTAATTTAATTGTTTCAAAGTATGCACTACTTTTTGGCTTTTGCTGTTCGCTGTCCCTTTCTGTTTCTTCGATACAAAGTCCATACGATTTTCAGTTTCTTTTATTATTTTCCTTTATTTGGTTTTATATCTCTTTGTTCCTCCTGCCTCTGGACCACGCTTCCATATTTCTCACTCAACTATTTAGTTCGACCCTTTCCTCATGCGGCCTTCTGACATCCGCTACTTCACTTAAGCAAAGCGGCAACTTAACCGACTATCGTTGCGTCGCCACCTCCAACGTTCCACTATGCTTTTGCCAAGCGCTGACGTTGACATTTGCACACTGTCTGCCACTCAGATGCTCAACACTGGTCGCCATTGTCTGACGACAGTTGAATGTTGTTCCCGTCGCGGCCTCTTCTGACGTCTTGGCCAAAACGGCAAGCGGCTGACTTCAAAGGAATGCGACTGCACTGTGCTCATTCCGGGCTCATATTCGCGTCGCTCATTTTTATTTGTAAAGCAATGAAAATGAAAATGAAAATAAACCGTCGGCAAATGTCAAATGCAACAATGGACGCGCGGCAAAGTGTGGCAGTTGGACTTTGCTTTTTGTCTACGAGACTTGACAGAGATCATTTAGAGTCGCAGCGTAGTTGACTTGATTGTTTGTGGCTTTTGCATGGCCAACAAAACCGGTCAAGTGAATAAATGAGAGGAAGAAGAGTTGAATGCAGTTGAGTTGCGTTGAGTGGTGGCAGCCGGGCAGTGAACTTGAAATTCTTTCCGTTCAACTTCAAAGAAATAAGCTAAACATTGAGAGAATTTATTTTCGCTGTACTGAAGCGTAGAAAAACTTGTAAACAGTAACTGCGCTTATCTGAAGCTGTGTAGGCGCACTTTGCAAGCGTTCGCCTGTAATCGCGTCTAATGACGTCTTGAAAATAGTAAAATGCTTAGGGAGAAATAACAACAATAAATTCTTTCAAGTTCATGGCTAATCAGAATTACGCGATATGTTTTTTTTTCTGGACAGAGCACGTTTTGCTATTTGCAATACTAAGTCATTGTTTTTCCATTCATTGATAAGTTTTGTTATGATTTCTGTTTTCTCATTCATGCCTGAGTTGTTTTGTAATTTGATAAATCAATTATGTAACGAATTTGTAACAGCATGCGGACAAAGAGAGAATAATGATACAAAATAATGGGAGAATTAAAGGAAAGGAAGACAAAAAGAGGCAAAGAGTTATTCATTCAAAAAATGATAATAACACAAATTTCTAAGCAAACGTTAGTTTCGTTGGAAGATTTCGCATTGCTTAATACATTTATGTAGTGTAATTCAAATCTTTAATAATATATTAGTGGAAAGTTGTTCTTTTTAACTGCCAAAGATAGGCTGGACTTTGGTTTTATACAGAAGCAATTATTTCCGTTCTTACAAGCTTCCATTTCCAGTTGCCGAAGGATACAACGTTTTAATTTTCTAGGCTCATTGTTGGCTAAATGAGAGTTCGAACTCAGACTCGTGGCCTATTGCATCAGTCATGGCGGCTTAGTTGGCGGCTTACTTAAACTGCGAAAAAACCGGTAAAAGTCTTTGATATTTAGACTAACAATTTGATGAACATACAAACAAAAATGAGGCGCAAGTGACAAGGCCGGAAGTAAAATCTATACCTATAGAAGGAAAAGAAAAAGCAATCAGCACAAGAAGCGATTGAGGAATATGTATGTGGCCGTATTTTTAAGTAAATTTTTTATATTTTGTCATTAAAATTTACTATCAAAAATTTTTACAAACCATTAAATTATTAATAAAATTATGTACTAAATCTAATGAAATGATAAATTAAAATCTACAAATGCCAAACTACAAACAAATGTTTCAAGGCCTCAGGACATTGAACTCAACAATAGAAAAACAACCACTGGCTGTCGAGCCCCTAAACACAAACGTCCAAACACTCATTAAAGTAGCCATACGTTTGTTTCAAATTCTCTTTAAAAATTATCAAGAAAAAATTATGTTGAAAAAATTCGCCAACACGCGCTTGACATACTTTCAATTCAGCTTCTCGCTCCACAGAGCAGAAAATCTTTTGCATTCGTTTTGCATACAGTGTGCAATTTCTTATAAATATTCAAGAATATTTTTATCGCGACCTTCAATATTTTATTGTTGTTGTTGTTATTATGTGAGCGAACGCAAGTCGAAGAAAATTGATAAGGGTCAGTTAAGCGCACCATTCCTCGCAGAGCGACCAGTGATCGCACGGCTGTGCATGCAGTTTGCTGCTGGCAATCTGGCAACGCTGTGTTGCTTTTTTACGCTCATCCGCTCTTAAGTATTTGCATTTTTTAATAGCTGAGGAATTTTAGGTATTTTTTGTATCCACTTCCTACCTCGGCACATTTCAGCGATAAGCTTTGGGGCTGAATAGTGTTCAACGGATTTTTTTGAAAACAGCGCGCGGTCTATAAAACTGGCCGTTTCTTTGGTGAGGGCACAGTTTGTGTGCGCGCGGTGCTCGGTAAGTAACGTCTTTTGTCTTTTCTTCGGGTGATCGGTGAACGGTTCGCGGAAAACAGTGAAAAGTGAATATAGAGTGCTTGAAAAAGGATATACGGAGGCCAAAGGATACGGTGCTGTTAGTTAAGCAGCGTTATCCTGCGAGGATAACAGAAGTAACGCTGCAAGTTGTGCTCTACAAAAGCATTGAGTACGCAGTGACATTTCGATCTCAAAACAGCAGTGAATTTTTGTGGGATATTTAAATTCATTTTATCTAAATAAGTATATTAATTTGGATTTGAAAACAAGTGAAACTTTATGAGTGGTGGGAAGTGGTTTCGAAACCCAAAATGAATTTGCGTGCAGCGGTGGTGTGGCTGTTGCTGCTGCAACTGTGCCACGTTCGGGCTGATCCTGGCGATGTTGTGGACGTTGTGGCACAGAAGTAAGTCTGTTGTGGAAGAAGCAGATATTTATTTAAATTTTGGAATAAGTCATGTAAAAAATACATATTTTGGAATATTTAAAATAAAGTCTCATTTGGAAAATAAATAAAATCAGGTATCGGAGAGACATAAAGGACATTCGAAGTATTTGAAATGTATTGAAAAATTACACAATATTTTAAATGTTTTCAATAGTTGGAGAAAACATGACGAATATGAATTTAAATGGAATAGTTTTGTGGGAATTTACTTTTAAATATAAAATTTAGGCTTTTTGAATATTCTAATCAATGGTTAGATCTGGTATCTAAAAATAGTTCAATTGCTTGATGTTCCTGAACCAGTAGAGCTAGACACCAGAGATTTAGCTCGTCGCATAGAAAAATTCGTCATCTTTCGAAAGGTGTGCAAATCTGGTAGCTACCCTATGGGAAAACAGAGAAAATCGATGTTGAACGGCGACTTTGAATAAAGTTGACTGTATGCAGCTATGCCTGTGTCTTAATATCGTTCAGCAGATTTTAGCTCCTAAACTAGAAGCGCTTATGTTCTGAAATTTGGCTCATTGTATAGTAAAACTTTTATGCTTTCAAAAACTGGGTCAATCGCGCTGCTATCCCACAGAGAAGTTACGATAATCTAAGACAATATGTCCACATTAGCCTGATCGATACATACATATATCAACATTTATAGTGGGCGTAACTCTTAAGCCAGAAGAGATAAATACCTTAAATTGCTTTTCAAAAATGGGTAAATTTGGTAGCTAACCCACTAGAATGACGACTGAATCGATATTGAAGGGCGACTTTGAATCACGTTGATTGCATGCAGCTATGCCTGCTGCTCAAAATCATTCAACTGCCTGTTGCTCCTAAACCATGAGAGCCAACGTTCTACAATTGTAGTAAAAGTCTCAAGCTTGAAAAATGGTCTCATCGAAAAGTAACGAATATCGACGACAATATCAATGCGTCAGGGGATCTTTACATGCATTAATAATTCAATTTGGCATATGTAACTCTTAAACCAGAAGAGTTGAATGCCACGACTTTCTTACACAATCGAATATTCCATATTTTTCATATGATTTAGTTTAGTTTTCACATTGAAAAAATCACAAGTTGTGCTAATTTTATTGAACCCGTTCAGTCTTGACATGAAACAAAGAAAAACTGCCAACGGCTTATCACACAAAACACATTAGAACGTTTATATGTGATTTTTCTAAGGTTGACTAAAAATATTTTTGCAAATTCTACGTTTTTTTCGCACACAGTCCACTCGATGCTGCGGTTCTGGCAGAGGAAGTCGCCGATAAGGAACGTGACGAACGACATGTGTTTGATTTCTTCAAGAAGAAACCCGCAGCGAAGCCAGTACTAACGTAAGTAATGTGCACGAATGTGTGATTGTGTGTGTGTGTGTGTGTGTTTGCAATTTGTAACTTAATGAAAAGGAAATTGAAATAAAAAATTGCGTTAAGTGTGCCGATAAATACTTAATCGAGAAACGCAAAGAAAACTTTTATAAAGTGTTTGCTATATTTAAAAATACTTACAAATATTTGCAGTGTGGGTTACGGCGCTGGCGGCGGTGGCTATGGGCGCGCAAGTGGTGGCAGTGGATCCGGGTGAGTCAATCTTAGAGGAAGTGTTGTTACAATTTACATAGGACACGAGTAATGGGTATAATAAATCATGGGCATGTGTGTCTATTAAGTTTACTCAATTTCAATGTAAATTTTATAATTCTTAATTAATTTAATGTATTTTGTTAGTTTTGAATTGTAAAAAAACAATTTTTATGGAAATTATATTTTGGGTTTTTATTAATAAATAATTGAAATTTTCTTAAAGCTCTTATGGCATCAAAACAGGCCGTCAAAGTTATGGCGGTGGAGGCTACAGTGGTGGCGGCAGTTACAGTTATGGCAGTCCGGGTGGCGGTGGTGGGTAAGCAAATTGTTGATACCCTAATTTTTTATACACAATTTAAAAAGATTATTGCACTTTAATTAAATTAAAATTTCAATTTATTTTGATAACATTTTTATTGTTTAAGTTATTCTAAAATATACTGTGAACCATTTCCGATTTTCAGTTATGGCGCTAGCTTGAATTTAAATCGCCCAAATATGTTTGGCATTAAAACTAGGTAACGCATCCTTTGCTCATTTGAAGACAATCTTAGTTTTATCTTTAGTTATTGATGCTTTAGTAAAAATGCTGCCACTTCGTCCGCGCATCTAACAAACTTTCTGCTGCATGAGCGACAGCAAGTTCCAGCCTTTGGGAGTTGTCCGTCGATGCCGTTGCCGCCCAGCGTCTTGGTCCAGTGTCGCAATGGCCAATGCGAAATCAGCTGTCCTGGCAAGTACACTTTTCCCTGCGGCAGGACCTCGCTGAAGTTGGCATGCATCAGCCATTCCTGGATCATACGCGATTCGGAGTATGTGGAGGTGCCACCGTGTCAGGGTAAGCAAATCGCTCCTTATTACTTTTATTGAATAAAATATTCAAATAAATATTGAACACTTCCACTGCAGCCTCCTGCATACCGCCTTGTGAGAATAACGGCATTTGCGTAGAGTCCGGCACCTGCAGATGCCCAGAGAATTTCTCTGGCCCCTGGTGTCAGCATCGTAAATCGGTTTGCGCCTCAAAGCCGCCAATACCCAAGAATTCTCGCGTTAGCTGCACCAACAAGTGAGTGTCGAGCCTGCAGCTGCATTTTTGAGCATATATGAAAAAGTAATGAAATTTTTCAACTCAGTGTCTGCAATGTGGAATGTATGCGCGGCTTTCAATACCCTGACGGCAGTTCGATAGCCAATATTGAGTGTCAGGACGGCAAATGGATACACAAGAAAACCGGTTTGGCTAAACCGCCGGATTGCGGACGTAAGCAATCAGTTGTGAAGTCCATGAATGTTTGCTTCAAATAATATTTTTGTCACTCATTTCGGATTCCAGCAATTTGTGAGCCGGCCTGTGCCAATGGTGGCCAATGCATCTCGTTCAATGTGTGTCAGTGTTCGGCGAAATATCGCGGCAATCATTGCCAGTTTAGTAAGTATTGAGTCAAAATAGTTTTGACTCATATTTCAACGTCTTGTTTGCTCTGAACTTGCATGCAATCCTCAGACATTGCCTTCTGTAATGTGACAAAGACCGGCTTCAATGGTAGCTACAAGTGTAGCTACGACAACGAGGAAGCCAAATGCAAGTTCACGTGCCCCACAGTTCCTGGACTGAAGGTGCAGGGCGACTTGGACATCGACTACGGTTGCAAGTACGAAGAGGGCGAGTTCTATCCGAAGCCGCTGCCCAAATGCATTTATCGTAGGTCGACTTTTGATATATATTTGGCATGAGTAATTATAGCTGCAGCGTGTTCCAGCACCTGGTTACACCGTACGCGAGGGCTCGAAGACCGCGCACTACACTCACCAGGAGGGTTTCGTAATGGGCGGCGGTGGCGGCGCTTTCGGCATGCAGTGGGAAACCGAGCACGAACGCATTTTGGCCATCCTAGCCAAGTACAAGGACTATGAGCGTCGAAGTGTGAGTGGTTGTTCGTTTGATTTTCGTACCAGAAGGACTTTTGTTAAATGTATTTTATTCGATTTCATTTTCGCAGGAATGGTGGTCTTCTGAAGAGACTGTCATTTCGCCCAGCCGCTTCACGCTATACACGACTGGCGATGTCAATGTGATGATTGATCGCTCGCCGAAGCCGTCACTTTGTACCACCTGGGGCGGTATTAACATGAAGACTTTTGATGGGCTGGTCTTCAAGTAGGACTTGGCCTGCTTTAAATTTGTAAAACCATGTTTTCTACTCTTTCTGTTTTTTACTCTCTCACAGAGCTCCATTGTCCTGCTCGCACACTTTGATCAATGACAAGGTGGACGCCACCTTTGACGTAACGCTGAAGGCGTGTCCCTACGGTTCGGGCTACGGCTGTGCACATAGCCTAAAGATCTACTGGCAATCGGTGCTCTACACGCTGGACAATATCAGTATGTGCGCTACAGCATCGTCTTTTAGCATTGGCGACCAACGCTCGTTCCTTTCAGATAGCACTGTGCACCTGTACACGCCCACCAAGAAGCTGCCCATACCCGTGCAGGTAATGGGTATGAAGATCATTCCCGTGGCACAGCATTTGCAGATCGAGTTGGAGTCGGTGAATTTGGTTATCGACTGGGATCGGCATCAGTACCTGGAAGTACATGCAGGACCTGTGCTATGGTCGAAGGTGGGCGGACTTTGCGGATCGCTGGATGGCGACTACAAAAACGATCTGATGTCGCGGACGGGCACTGTGCTGGAGACTGTCAAGTCCTTTACCGATTCGTGGCGTGTGGAGGACACCTCGGAGCTGTGCGCTATGGAGACCAGCGCGGAGGTGGACTACGGTTCGGAGTCGTGTGAGATGAGCAAACGCAAGAAGGCCATCGATGTGTGCGGCCGGCTGCTGGCCAACGAGAAGTTGGAGGACTGCGTGAAGCAGCTGAACTTCGAGGCGCTGTTGCGCTCCTGCGTGGATGACTACTGTAACTGTCCCAACCGGGAGCACCCAGAGACGTGCAACTGTGATTCGGTTGGCATGCTGGCGAAGGAGTGCAGCTTCAAGGGCGTCAAGTTGGAGCATGGCTGGCGTGATTTGGAGATTTGTCGTAAGTGTGAGAGATAGCAAAGTGTACACTGATGCAACGAGTTTTATTTTGTGGCATTCGCAGCTGTTAGCTGCGACTATGGACGTGTGTATCTGCCATGCGGTCCCAATGTGGAACCCACTTGTGATATGGCGCTGATACCAAGTAAGGGCAAATGCAATGAGGGATGCTTCTGTCCGGAGGGTACGGTGCAGTACAAGGATGCCTGCATAACGCCAGAGTTGTGTCCTTGTAGAATGCGCGGTAAGGAATTCAAGCCGGAGTCGAGCATTAAAAAGCAATGCAATACTTGGTAAGTCGATTCCTTGCAAATCAGATCCTGTCGATTTCACTTCATTTGTTTTGCAGCACTTGCAAGGGCGGCCAGTGGAAATGCACAGATGAAAAGTGTGGCGCACGTTGTGGCGCCATCGGCGATCCTCACTACCAGACCTTTGATGGCAAACGGTACGACTTCATGGGCCAGTGCACCTACTATCTGCTGAAGACTGCCAAAATGTCCGTAGAAGCGGAAAATGTTGCCTGTTCCGGCGTTATTTCGGAAAATTTAAATCTGGCACCTTCTGCTGAGAGCCCGTCGTGCACCAAATCGGTGACGCTACGTTTCACGCAGAAGAATGGTGTGCCCACCACCATTCGACTGGGGCAGGGCTTGGCCACGCATGTGAACGAGAAGGAAATCACCAAGTTCCCGAAGATTGTGGGCGCCGGCGAGGTGCTGATACGACAGGCCAGTTCCACGTTTTTGACAGTAGAGTTTCCCGACGGCATTCGCGTGTGGTGGGACGGTGTGTCGCGAGTGTACATCGATGCACCCCCAAGCTATCGCGATCAAACGGCCGGTCTGTGTGGCACCTTCAACTCCAACACCCAGGACGACTTTCTGACGCCGGAGGGTGACATCGAGACCGCAGTGGAGCCGTTTGCGGACAAGTGGCGCACAAAAGACACCTGCGAGACGGACATTGACACCAAACTGGGACCGCATCCGTGCAGCGTGAGCCCAGATAAGCGTGCAGTGGCCGAAAAGTACTGCAACTGGATCACGGAGGACATTTTCCAGGACTGCCATTGGACTGTAGAGCCGGAGCAGTACTACGAGGACTGTCTGTACGACGTGTGCGCCTGCAAGGAGGACGCGGACAAGTGCTTCTGTCCCATACTGGCGGCCTATGGCACTGAGTGCATGCGGCAGGGCATCAAGACGGGCTGGCGGATGGCGGTGAAGGAGTGCGGTACGCATAGAATGTGCAGTGTGGAAACTGTGTAATAAATTTGTATGGTTTGCAGCGGTCAAGTGCCCCTTGGGACAGGTGTACGACGAGTGCGGCGACAATTGTGCGCGCACCTGCGGCGACCTCACCACGCGCAACAACTGCAAGAAGGAGTGCGTCGAGGGCTGCCGCTGTCCGCATGGCGAGTACCTGAACGACAAGAACGAGTGCGTGCCGCAAAGCAAGTGTCCCTGCACTTTCGATGGCATGAGCTTCAAGCCGGGCTACAAGGAGGTGCGACCGGGCGAGAAATTTCTCGACTTGTGGTAAGATCAAGCGCGCAAAGCAGCAGTTCAAAGGTCTCTATTCCACTCGTTTGGTCTTTAGCACCTGTGAGAATGGACTGTGGGAGTGCGAGGACGCCGAACCAGGCGACAAGGAAAAGTATCCGCCCTCCTCGGAGCTGCGTGCTGAGTGCACCAATCGCCCCTTTGCCGAATTCTCGAAGTGTGCACCGACAGAGCCGAAGACGTGCAAGAACATGCACGAGTACGTGGAGGATCTGGAGGACTGCAAGCCGGGCTGTGTTTGCATGACGGGCTATGTCTACGACAGCTCGCGCAAAGCGTGCGTGCTGCCGGAGAATTGTTCGTGCCATCATGGAGGCAAAAGTTACGGCGACGGTGAGAAGATCAAAGAGGAATGCAATGTGTGGTAAGTAACACTGCAATGGAAAGTGAACTAGAAGATTTTTCGAATTTTGTTATTGCAGCACCTGTGAGAGCGGCAACTGGAAATGCACCTCGAATGGTTGCGGCTCCACTTGTAGCGTGTGGGGCGACTCGCACTTCACTACCTACGACAATCACGATTTCGACTTCCAAGGCGCCTGCGACTATATCTTGTCCAAGGGCGTGGCCGACAACGGCGACGGCTTCAGCATAACCATACAGAATGTGCTCTGCGGCACTATGGGCGTGACGTGTTCCAAGTCGTTGCAGATATCGCTCTCGGGCAGTGTACAGGACACAATAACGCTGTCAGCCGATTCGACATATTCCGCAGATCCCGATAAGACGGCCATCAGAAGTGAGTTTTGAACTTGAGTGCAAAACATTATTGAAAATCCGAGAAAGACAAATTCCAAACTTCAATCGAATACAACAGTTGAGGTTATGTTGCAATTTAAGCAATTTAATTCAAGCATTGGAATGCATTGTTCAATCGCTTCGAGTTCATTTCATTCATTTTACACTCTGGCCAAGCCGTTTTTCAATTTTCCCATTGCTCTGCCGCAGAACTGCGCGATTTGAGCAATGCCAAAGGACACGGCGCCTTCCACATCTACAAAACGGGCGTTTTCATTGTCGTCGAGGTGGTGCCACTCAAGCTGCAGGTGAAGTGGGACGAGGGCACGCGCGTCTATGTGAAGCTCGGCGGCGAATGGAAGAACAAAGTGAGCGGCCTGTGCGGCAACTACAACGACGACGCGACGGACGACATGCAAACGCCGTCGAAGGGCCTGGAGACGAGTGCGCTGCTCTTCGGACACGCGTGGAAGGCGCAACAGTTCTGCGCCACGCCGACGCTGCCCATCGACGCGTGCAAGGAGCATCCGGAGCGCGAGACGTGGGCACAGCTCAAGTGCGGCGTGCTCAAGTCGGACATATTCAAGGTAGGTGGCGTGCGAGCGCACAGTGCGGTTGGCGCCCGTTGCAGATAATTAAAATTCCGGCGCTGATTACGATTCCGATTTCGTTGCGCAGGACTGCCACGCCGAAGTGCCTGTTGAGAAGTACCTGAAGCGCTGCATATTCGATTCGTGTGCCTGCGATCAGGGCGGCGACTGCGAGTGCCTGTGCACGGCCGTGGCTGCCTACGCGCACTCCTGCGCCCAGAAGGGCATCAACGTGCGCTGGCGTACACCGCACTTCTGTCGTAAGTATTCACAATGGCAGCGACCTGTGTTTGTGTGTGTGTGTGCGGCGCCGACATGCGGCAACACCGGCACTCATTGTCATTGCGTTTTCAATTATTCATTGGATGAAGTCGTCACACACGCGCTGTAGGTCGGGCGGGCGCGCGGCTGGCATTTGTGGCATTGGCAGTTGTGTGCGACAAGTGTGCGCTGCCTATTTCGCATTATAATTGATACTTGAAATTATTCATTCTAATTTTTCGGCGGGGCTCGGGGGGGACGATACGTGAAATTTGCAAATCGTTAGTTGATCCTTTAATACTTTCAACGAGGCGTGTGGATTACACTTGAGTGAAGTTTGCCAATTGCATGGCATCCACATGCCGCAAAGGATGAGTACTCAGTTGGTTAGGGAAACAAGTTCTTAATTTTTATCAGTTAAATGTAATTTTTTGAATTTTTAAACAAAGTTTCCAATTCGCTTTAGTCGCAATTAAATAATTCATTCTTTTCATCCTACTTACTTCTTCTAATTTCGAAATCGAAATTTACTCTATATAATATTTTGCTGCGTCTTCTTGCCAGCCATGCAATGTGATCCGCACTGTTCCGAGTACAAGGCGTGCACACCGGCCTGCGCTGTCGAGACGTGCGACAACTTCCTCGACCAAGGCATCACTGAACGCATGTGCAACCAGGAGAACTGTATCGAGGGCTGCTCCATCAAGCCCTGCGACGAGGGCATGATCTATCTGAACGACACCTACAGTCAGTGCGTGCCCAAGGCCGATTGTAAGCCGGTGTGCATGCTGCGCGACGGCAAGACCTACTACGAGGGCGATGTCACCTACATGGACGCGTGCGCCACCTGCCGTTGCACGAAGAAGAAGGAGGTTTGCAGCGGCGTGAAGTGCGTGCAGCCCACGACCACCGAGCGGCCGGCTGTGGTGGGCGGCACCACGCAGCATCCGCATCTGGGCACCGAAGATCAGCCCAAGTGTGTGCGCGGCTGGACGCGCTGGTTCGACAAGGACGCCGACACCTCGGGCAAGGTCATACACCTGAACGACGAGGAGAAGCTGCCGCGCTACGATCGGCTGGAGAACATCTACGGCACCTGCCTGAAGAAGTACATGAAGAAGGTCGAGTGCCGCGTGGTGAACACGCACGAGTCGCCCGACTACATGGACGAGAATGTGCGCTGCAACCTGCAGGACGGACTGGTGTGCCAGGGCCAGTGCCACGACTACGAGATACGCGTGTTCTGCCAATGCGACAATGTGGAGCCGACAACGCCTGCGCCCACCGAGAAGCCGCAGATTGGCAAGGCGTGCGATTCGGTGGTGGCGGAGTACAAGGAGTATCCGGGCGACTGCCACAAGTTCCTGCACTGCCAGCCGAGCACGACGAGCGGCGAGTGGGTGTACGTGGAGAAGACGTGCGGCGACTTCATGATGTTCAATCCAACGTCGAACATCTGCGATCACATTTTCACGGTGCAAGAGATCAAGCCGAGCTGCGGCGAGTCACCAACGGATCTGGAAGTGCTGAACGAGTGCGCCGACAATATGGTAATGTCGGAATGTGCCAACCAGTGCGAGCATACGTGCCACTTCTACGGCATGGTGAGTCTGAGTGAAGCTTGACTTACGTAAGTAATTTCCCATGGTTTTGTTGTGTATTTTATAGATACTGAGGAAGCGTGGCCTGTGTCAGAAGGGCGAACACTGTCAGCCGGGCTGTGTGCCGAAGACACGCCCCGATTGTCAGCAGATGGGAAAATATTGGCGCGACGAGGACACCTGCGTTGAGATGGACGAATGTCCGTGCATGGACAAGTTGGAGAAGTATGTGCAACCGCACATGCCCGTGCTGGGTGACCTTGAAATCTGTCAGTGCATTGACAATGCGTACACTTGCGTGCCCAATAAGCCGTTGGAGACCACTAAGTCACGTAAGCCACATAGTATATTCTACCCACGAAAGTTAGACAGAGAAAGCGGGTGTAAAATCCAAAGTTTCTAATGTAATCTTCTCTTGTTACCCCCAGCCCATTATTTTTTGACCACGCCGCCACCGAAATTTGAAAATTTAGAGGTGTTGCCCACCACATTTACACCAACATTGGCCTGCAAACCAGAGAGGTCTGTACTGAATGTCCCTCACATATTTCAGCGATTCATCTCTTTTTTCTCACAGACTGATTCCAATGATTCAAGGCGAGCAGCCGCTGCCCGATAAAGTGTTCAGTGCCAGATCACAGCTGAATCCGGCCAGCGCAGCTCATAAAGCGCGTCTTCCCCAGAACCCCAAGGAAAGCACTGGCAGCTGGTCTCCCGGTATTGATGACCAAATGCAGTATCTACAGATCAGCTTTGACGAACCGGAGCCGCTATTTGGCGTCGTTGTGGCCGGCAGCCCAGATTTCGACAACTATGTGACACTCTTTAAGGTGAGCAAATATTTCCACGCCTACTTTTCGAACGATCAGCGTGATTAACGATTTCTTAAAGATTCTCTACAGCCACGATGGCGAGGGGTACCACTATCTGGTCGACGAGACAGACACTCCGCAGAAATTCAACGGTCCCCTAGACTCGAGAACGCCAGTGCAGACGCTCTTCAAGATTCCCATCGAAGCGAAATCGGTGCGCATCTATCCGCTGAAGTGGCACGGACGCATTGCAATGCGTGTCGAGCTGTTGGGCTGCGGCACTTACGACGTCACCACGACCACACCCACGCCGGAGCCGCCCAAGTTCGGGCAGCTGGTCATGAGTACACCGCATTCCAGCAACTTCCAGGACGAGCAGCAGTGCACCGATAAAATGGGCGTGGAGAATGGCAAAATGAATCCACAACAAGTAAAGGCCAGCAGCATCTGGACGTTGCCGAAGCCAGCCAAGAAGCCGAAGCTGATTGATCTGCTAAAGTTGTCGTCGCCCGTGGGTTGGCGTCCAATAGCCAATACGCCAAACGAATACGTCGAGGTGAGTTAAATCTTGTTGAAAAGAATTTTGAGGCATTCAGACATTTTTTGCTGTTTGATTTTGTGTGCCAGTTTGACTTCCTGGAACCGCGCAATGTTTCCGGTTTCATTACAAAAGGCGGTCCAGATGGTTGGGTCAGTAGCTTTAAGGTGTTGTTCTCCAAGAACAAACTGATTTGGAACAAGATCTTGGACTTTGATGGAGCGGCTAAGGAGTTCCCGGGCAACTACGATGGCAGCAGTGAGGTGCCGAATCACTTCAGAACGCCCATACTGACGCAGTACTTCAAGATTGTGCCCTCCAAGTGGGAGAAGAACATCAATATGCGTATTGAGCCAGTTGGGTGCTTCGAGCCATATCGTAAGTGAATTTATGTGGACACTGGGGTACAACTAACGATGTTTTGAAATAAATGTTACAGTGGAGATGAAGGAGAACATTGTGGAGATAGAGAAGCCGGTGGACAGGTGTTTTGTTTGTGACGGAGTTGCTAAAGCGAGCGTGGAAGGTGAGGAGTGCAAGTGCAAAGATGGACTCTTCTGGGACGGAAGCGGTTGCGTACAGAGCAATCTGTGTCCTTGCGTGGAGGACTATAGAACGTAAGAGCTCTTCATTTCAATGAAAACTAAAAGAGTTATTTAAAAAAATTATATACTTAAATTTTTAAGTTACCCGATTGGCTCCAAGTACGAGAATAAGCTGTGCGAGGAGTGCGTCTGTGTGCTGGGTGGCCATCCGAACTGCAAGCCCAAGAAATGTCCGCCTTGCGACACCAACTTGCGTCCGATCATCAGTCCGGATTGCTTCTGCAAGTGTGAGCCTTGCCCTAAGTTCCAGAAACTCTGTCCCTCTAGCGGCGACTGCATACCCGAGCTGCTGTGGTGCAACGGCGTGCAGGACTGCGCCGACGACGAGGACCAGACGTGTAAGGACAAATTTGTCGTAGAGCCGAAACCGATTGAAAGCAAAAATGAGAGTAAGCGTTTCTCTTGTCGACTGTTATATTTGTCCAATATTTGTTTTTGAATTATGTTTTATGTTCCAACACAGCGGTTATAATTAAATGCCCGGTGCCGGAGTGTCCGCCCAACATGAAAATCAAAAACCTTGAAAAGAAACAACGCAAAATGTCGCAAATGTTTGCCAAAGCGTAAGCGATCAAATTTTTTCCTTGTAGAAATGTGTAAAATTTTAATTAACTTAAAATTTGAAATAACATCGAATACCACTTTGTTCAGCTACGTGGACATGGAGTCGGTGGGCAACAACATGATGAAGATCACTAGAACCAAGTTCATGATGAGCGAGACCGAGGAGTTCCTGGCCATGCCCAGTCAGGAGGTGGGCGCTGTGAAGGAGGACATGTGCGCCGAGTTCACCTGCGTGCCCATTCCCAGCAAAACGGTGCAGAAGAACGAGTCGATCGTGTGCGTGGAGCCCAAGTGCCCCGAGAACTACGACATCGAGCTGGACATGTCCGACGCCAAGGCGGGCCAGTGCCGCAGGTACGCATGCGTCCTGAAGCCGACCAAAGACGACGCCTGCGAGATCAGCGGCAAGTTCTTCACCACGTTCGACGGCACCGAGTTCAAGTACGACACCTGCAGCCACATCCTGGCGCGCGATATCGCTAACTCCAGCTGGATGATAACGGGTGAGTGGCGCGAAGGAAATTCGAATACTGACGCGAGTTGTAAGTTTCTGCTCCCTCGCTGCAGTGCATTTGCTGTGCGACGATGCGGCGCGCAAGGTCTGCCACAAGATGGTCACGATTAAGGACGTCGAGTCGGCGGCCGTTCTGACGATCATGCCCAACATGAAGCTGAACTTTAATGGCTTCGAGTACACGGTGTCGCAGCTGGTGAACTCGCCCGTGTGCAAGGCGGCCTTCGTCATCTCGCAGCCGGGCAACACGGTGCTGGTGGTGTCGCGCAAGCACGGCTACTGGGTGCTGTACGACGACATCGGCTACATCAAAGTGGGCATCTCGTCCAAGTATCTGCGCACCGTGGACGGTCTGTGCGGCTACTACGACGGCGTCGCGGGCAACGACAAGCGCGCGCCGGATGGCACCGTCATGCCGAGCACGGCCAAGTTCGGCGACAGCTGGTTCGACAAGAAGATACCGAAGGAAATGTGCTATCCGCAAGTGTGTCCGTTCGAGCTGCGCAAGAAGGCGCTGGCGCTGTGCAATGCCATCAAGTAAGTAGGGAGGGGGGGGAGGTCGATGGTTTTGAACTTTTGCGTGTGCGTAAATGACGATGTAATTTTGTTGTTGAATGGTCGCCGCAGGCATCCAGTGTTCGTCAAGTGCGGCAAGGCGGTCAACTACAAACAGTTCGTCAGCAAATGCATGGAGACCACTTGCGAGTGCCTGCGGGCACATCCAGGCGATGACAACACTTGTAAATGCAACATGCTGCAGGACTTTGTTGCCAAATGCCTGACGGTTAATCCAAACGTGCAGCTGAACGTGTGGCGTGCGGTGCAGCAGTGCGGTAAGTGGAAGGGGCGGAGTGAACATTGCATTTAAGCGCAATGAAGCAGAGGTCAGCGAAGCAGAAAAGTTCGCAGGATGAGAATGAACATTAGAGGATTTAATGAAGCCAAAGTTTTTCGAATACAAGTACAAAATTAATTTAATATAATATATTTAAACTTTGTGATAGAAATTGCCTGCCCCGCGCCACTGATACACTCCGATTGCTACAAGCGCCGCTGCGAGCCGTCCTGCGACACCATGAACAGCGACGGCTGTCCCGTCATACCGGACGCCTGCTTCCCTGGCTGCTACTGTCCCGAGGGCACTGTGCGCCGCGGCGAGAAGTGCGTCGCCGTCGCCGAGTGCAAGGACTGCGTGTGCAACAGCTTTGGCGCCTCGCAGTTCTTCACCTACGACCAGCGCGGCTTCGACTTCACGGGCAATTGCACGTACCTGCTGTCGCGCGACATTGTCCTGCCCGGCGTGCACAACTTCCAGGTGTACGTGACCATGGAGCAGTGCAAGAAGCTGGGCGTCACCGCGTCCGCGGGCCACGACACCTGCCCGAAGGCGTTCCACGTCTTCAACGGCGACCATCTCATACACATTGAGCGCGCCAAGGGCAAAGCGAACGCGCCGCCCCAGGTGCTGGTGGACGGTGCGGCCGAGAAGCTGCCCTTCAAGAAGAACTGGATCAATCTGCGCGAGGTCACCGGTAACGAGATGTTGTTGTCGCTGCTGGAGACTCATGTGGATCTGCGCTTGACTTACAAAGACTTTGTGTTTATGGTAGGTGCATGTGGGCCATTTCGTGGGACCCTCTCAGAAAGTTTCTTCCTCTTGACAGCTCTCCGTGCCCAGTATCAAGTACAGCAACAAAATGGAAGGGCTGTGTGGCGATTGTGACCAAAATCCACTGAATGATCTGCAGGAGAATCCCGCGAAGCGCACAGGTCGCAAATCCAGCACTGATCTGGGCGTGGTCATGCAGAGCTGGGAGGCCGACGAACCAAAGTTGGGTCTAGACCAGCGCGCCTGTACCAGCGAAATTGTGCCGGAAACCGAATGCCAGCCGCCGCCGGAGAACAAGGATTACTGCCTGCTGTTCTACAACACCGAACTGTTCGGCCAGTGCAGCACCATCATCGACCCGACCGTCTACGTGGAGATGTGTCACCAAAAGATGTGCAAAGAGGCCAACACCACCAAGGACGCGTGCGTGCTGATGACCAACTACGCGCGCGAGTGCGCCAAGCAGGGCATCTGTCTAAACTGGCGGCGCCCCGACCTTTGTCCTTTCCCTGAGTGCCCACCCGACATGCGCTACCAGCCGTGCGGTTGCGCCAAGAGCTGCGAAACCATCAAAGCCATGGAGGAGTTCGAAGCCATCAATGTGCGCACCAATGCGGTGGTGAAGACGGTGGCGGCGGAGGACATGTGTCCATTGGACGAACGCTTCGAGGGCTGCTTCTGTCCGCCCGGCAAGGTGATGGAGAACGGCCAGTGCATCACTGAGGAGCTGTGCACAAAGTGCGATGACATGGAGCACCTGCCGGGCGACCAGTGGCAGAAGGACAAGTGCACCGAGTGCACCTGCAGCAGCGATGGCAAGACCGCTTGCGTGGAGAAGAAGTGCCTGGTCGAGGAGAACATCTGCTCGGAGGGCTACATGCCCAAGAAGATGGTGAGCGAGGACCAGTGCTGTCCGCGGTACGCGTGCGTGCCGGAGCCAAAGCTGCCGCCGGCGGAGGTGTGTCTGGAGCCGCTGATGCCAGTCTGTGGGCCGGGACAGTTTAAGAAGGAAAAAACCGGCTCGGATGGCTGTCCGCAGTATATTTGTGGTAGGTTGGGCGTTGAGCTAAAGAGTGAAATGAACTAACGCGCGAAATCTTCACAGAATGCAAACCGAAGGATGAGTGTGAACCACTGCTGCCACCAGGCGAGCTCAAGCCGGGCGAGAAACTGGTGAAGCAAGAGGAAGGCTGCTGTCCCACACAGAAAATAGTCTGCGATAAGACAACCTGTCCGCCAGCTGTGGATCACTGCGCAGAGAAATTCTACGTTGTGGTCAAGAAGCAGGCACCAGACGACTGCTGTCCGCACTATGTCTGCGGTAAGCGGAAAATTACAAGTTTAAATGTGCATTCTTTTTACACCTAACTGCCGTCCTTAGAACCGCCCAAGGATGTGTGCATTGTGCAGTACGCGCCCGGCGGTGCAGACAAGTTTGTGAAGGCGCTCAACGAGAAATGGCCCAATCCCACCGACCCCTGTAAACACGAGCAGTGCGCCTATGGACCGAGCGGCAGCACACTAGTCATCACCACCACACAGACGTGCGACATCAAGTGCCTGCCCGGCTACGGCTATGTGCTCAAGGACAAGACGAAGTGCTGCGGCGAGTGCGTGCAGGAGGAGTGCGCCTTCGAATCGCTGCTGTACAAGGAGGACGCAGTGTGGAAGAGCGCCGACAACTGCACGACCTACAAGTGCATCCGGAAGGGCGAATTGCTAATGGTCAGCTCATCACAAGAGACATGTCCCGATGTGAGTACATGCCCGGCGCACCTGTTGACAAAGTCTGAGGACGGCTGCTGCCAGTACTGCAAGCTGGAGCCGCAAGTGGAGGACCTAAGTGAGTGAAATGTTTAATGTATGGCAACGAATAAAAATTATGCTATCATTCAACAGAGAACTGTTTGCCAATGTCGCTGTCCGAGCCAGAGACGCTGGAGCTGGTACAAATGGATCAGCCGGGCCATGGTAAGTGCGTCAACAAGCAGCCCATACAAGGCTTCACCGAGTGCGAAGGTTCATGCAGTTCACGCTCCAGATACAACACACGTAAGTGCCATGAAATTTGGGACAAGTCAAGAGTTGTTTTGTGGACTCACTTGAATTAGAAATAATTTTGTATTTTTATCAAATAATTTTAAAATTTTAATTTTTTTATGAAACCACTTTTGGTTTTTTTAGTGACTGACGCGCATGACAAGATCTGTGAATGCTGCAGCATTCGAAGCTATAAAACTATTGTGGTGCCGCTGGTGTGCAAGGACGGCAGCAAAGTAACCAAGAAGGTACGTGAGACTCGCGAATTGTGGAGTGGAGGTGCAACTATTTCAAACAAACTTTCTTTCAGGTGGAAATTCCTGCCAGCTGTGGCTGCACGGCCTGTAGCGAAACTACGGTCTACAATTCCGAAGACATAGATATCCGCATGAGTACAATGAAAAAACTATTGCACATGCAGCGCACTTAAGGCGGCGGTCAAGAATCTGAATTCCTCAGTTGAGGTTATGTTTAAGAAAATAATATACAATTTTTAATAAAGCAAAAATTATAAAAATTAGTTTTGGTTGAATGCAAAATTGATTTGTTAGAAAGTCAGGCGCACTCATCAAATGAAGTGGTCTCCCTTAGACGTTGTGTGATTGTGTGCTCACTGTCCGCTCGCTCCGACTAGCCGCTTCTAGACGCCTGTAATTGCTGTGGCCGTGCAGACGGCAGCCATTTGAGCGGCATAAAATTCTGGTCCTTTGGCAATGCCACGAAATCGAAGCATCGTAAAATTCCCCACAACAGCGTAAAGTGCTGTTGGTTGTTTTATTTCACTTGCGGGTTGGCGCCGTTACTTTTGAATATTTTCGATTTTTTACTACCGTCGCGTTAATACATTTCCCTCGGCTGCACTTTTTATCACAGCGATTTCGCTGTGCCACATGAATGTTGCATGCTACACCAGCGTCGCTTGCAAGTTGCATCTCGGCGCAGACTTACCTTGCCTTGGTGTGTGCTTATTTTTGTTGGTAGTTGGTTGGCGCATTAAAGGCGCGAATGGCTGATTACGGTTAGTGTTGGCCGTAGATGGAAAAAATTTCACTTGTGGCACCGCTAAGTGCAAATCATGAAATTGTTAGTGGCGAAGAAGTAAAGTAGCGTTGCTATCATGCAACGGGAAGTGTTGGTGAGTGAGGGGAACGGCACAGGTTTATTAATCATTCAAAATGCCTGCAATACTCGCTGATATTTCTCGATTGTATCTTACTTTGGCGATAGCTGAAGTAGAGGAAATCATGAGAAGAAGGAGAAGTAATACGAAAGATTTGGAATTAGTGTTGCAGATTATCAGCAAATGTCAGGTGGCAAGATTTGTTGAAGCAAGAAGGATTTTGTTCGTGAATTTTGTTTTCAGCCTCTACTATATGAAAACATTTTAGCATATTTGAAATCGCATTCCCTCACTTTCCACAAATGCATAAAATTCTAAATGCTGGGCATTACTAAAAACAAATTTAATGTTCGGTCGACTGGCCCAAAACACTGTTTAACACAATTGCCACATGTCTTTACCTAATAATTTAGTCATTACAACATTTTGCACCAAAGCCAGCAAACTGCACGTCTCCTATTCTTGCCAAAAACATGCAAAAACTCTCCGAAAGGACTAAATAAAGTTATTTACATGCTCGGCCGCATGCTGTGGCACTGCCAGCTCGAGCGCTATGAGGCGCTGTGGCAGCCCCAAAAAATGACTCAATTTCATGCAGGACACATTTTGCATAAACAAATTACCCCCTGCCGCCGCCGAAGAAGAAGAAGACCAGGAAACGAAGCCATAGACAGGAGTTACAAAATTGCTGGCCAACAGCAAATCCTTGCCGGCTTGTTGGCTGGTGGCATGCCGTGCTGCTTAATATTTAGTTAGGCATTTTAATGCAAAACGTCCACAAGACATAAATAATGCACGACTGCAATGACGAGCAGTACACTTGTTTTTTGTTGGCTTTGCTGTTTTTGTTGTCGAGCAATGACGAAGGCGTAGGAATTGGAGCAGCAGCAGTGAAAAAAACAACAACGTGCGGCGGCAACAAAAAGCCGCCCGCAGACCCAAAGCGGAGCGTGCAAAAATTCCATTTGGCTAATACGCGCGCAGCGCCTCACTTGAAAAAAAATGTATAGACACTCACCGCCGAGTGTGTTGCTTGTCTGTCCAATTGGCCGCTCTGCTCCGACGTCACAGCGCACTATTTATGGCCTGCAGTGATACCGGGCCGCGCGCAAATTAGTGCTGAAGCGGCTACAAGAACGCAAGCGGCTCTGGTCATTGCCATATTCCGGGCGCCGTTCACTTTTGTGCTGGTCTTTTCTTGGTTGCTTTTGTTTGTTGCACTGTCAGCGCGCAGCTTCTTGCTGCCTCCTTTGCTTGCCATAACTTTGGGGAGCGCCAAAAGCGGCAGCAGCAGCCATGGCTCATACGGTTTCTCGTTAGTCGTTGGCCACTTGTGTGTGAGGCCGTTAGTGGCGCTTAGCACTAATTGTGGTTACTTGTGGCAAGCATGAAAGTGCCTCTCCAGCCCTCACTTCTTCCCCTCTTTTTCGCTTTAATTTCTGCTTTATGTGCTTGTTGTATTTGTTGTTTGCAAGAATTTAATGGCATTGGGCCAAAAATTTACGAATATTGTATTTTATTTTTATTGCACTCTGCTATGTTTATGCGTTCGCGGGGGCTGTGGGCGGCAATTGTAGGCATACGCAAAGTATAACTCATAAATTGCGCCCACATAGCGCCAGTTCGAAACGAATTGCATGTATGCCGACGGGGCGTATGAGTAATTTCGGGTTTGGTGCGCTCAGTTTGCGCCGGTAAATTTCGAGTTGTAAAAATTGCTTGTTGGCCTTAAGCCTTTTGTTATGGCACATTTTGGTACTTTTATATTTGGCAAATTTTATAGTGCATACTTTAGGGCGCATTTCGTGCCACAGCACGCGATATATGGAACGGCCGCATTTGGCTGGTTGGGGCGGCGTACAGGTAAATTAAATAACAACTACAACTGAAGCAACAAAACGTGCCATAAACAACAACATCAACAAAGTGAATGGCAGCGCAAAATGACACAAAAATTACTACTTGTAGTTGTTGTTGTTTATGCTCAAGATCCGCTATGCTGGGTTAAAAAAAGAGGCAAACAGATTATGGCAACAACAATGTAAATTAAATAAATAAAATTTTTTGCCACTGCGAAACAGCTGTGTCGGACAACTGCTGTGCTTACACACAATTTTTATGTTGCTACATTTTCGGTTTTGCTGTGTTTTTCTATTATTTTGTAAATTTATATAAATTTTTTTAAATGGTTTTTTATGTTGTTTGGCTACGCACAAGCTGCGAAAAGTTGTTAAAGAGATTTTCAACACATGTTCAGCTCATATCGGACTTCTATATGCTGCGCACAGTTTTATTCTAGCATACCAACAGGCGCCGCCAACTGGCCCGAGCACGTAAAAATAAAATAAAAAATAAATACAACTTTTCGGTATTTTATGAGCGAACATACAATTTTAGCTTTCTGTTTGTGTGTGTGTGTTGTGTTCATTTGTTTCTCTTTGTCACCGCATTGGTTGGTCCACTTGTGGCGCTGCGACAGGCACAAAATTGAAATGTTTTAAAATGTCATTTTCATTCGGGCTTATTTGTTGTTTGGGTTGTTTTTGATGGCAGCAGGTGCGCTAATGCGACCGTGTCAGGTGCGTTCGTAAAGTTTAAGTTGTGTTAAGTGAATGCCAACTTTTAGGCCATCACAAAAGTTATGATAAGGTATTTTGTTATCAGTTGGTGTGTCGGCATTAACACCACCAAAATGTGGCATACTTTAGGGCGGATGTTTCCATTTTCATTTTTAAACAATTTGACGCTGCTGAATTTATAGCTTTAAGACTTTAGCTCGTTTGAAGTATTAAAGTTATGGCTGCCTGATGTTTCTGGTTCAAAAACATATACATTAGCGCTATGAATATTCCCCAGTTATTAATTAACATTTAGTTCTTAATTTTTTTTAAATACTATTCAGATTTCTTATCGATTCGGTTCGCACACTTTCTAATATTTATTTATTTGATTGTCGCACAGCCACTAAACATTGCCGCCCTAACCCAGTTCAATGTACGGCAGAGCGCACACAACAAGCAATATTGCACGCTTCACTTGGCAAACATAATGAACAATGCACAGCCACCGCTGCTCGCTGACGCATTTGCTTGAACCCAAAGGGTTTGCATTCGCTTTGAAGAAGCCAAAGGGAAAAATGCGCAGATGTTGCATATTTTCTACATTGCATCCCGATGATTTTATTGCTGCTGCTGATTCTGTTCTTGTTGTTGTCTGTAGTGCAACAGCAGCAGCAGCAGCAGCAGCAGCAGCAGCACACAAGTGTGCAACATGTATGCAAATAAAAATCGACAACAAGTGCCAACATGCACATCAATAACAATAACAACAGCAGCAAGCACCATACGCAACCAACCAAACAACCAACCAACCAACCAAACCACCAACGAACCGACAAGCACATCAATAATAACATAAGCAGCAACAACAGGCACAATAAAAATAACAACGACAGCAATAACAAGCAGCAACATGTGCAGACAATATGTCGAGTGACGGTGGCGCTGATGCTGGGTGTGGGAATGGGGATGATTATGCTGAGCTTTTGTTGCTGCAGTTGTGGGCTATTGGCGCTTGCAACATGGGGGAGCGAGCGATGCACAAAATACATCATTGAAAAGGGTTGTCAAAGTGCGGACAGAGGGTAAGTAGATAGCGATAAGTGTAGAAGGGAAATGAGGAAATTTGAAGATTAAAGGGAGAAGAAACAAATGAAAAGCGAGAATGGGGAACAAGGGGATTAAAACAAGGAAAGGGTAAAAGTGAAAATAGAAATACGATAGGATGAGGAAAAATTCGTGAGTATGTGTAGAAGTGGGAAAATTACATGTGGAAGAAGTAGATGGAAGAGTGGAAATAAGCAATGACAAAAGTTTACAGAAATCATTAAAGTAGGCTAAACTAATTGAGAAATAGGGAGAAGAAAGATAAATGAAAAAAGTAAGAATGTAAAAAACAATGCCGATAGTGAATGGAAAGAGAGAGAATAGTGGAAGAAAAAAGATCAGTTAAAACGGGTCGTAAAACCCTAATTGCAGAAAAATGAATGAGAGGAACTGATTAGAAAAAAGAGAAAAAAAGGAATAGCATGAAAGGATAGAAACGGTAAGTGCAAAGGAGTAGGGAAATACAACTAAGAAGAAAAACGGCAAAGACGGTTTAGGGAAAAGGAATATATTGAAGGGAACGAAAAGAAGAAGAGGAGAGCAGAGCAGAGGAGAATTGGAAGATGAAAAAGTAAAAGAAAAGAAAATCGAAGAGCAAAAGGACATAAGTGGACAAGTGAACACTAACAAAAGATGAAGAAAGGTGAAGGGAAGTAAATACAAGAGGAATTGTTGGAATACAACAGCAGAGACGGATTAGTGAGAAGGACTATTGTGAAGAGAACGGAGAGAAGAAAACAGAGAAGACGAAAAATTATTAGATAAAAAAGTTAAATAAAATGTATGAAACAACAAAATTTGGAGAGAAGTGGATACTAACAGGAGAGGAAGAAAGGTGAAGAGATTTACAGACAAGAGGAACAATTTTTGGGTAAATCAGCAAAGACTGATTAGAGCAAATTACTACGGTGAAGAGAAAGGAAAGAAGAAGAAAATAAGAGAATGAATTGTAAGATGAACGGAGGAGAGAAGTGAACACTAACATGAAATGAAGAATGGTGAAGGGGAGATAAAGACACGAGTAGATGAGAAAGTTGAAGAAAAGGAAATGAAAATGGAAGAGCAAAAGGACGAATGAAGCAAGAGAAGAAGTGTGAAGGGAAATAAAGACAAGAGGACAGAATTGTTGGCGTAGAAAAGTATAGACGGGTAAGAGAAAAAGACTACAGTGAAGAGAATGGAAAGAAGAAAAAAGAAAAAAGTTGTTATATGAAAAAGTAAGAGAATAAAGAGATGGGAGAGAAAAGAAGGAGAGAAGTAGACACTAACAGGGGAGAAAGAAAAGTAAAGGGAAATAAAGAAAAAGGGAAATAAGACGAATTAGAGAAAAAGATTACAGTGAAGAGAACGGAAAGAAGAAGACAGAAAAGCGGAAGAATTGTTAGATGAAAAAGTAAAAGTATAAAGAGATGGAAGAGAAAAAAGAGAGAAGTGGACACTAAGAGGAGATGAAGGAAGGTGAAGTGAATGATGATGGGAAATATAAAGAAAGTAAATATAGAAAATTATAAAGCGACAAGAGAAGGAAAAACAGAAGAAAAAGGGAAGGATAAGGGGAAGCCATAAAAGAAAGGTAAGCATATAGAAAAAAGAGGGAAGCAAAGATTTGAAAAAGGAAGGAATGGAAAGATAAAAATGGAATAGATATGAAAGAGAAGGATAGGAAGTATAAAGGGAAGGAAATGAAAGAGTTGGAGAAAAGCGAACGGAAATGAGTTGAGAATGAAGAAGGGAAAATGGAAGAAAATATTGATAAAGTTAACATAATATGATGAATGAATGAATGAATTTATTTGAGATATCTTTCTTCACATTAAAAAATTCCACTACCAGGGAAATATTTTTTTAGATACTTTATTTAAAAGTTAAGCCAACTGTGCACTGTGCAACTCTCGCACACTCAAGAAGAAGAAAAACTGTATGCATTGTTGCTGTTTGTGGTTGTCTGCTTTAAGGGCGCCACAAACAGTTTCCCTTTCAAATTCGTTTAATTTTCGGCTTTTGTTGCACACTGACACGGCTTACTCGCCGTCTTAATCCAATTGTTGTTGTGTTAGTAGCACTTTTTGGCACTTTTTCTACTGTCTAACTGTGCCGATGTAGCGGCAGTCGTTCATAAAGTGAAATATGAGGGCGAAACTAGTCGACGGAAAAAATATTTGTGCAAATTTCTGGCAGATCGGTCGAAGGGTGCGAGAAGGAAGAGGAGAAGAGTGCTAATAGTGCTGGCAGTTTTGCTCTAACAAATTTGTTTCGGCACATCTATGCATTGTTTTTGTCATTGTGCGTGTCTGGCGGCATATTTTTGCATATTTGTCTGCGCCTTAATTCATTGGTTCGTCTGCTACTTCAGAAATTTGTTTATTCTTGTAGTGTCTGGCTGTCTGGCCATCGGCCTCTTTTCATAACAAAAAAGCGTTTCAGCGTTTCTTGACTTTACTTAAAGAGTTTTATGTAAAAACATTTTAATGTCCTTTTACTGTAGATCCTTTTTGTTTTCAACTGCAGTGACATGTCCTTCACATAGCGATTTGTTTGCTAAGCTAAAATAAATAGCAAAAAATTTCACGAACAAAAATTAAGCCATCAAAAGTGAAAGTTTACCATGGACGCACATACACACATACACACACCGAATACAAACTGTCATATATTTAGCTGTACAACAAAATGAGTCAAACAAGTGACGTGGAAAAAATTGCCGCACACTGGCAAAAAATATGAAAAACGCAAAAGCCCAAAACAAAAGCCGGAAGTGTAACATTTTGTGCGCGCTTTGTTTGGCCGCGACAATGCCGCATCATATGTCACACTCACACATGACTAATAGTCACCTTTATTGTACATACTCACACTCTTTCACACATACTCTCTCTCACTCACCCACTTGCACACACACACACACATACATAGATTGCCTAACACATCATCATCAGGCAGCTGACTCGTTTCGGTGCCTTGTCAGTGCTCGCGCTTCTTGACAGTTGCTGTCCTTTCGCTTGTTTGGAGACTGCTATTTTTTATTGTTGTCGTTGTTGTAATTTTTAGATGCCGCTCACGTACACTGCAATATGTGTGCTTTCGTGTGTTATCAGCTCACGCTTATCACGACTTCACCCAACCAGTTTATCGCCCGCCGCCCTTAACAGCTCTGTGCCCATTTTGGGCACATTTCGTTCGTTCGGCGCTTATTGTAGGTTTTGTTGCTGTTGTTATTTTTCGTTCTGCTGCTGTTGTGACATGATATGTTGTCGCGTCTCACGCTACATGTGTCTCGGTGCTGCAGTTTCGTGTTGTCTGTGTGTTTTCTTGTCATGTTAAATTATAACTTAATTTCCAGCTAAAGGTTGCTGTCAGTGTTGCCTTTGTTGTTGTTGTGTTTATTGGTTTGTCACATAAAACAAGGACTCGGCTTTTTTGTGGCAACATTTTGGGCTGTAAAAGTAAGACGAACAGTAGTGAAGTTGTTCAGAGTGTGAAAGGTGGATGGAGAAAGTTGGTTGAAGCGCAATTTCTAACAGTTTCCTAAAAGAGACTTTTCAGAGAAGATTTTTTTATATATTTGCCACAAGCAAAATATCAGTTTGGGATGATTTGGCAAACCAAAAGTTGGCCTGTCACATTCATTGGATTATTTTGTGACAAGTTCGATGAATTTCCTCATTCTTCTTATTCTACTTTTGGCCTAAAACAGCCCTAATAACTTGGCCTAATGTCAGTGTCACCTACGCAGTTTCAAGACGGCGCACTTACATGGCATTGACATATTTTGGGCTCGTCTCGTCTATTACATTTTTGGCACTTATAAGCGTACTTAACGCCTCGCATTTTCATACTCGCATAACAACGCCCCAAATATTTGGTCTTGCATTCGCTGGGCGTTGGAATGTCCTAACCTCACACTTGACTTAAATACAGCCATTTGGCTTATGGGCCAACGCCAGCTTATAACATTAACAGCGCTGCTGCTGCAATTGCGGCACGTCGCGGCGTATTTACACGCATACAGTCAACCAGCAATTTGCCTCCTCCCCCACTGCGCGCACTGCAGCCTGCGATATGATTCATTCATATTTATGTTTCATCAGCGCAAATTGCTCTATTTTCATTTGTACATTTTTATTACGTGTATAACCCACGCCCAGCGGCAGCCAGTCGACGCGTCGTTTGCTTATTCCAAAAAGTTGGCCGCGCCGCCTCAGCGCGTTTCGGGCTGCCGGCCTGTTTCAATGACGCTGAAACATGTTAACCTAAACACGTTGTTTAGTTCAATCTTACTGCTGTTGTTGTTGTTGATATTCTCTCGCTGCAGGCCATTAAGTGGGTTCGGTGTGTGTGCGTGCCGCTGTGTTAATGGGCGCTGCACGTCAACCATTACCATTTGCCGGCTTCTTCTTAATGCTCACTTCACCTTTGACGCTGGCAGGCCGCGGCGCGTGGGACTGACGTGCTGGCTGGGGTGTTGGCTGCCGAAGTGCCTAAACTGTTTATTTAAGCATTTAATCGCGTGTTTACGTTTGCTCGCGCGGATTCTTGTTCCCCACTTGTGCTCTTCACCCTTTTTTCTCGTTCGTTGCATACTTTTTCGGGCAGGCACTCGAACTGAGGCCTGAGAACTGAGAAAGTAATTTCATTATTTAATTTTGGGCTTTTTCGTGGTGTTTGTTGTTGTTGACTTTGTTTAATAATCAATTTGCACCTAAGTGTTTTGCGTGAAATTTCCTGACTGACTGCGTGAGTGAGCGAACGCGCGTTTGCGTGTGTCGCCCTGGCAGGAAGTATTAATTATAAGTGAATTAAGTTTTAATCAGAACGCCCTAAACGAGCCTCTCGAGGAGGTGGTGCGGTGTGTTGTTTGTGTTGTTGCTGTGACTGTGTTTCGTTCGATGTATGGTTTTGTGATGTGTTGGCGTTTAGTGAACTATTTGTGGAGCGTTGCTATTTAATTGTTATTGTAATTGCATTTTTGTAATGATAAGGAGAAAAAGCCAATAGAGGAAATTGTGGCACTTAAGTTGATGTTGATGGTGAAACTGATACTATCATTAACTGCAGTAATTCAATAGTGGTGATTGTAATGTTCTACATGTTTGAGTTTTTTTTTTTAATTAAAATTAAAAACAAAATTATTAAAATTAAAAATTCTTAATTACTATAAAAATTAATTAATTTATAAAAAATAAGTTATTAATCAAATATTTCAATTAAAATATTTTTAGTTAAGATTCTTAGATTCAAAATTCTTTCACAGTAAAGTAATAATAATATTAATGATGATGAACAAATAATCAAAGAAAAATTTTACATTGTTGAAGAACTTTAATTTACTTCTACATCCCCATCACAACAATGTTGGTTTCACTAAGACTTAGGCAAAACAAAGGAAATAATTGTCTTTTTCAGCCACAACTGCGGTAATTGCAGATCAGTTGTCGACCTGGCAACTTACAACTATGTACCGCAGCACTGCCTAGGAAGACGCTAGAAGACTTATTTCAAAACCACCTTCCTTTTCAGTTTTAGGAAATTGAAGCCAATTTACGGAAGCAGTTTTCATTCAAGAGTCTGATATCCTGGAAGATTGCATAATTCATTGAGTTATCTTTGGTCTTTCAATAGCTACATGGAACCGTCTCCCTACATTGCACCGCCTACAATTTCCATTAACTTAATTATAAAAATATAAATAATTATTTTTGTTAATTATTATTATTATTTCTTTTAATTCCCTTTAAATTTACCTTGTCAGCAACTTTAAAGTTCTCACACATTTGCATTATTAAATTTCCACATTTCCATTTGCTCGTTTCGTTCTCGCGTGGCTGCTGCTGCTGCTAGGCAGCCAGTCAGTCAACCGGCCTTATTATTTCTTTTATGCAGTTTTGCTGCATTGCTTTGTTCTAAGCCTCCACCACCTTTCTTTACGCTTTTCTTGGCCATTTACGCGAAACCCATGTGTCCCGTTTCCCCCGCAGGCATTTAGAAGAGACATTTATGTAGGCCTTTTGTATGTGTGTGGTGTATGTGTGTGTGTGTGTGTGTATGTGCAACAACCCAATCAAATGCAATTCCGACACATGGCCACAGCTACAGCAAAACACACCAATGCACAACACTCGTTTACCTAAACTCACACATACACTTACACTGGTTTGCTTGTATGTGTGCAGCAAGTTGCCATGTCCCGTCAAAACCACGTGCTATCATAATTGTTGTTGTTGTTGCTGTCATTACCCTCCTCCTGGTGAGGCCTTGCTTACACACACACTGACACACTCACACCGATACAACCACAGCCATATACTCGCGCAGGCATTTACATAAGCGCACACATGCGCAGCCGACAACAAACACCACGACGCCGGCATGTACCGCCCGACAGCACGTGCTGTTGTTGTGTGTGCCTGTCGTCGTACATAATGTCTCGCCTCTTGTCGTTCGTTAGCTGCTTTCTTCGCTTCGCCGTTTTTGCTCGCCTACTTTGTTTTGTTCTTGTTTTCTTCTTGTCGTCGTTGTCGTTTTTTCTCGCTCTCCCCTTTTTTCGCGCCGTTCGTATTTGAATTTTTACTTAGTTTTTAATTCGTCCTTTCGCCGTTCGCCTGTGTTGTCCTGTGTGTTGCTGCTCGTATTTTTGGCAATTTTTCAAAAATATTGCTCGCTGCTGCCGTGGCCGGTTCCAGTTGGCCACTGCCGCGCCGCTTGGGCCGTTTGTCGCTGATTCGTAGGCCTATTTCGGCTGCTCTGCCTCAGCCGCCACTCTCATTCGTGTTCGCTGCGCGCCGCTTCCCCTGCGCCAACATCTTCTATTCCACTTTTTCGCTGCACTAATGCTAATCGCCGTGTCGTCGTTGTTGCTGCGCCGCAATTTCGCCCCGTCCCTCACTGCGCACCAGGAGTACTACGACGCAAGCGCCTCGTTGTGGCTATTCACCTCCTCCGACAATTCGGCCCCCTGCCATCAGCCTGCCACTTCATATTCGCCACTTCATATTCTGCTTGTTCCATGTTTTTAATTCATCTTTCGCTTTCGCCGTTGTCGTTTTTCGCTGGTCGTTAGTTGCTTTCGAATTTTGCCCACCGCCGTGCGACGTCCTGCTCGGTGCCGTTGTCCTGCCCGCTGCGCTGCGTTGCGTTGCGTGGCGCCGTGCTTGCGTCTACGCCGGCGATGCACGATTAACTGCCCGGCCGCGACTGCTCGTTGACGCAGCGAAGGCTGAACAAACGACGCTCCGGCTGCTGGGCGGGTGGCTGAGCCGGCGCGCTTGTGGCCGTGCAAGGCTGGTGGAATGGGGCGGAAAGGTGCAATGAAAACGAAGCGAGCGAGAGAGTGCGTGACGTCACTGTTGGCCTCTTGGCTGCGCTCTCTGGGCCAAATTAATCGTTCTCACAAATGCGAAAGCTTTTTGTGTTTTTATTAACTTTGTTGTTGCTTAACATTACATTTGGTATTACTTTATTCGCTGTTGTTGCTTTTTACTTGATTGCAGTTTTATTTATTTATTCGGCCTTTAGCTGCCATATGAAGAAATTTCGCTTAAGAAATTTGGAGCTTGTGAAAGAGGCCATTGGTATTGAGGGGTTGAAGGAAAAGGAAAATAAAAACAGAATATGCGTGAATGTAAGAAAACGGTGAAATTGGAAAGTGATGAATTAGTTGGGTTTGTGAGACTATTTGAAAAATTGCATTACTGTCTAAGTTTTTTATGAAATATTTTTTATGTACTATTTTTTTCGTTAAAAAATTATTAAAAGTTTACTTCTGACCAAAATAATATTTTTAATATTTTTTCAATTTAGTTTAGATAATAAAAATAATAATAAAAAAAAATTACCATATTTTGCACCTAACCTAAAATCCTCCTCATTTTATAAAAAAAAATATTTAAAATATTTTAAAAATCATTAATCATTTTAAAACATTCATTGCCAGAATAGTCCTTCAGTGCCTTTCTTGCTCCTGCGTTGAGCTTTTCTGTGACGTCACAATTCGTGCGCTCTCCGCCACAATTCGAATATCCTTGTTCTCCCTTTCATATAACATTTTGTTCTTTGGTTCCTTGGCTCTTTCGCTCTCTCTCGCCATTCGTCGGCATTCTGCCACTTTTGCTGTCCTTAGCGCAATTGTCGCCTGTTTCGGGCGCCCGTTTCGGCGGCAGTTGGCAGTTGTGTGGCTGAAGCCGCTGCATTCGCATTCCTTTAGATAGACGGATACGCTGTGTGTTCGTTTCGTTTTCGTTCTCGCTCTCGTTGACGTGTCTCGCCGCAAGTCACCAAGACCAGCTCGAGAAAGAAAAAATTAAATACGTCAAATAAAAGACAAGCCGAAATCTCGATTGATCTTGGTCGCTGATTGTCTTCGCAGTTTTTTCTCAGAATTCACGCGTTCGCACGCACCAAATACGCCGCCGTGTTATCGCTGTGTGTGTGCGTGTGTGTGCGCGCCTCCGTTTTTGTGTGCACGTTGGCGTTAACGGTAACGTCGTGCAGGTCCTGGCGCCTGGCGTTCTTTGCGTTCGTTTCGCGTACGTTGTGGGAAATTCACGTTTCCCCGCGTTGTTTTTCGTTTTCGTGGTTTTGGTTCGAGTGCGTTTTGCGTTGCCTTTAATGCGTTCAATGTGTTTAATGTGCTGAAAAGTGGCGCTGCGAATATCCTTCGTACATATTCAAATTGAATTTGACTACATACGCAGAAAGAGCCACTGAAATTTGTATTCTTATGGTAGCAAAGGTCAGGTCGCAAACGGAACATTAACTGTTCACGATGTTCTAGTCGCTCCAGTTGCTCAAGTTGCCATTGTTGTGCGACGCGACGCGACCCAGCGCTGAAGTCCAAAGTCCGCAGCTGTTCGGCCGAAATGCGCTGCGGTAGTTTTTAAAGTAAATTATCGAATGTAATTTGTCACAGATTTTCCGTTTGTTCTGCACTTTGATTTTTTGCTGAAGTTTTTTGAAAAATGTGAACAGTTGATGGAGAGCAAGTTTTGAAAAATCACCATGCGAGGCAGAAATGCGCTTGAAGTCTTTAACCGAAGTGGGAAATTAAAGTTGCGCCTTTTTGGCATAACAATGTAATTTCTAAAATGAGTTGGTTCGGAGGTTGATTTGAAAGGAGAAAATTGTTTGAAAAAGATGCATCAAAATGTTAGCAGCAGATTATAAATTAATGTATCGGCTTTTGCTCCGCTTTAACTCTCTAGTTCCCAAGAAGGCCTGTAGACATCCTAAGCTTAAAAAATTCTGTAAAGGGAAATTTACATTTTATAAAATAAATGTAGTCAGATAACGCTGCCACAACACTCCTCCTACCTAACCCAAACCCTAGAGTGCCTGTAGGCCTGCTTGGGATGAAAAGCCTAAATAATTAACGATCCTTGATGATGCTTTTTCGCTATTTAAGCATTATTTATGGATTTGAACCGAAATTTTGATACACCACAATGTAAAACAGATCATGTTACTGTAAAAATTTATACTTAGGCGTAGTCCGCGGGGGTTGATGAGAGAACTAGTCTCCCCTAGTCCTTTATTTCATGGAGTATATTTGTCGACATCTGTGTGAAAAGATAACAAGGCATTAAAAATAATAAGCACCATATATATATATACCTATACCGATTTTTTTAGTTTTCCATGTTTATACACCCCCCACAAGCAGTGTATAAACTACCCCACGACACTTTACCCCTCGCCTTACCCCACCCCTTTTTATTTATGGTCTCTTACGTGTATGAACTGAAACTTTTCCCTTAATAAAAAAATTAAAAACATAAATAAAATAAATCAATGAATATAAAATAATTTGTTAATACAAAAATGTTTGCATTGTGAAAGTATTGAAAATATAATGCATAATGTTGAAAATTTCGAATTAAAATGTTACAGTAAACTAAATAAACTTTGAATATAGATGGTTTTGGTTATTCAAGTAGAAAAAATATAAAAAATATATGACTCCGTAACGCTTTTCGAGTTTTGATTGACTATGGTGGCATCTGTTATGATTTATCAATAGTTTATTTTGTTTTCAAATTAAAGTGTAAATATCCCGTGCAAGATATCTAAAATTATAATTTAAAAATTAAAAAATTTTTTAAATTATTTCTCTACTGTTTTAACTAATAGTTTATTTAGTTTATTTTGTTTATGTCAATCTTTAATTGTTCAAATTGTATTGTGTTAAATAACTATTTCAATTTTAAAATTTTTAAAATTTTTTTCGTTTGTGTGGTAGAGCGATATGTCAATGTGAATACTTTGTTTTGAATCCTTGAGTCTATGACAGTTTTTCAGACAGTAAGTGATAGCTCTGGCAGACTTTACTGAGCACAAATTGAAGATAAATAGGCAACAAGCAGAGAGTTACTGCTTCAAAGACAGACACTGGGACTATGAAAAAGTTTTGACTACATTGGCATTCACGTAAAAGTAAAACTTGTGCTGAATTGGTTTAAAATTCGATGATTTGTAAGACAGTTGATTGCAAAAAGTGTGGTTTAAATTAGTATTGAAAAACTATTGAAAGTGGCTTGGACCTGTCTACGAAGTTGAAGCTAAATGTAAAAATTCAAACTCATAATATGCAACAAATACTCAACCGATCCAATCGATTTTACAGTTCCAAGACAGCCAGTAGGACAATTAAAAAGTGACTATTGGCATTCACTCATAAAAGTAGAAAGTGTGCTAATTGGTACAAAAAAAAATCCCTGAACTGGAAGCCAGTTCATAGCCAGGCAGATAGCAAAAAGAGTGGTTGATCTGTCGATGGAATCAAAGACAAAGTTCTCAAAGCAGCTAAATAGTTTCTTTTATGGAAATTCAAATTTAATTTTATAAAAACTAGTAGGTAAGTGTTGCTTTACATCACAAAAAGTAAAGAAATCGATGCTAACGTTTTCATTTTTAAATATAAAAATCGTAATATGTAACTCATATATAGATGTGGTCTACATGAGCGAAGTATGATTCTGTAGATGTTTTAAATTTATCTAAAAAATGTATTTACTTACTTACTTACTTAACTGGCCATAACAACCCGTTATCGGGTTACGGCCTGCCGCAAAACTTCTCTCCAGGCGCCTCTGCTTCGCGCGCGCCTTCTCCAGTTGGTCACACCAAGAGATACCAGGGCCTCTTCCACTTGGTCCTTCCACCGGAGACACGGCCTCCCTCTTCGCCGTCGACCTCCAACCATCGCATCGAATGCCTTTTTCGCCGGAGCTTCGTCGTCCATGCGGCAGACATGACCGAGCCAGCGTAGCCGCTGGATGTTAATTCGCTGCGCTACGTCCATGTCCTTATACAGCTCATACAGCTCGTTATTGGTTCGTATGCGATAGTCGTCACCAACCCGAACAGGGCCGAAGATTTTGCGAAGCACCTTCCTCTCGAACACTCCAAGGGCCGCTATGTCGTTTCGTGTCATTGTCCATGCTTCAGCGCCATAGAGGAGCACGGGCAAGATAAGCGTCCTATAGAGTGCAAGTTTTGTCGGTCGAGAGAGGTCTCTACTTCTCAATTGCCTACCGAGACCGTAGTAGCACCTGTTGGCAAGAGTTATCCTTCGCTTTATCTCCAGACTGACATCATTGCTGCTGTTGATGGCGGTGCCAAGGTAGACGAATTCCTTGACAACTTCAAAAGCATACCTGTCGGCCTCGACGTGAGACCCTAGCCGCTGCGAGTCCCTGCGTGTAGACAGCATATACTTCGTCTTGCCCTCATTTACCACCAGACCCATTTTGGCAGATTCTCTTTCGATAGCCGCAAAGGCAGCGGTGACATCTCGCTTGTTACGTCCGATGACATCAATATCATCAGCGTAAGCAAGGAGCTGGACACTTTTGTTGAAAATTGTGCCATTACGATGTACACCGGCCTTGCGCAGAACACTCTCCATGGTGAAGTTGAAGAGGTCGCAGGACAAAGGATCGCCCTGTCTGAAACCTCGAACGGTATCAAAGGGGTCGGAGAGGTCACTTCCAACCTTGACGGAGCTGCGCGTATTGCTCAACGTCGCTCTGCAAAGTCTAACGAGCTTTGCAGGGATACCAAGTTCAGACAATGCGGCATATAGGCGATCCCTTATCGGGCTATCGAATGCTGCCTTGTAATCGATGAAGAGATGGTGTGTATCGATTTGGTTCTCATGGGTCTTCTCCAGGATTTGGCGTAGAGTGAATATCTGGTCGATGGTGGACTTACCAGGTCTAAAGCCGCACTGATAAGGTCCAATCAGCGCCTTGGCGAGTGGCTTTAGTCTTTCACATAATACGCTCGTCAGGACCTTGTATGCAATGGGAAGTAGGCTGATACCCCTGTAGTTGGCGCATATTGTTGGGTCGCCTTTCTTCAGCACAGGACAAAGGGCACTGAGGTTCCAATCGTTGGGCATTCGTTCCTCCAGCCATATTTTGCAAATGAGCTGATGCATGCACCCAATCAGCTCACCGCCGCCGGCCTTGAACAATTCAGCTGGTAGCCCATCCGGCCCTGCAGCTTTGTTGTTCTTGAGTCGCTGGATAGCGACCCGGACCTCGTCATGTCTGGGCGGTGGCACATCCACACCGTCGTCGTCGATTGGTGCCATCTGGACATCCTCACCACTGGCGGTATTGTTCCCTTCGTCGCCTGCGAGCAGCTTGGTGAAGTGCTCCTTCCACAACCTCAGCACACCCTGCGCATCCGTAACCAGATCCCCGTTTTCGTCTCTGCAAGAAGATGCCCCAGGCTTAAATCCTTCCGTAAGACGCTTAACTTTTTGGAAGAATTTTCGGGCGTCATTCCTGCTCCTGCACTCCTCGATTTCCTCACGCTCGCGCCTTTCTTGCTCCCGTTTCTTGCGTCTAAAAAGGCACCTCTCTTTCTTCCTCTCCTCCCGGTATTTTTCTGTCATGGCTCGCGTGGCGGCCGACTGCAGGGTCTTCTTGTATGCAGCATTCTTCACTGCAGTGGCTGCGCGACACTCTTCATCGTACCATTGGTTTTTTGGTGGTGGGCGTCGAAAACCAAGGACATTTTCTGCGGCGACGCGCATAGAGTGGGATAAGTGAGCCCATAATCCGCCGATGTCATCAGGTGGAGAGGGGGAGCGACCGAGCTGGTTGGAGAGTTGAGCGGAGTAGGCTTCGGCTACCCCTTGTGATCGCAGCTTACTGATGTCCAGCTTTCTTCGCAAACTAGGTTGTGCGGTCTTCGCTGCGCAAAGACGCATGCGTACCTTGGCTGCAACAAGGTAGTGGTCCGAGTCGATGTTGGGTCCTCGGAACGTGCGCACATCTAGAATGCTAGAAGCATGCCTTCCATCAATCACAATGTGATCAATCTGGTTGCGGGTGGATTGATCGGGGGATAACCAGGTGGCCTTGTGGATATCGAGGTGCTGGAATCTGGTGCTACTAACTACCATGTTTCGTGCCGCGGCGAAATCGATCAGCCTCAGACCGTTGTTCGAAGTGGTCCCATGGAGGCTGAACTGCCCGACTGTGGGGCCAAAGATGCCTTCTCGCCCGACCTTTGCGTTGAAGTCCCCGAGGACAATTTTGACGTCATGGGCCGGGCACCTGTCGTAGACGTCCTCGAGCTTCGCATAGAAGGCATCCTTGGTCGCATCGTCCTTCTCTTCCGTCGGGGCGTGCGCGCAAATCAGGCTGATGCTAAAGTATTTAGCTTTGATGCGGATCGAAGCCAGCCGTTCGTTCACCGGAGTGAACCGAGAGACGTGGTGGCGAAGTCTCTTGCTGACCACAAATCCGCAGCCAAATTCGCGCTTCTCCGCATGGCAGCTGTAGTAGATATCGCAGTCTGCTCGCTTGGAGCAACCTTGTCCTGTCCATCGCATTTCCTGGATGGCGGTGATGTCAGCCTTACATTTCGTGAGGGCTTCCGCCAGTTGGATAGAGGCACCTTCCCTATAGAGGGTCCGGACATTCCAGGTGCATATCCTCAAATCATGGTCCTTGAATCGTTTGCTGTGGTCGTCAACATTGTGGGTTCCTTCCGAGGCTTGCTTTTTGGCTTTCATTGGTATTTGGTTTTCCGTGGCGGGCACCAAACCCTGCGCACAACCCAAATTTTAAGTCCTGGGGATAGGACTCGCTGCACACATTAGTTCACTATTCAGCGGATGCCAAATAGCTATCCAGAAGGGCCGCGCGGAGGCTGTGCATCAGCTTGGATTGGACAGGGACAAGGATCGTTCTGGCGTTCGCCAGGTTGAACGCAATCAGAGACTTTACCTTGTATGTCCGCTCCCTTCCTCCCTGTCCGCTCCCTTCCTCCCAATGTATTTAACACCAAAAAAATCATCTTCCAAACTAAATCAAAATGTCCAAATTCCTGCAAAAATCTTGCTCTTTCATAGACACTTTCCACTCTCTATAATTTTTTTAGTGAATCTGAAATAATTTTTCACAATTTCATTCACTTTCGAGTCTTTAACATGAAAATGCATCGCATTTAGCTGGGTTAGCTGGGCTTAGGTGCGATGGCATAGTTAGTTTCCGCACATTCGCCACTGTGGCGCAAAAATTGCCAAAGTGCACGCCACTAATCCGCAAGCATCAGTTTCCAGCAGTAAAACCTGTTGTCACCGCGACTAGCAGCGGCAGCATCCCGAACTGCGGAAAATCCATAAAATTGCGCTTCAGCAGCTGGAAAGCAATTTCGCCAACACTTTTGCATGCCTGCGTTATTTTTTTGGTCCGTTTGGAGCGCGTCATGATTATCGATTGGCCCGGCAGGATAATACCGGCGCAAAGTCGTGTGACAGTGCGGAGACGAAACCGGGCTGCGTAAAGATGGGACGCGGCAAAACGAAAGATCGGCGAAATGAAGGGAAAGTAGCGCAAAACGTGGCATCTACACACACACACATACAGTTGCACTGTAAGCCGTCAGCAGTCGGATGGCTTTGGAACAAAGGTGCCAGCTGGATGCGACGCTGACGTGGAAGGAAAGCGAAGAGGAAATTAAATAAAAAGAACTTCGTTATAATTTTGTTTGCAGCGTAAATAGCACAGCTCCACATATACAAATATGCACACACACATACACATCCAAGGAGATCCGTATTAATGCAGACAGCAAGAGTTGGTTGACTTTAAGACAATTTTCATGGCGTTGAGGTCTTTCGGAACCAGCTTTTAATGTGAAATGAAACTTATTTTTTATTTATTTTTAGCTTTCGTTAATTCTTGATTTTTTTGTTTCAGACTATTTAATTTTATAATGTTTAATAATAGTTTTGTGATATGAACAAGTTTCCATAATATTAGAAAATATTTTGATTTTACATTTAGTAAAAATGCTTTTATATTTCTTAATTTAGAATTTCTTTTAAAATTTTTAAATATTTCTTCAAATTTTTTCCATCAGCTGACTCGCTTTTATGATGCACACAGCGAACGCATGCTGACATTTTCGCGCTCATTTCTTGTTGTTTTTCTTCTTCGCTGCCCGAAATTCCCGCTCATCTTTTGTTATTATTGTCATGGCGGGTTTTGTTGTTGTTGGGTGGGCTTAAAGCAATGAGTTTGAGTTCATTACCCTTTGTGGTTTTGGAATTTTTCTATTATTTAAACGTCATGCTTCTGCTTGTTCTTCTTGGCCATTCTCTCGTTTGCTAACATTGCTGTTTGCGCCTTTGCCGTTATTCAGCTCTTTCTTCTTCATTGCTACTCTTACGGCTCCTCGGATATTTTGCGTTGCCCTTTGCGTTTCATAAAGCAGTAATTTTCCTTTCCCGTCCTCTGTCCCAAATTCCCTTTTTCCTTATTGTTTTCAACTTTTGTTGTTTCATTCCAACGCAAACCCGACGCTCTGGCCAGCGCGCAGACATTGCGACTGACGGCTGTGTTCAAATGTCATCATACATTTTGTTGTTATTGTTGTTGAACTTTTTCAACTCTCGCAACTTTCTCAAAACTAAACAAAACTCTCGTTTATTTTATTTATTTATATTTACATTTTTATTCGTACTGACACACACACACACATAAACATCAGCATGAGCGCATGCATAACTGAATGATTAAGGAGCCAAGTAGTGGTGGTGACGATGGCAGACAAGCTAAAAGCCTGCAAAAGCCGACACAGCAGCGGGGGCGGCCGGCATAAAAGGCGGCAGAATAAAGTGTAAGGTGTCGAAGTCGGTAGAGGCGAGCAGGCGAGCGAAGACGACACAAAGATGTAACTGATGAGGTAGAAGCGGCGGCAGGCAGCTAAATGTGTGATGCAGGCCAAAGGCGGAGGCACAGCGACTGAGGTCAATATTCAAATGATGACAACAAAATTATGGTAAGGCGGCAATGCCGGTTGGTTGGCTGGCTGGTCGACTGGCTGGTGCGGCGTTGGCTTTGGCCACAACGGCAGCAACGCTAAAGTACACTCGGAGTCAGACCGCAGGCGTAGTCAGAGGCTATTGTAGCAAAAATAAGGCACACCACTGCAACAAAAACACCATAGGCGGTGGTTGCAGAAAGTTTAGAATTTGTTGTTGTTGTTGTTGTTGTTGTTGTAAGCACGTTTTTCTTGGCTCTTTTTCGGCAGCATACTATTGATTTTCTTAAAGTGCTGCTGGCTGGCGCGCAGCCGGCCGGTGCGGGTGTTGACAGCGTTAATTTAATGGAGGAGCCAGAGCGGAGACGGACGGTAGCTGAGTTGCCATAAGTGATTCAGTTAAAAGTTGAGTCGTTTTTGTGGTTCGAATGCTTTAAAATTGTGTAAAGATTGCAAAAACCGGGCAGAGTTGAGTGACATTGGGGGCAAAAGTGTTACGCATACGCCCCGTGTGGCCGATGAGCGGAGCAGAAGCATTAAGGCGAAATTGTTTGGCGCTTTAGAGTTGTAAAAATTCATAGAATATGAATTTTAAATTATTGGTTTTTTATACTTTAATGAAATGTTTGAATTGTTTAATTTGTGTTGATACAAGGAAAATAGAAATGTTTGCTGAAATTTTACCAATGTGAATTTTGATAAATAGTTAACCTTCCCTACTCATCTTAACCCTTTCGCTACAGGTTTTTACTGGGGAAAGTTAAAATTTTTTACTTTTACGTTTCAGACTTCTATACTGTTATATTAGCAACATTCCATACGAAATTGTTCAATTTGTATACACGGACCTTGTATTTAAGAGTATTTTTTATGAGAGCAACCATATCGTTGTGGTTGTAAACATAAAACTTTTCACGCATAACGAAAATATAAATATATTTCTTCATTTACTTCAGCCAAAATTAAAAAAAAAGTATCTAAATTGAAAGAAAACGTAAAATTAAAAAGGTATCTAAAGTTTTCTGCTTCTTCTTCCTTTTCTATGTCAAGATATACCATTAAGAAAACGTGTATACTTTTCTTCTTTAAACTTTAATATTCAGTTTATTAATTTCGTATTTTTTCTGTATTCTTGAAACCACAGACGCTTCAGACATCCACAAAGTAGCATGTTGCCATATGGCAGCAAAATAGCGAAAGGGTTAACTGAGTTCATTTGATATAATCTGACACATAGTTTCTTTTGTATTTTTTCTACTAACACTTTTTACCACATTTATCACTTCATTGGTGTTTCAATTGCTCTCATTTCTTTATTTTTTCTTTATATTTTTTCTTTTACTGAAATTAAATGATTTAAAAAGCATATTAAAAACGTATCCAATGAATTTTTTTTGCTATGCTCCGCACACCCAGAATGTCTCAACAAGCGACCAACACCCACAAACGTTGCACGCCAGAACTCCATAAAAATCAGAAGAAAAAAGAAAAAGAAAGAAAAGCAGAAATATAAGAAAGGAAATTATAGAATTTATTAAAAATCCACTCGAAAAAAGCGTGTCAAGCTGAAAATATTCCATAAAATATGCTGAAAAATATTTAACGCTACATAAAGCGACAGTCAAGGCACAAACACGACAAAGACCACAGCGCGAGCAACAACCAAACAAGTAGGTAATAGTGTGTAGAGCAGTGATGGCAACAACAACAACAACAATGGGAAAGATGAAATAGCAACCCAAAAGAAGCAAGAAGACAAGTGAGAGTGGCGCTCAGCGAACAATAACAGCAAATTACAAAGATGCAATGCACACACGGACACACGTCACGATAAGAATGTGTGAGTGGTTGCAAAAAAATAAAAAATATCATTTGCTTGCGCCCGTACATATATATGTTTATATGACTGCAAGACACTTTGGTTGTGTGCGAGCTTAAGCGAAGAGGGGCGCACGAAAACTTGCCGCTGCTGCTTTGCATACTGACAGGGCCATGCAAACAAACACCCACACACACACACACGCACACACTTAGCGAGCACACGAGCATATTTGTACATGTCTACATGCCAGCCGAAATGTCAACTTCCATTTAAACACCCCTTTCGACATCTACTTAAACATATTTGCAAGCATGTCCTGCGTGTCGCTGGCGCTCGCGAGTAAAGACAGCAAGAAAAACATTTTACACAAAATACATTATTTGCATGAATATGAAAGGAGCCAAAGGACTGAATGAAATGTTAACAAAAAATTTAAAAAATGATTAAAAAAAAATTGAAAATATTACAATAATTAGCATTAGAATTTAGATGGGCGGCCAGAAACATGTGTAGAAAGCAGAGTCAGCAAAATGTTTCAATACAAAATTCAATGAAAAAGTAAAACGCATGTTTATCATTAAATGATTTTTATTTTTTTATTATTATGAGTACTTATCGGACCACCCACGTAAATAAGGTTTTTCAAATTTTATGATTATTGTTAAAAGTTGAGGAATTTGTTGAAGGAATTTTGAAAATATAAGGAAATTTTGTAAAAGGTTGGCAGGCAGAAGACACGCAGGCCTAATTATTTCTATCTATCTTCTTCATGTCTCAAACCAGTCTGAACAAGTGATTAAGGATGCTATAGGATGCTTGGTGTCAACATCTGATATATCAGTGAGACGCGGGACTAGTACGAAATAAGTAAATAATAATTCTGCTTCATTAAGCTTTTGCAGAAGTCGTTGGCTAAGCAGCTCTGAGCTTCTTGCACTGTCGCCAGTGATGAATTAACCAGCGATAACTCTATTCACAACTCGTATTGGGTTTGTTTTAAGGTCTAACAGAGTTAAGGTTCGCTTGATTCAGTTTTAGTTGGAGTTTGTCTGTCTATGAAGTCATCATGGCAATGTTAGTGGCTTTTGCTATAATTTTCTCTAATAAATTGGCAAATCTATATCTTCTTTATATAAAGCAAGTGTGACGTTTTTTGAGCCACAATCAGGCAAAAACCACTGAACCGATTTAGATGAAATAAGCACCAAACATTTTTGTATCTGTGGGAATGGTACATAGGCTATATGAGAATGACCACGCCCCCTTCTTACGCCCACTATGGTAACAAAACTCATCTATGGTATGCTTTTGTAAGGCAATATGGGTATCAAACGATTCACCTTATCATTGCGGCAAACATAGGCTATAATATAATCGGCCACGCCCACTTCCCGCGCCCACTAAACTAACAAAACAAAGTTACGGTACATGTCTGAAAATTAATGTTGATATAAAATGATTCTGTGTTTCATAGCGGTAAACATAAGCTATATACGGTTGACCACGCTCACCTTTTACGCCTTCCTGTAATTCCCATGACGACAGAAATATCAAATATCTTTATGTTGTATATACAAATTAATGTATATTTGTTTGTTGGTCCCACGGCATTAAAACTCAAAAACTAGACAGCCGATTAGCTGAATTTTTCACGGAATGTTCGTCTTAAGTAAGTCTCGGTAAACCATATAGTGCGAATGCGACCCGATAGGTAGGCGTGGCACCTCCCATGCAACTTAAATTTTCAATATGGAATATTTTCGTAATGAGAATTCGGACAGCATTAGAATTTGGTGCGGGTCCACCGTGTAGATGTTCCGTTTCACTGGTAAAATTTGATGGGCGTTGGACAAGAGGCGTGGCACTTTTTAAATGCCGGTGTAACTTTGAAACTATATCGTTCTCATTAATGACACTTGGTACAAACGTACGGTTTAGTTGTGTTTTTCCATATGGGGAATAGGGTGGGTTTTTGACAAGGGGGCGTGGCACCGCCCATACAACTTAAAATTTCAATATGGAATATCTTCGGAATGAAAAATCGGGCAGCATTAAAATTTGGTGCGGGGTGACCGTCTAGATGTGCCGTTTCACTGGTAAAACTTTGTGAGCGTTGAACAAGAGGTGTGGCACTTTTTAAGCAACTCAAATGTTTCGAATAACTGTGGAACTACAAATCACACATCAAAGATTTACGATTTAGATGTGACCTTCGACATGGGGAATGGGTTGGGTATTGGACGAGGGGCATGGCACCGCCCATAGAACCCAAATTTTTAATGTGCAATAGCTTCGGAACAATAAGTTGGAAACTTTGAAGTTTTGTATATCATATTCCCATAGATGTGTTATTCTACTGGCAAAACGTTATGGGCGTTGAACAAGGGGCGCGACATATTTTTTGTGACTGAAATTTTCCGCGAAACTTTGGAACTGAAAGTCGCATATTTATTGTTATTGGCGGCGGCGGCGGCGGCTCCCAGCGAAAATAAAACGAAATTATTCAAACGTCTCAATAGAAGAGAGGTTTTATATCTAAAATCGCAATTACAACAAATACAAAATTTAATTAACAAATTACAATTCAACTCTTAAAACGCTTACTTTTTCGTTCAATCGCTGTATGGGAGTGAACAAAATTGACAAAAATGAAAATGAGAAGATTCTATTATTTGACATTTAGGTAAAGGCAATTTTTTTTTCTATTCTAGTCTATTGTAAAGTATTTTATTGCAAGGTAGTTCCGCAGGCTCCACCCGCAACACATATTAATTAAACCAGGTCCCTTCGGCTGGAGGAATGGATTGGGTATTACATAAAAGAGGCGTGGCATCGCCCATAGAGTATAGTATGAAGAAACTTGATTTATTGGGCCCATTGACTTCAAGCTTGCGTGCAAAGCCGCAGGGCCCTACTAGTACTGAATACAGTTGTTTTGTTCCCTTTGTCTGATCAGTTCTTCAGTCCTCAGGAAAGTTCGAAAAACATATGATGCCCAAGTAGAGACACTGGAATATATGAAACTTTATAGATTTTCTTCTAACATCTAGATTTGCAGTCTGAATATTTAGTAATCTAATCTAATATTTTTTATCCAGCAGTTTTGAAATTTTCTTTGAAAAGCCAAATATATTTCTTATAAATTTAAATCATCAAAAGCTTAATAAAATGTTTGAAAATAGTAATCACTCACACGAACAAAACACCATACATAGAAAACTAAACACTTGTATCTTTCACAATGAACATTCGCCTAACGAGTTAGTTTTGAAAGGAATACAAAATTTTTTATGTTTTTACCATTTTTCCAAGTTAGTTTTGAAAGCAATAATACATTTTTATGTGTTAACCATTTTTTTTAATACTAAATAATGCAAACATTTGAAATATTTACCTATCAGTTATAAAAATCATAAATTTTTAGATATTTTCGGCATCAAGTTTTCACACAATTTTTGTTTCCAATTGCCGCCTACAGTCAGTGTCGTATTTATTTTTATGATTATATTTACGCCGTTTTTATTCAGCAAAAGTAAACACAAAAAAGCACAAGGCCAAAACTGATAAGCACAGCAAACGGGCAATGAGCAGAAGGCCGCCTCTCCGTGGCTGAGCAGAGGGCGATGCCGCAGCAGCGGTTCAGGCGCGCAGCTTTGGCCAATGTCATCGGCATTAGCAGCAAAAAGGGCAGTAAACAAAAGCACGAATAGGTAGGCGTGTCTGTGTGTGTATGTGTGTGTGTGTATGGTTGATCGTGGGAAACTTTCGTCTTGGCGTATTTGTGTTGCATGCGTGCGTAAGTGTGTGTGTGTGTGGTTGTTTTGCTTTTGCTCATTTCTCGGATTTTTCTGCTTTTGATTTGTGCTTACTTGCGTTGTGTTTGTATGTGTGTGTGCTAACGCGAACTTAGACGTTTGCTTGCTACGCTTTTATTATTTATGTTCATTTTTATGCGCCCGAAAACAATATTTTCATTTGCTTTTATTTTCCATTGCAATTTTTGTTCCTACTCTTGATTGTATTTTTGTTGTTTTGTTTCTGTGTTTTTATATTATTTGGCTACAACATGGCCTTTACTGCTTTTATTGCTGCGTTGCTGTTCGGTTATTGTTGTTGCTTATTCTTTTTATCAAACTTACATACATTACATACATACATACATACATACATACATGAGTGTGTGTGTGTGTAACTACTCATATGCGACACAATCCCTGGGCGAGACGTTCACACTGCCCGACTGTCTCCCACTAAGAAGCAAAAAACCGTTATTATTAGTTTTGTTGTTGACATTTAGGTATGTGAAAACATGCGCATATATATAAGCAGCGTCAGTGCATGTGTGCGTGTGACTGTGTTTAAGTCATGTGCCGCTTAGGAATTTCTACCATTTGTCTTATTCGTTTTTATTTTCGTTCTCCATTTCGGAGCTTTCGGCTTTCTCACGCTTTCTGCGTGTGCGTCGTTGTGTTTTGGTGTAAATAAAATAAATATAGGTGAAAATATACATAAATAATGGCAGCATACATACAACCGTCAGTGTGTATGTGTGTGTGAGTGAGTCGAAAGCAGAACCATCCCTGCCGGCAACTCAGCTAACTTTTAACGCACTTTAATCTAACTAATTCTCAACTAGTTGTGGTTGATAGTTGGATTAATTTCAATGAAGCCAACTGACTATTTTAACATTGCGATGGCCTAGGCAGTAGTCAATTGTTCGACTCTGCATGAATTTTTTAAATAACTTAAAGTTATTTATTTAAAAGTTAGTTAAAAGTAATCAAATTTATAGTTAGCTATAAACTAGTTACATTTAAGTTAGCTACAAGTTGACATTATTTAAATCAGCTATAACTCAACTAAGTATTAATACGTTGCAGTCAAATCTTTATCCATAAAAATTAATGTTTGTAGATTGTTTTTTAAATGGTAATTTTTTATATTTCCTATTTTATTTGAAAAATATTTGAATACGTAACAACTCTTCAAAACAGTTGCGGGACGGCTAATTTTTAAAATACCAATCACTAATTTTTTTTTTAAGTCTTTTTTTGGATATTGTTCTTGGAAAACATTGATAACACTAATACTTTCAATATAAATTCCGTTTTGACTCTGCACATCAGCAAAGGAACAGGTGGCTTCTGATTTAGCAGCATCACATGAATTTACTTTTTAAAAAGCCTTCTTAAATTTATTTTGCTTGCACCTCTCATTTTGGCTTAGCTTAAAACATTAAAATTAAAGCAATCACTTGTAAAAAATATCAACGTTTTTTTAACAATTAACCTTTATTACCATTTAGTTTTACTTCGATTTCAATTGATTTTATATCACTGGATTGCGACCGCACGCACTGAACTGATTATGATTTCATAATGCGCGAAAGAAATTGAAAAATATGTAAAATGAAATTCCAAAGAGCAAAAAGCAAACAGAAATTGAAACTGTAAAAACTGTTTTTTAAACTGCAGAAACTGTTTTTTAAAATATGCCAAAAAGCAACAAATACTCTGCATAGAATATGGTCGCATTGATTTTGGGGAAGCTCTGCATTACTTTGTAGTTAGCCTCCAGTTAGGTCATGAAAGTTAACTAGAAGTGAGTTTTTGCGTAGCCGACTACCGAATTGCTTGCAGGGATGCACCCACAGTGCCGACATGAAAAGATGATAAAGTGTAATGAAAAATCGTAGCAAAATAAAATAGTAGTAGGTGCTGTGAAATGGTAGTGTGGGTAGTGGCAGCTTGCAGGCGCATGTGTTAGTGTCGCAGTTGTGAAAGGGGCAGCCAGTCAGCCAGCCAGCCGGAAAGTTGTTGTCTCCACTTCTCTCCTTCCAGTCTGCCGCTGTTGCTCATACAAACACACACATTCGCACTTGGATTGAGCGCTGCTTCTATCGCATTTTTATGGTATTTCGTCAATGTGTCCGTGTTCGTGTGTGTGTGTCACGCTTTTAACATGTCAGTCTCGCAATCGCTGTGCATCGCTCAGTCTGGGTGTCTGCCTGTTTGCCTGCTTGGCTGTTGTCATTTGGCTGTTTATGTTTTTCTAATTTCTTTTTTTTTGTCCGTCCTCGTGCTGTGCGCCATTGACAGTTGTGCCGTATTGCCATTTTGGCTTTTTAGTCCGCAATCTTTTCACCCGTTTTGGTGTTTTATATATTTTTGAAATGTGTTTTGTTTATATTTTCTTTTATTTGATTGCTGCTCACTCAACTTGAGCGCATTTATTTCAGTGCTATTAAAGTTTTTGCGTTGCTCTTTCGTTTCAGTTATTTGGGCCTTTGGTTTTTATTACGAAAATTTAATGACCTTCGCTGAATTTGGGTTTTGTGGGGCAAATTTTTTGGCTTAAACGCATTTAAATGCTCATAGAAAGTGTGTTTGCGACGCAATTTGCAAATGTATAGCAAGTTTACAATGAAAATGAGCTTCGGGACTATTTGGCGTATGAGTAATCCTGTGAAATTTCCTTCAGTTATGCGCTTTGGTTTTGAAGTTTTTTGGCCAGTTTTGATTATTATCTGCAACCATTAACTGTTTGGTTATAAATTAACTTCAGATTGCGCTCGCTTAACTGAGATTTTCAAAACTTGCTCAACATGTAACATGCATTTCCTCCCCCATAGCCGCACTGCTCGTTGGATGAGACATAAATTGTGGCTTTTCTTTCTCATATCGTTTTAGGATTTATGTCGTTTGAAAGTGCTACGAAAAACTGCAACACAACTAACAACTAACCACAACCACTGTACAAGTACAACAACACTAGTTGCGCGAACATTAATTTGAAATTATTTACTAAACAAAACTAAACAGCAAGTCGTGTAAATCACATAAATTACAAACAGCGACACTAAAAGTCGCCCCGCAACGAAAACAACAACCGGCTAATTTAAAGTGCGCACGCAATAAAATTTATGGCCAATGCATTCAAAACTATGCATTCGCACCATAAATGTGTTTGTGTTTTTTTCGGCAACAGTGCAAAATTATAACAAATAACTTCAAAAACATTAGCACCATAAATGCAGTAAAGAAAAACGCTTTTAGCTGGCAGTGAAAGTTGCGCTGAGTGCTAGTTGAACAACAAAAAAGTTGCGCACAGTCGACGTGAACGCCAAATTCACGTTCATCATACGCCAGCGTGTGCCGCAGACACATTAAATGCATGTGTGCGCGCGCGTCTGCTTAATGTAGTCATAAATTATTTATTTAATTAATTAATAGCACAACAACAAACAATACGAGCTGAAACAACAACAAAAACAACAGCAAAAGCTAACACATTAAAGCAACACAAATGCGAAATTCAGGAATTAATGTAGTGCCTAACTAACCCAACATAACAACAACATAAAAATATCAACCAAACAACAACAACAACAACTAGCAAAAGTGCATAAAAAATAGATTAAAAAAACGACACATTATAAAAAAAGTTATAAAATCGTGGCAGAAAAAATACTAACAAAATAAATCACATATAATTTGGCGTGTTGAAAATTAACTGCCGCCTGCCACGCAACGGCGCGGCGCCACTTGGAAGCTTCAGTCTGGGCGCTGCTGCGGCCGACGCATTAAAGCGAACACTTTATTAACCGGTTAATACATTTCGAATGCTTTTTTTGTCGCGGCGCAAATTGTGGCACATTTAATGCGCATCAATTTAATCATTCAATCAGTTAATGTAATTAACGCGCGACTAAAAAAAAATTAATAAATTACTAAACTCTCGACGGCTGGGCGAGAAATACTACTGCAGTGATTGACAGTTGATTGGCGTTGTATTGAAAGCAGGTAATTTAGTTAATAACGACATACAAATTGGCATTTTTTGATGTGGAAGAAATTGAAAATTAATCAAAATTAAATTGAAAAATTTGGAAAAGCATTTTTTATAATTTTTAATTAATGTAAGACCCAAGTAAAGAAGAAGAAGAAGAAAAAGAGTCAATCCTAAACTGTAGTTGCCTGGTTCTTTACCATTAACGTAAGAAACCTATTAGTTTCTTCTATTCGACATCTACCATGTCAACAGAAATTGATTAGTACGCTTTGTCATAAGTTTCGGATGGTTTATAATCTAAGAAGGACTAAGTCCCGAGGTAGTGTCTCGGGCAGCTGTTGCTCGGCTCCCATACCTACCTACCTAATGCTGAGGTATCACAGAGGACGAAATTAACCTATGTGTCCCTTCAGCCGTCAACGGCTGCGGCTGCCTCTTCTATCTACCTACCTACCAGTAAAGATTTTCCAGATTACCAGTAAAGATTTTCTAACAATTCCTTTGACATAAATTTCCATCGTTTGTATAAAAGATCATCTACAAATATTTAGTAAAGTTTTCAAAGGTGTACGTTCTCCTTACACACCAACAATTCTTTCTCCTTACGCTCCAGAAAAGATATTTTCTCTCCTTTCGTACCATCGAAGCTTTCTTTCACTTTCCATTAGACACTTGTAGGTTTTTTTTATTAGCAAATGCCCATCGTTTGTATAAAGAAATCTTCCACAAATATTTACTCAGGTTTTCAGAGATTTACCTCCTCTTTACACACCAACAAGTTTTTCTATTCTTATGATCTAGAAAATATATTTGGGTTGTTCTCATTTCATACCATCGAAGATTTCTTTCAATTTCAATTAAAAACTTGAAATTCTTTAAACACAAAATTTTACCATAATTAAATAAAAAGTGCATTTTCCACTCTCCTAACGTTCCTTCTCTTGAAACTCTGCAATTACAGTCCGCGAACGCTTAACGAGCAGCGCTTTGTTGATGGCATTTGAAAATCATTACAAATTCAACATTTTAAACGGAAACGGAAACTCAATCAATGCTGTGCCACAACGCCAAGAAGAATAAGCACACAAATAAGTAAGCAACTACAAATTCAGCAAACAAAGAAAAGGCATATTAAGTAGCACAAGAACAAAGTTGGCGTAAGCAGAAGCAGAGAAGCGGTCAGAGGAGAGAGAAACGTTAGAGGCGGCAGCATTGAAAGCAGCACAGCGGAAGTAGAACAAATGCTCGAAGCGTATTTTGTAGCAACTTTTTAATATTGAACGAGAAACGCAAAGTAGTAGTAGTAGCAAAAGAGAGCAGAAATCCTTAAAGGAAAAAAATAACACGAAAGATTTCAGTTTTGTTTCCGGTCTAAGAAAAAACCAGCTAGCGACAGCAAAAACAATAGCAACATACAAAACAAAGAGCAGCAAGCAGGGGCGAAAAGTGCAAAATCGAAACGAAAGTTTGAGCAACAAAAACGACACAGTAGGTGCTGGCAATTCAAATTTGGTTGTTGTTGTTGCTACTCTAAAATCGAATTAAGTGCGAAAAGTACGTGTACACGTTCACACAAACACATATATATAAACACGCATACTTATTTACAGCACTTAAGTGCTGCATTGTGTGCTAAAGTGTGTGAGTGTGTGTTTGTAAGTTGCTGAAGGAGCAAGCAGCAAGTGAGCAGCACTCAAAAGAAACGAAATCTATTCAAAATCGATAGAGAAATACGCTGAACTGTTGCTGTTGATTGACGAAACAAGCAGGCCAACATTTAATTCGGTAAGTCTGATAATGAATAATCATGTAAATAAAGTTTTTTAATAATACAAGTCATATTTATTTAAAGTAAAACAAGAGTAAGATAGCAAATTTAAAAAAAAAAAAACCACAAATACTGCCAAAATCTCCACATTTTAATTGCGTCTAAAAGTATGCAACAAACGAAATGTCTGGTTGTAGAAAGCAAAGTGGTTCAATACATTTGCACTGGTTGGAAGCATACATTTAGGCTGCATTTGAATAAAACAAATTTGTTTACTATATGCTACAGTCATACCCGAACTTAGCAGAGAAGTTCTTGTAGAAAGTACGAGTATTCCTTTTATTCATTTCACAGGACCTCAAGAAGAATAGTCCACGCCATAGATTGCTTAATTTTGGCAAATAATTGTCCAGTGTGGTCCCAAACAATTGCCTACCAAATTCTTTTTGCCACACGATTGCAGTGCTACGAATGGTATTTACATATGTATGTACATCTCTGTGGTATTTACAGTACATACGCGTCTCTTATAAGCCTAAGCCCAACTCTTATTCCGCACACCAAAACACACACACTCACAAACAAACACACACAAACGTCAGACAGGCGAATGGCGAACAGCAAACCGGAATTGTTTCTGTTGCTGCAGCGGTTATTGTTGCCACTGTGATTGCTGCCCATTATTGTTGCGGCTGTTGCTGCTCCGGTTTTTGTTGCCATACCGATGTTTGTTGTTGCCGTTTGGTACGCGGCATGCAGCGCAAATTTGCGTATAAAATCAACAAAACGAATCTGCGTCGCGTTTGTCCGGCAACGGCATTCAGTGCGTCGGTTATGCCGTTCGTGTAACTGCGTTGACGCTGCTGGGCAGTGTGACGTGCGCGGCAGGGGCTGTGCCGGATTATTGTATATGATTAAATTCATGATTGTTATTGCCGCCCATTTTCGCGCCACGGACGCCGAAGTGCCTCCACAAGCGGTAGCCACACGCTGTGCCACACGCCTCCAACCGCATTCACATTTATGCTTTTAAAATTACCATTTCGCTTTTACAAGTGTGAATAAATATTCGCTCGACATGTCTGTAGGTGAGTGTATATGTTTGTATGTGTGTGTGTGTACTTGTGTGGGTGCGGAAGACTGTAAAACCGTGAAAAGTGTCTTTATGGGAATTAAGCAATTGCCAGCTGCACAAGGTCCTTATGAAGGATTGCAGTGCTGTGCGTTCGCTTATCCGGCAGTTTTTGTATATTCTTCAGCGACCAGAAAGTTTCAGCAATTTCTGATTAAAATTTCTTGCTTTCATTTCTGTCTGGACTTTTGGTTCTTGAGCATTTTCCAATTATTGCTCGTGTCGTGTCCTTTGGCGAGACTTTCTCGTGAGGCTTTAATGTTTGCCTTAAAGCGATTCTTTAATCTTTTGTTAGCCTCTTGCGGGGTTTAAGTACTTTAATTTCATAATTTTCACAACTACTTAATTTTTCATTTAATAACAAAATTTTCACATACGAAGTTGTGAGCATTTGTTGCTCAGTAACTTTTATAAGTATTTATTTTATTTTTGTATTTTTTTTATCAGGTGTACAACTTTGCCTCCGCCGTTTTTTTCCAAAATTAAAAGCTTTATTGCGAAAAAGTGCTTACAGATGTATTATTCAAAGTATTGTCCGTCGCTAGCGACAACTTTCTCCCATCTTTCCGGCAATTTTCGGATCCCGGCTCGAAAAAAGGAGTCCTCTTTTGACGCTATCCATGAAGCAATCCATTTTTCCAATTCTTCGAAGGATTGAAAATGTTGATCTGCCAGGCCGTGTGCCATCGAACGGAATAGGTGGAAGTCAGAAGGGGCGACATCTGGGGAATACGGCGGGTGGGGCAAGACTTCCCATTTCAGCGTTTCCAGGTACTTTTTGACCACTTTTGCGACGTGAGGCCGAGCATTGTCGTGTTCTCTTCCACCACCATGTTTGTCTTCGTCATCGAAATCACCATTTTTAAAACGTTGAAACCACTCCCGACACGTTCTTTCACTCAGAGCAGCATCACCGTAAGTTTCTGAGAGCATTCGATGCGCTTCAGCTGAATTTTTTTTCGAATTGTAACAGAAAAGTAAAACTTCCCGCAAATGGCGAGAATTGGGCACATAAACGGACATTTTCGAGCGTGAATAATACGAAAACAAGAACAACTGTCACTGAAACGGCGATGACAATTCGTTAGGCACTGTCCACACTCACTTTAAAGGCATTACCATCTATGTATTTCAACCAGCCTCAACCGGTACAGCCACCTATCGGAAAACGGCGGAAGCAAAGTTGTACACCTGATATAAAAACATATTTGATTAAAAATTATTGCTATACAAATTTGCGAGCATTTGGAAGCCTTTCAGACTGCTTTTTATTTAACTTTTACTTAGAAAACGCGTGAGCCCCTAAACGTATCAATCATTCACAAACGATCCAGGAAATCGATCAATGCACAATTTTGTGTCCTCGATTGTAGTCACATTTGTTTATTTTTTTATTATCTTTTATCAAAAAGAAATTTTTGAATCGAAAAGAAATTGTTGCAAGAAGCTTAACACGTTCTACCCGGCGCATTTTTCCAATGCTTCTACGCTTGCGTGCACGAGATGACAAGTTGTTCATACAGCGGCACTTTTTTACTGCATTATTGTTGGCAGGCAGCAGAATGTTAGTTGGATTTTGATATAAAATTATAAATATTTGTGGACCACCAGTGGTCCGCACCGCCAGATAAGCGCAGTGCCAGTGCGTGTTAAAAAATCGAAGAAATGCTAAGAGCTCAAGCATTTCTTCTCATAAAAATTTCTCTTCGTCGAGTTCAAGAAAACCGCTCCAAACATCAACTGAAATCGAGCGGGACATTTGCATCTTAACGTCCAGCCGTTCGTCTAACTGCAGCAGGGCGCAACAGCAGCGGCGACTCTTGGGGGCGTTTCTGTACTTTCTTTGCCTGTGAGTTCAACGCTGGTGAATGTCTGGCATTGGCTCAAGTAGGCACTTGTTGGCAGTGGGCGTGGATAGCACGAGCTGGAAGCCCATGATGCCCACTGGGAAGTGTGTGGCTGTGTGTGTGTGTGTGCCTGTGTAATTGGAAATGTTGCCAGTCAGGCCAAGTTGGCGTGCACATCCCACGTTTTCAATATGCCAGACGGCAGAGTGCACATGCGAACTGTGGATAGCACGTGGGTAAAGTGGCAATTACAGAACAAAAACCAACTAAAGACTGACGACATGTGAAGAAATGAAAAAAGGAAAGCGAGAAAAAAGGCACAACGCTAAGATCTTTTTTGTTTTTGAAAATCCGTAATAACTTTCATGATGTTTTATAATTTGAAATTATTTTAAACAACATTTTACTGATTAAAAAATCCAACAAAATATTTTTACCTAAATTATGTAAAACATTGTAAATATAATTAAATGTCAGCGTTGCCAAACCGACTACTAAATTGCCCAAACTTCATTCAATATTCTACATTACACAAACAAAAATTTAATTACGCATTGTCGTAGCGTTGTGTCGTTCATTAACGCCCTCACCATGTCAGGCAGAAATTGCATTCGCCTAAAACTATGCTAATTTCATTAATTGCCACATTGCAAAATGTCGCAACATTAATCACAAATTATGTTTTAATTTTATCTATGGGCGCACATTTATAGTGAAACATCGACTGGAAACGCCCACAGCGCCAAGCCACGCTCGACTGCACGCACAATAAACGCACGCGCCAAAAAATATGCAAAACTCCTAAATTCCTAAACTAAATTGTGAACGGCCACAATTTTCCACTCGTTTATGCAACGAACGCAACAAAATGTCATGCACTTGCCACAAATTACAACTTTGGCGAATGCGAGGGCGTGCTATTTAAATCCGGCAGCTATTCGGCATTTAGCACTGGACAACTTGGCTTGCATACTTTCGAATGCCTAAAATTATGCAGCATTTAGTTGCAGCGCATGCCGAGTTGCCAACTTCCAGTGCACAAACACACACAGTGTTTGTTTATTTGTTGTAATTTAGTGTGTAACGCCGCTCTTGCCCCATTCACTTCCCCTTCCCTCTTGCTCAACCGATCTACGAGCAGTTTCCTCCAGTCGAAACGACAACAATCCGCTCCTGCTGCGTTTAATGCATACAAAATTTGTTGCATTTGTTGTGAATGTTATTGTTGCTGTTGTGATTGTTTCCATTCGTGTCGTTATGCCTTTTTGTGTGAGTTTATTTGAATTTGGCAAATAGTTTTGAAAAAATTTGCAACGGTCAGTTGTGTGCGACCGCACGCGCACCACACACACACACACACACACACACACGAACAAGCAAACGTTAACTCATTCACACATTGCAACCGACGGCGGAGTGTTGGTTGAAATTTCTGCGCAAATGCTTTCGCCGCACTGGGTCGCTTGGACCCAGCTCGACTGCAGTCTGCAGGCATCGATGACCCTAATGAACACAAAATATGCAATTAGCAGAAAAGTTGAGTTATTTTGAGTTGTTGTTGTTGCTATTGTCGCTGCGGCCGCTGTGTGCTGCAACAATTATTGTTTGCAGTTAGGCAATTTGCATTGTTGTTGCAATGCGCATTGAACAATTTTGTTGCATCTAGTTTAATTTTTATTTGAGGCACTTTCGGCGCTCGGTTTCGCATTGATGATGAATTCGGTCATAGCACGTAATGTGGAAATTATGCACACACACACGCACAACTCATTGTGTGTGTGTGTGTGAGAGAGTTTACGGGCCCCTTGGCGTGAAGCAAAAACAATAAATCACAGTGCAAACAAATTCAAATGTTGCACGTTTGAATGTTGCATGTCGAAGCGCAGCAATGCAATGTCTATTTGCGTTTATGGTGTGCGGATGGCTGGCGATTGTTGCACGTCGGCGAGTGTGTTGTGCTCGGCAATAATTAGTTGCATATTGCGCTGAGGTAATTAAAAGGATATCTAACGCGGCAAAGAGGGGAAAGCAGCGTTGATGGAGTGTGAACTGCTGGCAGCTCGAGTGCATGAACAGACATGAATTTACTTGAGCTCATTTATGCAGCCAGCTGTTAACTGTTGTCCAAATGTTTAGTGCATATTTTTAGGAGCAATTAACAAGTTTAATTAAGTTTTAAATACTTATTTCTTTTGCGTTTAAAAAGACATACAATAAATTTGATTAATAAAGAAATAGACTGCAAGAAACTTCTTTGAATATAGAGAAGTGTTGCCAAGCTGCGGTGATGCACACTCTGTTGTTGTTTGGTGGCCTTAAAGCTAAAAATTTTCATGGACCATGTACAAAGACATGCTGGTGATTACAACAACAACAAATGTAAGCACCACGTTAAAAACTATAAAAAATATTAGTTGCGCAGAATTCAAAACTCAATTCAAACACAATCAAACTGAAATACACAAAAATCATAACAACGTTCGACCACAAAAGTCAGGAAAACCACAAAAACAATAAAACGCAAATGACAGCCATAACAAAAGCAACCACAACAATAATGACTGAAACCAGAATCATATTAAAAATAATAGCAAAAGCGCCTTAACTGACACAAATAGCAAACATGAACAAAATTGCTTGAAAAAAGTTTTACTATAACAACAATAGAATTTTATAATAATTTACTTTTATTAAAATAAAATAGAAATACTGAAATAGAAAACAAATTTTATTATTTAGAAGAACATAAACACAATAATAATATATACAAATTATATTTAAAAATATATAAAACATGAGTATAAAAAAAATTTATAAATATAAACAAATATTAAAAACAACTAACAACAAAAATATATAAAATATACATAAAAAATATATATATACACAGTGCGATGATTATGTATTAAGACTCGAACCATATATCAGCAACCAAGCGCGCCATCTATGTGCGAGCACATAGATTCACATCTATGTGAAGCTTCAACCTTCCTCTACTAACTGTCAAAATTTCATGACATTCGGTTGACATTTAATATTTATTGAAATTCATTTTGCAAAACACGTTTTCGTTTAATGTTGAAATTTCAACATGGAGCAAAGAGCGGTCATTAAATTCCACGCAAAAATTGGTAAAAGTGCATCAGAAACATTCCGAATGATGCAGCAAGCGTATGCCGATGCTTGTTTATCAAGATCAAATGTTTTTTATGGCATAAACGTTTTTTGGATGGCAGACAGTCGCTGGAAGATGACATAAAAGAAGGAAGGCCAATTTCAGTTCGGACGCCGGAAATGATCCAGAAAGTTCGTGGTTTTACTGCAAAAGACCGCAGTGCTTCACTGAAAATGATGGAAGAGGCCTTAAACACCAACAGAGAAACTATCCGACTCATTCTTCACGAGGATTTGTGCAAAGCAAAGGTCTGCGCAAAATTTGTTCCACACACATTGAACGAGGAGCAAAAATTAATGAGAGTCAGTCATTCTAGAGACATCGTTGCAGCTGCAGAAAATTATCCAAACTTCCTGAATACAATTGTTACGGGTGATGAAACATGGTGTTTCCAATACAATTCAAGACCAAGCGTCAAAGTGCGGAATGGAAATAAAAAAAACTCACCACAAGCCAAAAAATACGACAAGTTCCATCAAAAATCAAAACAATGCTCAGCACATTCTTCGATAGCAAAGAAATTATCCACAAAGAATTTGTTCCAACTGGTTAAACAGTTACTGCCGCATATTAATTCGAAGTTTTGAAGCGTTTGTTGGCTAGAATCCGTCGTATTCGACCAGAATACCGTGATCCAAAAAGTTGGTCACGATAATGCACCGAGTCACACAGCACTCATTGTTCGTCAATTTTTAGCTCGGAATCAGGTCTACGTGTTGAATCATCCGCCGTATTTACTTGGTTTCGCACCGTGCGACTTCTCTTTATTTCCGAAACTGAAATTGAAGTTGAAAGGATGCTTTTTTAATAACATTCAGACCATACAACGGGCTTCGACGAGGGCACTGGGGGAAATTCCCAAAAATGAGCTGGAACACGCGTTTGAATCACTATTAAATCGATGTAACAAGTGTATTGAATCAGGAGGAGAATATTTCGAATAAATATATCGAAGAATTGGCAGATATCGTGTTTTAATTGTGTTTTCTAGAGGCAGTCCTAATACATAATTGTCGCGCTGTGTATAAAAATATTAAAAACAACAAATAACTGTTCAGCAACAATACTATGTTATAAGATGTACAATAAAAACTAACAATTATAGGAAAATAATATTAGACCAAACAACAAAAACAGAAGAAAAAAATGTAACAAAAATAAAATGCTAATACAAAACATTAAAAAGAAGTATCAGAGGTATCATATAGTAACAACCACTTGTCAAACAGGCTCAGTAATAATGAAAACAAAACTATTAACAATAATAACAACAACTCCATAACCAAAAATTTCACACAATTTCAACAACAGAAGAAGAAACAACCACAGCAGCAATTACGCAGCAACAACAACACACACACACATCAATCACAACAAATTGTCTGCCTGAACGATGCGTTCAAATCAAAAATAAACAAATAAATGAAATAAAAAACTCCAATAACAACAACAACAGCATCATCAATCCACTATAAACAACAATAACGGCCACAATAATATTAAAACGAAGTGTATTTTTGCGCTTTAAAATGTGCATTGCATAGCCCAGAGGTATACAAACAAGTGCAGCGAAAGCTTGCACGAAACAAAACAACTGTACAATGCAACGCAATGCAATAATAACAGCAACAGCAACAACAACAACAATGGTGCGCAAAATAATAACACAGCAACCAGCAACCAATAACATTTCACAACATTTCCGAACAAAAGCTGCAATCGAACAAGCAAAAATAATAACAAACAGCAACAACAATTACAAGTAACACATTGTGAAAATTTTTTGAAGCCGCTATTGACAGAGCGCAGGGCGAAGGACGAGGCGGAGGAGTAAGGGCAGAAAGTATCAGTTGCACTGCAGTACGGCGGCACGTACACAGGTTTACAAATCGATTAATCCACAGCACATGAAAAGGCACACAAACGGCAGAAGGAAACAGGCCGCAGGGGGCAGCGCCGACAACTGACCCGCTGTCCCGGCTCGACGCGCTGTTTTGTCGGCAATAAATTGAAAATCGAACGAATTGAACATTGTTGAAAGTGGACGATGATGTGAAAATTATACGAAAAAAAGATGAGAAAACGAAACAGTACAAACAAAATGAAAAACAAAAAACAACAACAAATGCAAACACACAGGTTTTTGTGTGTGGGTGTGATGTAATTCATAATTTGTTGTGGTAGCCAACGATGATCGGCGCAATGATGATATCAAAACAATAAAAGTATCTGCGCTGGCATTGTGAAAAAAAAGATATGAACAGCAAAAATTACAACAACAACAATCGATATCGAAAAGCAGCACCAACCAGCAAAGTTACTCAGACAAATAAATAAATAAAGTAGCTAACAATAGTGAGAAAAAAACTCAACAACGATTTCTTCCAGCATACTTTTAGGTGCAATGGCCAACTGGCGCTAAATGGCAAAGCCAGCCGGGCAACGAATGGGCCGCTATGTGGCCAGAAAGTGATGGAGAGAGAGAGAAAGAGTTGGAGAACTTCCTGCAAGTGGAAGGAAACGGCGCGAGGCAGACGGGCAGCCGGCCACTAAGCAGCAGGCCGGCGGCCGTACTGGCTGCACGGCCAGCAGCCGTGTTCGAGGTCATTGCACAGACATTTGTTATTATTTTTTCCTAATGCATGGTTAGCCGCACAGACACACACTCACACATACGCGCCCATATGAGTATGTCGGTGTTTGCGGCCTGAGACAACGCCACATTCTGCCTCACCGCAAAAAATACAAACACCAAGTAAAATATACAATAATACTCGTAAAATAATGAAAAAAATTCTACAACAAAAATCGAAATCGTAAAGTGCGCGCTGTATGGTTTTGTATTAGACATCCCTGGGCGCAGGTTTATCCGTATCGAATTGGTCGCTGTGCCAGGCAATTGTTTTCGCATTGTAGGCACACGCTCTGATTGTGTGTGTGTGTGTGCCCAAAGTGGCGGCGCGGTCAGTCACGTACGCGCGCGCTGGGGGCGACGCTCTGACGCTGATAAACCGCACAGCGAAGAGTGATGACTCCTTGGCCGCACCGCACTTTCTGTGTTACTTATCTGCGTTGTGCTTAGAAAATCCCATAAAGTCTGAAGTAGTCTAAAAATTTAGTTTAAGGTTTGCTGAAAATATTTGTAAAATCTGTCTATTTGAGAAAATCGAATTTTAACTTTCTATACTATGAATATTTTTCTTTCAGATAATGAAACTGATAATACAAATTTCAAAATTGTATGCCATCAATTTTTGCCTTTTCTGTGTTCTTAAAATTGTTTATTAATTGGTATTTGTTTCTTTGATTTCTAAATCCTTTCATAGGTCAGTTGGCTGTTGATTATTTTCACATTATTTCTTAACTTTTTTACTGTCTTTCCGCTTTCCCTTTTCTTCATTATTGCATTATCATCGAATTTCTTATTTTCTGCTGCTCAGTTTCCATTATCTTTAAGCGCATTCGCATTCCGTTTCACTCTGATATGCCACATATTTTTATGATATTTTTATCTCTTCGTTGGCTTCTCCCTTACTTTGTTCTTTTCTTTTAATACAAGTTTTCTACGCACTCCAAAACGAAAAATAATTCTCCACTTTCTTCAGAATTTGACTGTTCTGGACTTTGCTTGCTTTGCTCTTGCCTTCAGGTTAGCAAATTATTTTTTGCTCACACACAGACACTCACACTTATCGGCCATTACAGCGCAGCACGCACAGCCGGAAGGCGGCGTCAAGACGCAGCGCAGGCACGTTTTCAACGGGTTGACTGCCTGCTGCGTGCCGAATGTCCTTGAAATATCTTTGCTGGGCATTGTGCAAACGGAGTTGTGTTATTGTTGTCTTTGTGGTACTTTAAGCTTTAAATGCTGATTTGGTAATTTGTGTTGGAAATTATAAATGAATTGAAACTGTTTGCGGGATTTTCAATAAAGTTTAAGTTGAGTTGAATTCAAGTTGTGCAGTGGACGAGATATTCAATGAAGAGTTAAGAGAAAAGTAGGGTAAATTTTTGGTCAACTTAAAAATTAATTTAAAGTTAAAAGGTTACTATGATGGTTAAAGATTTGTCTGGTTATATTCTCTACGAATTCAAGTGGTCAGTTATAAGTTAAATGTAAATTTGGGTACAAATTATTGCAGCAAAACTTTGCTATAAAATATTCTTTTAAAAATGTATGAAAAATTTAGTTAGCGATAAGTTTTACAGTCTACTTTAAAGAACATAATTCAAATTGTTAATCAATGAAAAAGGTTAATGAAAAGTGTCAATGAAAAAAAGATGAGAGGTTTAGCAAAATTGTTTTTATAGTTGTCAGTTTGATGCAACGAACGCTGCCTTAGTTTTATACATTTTTTCAGTTATTAAGGTATTCAACTCTGAGCTTCTTCTGAATTTGTTTTTGTACGAAATATTTTTTGGACATTTAATATCTGAATCATTTGATTAAAATGTTTTGTTTTTTTTTCGTAAGATTTTGGAAATCTTAATCATCTACATACAAAAATGGCAGTAAAAGTATTTTTTGAATATTTTAACTTTGTTTGCAACCATGTTTTATGTTAATTTTGAACTGCTTTGCTTTGCTTAAAATTATTTTTATTTTTCGTAAGATTTTGCAAAACTTAACGATCTAAACAAAAAATAGCAATACAAGATTTTTTTTTAATATTTGAACTTTGTTTGCAACCATGTTTTATGTAAATTTTGAACTGCTTGCATCATGTTAAATTCAGAACTATCTGGAACAGGCGGATTTGGCTGTAGCTGAAGTAGTGGATTCATTGCCATTGCCTGTTCAAAATTATACAGTTTGCATAGAGAACGCGCAGGTCTGTTGATTTGAATTTATATTATTTGTATTTTTTGTTGTTGCACTTGAATGATGTTTGCATTGCTAAGGCATGTTACTTCATAGTGAAATTGCATTTGAAATGAGTTGCACGCGTGAAAATGAAGAACAAGTGAATTTTATTAACAAAAATGCATAGAACGCAGTGGAGTGAAATTTTCTGAAAACTTGAGTGAAGTGAGTGAAAAAAGTTGTGTAAATACTTCGAAAAAAAATTAAATATAAGAAAGCAGCTAATATTTACTGTCCACAACAAACTGCTACTGGATCTCGGACTGCCACAAAAGCTCTCTCCGGGTGCCTCTAAGAGTTGATAGGGCCTCCTCAACTGGGTCCTTCCACCGTAGATGCGGAATCCCTCTTCGACGTCAACCTCCAACCACCGCATCGAACACCGTTTTCGTCGGAGTTTCATTGTCCACACGGCAGACATGGGCAAGCCAGCGTGACAAAATAGCAAATCCTATGCCAAAATATATTTTTCGTAATATTTTTTCGCCCACAACCGAGCAACGACACACATAGATCACGTCTAGCTGTCCTCTGGGCCTATTTACAGCACGAAAAAAAACATATAAAAAATATTACTGAGCTTTATTTTTATGTGTCACACGTAAATAACAACAAATAATTGCCAAATAAGACGCGGCGCATTTTTGTCCGCTGCCGAAGCAGTGCTGTCGTTGCGTGCTTGCTACGTTGCGCCAATGGCAGAGTTGTAGTTGATTCGTCTGCTTAGACATGCCGGGCAGGTGTGGCAAGGCTATTCGAACACAAATTGAGATGCTATCAGTTCGATGGGCTGCGTGTGGCAAATAAAATCACAACAGCAACAACAACAACAAGCAACCATAATAAATAGCAATACAATTTATTAGGCTGGCTGCAGCCGCTGGCAAGCAATAACGAAGGGGACAATAGCAGCAGTGGAGTGAGTGGGACATGTAATGAAGTCTTTTTAGTAAAGGGGGACATTCGCAGATAGTTAACACGTGACACCCCGCCCTCTTCAGTTGGTTGAAAACTGTACGCAGTGGCCATTTCATGCATTTCGAGGTATTAATAGCTAATTGGCTGCTATTGGCTGTGAGCAAAATTTTGTAAATTTATTTTAATGGCCGCAGACGCATTAACTTGAAGTGTGTCAGTTTTAATGGGTTTCGAGAAAAAACAAAAAAAAAAAAATACTAAAAAAATCATAAATGCCAAACAAAGGTCAACGGCGGCCGCAGCTGGCACTTGACAGCCTGCCACTGTTGCCAAAAACAAATGCACAAACACCACAACTGATGAGTGTAACAATGATAAGACCAGGAACAACAACAACAACAATGATGAAAACATATTACACAAAATAGCCTCAAGGAAAATTGTCCGTTCATTGGTTTTTGCCACCAGCCAAAGTGCCATTGGTGTGTGTTATTGTTATTGTTGTTGGTGTTTTTAAATTTTTTGTTGCACTCTCGGCCACGGCGAACTCACTTGTCTGACTAACTGACCTAGAGTCCGACCGATTAATCGGCATCGGCATCGGCTAGTATCGGCCAATAAAATTGGTATCGGCATCGGCTAGTATCGGCATCGGCCAAAAAAAAAAGAATCGGCATCGGCATCGGCTTCGGCCTTTTTTGGCCGATGCCACATCGGCTTTTTTTGGCCGATGCCACATCGGCTTTTTTTGGCCGATGCCACATCGGTTTTTTTTGGTAGATTTTCCTGCTTTTATTTCTTGTTTGTTTTTATTTGCAGCTGAATCGCACTGTCTTTCTTTTTCATATCTCGCTTTGTATATTTATTACATTTTTATTATACGTTACAAACCAGTGTTGCCTGATTAGGGGGTTTCTCCTTAGATTTGTTTGGATTTTATGACAAACACTTAAGGGGACAATATTTTACAGATATTTTTAATCTATTTTTGCTACATCAACACCTTGTTCAGCAATATTGGCTATTGGGTCTTTTGTTAATTCCTTGTGCCAAATAGAATGAGCAATTTTCATGAAATATTTATTTTATGTGTTATAAATTTGGGGGAAATTTTAGTTTAATGTATTTAAATTCTGAATTTTCTTGTAATTTTATTTAGTTTTTAGTTGTTTATTTTCTCGTTTTTGTTTGTTAATTTGTGAGGAATGTGATGAAATGTACTATATATGTAAAGTTTTATAAAATAAGCAGTGTTTTTGATTGAATTCATTCGTGTTTTTTTTTCTATGGAATCGGCATCGGCATCGGCATCGGCCGATTTTCGGCCTTTTGACCGATTAATCGGCATCGGCTGAGAATTGGCCGATGCCGATTAATCGGCATCGGCATCGGCCAAAAAATTTGGTATCGGTCGGACTCTAAACTGACCATTTGTGTGCGAAAAGAGAGATATGATGAGAGTGAACAATGGAGAGAGCGAAACAAAGCCTCTATGTGAGGGTGTGTGTGTGTGAGAGAGAGAGGGCGAAGCGTTGCGTTGGCTTTGTTGTCATGTTCGACTCATGGCTTGCGGGCTGCACGGCTGTGCAGTCAATGTCAAATGTCTACCGCGTCGCTGCCACTTAACAAAAGCCAAAAGCGTTGGAGTGGTAGAGAAGCGAAATAAACCAAAAAAGGAACAACAAACGCTGCAAAAGTTTCGTTTACATTTGCTGAAGGTGGATGAACGGCACACAAAGGCGGTAAAGACAATCAAAATAAAGTCGGAAAATTACGATGGAAGAGAGGCGAAGCGGCACAGCAGACAGACAGCGCAGGGCCACAGGCGCCAACTGATCAAATGTTGCCGAACGAAAAATTTAATTTTTCTCAAATTTTTTTTCTGAAATTTATTATTATATATTTTTCTTTTAATTCGTCCAAATTTGAATCTTTCTATTTAGATGCCCAAATATAATTCAGGCGTATCTTGCTGGCCACCTCCTGCTCGTGGCTAATTTTTCAAAATACCCAATGGCTTCTTTGCCTTTAATTTCCGCCCGCCCAAACATAGATTTCCACATTTCACTCACGTGTTGGCGCAATTTGCATCGATATCGCTCCCATAAATAAATATGAAATGCCTGCCGCTTGCATTCTGCCTGTTTGTCGTCGCTCGCTGCCCCGCCTGTCGTCGTAACCTTTACCACGAAATCGGCCGCGCTAAACCTCATCACCATTACCGCCGACGTCTTATGTGCTTTCATATCTTTTGCTTGCATCGAATTGTTGTTGTTGTTGAAGTGGATGTGCTGGAGCTGGAACTGGAGCTGATGTCGCTATTGTGGCGGCGTGTAGCTCGTATTTGTAGCACACTTTCATCTTATTAGGCACGTTATCGATTTTCATATCCTGCGGCAATTGTGCGCGCGTTTGGGTATTAAATTGAATAAAACTCATACATACAAACGATACAAGACACATTCGTGTATTCGAGCGCGCGTGTGCGTGTGAGGCGAAAATGTTAAGCACATAAAATATGAGCAGGCGCTGGCTGGCAGCAATATCGCAGAAGCGGCAGGACGAGCGGCGGTCGAGGCAGCTGCGGCAGCGAAGGCACAGGCCGATCAAGTGGTGGCGACGGCAGGAGAGCGCAGCGTGCTCGTAAGTGTAGGTAATAGCAGCAGCAAAAATCTGGCGACAATGCCGAGTGGGTAACGATGAGTTGAATTGCGCTGAGGCGTTGTGGCGGCTCGAGTGGATTGGGAGTGGGACGCAGAGGAGCCAAGTGATGTAGAGTGGAGTGGAATGGAGTGGCGGAGGCTGTGTAGTGTCGTGCAATCTCCCTCAAGTGTTTGTTATATCATCTTGGCGTTGTCGTTTGCCTATGCGCGCATGTAGCCTAACGCCCGCTTGTTGTTGTTCTTGTTGTTTGATTGTTTTTGCTTTTTTTTCTTGTGTTTATCACAGCGATGGGATCAGGGCGGTGCGCAAGATAGAGCAGCCGCCTACGCGCTACAATTGCCGCGCTTTCAGCTACTCCCATTTGCCATTTTCCATTAAGTTGTGTTGTCAGCGGAAGGGGGCAGGGGGGATCGAAAAGCAACGAGAACGGCAGCAAATGAATGCATAGAATGAAATTGATAAGCCAAAACACGCTCTACAAGTTTTGTTCATGGCTTTTACGTGAATTTTGTGGCAAGTGCGCTCAACGTGTCGTATGAGTGATTTTATTTTATGGTTATTTTAATTTAATTAAATGTCGCGTACTTTCAGGCGCGCAGCTATTAAATGTTGTGTTTTACGATATTCTAAGATAGTAGAGACGGGAAAGAGAGACAATTTCGCTTATCAGCGCCGTGTGAGGTTTGAGGAATAAGACTGAAAAGGCTCTGCAGAAATGTTAAACGTGAATTGTTGATTTAGATGCGATTAAATAAAGCTGGGATTAGGGGAAATGAAAGGAGGAATGTTCATGTGAAATGTTGCAAATAGAAAAGCTTTACTAATGCGATAATAAATTAGTTCTTTCAAAGTGTATCGAGGAATGTGTTACTCAACGCTAAGTAATGATGAAGTAATACGTTTTTAGGAAAACATCAACAAAATTTTTATATTACAGTCAAATAAATTTAAGGACCAATGGAATCCAACAATCCAATGGACTATGGAAAGTTGGCATTTGGCAGCATTTCAAAAGAAAAAGAATGAAAAAACTACAGTGAACATTCGGTAGTCTTAACATCCTTAAATATGAACACTTTTCCTATCATTGACTACTCTAAAATATGAACTTAGTTTGGAAATATGAACAAATGTTTGATTTTAATTAGTTTAAGTTGTTGCAAGTTCACAAACTTTTGAACCTAAAACAGTAAACAGAGAAGCTACACAATTATGTAAATTTGTTACATTTGTTAGCATACTTTCAGGCAGTGTAGATGAGTGATGAATAGTTCCAAAATGAAGTATGAATATTTCTTGTGCCCTGCATTTCTTGCAAATATTTGCATACAAGCATTGCATACTTTTAGGTAACATTGTTGTATTCAAAGCGTGAAAGTCTCGTCTTCTACGTCATAAAGCCGTCGCAAGTGTGCTACATTTTGTCAGCTCGTGTGAACATTTTTAATTACCAGCTAAGTAATGACGCGCATTTGCCGCACTAAATGGCTACAAATTCCTCGCGAAACAACGAGCAACGAGTCGAAAATTGCGCGACAAAGTAAAGTTTTTGTAGCATTTGTCAGCAAAAGGCGGCGACAAATTTCCGCAGCAGCGACAGCAGCCACTCGTAAAGGCACACATGTTTATGGCTCTCGCACAGCCACATACACGCACACACACACAAATAAGGCCACGTAGAGCAATGCATGGGTAGCTGGCGCCGTTGCACATGCGGCTGGTACACGTTCGATTTTGCCAGCAATAAATTATGCAAAAATCGAATAATGTGCTTGGCATGCGTGCGCCGGCATGGCTGATGCGCAGCGAAGTGAATTACCGGCCGTAGCGCGGCATAACGTGCGACATAAAGCGTGCGGCGGCGGCTGCTGCTCGTTGACTACGTGCGAACGTGTTGCATGGTTTTAATGTTCGTTTAAGTTGCTCTCCTCTGTGTTATTATTGTTGATGTTGTTGTTGGCGGTTAGCTGTCGGGTGTTAGGGTGTTTGCTTCCATTGAACTTTTGTGCAATGTTTCTTTTTGGTCGTGCAACTGTGTTGCGCTCACATGGCATGCGGTGTCAAGCGGGCTAAATGATGAGGCAGCCAGGTGTTGGTATACGCTGCACGCACACACACATTGCGCGAAGATTTATTCATATTGCTGAATTTCATTTAATTTAATGGCATTTGCGAACGCGCGCACCCCACCGGGCACCGCGGGGCGTATGCGTGATTTTAATTGATTCAATCAAGCGGCGCTGCATTAAGCGCCAAGAAAAGCGAAAGCGAAGCACTTTAATGTGAAAGTGAATCTTTTCCATTCACTCTCGCACTTGCACAGCTGCCGACAGAGCACCTAATGATTTTTGCTGGGTGAAAAAAATCTTGAAAATTTCTTTGAGTGTCGAAAAATTTAATCAAGCTTAATTAACAGAAAGGGAAATTTGGCACTTCATGGAACTGTAGCGCTTCCGAGACATTAATGCAGTGTTGGCTGTCGACTTGGGAGCAACGCACACAAACACACACACGACGGCAATTGCGGCACTGCTCAAGTGCTAAATTCTGCAACAACAAGAAAAACAGTGCCAACACACAATTACCAACGTTGACTCGAGTCATTACACACACACACACACACATTCAAATTCTCATAATTCGCATATACGTTTCGTGTCGTGCGGCAGACGCAGCGGCCACAAGAACAGCTGAGAGTGCAGGTTCAGCTGTCATCTCGTCGGTCTTGCCCACTTGCCGCCGTCATTTACTGCGTTTGTGCATGCAGCTGCCCAGTGACAACAGCAACAACAACGACAGCCACATTTTGCTGCTGCTTAGGTTGACAGTTGCTGTGTGCAGACAGCAGCCTGTCTTGCTGTCTTGTAATATGCTTCAAAGCTGTAATCATTTGCATTGTTTGCACAGTGATTCAAAACGCCATCGATCTGAGACACAGGACGATGGCAGCGAGCTGAGTGGCTCAAGTATTGGCGCAGCGACAGTGTGAGTGGTGGAAGGCGGCAGGCGGAGTTGGTGAGACAGAAAGGATAGTCTGCGGTTTTGATTAGGAATGTTCATGCTTCGGCGACGTGGCTGATTTTGAAATCAAATCAAACTAAGTTCAATTAATTTAAGTAACGAATTAAAACAATTTTAGCTATTAAGTTAATGCAACATTTCAAAAATCAAAAATGATTTGTGGAATGTTTTAAATGCACATGAAAATTGTTGCCATTAGCCGTAATTGGTTTTTCTGTGCATATTTCTTGTCTCTGGCAATCGTGTATATGAATTCCCTTGATATTTCACCACTTCATTGGAAGGACAGACAGCTGCTGGTGCTTATTATTGTTGTCGCTGTGCGCCGAGCGCTGTCGGGCCGCTGCGGCGCTCAACTCATGTCAACAATTATTGAATATTACAAAAGCTTTTAATGCGCGCAAACATCAGCACAGCAACACTCACACACACATATGAACCCACACAAACGCCCACGCAGTGGAGCCAATGAATCGCACAAGCCCAACCAAACCAATTTTCGCCATCGATGTGTCTATATGCGTTGTAGTTGTACGGCAGCAATGGCTGAATGCACACTATTGGCAATATTACTGAAGCGCCATAAAGTATGCTACGCATCGGGCGAAATCTACCCACGCGCCGACATTGCACGGCTGCCAGCGAACGAGCGTCGGCCCCAAAAATTCCACGCCGCAATGATACGCAATCAAGTGAATTATAATTGAGCCAACAACAAAATGTTGTTGTTGAAAGAATATACCTGCGTGTGTGTGTATTTTTAGATGGTTTTACCTGGCATGACGGCGATGCTGCGGCCATGGCAGTCAGCACACCACACGTAGTCGGCGTCATTGTCATTGTCACTGGTTGTTGTTGATGTTGTTGTGGTTGTTGCTGCCTTTGACAACGTCATCGCAGTCAACGCCAGTCAGCCAGTCTGCTCGCTCTCGCCCAATTGCAATGTCAGCGTCATCATCGGCCACATCGACAGCGACATCGCCATCGGTATCGCCGTCGCCATCATCCCATGGGACCTTTCATTGTAATTGGGAAAAGGATTTGCATGCTTCAAGGTGGAACGGCTGCTGCTGCTGGTCGAAGCTGCTGCCGAGCGTATTTTGCTGCTTTTGCTTGAATGCTGACGTGGGCCGTGCATGCGGTGGTTGTTGCTTGTGTGGTATGCGAAATTGTGCGATTTTGTTGTTGCTGTTGTTGTTTTTGCTGTTGATTGCGTGTTGACGTTATTATAGGCATATTGTCAATAGCAAATACAACAACAACAACCATCTAAGTAGCAGAAACGTAAGCGAACTGTGGTAGTGAGAGATGCATTGCCTGCTGTTTTGGTCATTTAAATGGATTCACCTGGCGCATGGATGTGATTTCCATAGACAGTCGTCCATGTCAGTTGCAGTGAAACGCTTTGCTGGTAATGTTTTCGACTCATGGTAGCTAATTGCTATTAGCTGAGCGTATGATGGATAGAAATATTTTTAATTGAGTTTCGTGAGTTTCAAAAAATGTTTGGTTTCTCAGTGAGACTAGAAGTCCGTTGCTCACGAGACAGTTAATTCGACAATAATAATAATTCGACTGCACACATTAAAAACTATTTCAAATATTTAAAGCCAATCAGTCATCAGAAAATCAATAAAAATTACATCTAGAAATAGTATCTTAGGCTACATCGGACTAACAGGCCACTCTGTATGTGAGCTGGCAATGGATGCCGCTTAAATCTATTTAATTGACGTAACTTAATCCAAAAGGCGAACTGCCGCCGGCGATGATGATGATGATGAAAAATTTAAGGGATTTCCTTTTGCTCGAAACGTGCAACGGACAAAAGCGAAACTAAGCGGAAGCAAAAGCAGCGATAATACAGCGAAAGCAACTGCGTTAACAAGCAGACTACGAGCGCAGACTTGGCGCGAGCGAAAGCAAATAGGAGAGTGAAATTTTAATAATGACATTAAGTTTAAGCACTCGTCGCTCGTCGGTCGGCAGCAGTCGAATTGTTTGTGTGCGGCCCAGCTAAATTGTAATTTTTTCTAATTTGCTGTGCGCCTCCCTCTAACTGCCACCCAGCTTTACTACGCAGCGACGATCGCCAGTAAGTTGAAGTGGCCGCTTCTGCCTTTGCCGACAAGTAGCCGCACTCATTGGCTGCTCACTCGGCGGCGAGTGACCAGCTACCTTAAGCGCAGCTGCACGCCCCAATCACTCTGGGGGGATTGCTTTAATGAAAAGGCTACTTTAGAGCGCCAAAGCCTGGACAATGGTCGCGCTGTGTGGATGTTGTGTGGACAGCAGTAAAGCTTAAGCTGGTAATTTTGCCTTTTACGGTGTGTGTGAGTGAGTGTATTTTGGGCGTTTTTGTTGTTGCTGGTGTTGTTGTTGAGTGAAAATAAGCATAAAGTCTATGGGGACTCCAGCTGAGCGACTGCCACTGCGACTGAGACAATGGCAGCCGGCAAAAGCGTAATTGAATTTTCATTGTTGCGTACACGGCGTGGTTGTTGCTATTGTTGATTTTGTTATTGTAACTGTTGTGCTGAGTGTTATTGTTGCTATTCAAGTTGTTGTTGTTGTTGTTGTTATGTTTTACTTTGAAATTGAAGAAGACTTTAAATTGGCTTAGCTTCTAAAAGCATTGAAATTAATTGTTACTCATACGCCCCGCGTGTCGAAATGTGCGTTAATTTGTTGCGTAAAAGCTTTAATTCAGTGTTGAGCGAAGGAAATAATATTACAGTTTGAATTCATTAGTATGAAAATTCATTACTTGTAGAAAATATTTAAGTTTAAATAAAATTCATATTTAAAGTTAAAAAAGAAGTTAAAAAATTAAATTAATTAAATTAATTAAATTAAATTAAATTTTCTTAACAAGAACTTTATTAGTTGCTGTCTAAATTGCCACAAAATTCATTACTTATAGAAAATATTTAAGTTTATAAAAAATTAAAATTTTAAATTAAAATTGAAAATAAAAAAAAAATAGTAAAATAAAATAGTAAAATTTATATTTACCATTTTTTTAATTTTTTTTAGTTATATGCAAGAACTTTATTAGTTTTTGTTTAAATTGCGGCAGCAGTGAAGAAATTTAATTTAGTGCGTCCATTGTGAGGCCATGTGTAGTGTAGAAAGAGATAAACTATACATTAGGTGGTGACAACTAACACTCACACCCACACTATCACTCACACCCACTCCCACATATGCAGCGCAATCAAAGACTAAAACAAGGGTGTTTTTTTCCATAGACTTCATTACTCTCATTTATATTTTTTCTCTACTATTTTTCACTTAGACTACACATTTTTCATATTTTCTACACTTAAAACGGCTTTGTTTGCCAATATGACGACAGGCTGAGTGCGCTGGCGGGGCGAGCGGCGAGTTCAGGCCCGTTATGGCATTCACAAGAACTTAACCTCTTTTCGAGTACAATGGCAGGCAGCCACGCTGTCTGCTTGTTGTTGGCGTTGAGGTTGCAGGGGGCCAAAATGGATGCGGGAGCAGTTCAATTGTGTGGAACTTATAGGCCACGTGTACACGGATTCTGCGTGTGTGCTCAGCATCTCTTGGGACATAATGCGGAAAATGAGTTGCGTGTGTTTCGCTTCCTTTTATTATTATTAGAATCATTTATTACAATTTATATTTTTGAATCCAAGTAGGCCTCGAAAGTTACTCTACTCACGTGCATTTTGTCCTGTTTGTGTGCTGCACTTTTGAAACTTTTTGCCGGCCGCTTTTGGTGCACAAAACCCGCTCATTCGATGGGCCAACTTCTCACCAGTTATGAGTCGACCCACACTGCGACTGTCTCTCTGTCGCTTGCAGCGCTTCCTTATCTGTCCGCCGCTAAGCTCATGTGTGCGTACTTTAAGGATTATTATCACATTTTCTATGATTTAAGCATAAACTTAGTCGTACACGTAGCCAGCACAAGTGCACGTGTGAGTGGGCGGCACTGGCTCAAGTGTGCAGCGGGCCTTCTCAATAACTTGGCTCGTGGGCTTCTGGTGGTGTTGTCTTTTGTTCGCTCCTCCTGCCACTTGTGCCTATGTCTGCAGTTCGCTCGGCACTTTTCAAGGATGTAATTATAAGTTGTTTGCAGCCAAAAAAAATATGTAGTAAAGTCATATAGAAAACTGCAACAGCATGTGCCTGCACATATGTAAATGTGGGCTTTCTATGGGATTTGAATAGCTGATAAAAACTTGCTTTGGCATAAGGAAATTGAATTATGAGCCGTGTGTGCTGCGGGGTGTATGCGATAGCAATGCACGAGCTGCTATACGAAAAGTTTCCGTTCATAATCGTTAAGGCGTATAAAGTGAAAATTTATTATAATATGACTAATTTATGGCGGCATAAGTGTGATTGTGAGTCTGAGTCTGAGTCAGAGTCTAGTTTAAAAAAAAAAACCAAAGATGAAGAGCACATTTTGCACAACGTTGCGACTGGCAGCTCCTGGAAAGAATTTCTGAATTGATTTTGTTCGAATAATGTCATGAAATGATTAATCAATTTTATTAGTTGAATATTTGTAGCTTCTTTAACGTTTACTTCAAGTCTAATGAAACTTAATTTGATTATTTTGTTCCACCATGGCGCATGAATATAATTAATTTAATTTGTTCTGATCGCATAGGTTATTCTTTTTCAAAATTGCTTTCCATTTATTTGATTTAATTTTCTTCATGCATGGCGCATGAGTAACATTTGATTTCAGTTGAATTCTTCATTAATGGCTGCACAAAAACAACAAATTGAAACATTCAGATAATTATGTGCACGCTTTGTGCATGCGGTGTAAATACGGTGAATTCCGCCGCCTGTCCGTTGCCTTGGCGCTTATCGTTTGCTCAAGTTGACCGCACCCCCATACACTGCGAGCGCGGCTCGGTTGGCTGGTTGGCGGTCTTGTCTGTTGGTTTGCTGACCCGCACACAGCGCGCCGTGTTTACACGAGAGTGTGTGCGGTCGATGGCGGACGGACAGCATAGACGCACATTACATATTCTCTTTGTTCGACACTTGCGTTAATTTTTCGCTCGCCTTTTGCAGCGGCGTTTTTGTGTTGTTTAAAAATTCATTTCGATTGCGTTGCGCTTGAATTGGCAATGCCGACAGAGCACAAAAGTCAACAGCGGCACTGTAGCGTCGCAGCTGGCCACCAAACAGCCAATGGCGCCACCACTGGCGGGCAGCGGTGTGCAAACACTACACGGCAACGAGAGCCGAGTTAGACTGGTTGGCTGTGCGGGCGGAAAGGGTCGAGTAGCGGCAACGTGGCAAAGTTGAAAAAGTTAATGAGAATTTTAGTAATCATAATGGCAGTGATAATGATGGAAATGTTTGGTAATGAAAATATTCATAAAGCAACTAATTACAATATTGCTGACGAAGATAATGGCGACGAGCTGCATTTTGAAATTATGGCAGTAAAAATAATGTTGAAAGCAATAATAACAACCAAAATGTTCATTACGATAATTTCGACCTCAACAGCAACTTGGCTGTGCCCCTCGGCGTATTTAACTTTATTGCAAAATCTTCTCTTCTTTCGGTCGCCGTGCAAATGTACAAAAGCATTGGGATGGAACGAGGATACTGAAGAACTTGCGGGCACTTTGCTTCGGACTGACTCGGTCTGTTGTTGCTGCGTGTTTGGCTGCGTGTTTTGTGCGATTTTTCTCCCACGTTTTTGATTTTGTTGTTGGTTTGCGTGCACGTTTTAAGTGTTGAATTTGGCGCGAAATCGTTTTATTCGTATTCTTTCTTATTTTTATTGTATTTTTTATTGCTTCTTCGGGCTGTGGGAAAACTTGCGCTGCTCCAGCAAATAATCTCGTAATTTTCTGGGGCACGTGAAATTCGTGGGTGTAAATTTAATGTGATTTTATTAAAGTGCGTTAGATTTGGGAGAATGTGAAAATTCGTGAATTTTGATACTGAAAATGTATCTATTACTTTCTAGTCTCAGTTTGATACTGAAAATGTATCTATTACTTTCTAGTCTCAGTTTGATACTTTCGGTAATAAAAGACAGCAAACGATGGTATAATTTTAGGATGCTTGTTTTAATAGTTCTTTTAGTGCTAAATGAATGCGGAGCGGAGCTATAAAATTATTTGCCGGAATGTACAATAATGTAAACTGATATGAAAAGTTGAGATATGATGAGAAATTATATGAAAGTAATGGAAATTATATGAACCGATGGGAAATGATATGAAATAATGTAAGATGGATAGCAGCGCCGATGGTCGATGACGATCACTTGTCGTAGCGATTGCGACTAGATGAGACCTTTTTTGGAAAGTTGAAGAGCTCTCCTACAAAAAGGAGTACAACTTCGCGGCAGTTTTCTTTTCTGACTTAGGAATCGTAGCCGAGAGAAATGGCTGACTGGACTACGTGCGGCCAATAGAAACGCTGATATGGACATTTTGTCTTCAACTTTCTAAAATTTTCGTCAAGATAGCGACCTTAACGACGTATCCTTGGAAAGCTGAAGTGCTACTACAAAAAGAAATTGTGGCAGATATCTTTTCTGGTTTAAACTCCACGTTCGACAGAAATGGGTAAGACGTAGTCGATCAGACCAGTAGGAACACTGATATGGAAATTCTGTCCTCGACCTTCTAAATTTTTCGTAGCGATAGTGACCAGATCGATCTCTTTTTAAAAAACTGAAGAGTTCTACTACAAAAGGAGTGAAACGTTGAGGTAGCTATCTCTTCTGGTTTAGGAACCAGGGCTGAAAGGAATGGCTGAGACGTACATGGTCGATCAGCTAAACAGAAACACTGATATGGACATTTTATCTTTGACTTTCTACAGTTTCCATAAAGATCAGGTGATCGACCTCGTTTTGGAAAGCTGAAGAGTTCTGCTACAAAATAGAACCAAAATTTATGACATCTATCTCTTCTGTGTCGCTAGAGAGAAATGGAGAGAAACACTGATTTTGTTCCTTCCTTGCTGGGTTTTAAGCTGTTTTGATTAAGTAACTCATGGCGGTTTTCGAAAACTGCCTCACTTGTGCCAAATGGTCCTTGAGTTGCTTTAACATCTCCATTAAAATCAACCATTCGCATCACTCCTCACGTCCTCTGCCACGCGACCCGTAATCAGCAATTGCTGGCTCTGCATTCAGCTTGCAGCAAATGTTCGCCATTTGTTTTGCCTGCAGTCGGCTGTCTGCTTGTCAACCTGTTCCCTGCCGGTTGCCACCTGTGCACGTCACCCACGCTTGCTGCGCCGCCTGTGTTGCCACAAAATGTTATGCTGCCAGTTGCAAACACTAACTGACATTTGTTAACTTTTTGGCAACGCCACTGCCAACAACAACAACAACGCATTCAACCGCCCAGTAGGCTGCCGGCAATGTGCGCGCACTCACACGTTTGCGCCGAAATATGTGAGCCTACTTTTAGGCTCGCCATTTATTTGGCATTTGTGAAATGTTGAAATATTCAAAGCGTTCGCGCTGCGTACGTGCAGGCGCCGCCGTTGCTTGTATCGGCTGCCTGACGCTCGCCCACCGCGTTCCATTTCTTGGCGCTCTCCGCCAGTCAGCGATTTGTCTGGTGTTCGCGCGCTCGTCTGCCCACTCGTTCGCTGCGCCTAAATTTAGACATTTCACTAGTCGGCTTTCTGTGTGCTATTCGGTTCGTTGGTGTGAGTGGCGTCGCTGCTGGAAAATGCAAAATTTGCAAAAATGTCTGCTGATGCTTTTGCGTCGTTGGCAGCGTGTTTCGGCGCCAGCACCAACTGCCTGACTGCGAAGTTGCGCTGACGAACTCACTCACTGAATGACTGACTGACTGTCTCTCGACAAGCCCGTTGTGGTTGTTGTAGTCGTAGCCAGTTTTGCGTGCATGGTTTTAGGCGCGGCACATGAATGCGGCCGTCTAGTTTATATGTCAGTTGGCAGTCAAGAGGACCGCAAAAACTCCAACCAAAAACAACACATATGTATTTGTTTTTGCCATGTTAAAACAACAGCAATGACAACAATAACAATGAGTTGTTATAGTTGGCAACTTAACGCGCTGAATGCCGACCGCAATGAAGTGAATTGTAGTGCAGGCGGAAAAAAATTGCGGCGACTGATCACACGCGCCTTTCTGGCTTCGCGTTGATTATGTTGAGTGACATTTGGGTTTTGCTCTTTGTTGACATTTCACGCCTCTCTTTCTCTCTATTATTGCTGTCAGGCAAATGTGGCTGTTAGTTTACTAGTTTGTTTGTTTGTTTGTGTGTGCGAGTGCGCGCAACTATACGTGTGACCGCTGACATTTCGAAATGGCAGCAAACACGGCAACTGACAGCCAAGTGCGGTCGAGAGGCGCACATACCGAAAGTTGGGTAGAAAAACTATAAAACTGGAATGGAAAACGTTTCAGCTGGTCACGGTCGAGTTGGTTGAATGCTACACGGGAAAACTGTACTGCAACTCTCAGCAGCTGCTTTGATTTGATTCTCAAACTGGTTGGACAGACAGCCAACTGGATGTGGAACTGATATCAACTGTTACTTTGCCTAATTTTTTTATTCTATTTATATGCTTTAGGTGTACCGAGTGGTATCAGAGGGTCTGCTTTTATTTAAATATTTTTTTGAACGAGGTAGAGATCATATCATCTGAAAGCACAGGTTCTAGTCCATTCGAATGCTTTTTATCTCCTAAATTTAATTTGAAAAACTTTTCCTTCAATTTCAAAGCTCTACTTCGCTTTAGTGGAGAATACAATTACTCCACATTTCCCTTCACAATTTCATTATTATTATTGATTGCTTCAGCTACAGTAAACTACAACCAACAAAAATAAATTCAACAAAAAAACAACACAACCGCATATCAAACGCATATCCATAGAATTCGATTTAATCAAAGTACAACTATTGCTGACTTAGCTGCAATTACAATGAAATTTCCAAAGCATTTTATTGCCTTGAGGCAATGAGTCTAACAACAACAACAACATATCAAAAACAAATTTATCAAAAGGCAGCAACTTGCAAGTTAACAAATTAACATTTTTCACCGGCTTTTGTAAACGAATAGTCGCCACCTCTCGTACGTTTGCGCCGTAATGAGCAGCAAGAACGCATTTTCAACAAGTTAACCTCACTTTTGCCAACCCCATCAACCAGCACGCAGCTCTTCATTTTCCTAGAAAAGGTTTTTGAATTATGTGCGCCTAGGGAACGAAAGTCAATTGCTTGCCCAATGTTGTTTGATATTGCAACTCGTTATTGTTGTTGTTGTTATTGTATGCATTGTTATTGTTGTTTGTATATTACGTGTGCGCTCTGTGCAAGTTACAAGAATTATTACCTATAACATGCAACATTACAATAATAATATCAGCACCAACAACAACAATAAGTACTACAATAACTTTACAACAATAACTGCTACAACGTCAAATAGCAGCAGCAGCAGCAGCAGTTGCAACAGTATGAACAGCAGCGCCGCACACAGCAAACGACAATGGCGTCGCTGAAATAAAAGCCAAGTTAATACAAAACTAAGGCACAATAACGTGGCCGACACAACGCTCCGCCAGCCGGCCAACTGCCGACCAAAGTGTGCGAGCAGTGCGGGCCGTAGCTGGAGCTTCTTCCAACCCAACAGAAGCCAACAACAACAACAAAGTATGAGGCATTGTGCTGTGCGAGTGCAGCAACAAATAATCACAACAATTGCTGCTCCTAACGGTTGTAAATAGCCCACAGCCAGCGGCGTTGGCGCTTACATGCCACATGCAGCTGTTGCCCGCTGCCATTCGACTCACCTACTCGCTCGCTCAACTGTTGGCCTCATTGTCTCGCCGCTGCCGCTGTCGCTTCGCCTCGGACCGCAGCAGCGCTCGTTAGCGTTTCAACAAGGAAGGGTAACTTTGAACGGTATGTTTGCTGCTGCTGCTTATGTTGTTGTTGTGTTGTTGGTCGTGTTGATTGTTAACGCAACAACAACAAATCCAACAACTGCAACAGTCTCTAACCAAAAAGAATAATACAAAAAGTGGCCGCCTGATGGTTGTGCCTTTTTTTCAGCACCGCCCGTAGCCCAGGTTGCGTTTGTGTCTGTGTGTGTGTGTGTGTTGCAACGCTTTTTACCTTTCCGCCCTTCGGTTGGGTCGACGGGGCCATGTAGTGCCGCGCATGTGTCTATGAAATAGCTGGGTTAATCCCCATTTGTAACTGCACTTTGCTACTCGGCCGCTCTCCCTTCTCGCTCCACCTTCCACCCCAAACTGCTTTTCACTTATTTTCCCCCCCTTCCACCTTCTCTCTGGCTCTTCTTTCGACTACTTTTGGCGCTTTTGTTGCGTTGATGCATGCTGTGTTATTGCTGTTGTTTTAACCACTTGCAATTGTTGGAGTTGTAATTGGTGTTCGTTGTTGCCAGCGTCGCACTAAGCCCGCCGCTGTTGCTGTTGCGGCAGGTGCAAATTGCAAATGAAGACTGATTGCAGGACATTTTCCATAGCACCAGAAACAACAATAAAAAAAACAACACTCAGTCCATACAGTAAAAACCATAACAACAATAAGAACGTCAAATAACTGAAAAAGCTGGTAATTGTGGTTAAGTGCAGATTTATTAGCCGGAAAAGGGGATATCATACTTTCAAAAGGGGATTTCGTTCGGTTGCTCCGCACGCTGCTAAGTAATATCAGCTTATAATTGTTGTTGTTGCTATTGGCTGATGTTAAGCTTAAGTTAATGGAATTATTGTTATCTTTATTGTGGTTTTTGTTCGTGGCAGCAAAATTACAAAATAATAAAATGATAAAAATTAAAGGGTATTTTTTTTGTTAAAAAATAATAAAAATTCAAAAATAAGGTTCGATTTTTTAAATAAAATAGTTTTAAAAAAATTTATTAAATATAAATTATTTAAATATAAATTTAATAAATCGTAATAAATTAGTAAAACATTTAAATAATGTATTACTATATTAATTATTTAATTATTATTATTATTTTAATTATTTTATTGCTGTTTAAATTACTAAAATTTATTACTATTATTAAAATTTATTACTATAAATTAAATAATTTATTACTATGGGAATTTTTTCGAAACATTTAATTTTACTACTAGAATTATTTAAATTTATAATATACTAGCAGGGTCCTGCGGCTTTGCACGCAAGCTTGAAGTCAATGGGCCCAATAAATGAAGTTTCTTCATACTACCATTCCTCCAGTCGAAGGTTGTGACCCGGTTTCATTGATTTACGACTTTCAGTTCCAAAGTTCCGCGGACAATTTCAGTCACAAAAAATATGCCGCGCCCCTTGTTCAACGCCCATAAATTTCCCAGTAGAATGACACATCTATGGGACGATGGTATACAAAACTTCAAAGGTTTCCAACTTATTGTTCCCAAGCTATTCAACATTAAAAATTTGGGTTCTATGGGCGGTGCCAGGACACTCGTCCAATACCCACCTCACTCTCCCTGTCGAAGGGTACGTCTAAATCGTAAGTCTGTGCCAAATATCTTTGATGTGTGATTTGCAATTCCAAAGTTATTCAAAACAATAGGGTCGTTTGAAAAGTTCCACGCCCCTTTTCCGACTCCCATTAAATTTTACCAGTAAAACGGCACATCTGAACGGTGGCCCCACACTAAATTTTAATGCTGTCCGACTTCTAATTACGAAGATATTCCATATTGAAAATTTAAGTTGTATGGGATGTGTATTCGCAGTATGTGGTTTAGCGAGACTTACTCAAGATGAACATTCCGTGAAAAATTCAACTAATCGGCTGTCTAGTTTTTGAGTTTTAGTGTCGTGGGACCAACAAACAAACATACATTAATTTTTATATACAATACACTATTTTTTAGATCGGTAGGACCTTAACTGACATCTGTGTCAAATTTTGAGCGTGATTGCATCATTAGTTTTTGTTTGGCAGCTGTTAGCGCCAGTCAACTTTTTGTACTTCGTCGCATTTTACAATGGCGCACTTTTTTTGGTTTTGGCTCGCCTTCAGCACGCCATTCGAATGATTGCTGGCTAGTTGTCTCGTCGAATTCATCACCAGTAATTATACGTTTCATGAACGTTGGGTCCTTCTTAGCTTCGGAAATCATGACTTCAGCCACTTGCTTTCGATGATCTTTTTGGACGAAATTCAAGTCTTGAGGAACAAGCCGTGCGGCGACGCGTTTCATGCGCAAAATATCGACAACAATGTGTTGTGCGCTTCCATAAGATATGTTAAGATCGTTAGAAATCTCTCTGAGGCTCACATGATTCAAGCACGATTTTCTTCACAATTTCAACATTTTCGTCGGTATTCGATGTTGAAGGACGTCCAGAACGAGGAAAGTGTTCGACCACTTCACGACCACTTTTGAACATTTTATACCACTCGAACGCTCTGGTTCTTGATAGAGCAGACTCCCCAAATGCTTTCTGCAACATTTCAAGCGCATTGCACAGTGATTCGACTCCATACAACCGCGGGACAAAATTAGAAGGAGTGGTCCGTTCTTCATGAAATTTGGTATACTAATTAAACATGCTCTGCTGAATTGAAATCTCTATTTGGTTTTTCTTAAACTGTTGTAGTTTGGCTATTCCTGAGACTTAAATTTGCAAATTTCCTCATTTTTGGAGAGCTATAGCACCAAGTGTGTTGGCTAGACTTTTCCGATTGTACATTTAATCGGTAACGCCAACATTGATTATTCCAAAGAGTAACAGAAATTTTCTTAGAACCCTCTGGTTTTGCAATAAAAACGATAACTATAGATGCATGTTTTGCATTTTTGCAGATTTTATCATTTTTCGTGCTGATTGCATACTTTTAGGCATAAATTAAATGAAATTTGTCGAAAAATACGTGTTTAGACCACTTTTCAAATTGAATTATTTTCTGAAATCGGAAGATATCGGAGGATCTAATTACATTATCCGACAAAGAAAGAATGCTTCTTACAACAAAAAACAATCCAGGAACATACTTTCGCATACTTTTTAGATATTTTCCTCTAAGTTTTGCCAATTTTCAGATTTTTAATTTAGAAATATATTTTGAATTAAAAATGAAGTAAAAGCATCAGCTTGGCAAATTTTAAGAAAACATTAAAATCGAAAATAGCCACATCATTTCTTATTCCATATTGAAAGTTTAAGCCACTTCTTGGTAACTATTTATTTTTAAAATTTTTTTTACTCAATAGGCTTAAAAACAGAAAATATGAGTTCCAATTTTTTTGAGAAAAAAGTTTCAACTTTGAGTCGCTTTTGCACAGGCACTAATTGATTTTTGGCACAGATTTTTTGAGGTTTTCTTAGTTGGAGTTTTTTCCTTCAAATGCAATCAAAATCGTTAAATTCTGAGACCATAAATTTTTTGAATTTTGTCTATGGAACGAATCACTGTGCATTGGCACAAGAAATTTCGTTCCTAAGACAAAATTTCAAACAAATACGTTGATCAACAAAATTATCCATTGTAAAGTGCGACGAAGTACAAAAAGTTGACTGACGCTAACGCTCAAAATTTGACACAGATGTCAGTTAAGGGGTTATGCCACTGTAACCGCTCAAAAAATAGGGGTTTTTTTTGTGATTTTTTTCCTCGCTTTCAAAAAGTTTGTAGAAGAAGTTATTCACAGGTGTTATTGGACACATATTAGACTTTATTTTGGAATTTTTTGACACAGCAATATCAACATATAGGTGGCTCCACTGCATCCTCCTAGGCTATGTTTTCCCTGCAGGGCTTCACGGCACGCAGCACTGAAGGTGCAATTTTGAATCTGCGACAAAATAAAAAAATTCCTGTTAATCTAGAGGCTGTTTGCTAGAGAAGATCGCGTGGATTTTAAAAAATATTGATTTTTAAAATTTTGGCGGGAGTTTCAAAAAATTTTTTGATTTTTGAGGTAAAAAATGACATGTCTTTTGTTAATTCAAAATCAAAAAATCGAGTTATCAAAAATTCCACACGATCTTCTCTAGATAATGTTATTGTTAAGATCCAGTCAAAATTTTAAGTCAAAATATGGAAAATTGTTCGAGTTGTGCCGCGTGCCATTTTGAAAAATCGTGTTTCGAGAAAAACGCGTTCAAAGTTTTGGGAATGCTTCGACATACGCGTGACGCGCTTGGCGGTAACCTTGTATTTCGCATAAAAATTTTTTGTTTTATGCATAAAACGTTTTGTTTCTTATTCTATAGGGTTCAAACTATTTTTTAAGCCAATAAAAAAAAAATCGATTTTTTTTTTAATTTTACAGTGGCGTAACCCCTTAAGGTCCTACCGACCTAAAAAAAATTTTTTTACCTGCATCGGGCAACGGCGGAAAATTTAAAATACACAGTCCCGGTACTTATTGATCATAGTGTACAAAGATATTCGCTGCAATGACTCGCAAAATTTATTTATATCCATATTGTTTTGCACAAATATACCACAGTTAATTTCTGTCATCATAATGGGCATTGCAGAAAGGCGTAAAAGGTGGGCGTGGTCAACTTTATATAGCTTATGTTTACCGCTATGAAACATGGAATCATTTTACATCAACATTAATTTACAGACATGTACCGTAGCTTTGTTTGGTTAGTTTAGTGGGCGCGGAAAGTGGGTGTGGCAGGGGGTGATAGCCTATGTACCATTCCCCCAGATAAAAAAAATCGTTGGTGCTTATTTCATCTAAATCGGTTCAGTGGTTTTTGCCTGACTTTGGCTCAATAAAGCGACGTTACAGTTGCTTTTATATAAAAGTATAGATAAATAAATAAACAATAATTTATTACTATTATTTAAATTTAATAATATAATAAAAAAATTAATTTTTAATTTAATTTATTACTATAGACATTTTTTGAAAATATTTAATTTTAAAATGATTACATAAGCATTGCAATTAGCTTAGCCTTGGACGTTGTCTGCCTAAGTATTTTCAATTAGTTAATGTCCTCATTGTCGCTTGAACGCCGCAAAGTATGCTTTAAAAGCTTATCCATACTAATTTGATTGCATTTACAACAGTGCTTTACAATGAATATGTCATTACTTAGTCATTATTCCACTCGTTTTAATCTCGTCTCATGCCATGCGGTCGAGGCAGCACAATGCGGTCGAGGCCGAATTTTCCATTTTCCACTACGTTAAATTTTCTAATTTTCTATTGTCAACTGCCGAGCAAATGGGTTTCTTATTAATACGACAATAATTGCAACAACAACAGCAATCGTATTAACCAAGCAACATACAATATAACAACAAGAACAATAATAACCGAGCAGCCACATTAGCTGGCTGCCATTTAACCCGTCGTGCACCGCGCCGTGCACCCTTTCGACATTAACAAATGTCATTTGCCCATCAATAAGCAAACAAATGCCATTTGCACACACAAACAACCGCAGTCACACACACACACGCACACACTCACTTAATGATGTTTGCATATCGGTATGAGTGGAAGGCATTTGTCTGTGGAATCGTGCTGTTGTTCTTGGTCGTAGTCACTGTCTGTTGGCTGCGTCTGTCAAAATAACATAACGAAATCATTTGAAATGAAGCTTTCAATAACGCACACACACACACTCATATTTTGACACACACACACGTACTGACATTTAAGCATTTGCAAATTTGCTAACGTTGCAGAGAGCAACAGCAGCAGCACAGCAATAACAATAACAACCACAGCAACGACATTCGCTTCTATCATCAACGCTCTGTCCTGCGTCCTTTTCGGTCCGTTTTATTATTTGCAAATATTGTCCTGCATATCCGTTTGTCCTATTGTGTTTATTTGTGTGTGCAATTGCATTCCATTGGCTCGTCATCTTCAGCACCTTGCTTCTTCCCCCCACTGCCTCCGCCTCAAGCCAACTAACCGCAAATACTGATTACAATTCTGCTTTGCTTTTGTTTTGTGTCTCAGCAACTGCTCAGCCTGGCCGCTGATGGAGATCATCAGCAGCAACAATGATGTGATTGCTAAATGTGACAGTTGCAGCATGTGGTCTTTATAGCAAAAACAACAACAAGAGTGGCATATTACCATAACAACAACAACAACAACTGCGTATGTTGTCATAAGCTTAGATGAGTTCAGATACAACGGAGATTGAGAGAGATTCGAGTTTCGGTATAAGAATCGAATTTGCTTAGAGTTGGAGCTCAGCAATGGACTTCTTTTGTTTGGAAATATTATATCTAATATAGAACTTTCCAATATAGAACTTCATTGGTGGTTATACAATGGTGGTCTGCTCAGAACTAAAGTTTAGAGATGTTTTGTTAAAGTTTGTCTCACAATTTGGTCTTTCAATCTATGAACTAAAGAAAAAGCTCATGTTTAAAGATTTTCAATTCAATTTTAAATGCAAACTCTTAGCTCGAGCCTTTAGCTCAGACTTCGTTTCGCCATCTTAGTTTCAAGTTGGGCGTATTTAGGTCTTATAACGTGTAATCCTTTTTTGCTTAACTCAAACTCAGAATATGTCATTTTCACTTTAGTTGCAAGTTTTGAATTCTTAAAATTTTCTTAAATTCTGTTTTGGCGTTATGAGTTCACTTACATTTGCTTAAACTTAACTTTCGATTTCTGTTCGTTGGCTCAACAACCAAAACCTTGCGGCATTTACTTAAACATTGTTTTGTAGTCGTGTTCGTTCCCTTCGATATTTTCCGAAAATCCTTTGTTTACATGCAATTTGCCTTCTATGAATTTATAATGTTAATCGCTAACCTTTTTTCTTTATCTTCGGACATGTTTTTCTTGTCATGTTTTGCCTGTTTTGCTGTCTCTGTGTTGCTGTGATGCTGGCTTTTCTTGGGCGCTTTTGTTCTTGTTTTTGTTGACGCGCACATTTTGTTGACTCGTGTTTTTCTGCTTTCATGGATTTTCTCATTTCGGCGCATTTTCTCTGCCATTGATTGTTCTTACAGTATATTTCCCTGAATCACGTTGGTTGTATTCAAAATAATCCAACCATTGGTATTGTGGAAATATTTTCATCACCTCCCACTCTATCTCTCTCTTCCTCTTTCTTACGCTCAGTAGAAGTGCTTGAACAGCTGGTACTAAGATTGGCTGCTCAATTTGTTGTTGGCCCTAACATTAATTTCCTACACATTTTCTTGCACATTTTCTTTCGTCTGGTATTTGCAGTAATTGTTGTTGTTGTTATAATATTCACGTCCTTGTAGCGAGTTGTCGGCCTTTGGACATTTTTGTTATAATTTCCTTCAGTGCTCTTATTTGGCATCTGTTGTTGTTGTTGTTGTTGGTGCGTACGAATGTTGTGCGGCTGGCCCGGATATTGTTTAGATTAAATGGCATTTTGCTTACTTTGCGGTTAACCAGGTTGTTAATATTCACATTCTCGTTCATTGACTATGCGTCGGTCGGGCAATTGGGTCGTTGCAGCTATTTGGATGTTCGCAAAGGAAATTGTAGTGGCATTGGTTGTATGTATGTGTGTGTGTGTGTGTGTGTGTGTGTCTGTGTGAGAGAGTGTTTGTTTAAGGATAAAGTAACCGAGTTGGAATTATTTGTGTTTATGCTTACAGTGGAACACATTTGTAAGAATGCAACAAATTTAATAGTATTGAATTAGTGATAAGTGATGAAATAAATTTGATAAAATAAATTAAAAAATAAATATAAAACAAAACATTTTTACTGTCTCTTTGCAACACTCGACTTTGGATTGAACCCACTCTTGGCCCAGTGTCGCTTGCTTTCGCTTAATGAATTGGCCCAACATTAGCACATGGCGTACTTAATGTAATTGCAATGTCAACTGGGCAAATACTCGACGGACCCACACACACATATCGACCAAAGCCCACATTCTCAAAACATACCAAAGTAAGACGAAATAATTGCATTATAGCAGAACAAGTGGCTAGGCAAATTTGTATTGGTTTTGGCTGAGTTAAAAGCAGCTTTGTGCTAGCATCGACCGCACAATCGCCGTCAACGCTGCCGTCTTTTGTCTCTGTGTGCGTTGCGTTGCGTTGTGGGTCGCCTCAATAATGACAAGAAAATTTGCTACAATACTCAGGAAATAGCGACTCACTGAGCCACTCGCAAGCGGTCGACAAGCCGGCGATATTTACCCAACGATGTTCGCCGGCCGACAATGCCGGCGCATGCAGGTCGCTGCAGCCAGGCTGCATTTTACTTATGCCGCTCGATACGTTACAATTATTGGGTTGCGAAATAATTAAAACATTGCGGCGTACAATTTAATTAATAGGCGTACGTGCGTTCGGCCGCAGGTGGTGGGACGTGCGGGCGAGCACATTGTGTGGGTGCTCAGGAGCTGCAGAGTGCTATATGTGTGTGTGTGTGTGTGTGTGTGTGTGGTGGATGTATGGCTAGGAGCAAATTAATTGTGTTTGTACTTCGTGCTGTGCAAAGACATCGAAGTGGACGGCTGATGGGTCAATATTGGAAACAATGGCAGCAATCGTGGGATGTACTGCATGTGTGTGTGTGCATTATTGTGTTTGCGTTATTGTGTGTGCGTCAAATGCCTACTGGCGTTTATTGTGAAAATGTTTTATGAATATTGAAAATTATACAAAGGACAGACAGACTGAATAAGCGAAAGAGACAATGCAAGCAAAGCATAAATCTTTGTGAGAAAAGGGGCAATTTTGGAGAGTGCATGATTAATGCAGCCACTTGAGGAGTTATGAAAGAGACGAAAGTAAGTTGTTAAGTGTTTTATGGAAAGTGGGCGGAAAATATTGATGTAGATCAATGATAGTTGGAGGAGAAATTTCAGGTTAGTGAAGAACATGGAGGACTTTTATTATTTGAAAACAAACAAAAACTTAATCTAATAATTGCAAAGACCAAGAGTATTTTAAGGACCCTTTAGTTTTGCAATAAAAATGATAAAAAAATACATATTTTTTTTATTTGTGCAGTTTTTTTTAATTTTTAACTCTCTACGTCCAATTTTCTAAGGACTTGATTTTTCGCTTTTCCAAAAAAGTGGCTGGGTTGTGAACCATCTAGAAAATCCTTATTAAAGTCGGCAAATACGAAGAAAACACCCATAATTTTTAAGTAAGTTGAGGATTTATTTAATCAGGAGGCCTCAAGAGGTGAAAAAAAGTTATAATGACGCCACTTAGGCCAAAAAATCGCAATGAATGAAAGTGCTCAATTTTTGGAATTTTCATCCTAATCGTTGTCGCAATGTTTGCTTGTGAAATTCGAATGCGTTCTCGCATTGGCCCACTTCAAGTGAACTCAAGGAAATCGAGTGAAATTACATAAAATTACTTTATTTTAATATATCCGTCCATATTTGACAGTGTTAGAACAAATATAGTACGAAAAACAGGTGGTTCATAACCCAGCCACCTCAGTGGTTCACAGCCCAACCACGATGCCATTTTGGAAACTTTAAAATCAACGACACTTCCAATCATAATTCGACATAAACAAATATTGCATCGTAAAATAGAATCAAAACACTAAATAAACATGTATTACACAGACCTTTTTGCAATAAGCTCAGTCACTTGGATAGCACTTTAAAAAAAAGCCAACAAGTTTTCGCAGTCGATTTTCAAACACGATGTCTTTCAAACTCGATTGCTGCCACAAGCAATACGTGTTTGTACTTCGGTGTAACCACAAAAACAGAGTCATATCATAAGACAAACTTGACAGTTGAAAGATTGGCGATATGTCAATTAGGGAAAGAAAAAACGGTAATGGTTCACAACCCAGCCTGGTTCACAACCCAGCCTGGTTCACAACCCAGCCCTCTCCCTTACATTTTGTTGAAAAATAGGTGTTTAGACGACGTTTCAATTTGAATTATTTTCTGAGATCGGAAGATATCGGAGGATGTAATTACATTATCCGACAAAGAAAAATTGTTTCTTAAAATACAAAAATCAGGAACATTTAAGTTTTTCCAATTTTCAGACTATTAATTTAGAAAAATATTTTAAATTGAAGTGAAGTAAAAGCCTCAGCTTTGGAAATTTCGAGAAAACATAAAAAAATGGCAATCATTTCTTAATCTAAATTGAAAGATTCAGCACTTCTTAGTAACTATGTATTTTTACAGTTTTACATAGACTAAAAAACCGAAAATATGTGCTTAAATTTTTTTTGTGAGCAAAGTTTCAACTTTGAGCCGCGTTTGTACACACACCAATTAATTTTAAGCACAGACTTTCTTAGGTTTTCTTAATTGGAGTTTTATCTTTTTAAAATTCTGAGACTATACATTTTTAGAATTTTGTCTATGGAACGAATCAATGTGCAACGGACCATGTAGGCATAAGTGAGTCTCATAGATAGGCAGCTACTGTAATCTTAACATGAAAAATATTGTTTCAAATATGTTGAACGTTTTTTTGGAGCATGGACATTTGGATTCACCTGACAATTTACTGTAAAGTGGTTTGAAAAATAACTTGGCTTAAAGACTAAGAAGGAAATTGAAAGTTTTTCCACAAAAATCTTTATTTGCAATTTATGCAAATGTTTTCAGCTCTATTTGATACGTGAAGTAAACATTTGTGGTTATGGGAGTATTTAATGATATACTTTTGCTATCAGTCTGCAACACATTGAAAATACAAAAATGGTTTTTATAAATTTATTTTTTTCATAATTTGTTCTCGTGTAATTTTTCACAAATTATGTATTTGCATAGCAAAACATCTCTTTTCCTTTCCGTTTTTACGAGCCAAAACCGTACTTATGCGATCTCACTTGCCTATTGCTATTGGAAAAATGCCTTAAATATTGTTGCTCACAAATTGTATTCGGTTTTTATTTCAACATTTTCTCTTTAATCCCAGCAAATCCCATTTGATTTTATGTTATGTATTCTTCATACATAAACAGGCGTTGATTTCTGCTAAGCGCCTTTTCGAATTGTTGTGCTTTTAGTGACATTGCAGCCTCTTTCGATGTTCGGCCATGTTCTCGCAGCAGCAAAAATGTCAATTGACAGTCACGCACATTTCTCGGCCAGAAATTCATTTTTGTGGCCAAATTGATGCCAACGAAGGCCCGAAGCTAGTTTTACTATTATTGCCTAAACACACCCGATTTGCCGTCCTGCACATCCCTGGTCGGCCGTTTTATGCCGAAGCGGCAAATCAACTAAGTAAGACGACGAAAAACGCCACGAGGAAAACTATTCGAGCAGCCAGCGAGCAGCTTAAATGTGTTGATAGAATTACGACCGCCAGGCAGAACGGCCGGCCGGCTGCAAAGTGCTCGTACGGCGGCCCGGCCTCCCAACTAAAAGTTTTCTTCACGCCGCCAAGTGGCAACAGCGCGCACGGCGCTTCGTCGGACCAGCGATGCAATGCGCAGATAGTAAACAGCGCCCGAATGGCAGAAATAAAATACTTATTTGCGAGCGGCGACGGGGCGCGGCAGCCAGGCGGCGAAGAGAAATGGTTAAATGAGGATCCCGGGAAAATTGGAGTAATTTTAATGAAAGTGTTTTTCGATAAAAATCTCAGCATAAAAATAATGCAAAAGGAAACAGAAAATCACCAAAAAAAAGAAGCGACATGGCAGAGACAAAAAATGGTCACCGTAAATGCTTAGACGGCAACGATGGCAGCGGCAAATCGAGCGACGTACTTGCAAGTTTCAGGGGCGAAAAAGGGCAAACAGTGCAGAATAAGTGGCAGCAAATAAAAAGGCAGCTAACAATTTGCGGTACAACATTAGAGCAAACGAAAAAAACGAGCAAATAAATAAAGCAAGAGCAAAGAAAGCAAAACAAAATTAACGGCATGTAAATGTGAAGCAGAAGAACAAAAACAGAAAACAAAACCGAAACGAACCGAATGAGTGCAGCAGCAGAATGTGGCAACGTGGAAAGTGACAGTGGCAAAGTGGCCAATGTGAAAGCTATAGGAAACCGTTAGTAATTAATAGTTTGTTTAAATTTGAATGAGATGGAAGGATTTTATTCACAATGACTTTTTTACAATTCGAAAGCAATTGTTCGTATTTTTTTTATTGGGTTTTTAAGTGTTCAACTAAATTCCGGAAATGAATTTTATAAAAATTTTTGTGTGTGAGAGAGAGAGAGAGAGAGGAGGGCAATGTAAGAGACAACCTTATCAGTAAAATACTGTTCAGACAACCAAATAAATTGAAACAGAAATTTATAAAAAATTTTTTAGAGAGAGGCAGAGAGAGAAGGGAGGTGTAAGAGACTGAGACAACCTTATCAGTATTGTCCTGTTCAGACAGAAAAAAAATTGAGACAATTTAGATCTAAATTAAGATTATCGCTTTTGCTGTTAACACACCTCAATTTATCGAAAATGTGTTATCGAGAATGTTATCGAATATGTTCCTGTTTTCGCGGAGTAAAGATGTTTTTCTGTTGATGTTCAAAATTATTTTTAGCTTTCAATTCAATTTAATTTGATTTTTATCGAAAATGTTATATGTTTGTTTTGAAAGATTTATTTCTGTTCATATATAAACATTTTGTTGCCTTTCAATTAAATTTAATTTTGCTGTTACCGAAAATGTTATGTTTTTGTTTTAACGAAGGAACTATTTTTTTATATTCATGTATAATTTTTATAAAATATAATATTTTATACATAATATTTTTAGATTTAAATTTATTTCAATTTAGCTGTTATCGAAAATGATATTGAACATGTTTTTGTTTTATTCAACATTCCCATTGATGCACACAATTTTTAACTAAACTTAAAATCAAACAAATGTTAACAAACGTTCTACGCTTCCGTTAGTTTTCTAATTTCGTTTTATGGTCAAACTCCATAAAGCGCGTTTCAAGCGTATCGTCGTTTTTCACGTTTCTCGTGTTTCGAGAAAAAGTTGAATCAGTGTATTTGTATGAAGCAAACTCCATGACTTGACGTCGATACGCCCGAAACGCGTCAAAAGTTGAACTATTTTCAACTTTCTCTCGCGTTTCTCGCTTAACGACGTCAAACAGCTGACAGATCTCCTAAAGATGTCATACATTATGTGGTTAAATGGGAATGCCGATAACAAACTTGTGTTATCGCAAAAGTCGAATGCATTTATTTTACACGAAAGCTATTAAATACATTTAAGAAACATTTGAAATTCAATATTTTAACATAAAATGTGGAGAAATTCCTAAAAATTATCATAATTCTTTGACAGACAAAACTTAGTCTTCGCTGTATTGGAAATTCGATAGCTTATTCGTTGTCGATAGAATTTTGCTCATCCCTGTGAAATAAATTGCTACAAATTGAATTCAACTGAATCTTTTTTGTTATTTTTTGCAATGTTCGATATGCATTTATTGTGTTTAAAATGAAATCAGTAAATTCTATAAAGTCTTTAACGTCGTATAGCAATTTCATTTCGTTGTTTTTCACAATTCACAACGAAATCAAGCAGCAGTTTGCCAATTAAAAATTAGCATCAGCTGACGTAAGAAGAACAAGCTGACGCGTGAAACGCGCTTTATGGAGTTTGACCATTTGCAACGTGAATAACGCGAGAAACGCCATAACACGACAAACCCCGAACGCCTGAAACGCGCTTTATGGAGTTAGGCCATTAGTTCGGTCTAAATATTGTAAATGAATTTGTTTATCGATAACAGTACAATGCAGGGCTGCATGGTGAACCGAGCTCAATTTATGCTCAATTTAGCGCTAATTGCAATAAGCTCAATTGAAATTTTTTATTGATAAATTGAGTTCAATTTAAAGCTAAAGTGAGAAGATGTGTGAATTAAAGACAATATAAGTTATGAGGCAGCAGACAATGACAAATATTTGATCTATTTCAATATTTCTGATAAATCAACAAGTATAATGGCAAATTTCTGAGGAACTACTCCAATGACATATTATGTCATCAATTTCCTAGGGGGTCTCTTACTTAGTGGCTGCTGGAAACATGTACAAGCAAAGCGTACTGACTTTTAATTTTGTTGTACTTTCATTCTTTGCGCATTTTATTTTTATTTTTTTGAATTTAATTAATTAGGTAGGAAATGGAATTGATGTTGTTGGCGGAAAGTGTGTGGCCGCGAGCTAGTAGGGAAATGTTCTAAATGTAGGAAATAATATTGCAGTAGGCAAAGAGTTATAAAGGCAGCAGAGGGGAGAATGTTGCTGACACACAGAACTTCGTTAGGCTGTGACGGAGCGCAACAACTAAACACGAAAGTAGAAATAATTGAAACATAGCACACGACCAAAAGTCCTAAGCGAAAACGAGCATTTAATGAGCGCTGCCGAAGTATGTCCAAAGGTGGGGTTACTTTTAGGCTGCGGCGTCATTACTTTTCGATGAGGCACAGTTCATAAATTAGCCATTCGTTTAGTTTCTACTTAATTTTGCTGGGGCGCGTCAATTTATCGAGTGAACCATAAATTGCGGCGCTACTTAAGGGCTGCCGGCTGCGCGCTGCACAATCATTGCATTGCAATTTCAGCAAAGCGCGCAAGTAAATCTTCGCCTTGGGAGTAGCTTAACCAGTCAGCGGCGGCGACAACATCGTCATCGACAACGACAACTACAACGGCAACAAAGCCAGCAGCGCCCAATGCCATTGTCGACTTCATTGCGCGCTTTCACGTTATTAGCACATTTTTCCAATTTTCACAAAATGGAAAATGCCAAAATCCACACGAAAGCCGCGCGCCGAATGGCTGCGGGGTGCGAGGGCGCAGGGCTGCTGCCACTGACTGCGCGCAGCACTAAACGCTGCTGGCTATTATCTCCAGCGACACGGCCATTGCCACCCTGTGGCGGCAACGGCGGCGACGCGTTCGCGCTCTGTGGACTGTCGTCTGTTGGTTGGTTTCGGCGCAACGTTGCGCAGTTTCGGTTTGATTTTCTGGATTGGGGGCCGGCGTGGCGTTTCCGGTTTTGCCGTTTCCGCACCGGCTGCGGCGGCCGCAGTCACACAGTGCAGTGCAGCGTCGCGGCACATGTGGCATGTGGCACAATGGCGCTACCGTCTACATTTGTGTGTGTATGTGTTGATGGCAGACGCGGCATTAGAACATCAGATTCTTGGCACCAATTCAACACTAAATTGATTTCGAACAATGGCCGGTTCACCCAGCGGCAGACAGACAGCGCCAACGCCACCACAAGCTGCCACCGCCGCATGCAGTTTGCGCTATCTTTCGCAATTTATCTCGCCACCATTTGGGCCCGAATGCGCTTTATTTTGCACTTCCGCATTTAGGCCGCTTTTCACGCTGATGGCCGCTGCGTTCCACCCGACCGGCAGTCGATGGATGCTGAGTTTTTTGTGGAGTTGCCTTCATTTTGTTGTGTTTGGCTGGAAAGTTTCAAAGTGTTTATGATGAGAGGGAGATGAATTTAAAAATTGCTGGGATATTGTTTTGCATATATTTGGGTTGTGATGAGATTAACTTGAAGAAAATGCCATCACCAGATTATCAGCTAAGCCTTGCTCACCATCAACTATAGCAACTCTGCTGTTTTCCTTGTAGGCCACCAAGTTTTCATGTCCTTTGCAGCATTGCCAATTAAATTGAATTTCAATTTATGACCAATGAAAAGTACAAATCACACAAACCAACAAGCGCCAACAAAAATAAATTGAGAGCATTTTTTTCCAGCCCCTTTTACCATTTCAGATGGCCCGTTGAAGACACAAACCCAAACACACACACAGCCACATAAATACTTCAAACACACACAGTGACACGAAAGGGTAGAGTGATTCAATGGTATGCAAAATTATAATAAAATTGGCTTGACTATCAAAACATGCCCATCGTCACCAAGTGGCGCCCAGACAGTGAGTGCGAGAGAGAGGCAAGATACAAGCAGTGCACATCATTCAAATACTCGTTGGCCGTTTGAACGTTTCGGGCGCTGGTCGAATGACTAAAATAGGCGTTGTTTTTTTTTTGTTTGTTAGGGGCCCGACGAGTGGCCGAGGGGACGGGAAGTTGTTTCAGCGACATAATCAATAGTTGTGACTTCCGTTAATGGGTTTCCGGTGATTCAATATGCCGCGCTGGCAACGGCACTGCCACTCGAGCGTTGAACGCGCCAAAGCAGACTGGCGAATAGATAGAGCGACAAATGGACAGACCGACAGACATGGGTCGAACATGCAAACTGAAAGCAGCACAGAGACTGAGAGTGGGCGAGCGTCGAAGGGACAAACGAATGAGCGCTTGAATGGACAGACACACTGACAGAGCGTTGTGCAAGGCTGTTCTGCTCTGTTTGCAGCGGACGGAAAGTCGGTTATTATTTTAAAATGAGGCGCCCTGCACCACTTGCGGGTATCATTAAAATTTGTTGTAATGTGCCGGTGATTTCCGCTGTGGCGCGCAGCGTCAGTGTGTGCGGTAATAGTTATTGCTGTTGTTGTAATTTTTGTTGTTGTTGTTGGTTGTCAATGGCAGTCGATGGCGTATTGAACAGGCTCTTGTTGGGCGTTTGTGCGCGCTTTTAATTTTCAAATTACTGTCGTGTTGCGCCAAAGTGTGAGTGCAACACACAAAGCGACCAAAATTATTGGCATAAAGTCAAAAGTGAAGTTGTTGAGAAATGAAAAATGTGAAAATTATGAACAGCAAAAAGATGTCATAAAGCGCACAAACTGGCCAAATTGCAAGAAATATAATGAATGACCAGAAAAAAGTACTTGTGACACAGTAGCAACACTTATCGCCAGCTGTGTGTTTTGTCGTCTCGCATTGGCGTTGCACAAAAAAAGTGCTCGGCGGCCAAAACATGATGGCGCTCGATTTTCCGCTCGATGATGCCTGAAGTTGATAGATATGCGAGTTGTATCTGCCGCAGTCCCGTCGCGGTTGTTGTTGTTGTTGTCGTTTTAATGTGCCATTCATGAGTATGTTTATGCATGTGTGTGTGTGTTGTAATATTAATGCTGATGATTTAAGTGTTTGTGTGTGTGTGTCGCTGTGCTGTTGCCACAGCGCAAATGTGGCATGAAATGGCCATAAAAACCTGCACATTTTGGTCTTTTCGCTTATGTGAACTGACGTCGTTTCGGATGCATTTCAAAAAAGTGTGTGTGTGCATGCATACAAAAGTTTATAAAAAAAACTAACAGCGGAAAACAATGATAGCTTTACCACTTGAAATATTTGACACACGCAGCGTGTCGTTGCATTCTGGCTACGCGAGATTTATGAAAATATGCAAAAAAATTTGCTCGCCGAATTGTTTGTAATAACTTGTTTTCACATAAAAGTGCCTACATTTCCATTGATGTAAAATTTTTTGCAGAATTTTTATTTGTATAAATTTTTTACATGTTCATGTAATTTTTTTACATTTTTGTATATTTTGTATTTTTTATTTCAATACTATTTAATCACTTTTGCCACAGTAACAGTTGCACAACAATAACAACAACATTCGTTCAGCACGCTCCATTGCTTCGACACATTTTTTTTATGGCAAACTCGTCGCTGCTGCGCTGGCAACCAAACGCAACATCTGTTATTTGCCATGATAACAACAACAAAAACAACAATTGTTTGTTGTTACATGTCACAAGATGTGTGTTATTAGCGTGTGCACAGTATCAATAGGCGGCCAACAATACAACACAAAACAACCAACCAATTGCAACACGTCAGCGTGGCCACTTTTCGGTCACTTGAGAGCAATTTTTACAATATTTTCCACAGCTCCACTTTCACTTCCAACTCCTCCGCCCTACGCCCATCAACCAGCCATTTGCTCATCTACTGCTTTTTGTTGACTCTGTGGCTGTTTTTTGTGTGCCTTGGCATTTCTCTATTTTGGTCATTGTTGCCATTTGTCGCTTTGGCCGAATTATTGTTTGTTGTGTGCGCGGCGCAAAAAACTTGTAAAAATCATTAATCAGTGTCAATTTTGTATTTGCTGCTATTATTGTAAATATTGCTTTTGTTGTTACTGCGGTTTTTGTATTTGTTGACTGTTTATGGTTGGCCATAAAAACGCAATGCTGCACAATTTAAACGTTGTGTAAAAAAGCGGAGGAATTTTTTGTTGAAGTTTTAATAAATGCAGCAATTATTAAAGTAAAAAAGAAGAAAGTAAAAGAAGTAAAATAGAATGTGAATGAAAAAATTAAATTTAAAGGAATTTGAACCTGTGTGTAGAGAATTCAGACGATATTCAATGTGGTAGATTACTTTTCTTGTAGTCTTTATTTCTATTCCCAATGCAATGTTTTGTGTAAAAAGTATCTGAAAACTAAGTTTTATAATTTTCATACAACATCACATAGGTTAAGTTGTTGCAAGCAAACTATGGTTGAGAACTTAAAGAATGTCCGGTCTGTCTGATTTTTCCCGCTAAAGCATATCAGATGTACAACTTTGCTTCCGCCGTTTTTTTCCAAAATTAAAAGCTTTATTGCGAAAAAGTGCTTACAGATGTATTATTCAAAGTATTGTCCGTCGCTAGAGAAAACTTTCTCCCATCTTTCCGGCAATTTTCGGATCCCGGCTCGAAAAAAGGAGTCCTCTTTTGACGCTATCCATGAAGCAATCCATTTTTCCAATTCTTCGAAAGATTGAAAATGTTGATCTGCCAGGCCGTGTGCCATCGAACGGAATAGGTGGAAGTCAGAAGGGGCGACATCTGTGGAATACGGCGGGTGGGGCAAGACTTCCCATTTCAGCGTTTCCAGGTACTTTTTGACTACTTTTGCGACGTGAGGCCGAGCATTGTCGTGTTGGAGGATGACTTTGTCATTCGAAATCACAATTTTTAAAACGTTGAAACCACTCCCGACACGTTCTTTCACTCAGAGCAGCATCACCGTAAGTTTCTGAGAGCATTCTATGCGCTTCAGCTGCATTTTTTTTCGAATTGTAACAGAAAAGTAAAACTTCCCGCAAATGGCGAGAATTGGGCACATAAACGGACATTTTCGAGCGTGAATAATACGAAAACAAGAACAACTGTCACTGAAACGGCGATGACAATTCGTTAGGCACTGTCCACACTCACTTTAAAGGCATTACCATCTATGTATTTCAACCAGCCTCAGCCGGTACAGCCACCTATCGGAAAACGGCGGAAGCAAAGTTGTACACCTGATAAATTTCTAAAAGGGGAGGAGAATTTTAACCTCTTTGTGAAGTTGTGATTACTATTTGGAGGAGCCTTTTTGTCCTGAGGATGGTTGAAGAGGCTTAAGGAAGTCTAAACCTCATTTCGATCAGTTGAAAGATTAATTGTGATGGAAGCACCTAAAGCTTTTATTTCAAATCACTGAGAGAGGAGGAGAACTTCTCCTGCCTGTGCCTGTTGTCGAATCCTTAACTACCACTTCGAGGAGGCTTTTGAGGAGATCGTTTTAAGGCTGGTTAAAGAAGATAAAGGGAGCTTTAATCTGATTCAGTTAGTCGATGCAAACGTTGTGATGACTTGGGTAAAGCACCCAAAGCTTGAATTTCAAATCACGAAGAGAGGAGCTCGAAGTGGCTCCTGGAGGCGTTTAAGGCGATAAAGTAATCGTGTTGAGGTTGGTGGAAGAAGCTAAAGCAGTCCAAAAGACATTCAATCAGTCGATGGAAAAGATGTGATGATGTTGATGTTGGAATTTATTTTATACTGTTTACCCAGACTCTGACTTAAAAATAAATAAATAAATAAATTAAATAAATAAATAAATAATAAATAAATAATAAATAATAATAATTAAATAAATAAATAAATAATTAAATGAATTAATTAATTAATTAATTATTAATTAATATTAATTAAATAATTATTAATTAATAATTAATTAATTTTAATTAATTAATAATTAATAATAATAATAATTAATAATAATTAAATAAATAAATAAATAATTTAATTAATAATTAACTTAATTAATTTAAATAAATAAATAAATTAATTAATTAATTAATTAATTAATTAATTAATTACTTTAATTTAATTAATTAATTAATTAATTATTAATTAATATTAATTAAATAATTATTAATTAATAATTAATTAATTTTAATTAATTAATAATTAATAATAATAATAATTAATAATAATTAAATAAATAAATAAATAATTTAATTAATAATTAATTTAATTAATTTAAATAAATAAATAAATAAATTAATTAATTAATTAATTAATTAAAGTAATTAATGGATTAAAGTAATTAATTAATTAATTTATTTATTTATTTATTTAAATTAATTAAATTAATTATTAATTAAATTATTTAATTAATTAAAGTAATTAATGGATTAAAGTAATTAATTAATTAATTTATTTATTTAAATTAATTAAATGAATTATTAATTAAATTATTTATTTATTTATTTAATTATTATTAATTATTAATTAATTAATTAATTAATTAATTAATAAATAAATAAGTAAATAAATAAATAAATCAAATCAGAGTGTCCAAGACACAGTCGCGAATACCAGTGGTTCTTTGTACCTTTCCACTGTAACCAGTTTTTCATCTTTCGTTTCTTGTCCTAAAATGAGTTCCTCTGATCGCTCTTTAATAGTCTTCCACTTATAAGGATTTCGTATTTTCCCAGGACCTTTCTGTCTCATCTTATTTACTTTCTTCCCCTCCCGCAAAGAATCTTATCTGGTTTCATCTTTCATGGTTTCCCTTTGACATGCAAAAATCATTCAGAAAATTCCAATTCCACAACTTTCCAAACGTCACAAATTACACAAAAAGTTTGTAATTATTGCTGCTACTATCACTGCTGCAACAACGCCAGCACTTGCAACTGCAACTTGTGCAGTGAATTTTCAAAAAATTTATGCGCCATTTTTAATTCATATCCTTCGACAAATAAAGTGCAAAATTTCAAAAATTTCGTATTCAAATCCGCTGAAATTTAAGCAAAAGGCAACCGAGTGGTGTTCACACTTTGCTGCCACGAAGAGGTCACATGTTGACAGCGACTGCCAAATGCATTTTAATGCCACCAACGCAGCTGCATGGTGCCCCTGTTCCCCACTCACCGCACCCAACCCTCAACCTAAGCCTTCACTGTGTCAGCCTTTACCCGAGGGACTTTTTGTTTTTGTTGTCGCGTCACTATTCTTCGGCGGTCTAAATGTATGCAGCGACTATGTGTGTGTGTGTGTGTGCTTGTGCATTTTGCATAATTGCGCAGGATTGCATATGCAATAGACGCGACGCTGGCAGAATGAGAAAAAAAAGGCACACAAAACTCGCAGCACATGGCTCGCGTGTCTGACTTGAGTTGTTGTTGGCTGTTTTTATTTCCTACAATACATGCAAAATGAAATAAAAATTATAATAATAAAAAAGCAACTATGTATTTTAATCTGATAAATGCAACCGAACACCCCGGCAGCTGCGCCAGAGCCCCCAACAACAACAACAAGAACTCCGGCATTATCGTTGTTATTGCTTGCGGTGCGCCGGGTCCACTGGCACCAAGCACAAACCCGACCGCCAGATTCGAGTTCCTCTGCGGCCGAACTCCTCTCGCTCAACCCTCCACTGGCAACGAATATGTATGCATGGGTGCAAATGAGTGTGTGAGTGTGTGTGTGTGTGTGGCGTTCATTAAGGAATTCAATTTAAATTTACGTTTTCATTTACGTTTACGTTTCACATTCCATATCCGGCTGCCACTGACCGCGACTCGGGGCGTCAGCGTTGACGCTGTGACGCGCACTCGGCAGCTGCCAATGGAGTCGTTGTGACACTCATCGTTGTTGTTGCTGCTACTACCGCTGTCAGCCAGGCCGTAAGTACATAGATGTGGCCGCGCGTGGGTGTGTCCCGTTCACGTATGTATATGTGTGTGTGTGTGTGTGTGTTTATGCAATTTTTGGTTATTAATATTCATGGAAGATGAAACTTTTTGATTTTTCTTTATTGCATAACTTGTGCCGGCAGTGACTGTGTGTGTGTTTATGTACGCGCCGGGTGAGTGTAAGGTGCTGGCTTATTTAAATCCATTTTTTGATTGTTTTTGTAAAAATCACCCTTTGACTTGGCGTTTTTTTGATGTACGTGAATTTTAATCAATGCAAATTTTGTGGACATTTTTAGTTTTTTATTCCCCTGTGAACTCGGGGTAATTTCATTTTTGGTTCAAAGTTTTAATTAAAAAAATTAATTGTGGTTTGTGCATCAATTTTATGCGATGAAGGCGTATTTTTTGTATTTATTATTTAACAAAAAATTTATCGGAAGCGGAATTGAGTGCTAAAAATAGTTTCAATATTAATTTTTAATAATGTTGTTTTCGTCTTATGAAATTGGTTGGTACTTTAATCGATTTATTCATACTTCGAACTTCACCTTTGACTCTTCTCGACCCGCTTTTCCCTATGTCTGGTATCCTTGTGCACAGGAATCTCAATATTCATCCATATTTTGAGCGTTGTAAATTCGCTTTTGTGTTGCCGCCGTTGCCGTTTTCCTGTCTGCCTCTTTTTATTGTTTTTCAATTTCCCGCCATTTTCCGTTTTACACATTTCTTTTTTGGTTTTCGTTGCTGCTTCTCAACAATTTTTTTTCGTTTACACGCGCCGATTGAAATGACGGCTTGCAGCCAAGTGTCGCCTACGCACGCCACGACGGCCAAGACTTGGCCACATTCGCAAAGCTGCGCTCATAAATAGGTGAATTCAATATCCGCCCGGCTGCCAGACGCTGCATGCATTGCACTGCGAACTGCGCGTCGTATACGCAACCAACCATTTTCGCTCACACTCGCCTTGTCTGACGCTGTTGATGCTTTTGCTTTTTAATTTTTCGGGCGCGTGACATTTTTGTGTGGTCGTCTGTCCGTTGGGCTCGTTGCGTGCAAGTGTCTGCCTGGTTGTGGCTTACTGCTGCACGCAAATAACGAAAATCTTGAAAATGTGCAAAATTCTATTTGCTGTTCGATGCTGCGCTGACAAGATGAGATGAGGAGGAAGGTTGGAATTGGCAATTGTGAGAATTCCAAGGTGATGTAAGGGGAAAATTTTGTATATTCTTCTGCCTCCACGTGCAAAATGTGCATAAAATGTGGAAACTAGAAGCAAGTTGTATCAGCAGGTGAGACAGGCGGGCAAGTGGGGCTTGACTTATTTATTGGTACACGCAATATGCAAAAATTGCTGATGACAATCAAACATTTGGTTGGCAGTAAAGCTGCCTATATTAAAAATTTGTCATATTATGGTTCTTCACAGCAGTTGTTGTATCATATTTTGTTGAACTGTATAGCCCGAATCAGGGAAAGACAGCTGACCGTTAATGCGCTCGACGGAAAATGAGAGTCGTGCAGCCCTAAGCTGGTGCAATAAATTTAAAAGTCAATGAAAAGTGCAAGTAGAAACAGCGAAAAGCAAAAATATTACACACAGGGCAGCTAAGGTTCCGAGCAAAAAGAGAACACGAAAAATAGAAAATCAATGATTACTAAAAAGAGGAAGAATTGTTGGACAAATAAAAATAGTCAGGGCGATAATGATTAAATATTTACTGTATGTGTGTGTGTGTGTGTGTTGGGGTGTGTGGGCACAATAAAAATAATAAAATCACTACAGTGATTGAAAATGGAAACGACACAACATTGCAGTGAGAAGTGGGTTCTGGCGCTGCTCGATAGACAGACAGCGCAAGCCTGAAGTGTGCGGCACGCTAACAAATCGAAATTGACTTTGATTGTCGCTGGGACACTCGGAAAAATTCAATAGAGATAAGGGTTTAGGTGGGTCTGATTGAGAGACGAGAAAACTGTCTTAACTTGGAACAAAAACATTGCCAGATTTTTCAGGTATAAATCACTTAAACTCAGATGTGAAATAGTTTTAGATCTTAATGTCTTCTTTCAGTGCAATGGGTTGCACAATCTTTTCCATTTTTTGTGAAAGTAAAGCAAACAATTTATTTCTCAAGTGTGGAAAGGGCACAGAAATCATGCGGTTCGGCAAGAGGCATGAAAAATGAAAATAACGAAGACGAGCATAAAAATGTGATGACAAAAAAGCAACACAAACAGCTAAAACACACTGCTTGAACGGCACACAAGCACACAACTGGAAGGGATCAAACAATGTCAAGCGGTGAGGGCGCTACAGGGCGGGAGTGGGGAATAGCGGTTGAGAAGTGCAAGTCATGTAGCCAAAGAAGGCCTCGAGCATGCAAAAAGAGGAACTATAATAAATGTCTTGTTAAAGGTTCCAGAGTTGAAGAAGGAAAGGAAGACAACTGCGTAGACTCTGTCTCACTGCCCTATTCTGGCGAAAGTCTGACGATTGATTTTCTATTCAGCGCTTGTTAGATTTTTGATCAGAAATTTTTGTTAGCCTATTCTTACGCAAATCTGACAAGCAGAAAGCTGTAAAATTTCACCACAGCGCACAGTGATTCGTTCCATAGACAAAATTCCAAAAATTTATGGTCTCAGAATTTTACGATTTTGATGTCATTTGAAAGAAATAACTCTAACTAAGAAAACACGAAAAAATCTGTGCAAAAAATCAATTAGTGTCGGTGCAAAAGCGGGTCAAAGTTTAAACTTTTTTCTCAAAAAAATTTAAACTCATATTTTCTGTTTTTTAGTCTATTGAGTAAAAAAAATTCTAAAAATACATGGTTACCAAGAAGCAGCTTAAGCTCTCAACATAAGTTAAGAAACGATGTGGCTATTTTCGATTTTAATGTTTTCTCAAAATTTGTAAAGCTGAGGCTTTTACTGCACTTGTAATTTAAAATATTTTTCTAAATTAAAAATCTGAAAATTGGCAAAACTTAGAGGAAAATATCAAAAAAGTATGTGAAAGTATGTTCCTGGATTTTTTTTATTTTAAGAAGCATTCTTTCTTTGTCGGATAATGTAATTACATCCTCCGATATCTTCCGATCTCAGAAAATAATTCAATTTGAAAAGTGGTCTAAACACGTATTTTTCGACAAAATGTATTTTATTTATGCCTAAAAGTATGCAATCAGCACGAAAAATGATAAAATCTGCAAAAATGCAAAACATACATCTATTATTATCGTTTTTATTGCAAATCCAGAGGGTCCTGAGACAATTTCTGTTACTCTTTGGAATAATCAATGTTGACGTTAGCGATTAAATGTAAAATCTGATAAATCTAGCCGACACACTTGGTGCTAAAGCTCTCCAAAAATGACGAAATATGAAAATTTCAATTTCTCAGGCATTGCCAAACTACAACAGTTTAAGAAAAACAAAATAGAGATTTCAATTTAGAAGACTATGATTAACTGGTACACCAAATTTCATGAAGAACGGACCACTCCTTCTAATTTTGTCTCGCGGTTGAATGGAGCCGAATCACTGTGCAGCGAGTTGAAAAGTTATGTTTGTTTTGGTTTCACTTTGAATGCCATATACATGGATAAGAAGAAGAAGAAGCTGCGAAATTTGAACAGCTAGCAAGAATTTCAAATAAAATTTCCACTTGGAAGTAAGAATTCTTTACAAATTCGTCTGATTTGATTTTAAATATTTATTATGTCTCAAGGTTTGAGCGAACTACGCAGAAGCAGATGTGGTTTTTGAGGGACAATCCCGAGTTGCAAAAATAGAAAAATAGCCCGAATTGTCGCGCATTGTCCAAAATTTATTCCCGGCAAGAGCGATTTTGGAAACGACAATTTTGAACGAAAATGCTTTCTTGCATAGCAAAAGTGTCGCTTTCGTCGCGCAAGGTCCTCAAGAGCCTTCTCCTCTATACAATTTCATTTTTTTAGCCAAATCAACTGCACACGCTAATAATAGCTGCTCTTCCTTTGTAAACACTAAAGAGCTGCACAAAATTTCTATTTGGCACACTTCACTACTGCACAGTACTGTCAAGTACTGTACTTCAGTGTCGCAATGACAGCAAATTCAAATGCTCAATAGTTCTATTCTGCAATAAAGCAAGCACTGCATCATTCCAAAACCTTTTCGCTACAGCAGCGACAGTGCTTGTGTTCTGTTGCGAAACAAAACATCCAAACAGAAAGCTATAATGAGGTTAAGTAACGGTAAATCACAGCAAGCACACGGAGTGAAGTAGAACTTCTGCTTCACACCGCGTGAACGAGTGAAACAGACTTAAATAAATATCGAAAAAACATGTTTTAAACCTGGGTTTTTTTGACATTAATGTTGTTGTAATGCTTGAAATGCTGCCCAGATTCCATACAAAATACCAGAAACAAACATCAGCTACTCCGATCGTGCAAAACAAAACATCGTATGCTTGAAAATGTTCTACTTCAGTGCTCACTTCAGTCTTGTTCTACTTCAGTGTTGTTCTACTTCCGTGTTGTTCCACTGTAGTATTGTTCTACTTCAGTGTTGTTCTATTCCAGTGTTGTTCTACTTCAATTTTGTTCTACTTCAGTGTTGTTCTATACTTCAAGGTGCTTGAAGTTCTATTGTTGTTTCGTGCAGTATTTGTATGAATACCAAAAGCTTCCTTCACTGCAGTGCTTGTTTTGTAGAGAAAGTGAAGAAGAGCGGCAGTATTTGAAAGCACAGCGATGGTGATTGCAACTCATTTTTATAGTGCTTGCGCAGCTCTTTGGTAAACACCGAAGTTGTCTGAAATGTTTCCAAATTTGTAACTTCAAATGCTTCTTTGAAAGTATTTTTTGCGCTTGTCAGCTCCTACGTACCTGAAAACTTCTCTGACAAGTGTTAAATAAAGAGCTTTTCAAAAATGGTCAGAATACGAAAATCTAACAACTGATAGAATCTATTTAATTGTCAGCATGGTGAGTTTTGTTAGGTTTGCCAGAATAGGGTTGTTAGTATGAGAGATGTACACAGGAGCACAGTGGGTCAGAGAGAATAGAGAAAGAATTAGACCAAACAGAAAAGTTGGACAAACCTGAACTGTTTGAACAGAACAGAAAAAAGTAATAGGAATCATGAATGAAAGAAGGTTTTATTGAACAGAAATTAAAAGAAAAGACCACAAAAATGAATATAGAAAAGAAATTAAACTAAGAATTATAAAATAAGTAAAGCAAAATTCTCAAAGTCTAAAAGGAATTTGAAATTTAGTTCCTACTTTTCAGAAAAGCTAATCATTAAGTTGTAAAAAATTTAGTAAATATTTTAAACATTGAAGAAAAACGTTACTCGAACGAAAGCGGGAAAAGAGCTTAACCGCTAACTGAGTGTAGGGAAACAAATTGATGGATGCTTCAAATACACATACACACGAAATGCCAACAATGTGTGAAGTGAATTTGTGTGCGTTGTGTGAGTGTGTGTGTGTGTTTGTGCTTAAATGGCTGTAAGTGTGAGTGAATGACTTGTGACAGGGCTGCAGGGTTGGCGCGTTGCCGCCGGAAGCGGTGAGGCGCCGAGTGCAGTTTAGTCGTGGTGACATCAACCAAACTGAACGATGAGCGAATGAAGTGAAGTGGCCGTTGGAGCAGCGGCAGATGAATCAGCGACGACGAAGCTGAACAGGAACAACTTCAACGTTAACAAATATTTTATTTTTTGTTGCTTTAGTTTTGTCTAGAGTCCGACCGATACCAAATTTTTTGGCCGATGCCGATGCCGATTAATCGGCATCGGCCAATTATCAGCCGATGCCGATTAATCGGTCAAAAGGCCGAAAATCGGCCGATGCCGATGCCGATGCCGATTCCATAGAAAAAAAAACACGAATGAATTCAATCAAAAACACAGCTTATTTTATAAAACAACAAAAGGAACTATTACATATATAATACATTTCATCACATTTATCACAAATTAACAAACGAAAACGAGAAAATAAACAACTAAAAACTAAATAAAATTACAAGAAAATTCAGAATTCAAAATTAATATCTCATGAAAATTGCTCATTCTATTTGGCACAAGCAATTAACAAAAGACCCAATAGCCAATATAGCTGAACAAGGTGTTGATGTAGCAAAAATAGATTAAAAATATCTGAAAAATATTGTCCCCTTAAGTATTTGTCATAAAATCCAAACAAATCTAAGGAGAAACCCCCTAATCAGGCAACACTGGTTTGTAACGTATAATAAAAATGTAATAAATATACAAAGCGAGATATGAAAAAGGAAGACAGTGCGATTCAGCTGCAAATAAAATCGTATTAAAAAATCGAAAATCGTAAAATCGACCAAAAAAACCGATGTGGCATCGGCCAAAAAAAGCCGATGTGGCATCGGCCAAAAAAGGCCGAAGCCGATGCCGATGCCGATTCTTTTTTTTTTGGCCGATGCCGATACTAGCCGATGCCGATACCAATTTTATTGGCCGATACTAGCCGATGCCGATGCCGATGCCGATTAATCGGTCGGACTCTAGTTTTGTCAGCTCTTGTTGTTGTTGTTGTTATAAATGACAATCATGATGTAGCTGACAATGACGAAAATGACAACAATAAAAACGAACAAATACAAAAACGGTGCCATCAAACACAACAACCATTACAACAAAAACAACAACAACAACAAAATGAAGAATAGAAAGCGCCGGGTAGCAGGCAAAAAATATTATGTTGAGGTTATGGGAGCGCAAACGTTGATGTGACAGTCACTCGAGCGTGTGTGTGAGTGTGTGTGTGCTGTTTAAGCAGTTGTTGTTGTGGTTGTTTTTGGTATTGTTATGTATGTGTGTGTTGCTTTTACTTGCTGGAAGCTGCTGTAAAATTAGAGCAGCAGCGAATAGGCAATAAATTTCTGCGACACGAAACAACAAAATCAATCAAAATATAAAAAAAAGAACCGTGCAAAATTGAGGAAAAAGTAAAAAAAACATTAAATGAGCAGAGAAATAAGAAATACAGCGACAACAATTGGCAGCTGATGGATGAGTTTACAAGAGTGGCAAAAGTATAAAAACACACACAAAAACCACACACACCGAAACCAGCAGCCACCCTGCAGGAAATCGGACTGGTCCAAGTCTAGTTTTTCAACTGGTCGCTTGACAGTCATATATGACCTCAGAACCGACTCGTTTCCTTGGAGCAAACTCACCCTTTTAACATGGCGGTGTCCTAGGCGATGGTCAATTGTCCCCGTCTGCATCCATTTGCAACTAGTCCAAGGTTAGTCCGAAGCAAACAAGTTGCAAAGCGACTAGTTTGCAAACTAGTTTATTCTGGGCTAGTTCTCTAACCAGTTGAATTTTATGTGGAAAATAAAGCAATGCATTTTTTAAATAATTATTTTATTTTAAAAATATTTAAAAATAATAACAAAAAAACATCGCGAATAAAAAAACATTGTTGGTGCATTTAAAGATGAACCTCGACTTGTTGACACACTTCGAAACTGTTTGGTGTCTGACGCAGTTCAACATCCTGACTTCGCCTGCAATTAATAAAAAAATAAATTAATTCATAAATAATTACATAAACATAATTACATACATTTATTAATACTTACCATTCGACTGCTGCTGCAATTCGTTGCTCCACGCAACCACGCAAAATTTTAACTGAAATCATTCAAGACAAAACGTGCAAATCGAACGAACTTCGAGTCATAGAAACAGAAAGTTCGAAAAATGCAAACATTTCTACGTTGTTGTTGTAAGCCGTAACAGAATATTGTTGCTTATTTCACCTCTGTTTCGTCTTTCGTTTCGTATTTTCATGTCTCTTCTCGCCTATGAACGCGCACGCAGAACGTGAACGATTAGACGCGAACTGACTGACTTCTGGCATCCGCTGACATCTACTTTGAGAACTAGTTGTCCAATTGACTACAAAAAGCCAGTTGGAATTTTGGGAACTAGTTGTCTCAGGTCCGACAGGGCAGCCAGCGCTCACACACACAGCTGCACCCACTCACAAATACATTTACGGGCCAAGGACAGTGAACGTTGGGCGCGTTGACTGCGCACTGGTCGGCACAAACAAATGAATAGAAATGTGCGCAGATGAAGTGCGCAGGAGGCATACAGCCGAAAGTGACGGAGAAGAAGTGGCCAAGTGAAGGCGGCAGCTGCGGCGGAGAAGTGGCATGAAATTAAACACATTTGGCTGTTGGCCAGCAGCGCAAAAGCGGCTACGAACGCAAGGAAGAAAAACGAAATAGTTTCGCACACTCTGCGCCGAGTGTGAGCCACCAAAGTGGTTGTGGCGGGTGTGGGCGGTGCGGGCACATTTAAAAGAAATGTTGGCCTGTTAAAAAGTAACATTAATTTTGTGATTATGCCCGGCGAATGGATGTGCGTGAGCGAAATATTAAACGCAGAAGGAAAGAAGTGTTTGCCGAACAAGGATCTGGTGAGCGAAGCAAGTGGTGATCAGAGAGGAAGGTTTCACATTTCGAGAAGAAGGTGGTAAGGATTCTTAGAAATTATTTAGACGCTACAGGGAAAAGTCGCTGAGATTTGCTATGCAGAAATTGGGCAATTTTTATTGAGAATTTGGAACTGGTTTGTGACAAGAGTTTGAAATATGGAAGCGAAATAATCTTTTACTGGATTAATATGATTTTTTTGGGAGCAGCGACACTGGGATTGTGAAATATATTGTGGCTCCAATCGTGTGTTAATAATAATATTATTAAAACACGATATATGTTTTAATATAATAAGTTATTGAACAAAAATTGTAACCATGATATAGTGAACAACCTCAATACTGTGAACAGGTCTTGCAATTTTTAGTTCACTATATCCAGACACGACTGTACATCGCAAATGTAAAACCCTCAGACATTGAAAGAGTAAAATTTATTGGTTCATGTTGTCACATTACCTAGCTTAAGTCTTCCAAGAGTCGCTACTTGCTGCATTTGTAAGTGTAGCGTGCACTTTAGTTGCTACTTGAGTGCGGCAATAAAATGCAGCTCTAGGTTATACACACACGCACACTTATATACAATTTGTGGTAATTTAAAATTTTAATTGTGATTAATTTCTGTCCACATGGTCAAGTTTCTTGTACTGGCAATCGTTGTTGCTTACACAGTTATATATAGCGGCACCAGTAAATTAACCCAAAGCGCCACCAATAACGTCGAGACATTAGGGCCAAATTACACTTTGGCAAGGTTCCCTTCCACTCGCCTCACACATTTGGCGCACTTTTTAATGGGCGCACAATTCGCCGCAGCTGCAACGTGCTACTTCAAACGAGCTAATTCAATAGCAGCGCAATTTTTTTCGCACTCAAATGTAAAACTAAAATAATTTTTTTTTTAGTGAAAAATTGAAAATGTAAACAGCACTTTAATTGCTCGAAATTTGCATTCGCCACATTGCAACTGCTGCCTGCCGCATTCGTCCAACTCGATTGCAGTTGGCTGTGCGCTGTCGCCTTCAAACAAAGATTTGCACATTTTGCGAGTGATTTTCAAATCGCCCTAACGAATTCATTTGCCTAACGATTTCCGTTCGTCTACCAGCGTTGCCAACCGCTCGTTGCGCAGAGCCTTACTCCGCACTCGCTGGCGCTATGTTCGTTGTCAACACAGCAGTTGTAGCAGTGACGGTGACAGCAGTCTGCGTTGGTGTTAGACAATTGACTTCTATTTAAATAAAATTAGTTACATAAACAATAATTGACTTGAATTGCTTTTTGTTTGCATAAAATTCAATTTTCAATTCCGGTCGATGGGCTGACTGGCATTTGTAGACATTCCATGACTACGACAACGAGCAACGTTGCTGTGCCAAACGAGCGGCAACCGTTGCTGGATTTTCTTTGGCTTGCAGCTCGCGTACACATCTACACCAGTTCTTTGTGTAGTTGGCAATGCTCAACAAGTACGAAAAGGCAACCCTCCTCGCCATGAAGAAGTCGTTAGTTGTGTTGTGCAGTTTCGCGATCGGATCTCGGCGAGTGAACTAGTTTTTGTAGAGGGAAAATTGTAAAAATTAACAAAAGTCACTCGGGGAAAAGTGAGTTTTCGCCATCCAGCGACAGCCAGCTATGTGCGTTCTTTGGTGCCGCCGGAATTCTGACATGCTCAGCTCACTGCGCAGCGGTCACGTCACAGGAAACTTGGAGGGCTCAGCCAAAGACTGCGCAGCCGACGGTTGGGCAGTTGCATCGCCAAGTCAGTCCCTTTTCAACTCAAGCGCTCGGAAATCGCGGAGTCCGCTTTTCCTGAACATTTGAACACCAAAATGCAATGCACTAAGAAATTGTTCAAGCTGAGGTATTTATTTTTCTGATTTATGTTATTGGAAAACTTATATTCGCTATTTGCTATGCGTGTATGTGTGCGGCTATGAAGCGAAAAAGCGCTTGAGGCAGTAGCGAACAGAAAAAGTGCGCCAATGTGAAGTGTCGAGTAGTAAGCAATGTGGAGGGAAAGTACTTATAGAAGAATCCAGATTGTGAGGTTGGCGCGTATGTAGAAAATGTATATTCAAGTTTCTGCTGACAAAAGGCTTCACTTCAAAATAACCTAACTTAGTGCAGTAAAATAAAGTTGAATCGATGTGCGTGTAGTGTGAAATTGTGCCCGTCTTACTGCATGCAATGATGAAAAGCTACAAGTTCGTGCAGCTCCCATGCAGACAACTATAGACGAATTTGACTGTGGGCGCCACACGCCGTATGTGACAATGTATTTGCACAGCCAATATTTGTCGAGTGTGCCGGTTGGCTGGTGTGGGCCTGTTAAATTACATTTGCCTGAATTTTTTGCGCTCGTTTCTGTGCTGTTTGCATTAAATGGGAATGTAAAGTCACAGGAAACGAGGCACAAGCAAAAAAAACCTAAGCAAGGAGGACGAAGAAAATTCTATATAGAAATACGGGGCAGCTTATATATACATACATACCTATATTTATTTTTTTTTTAATATTTTGAAATAATTTTTTATGTTTTATATATTTCGATTTTGAAATTACCGTGCGACAAAAATGAAAACATTGTTTCACACTGGAAAAAATCCACACGGGCGTGAAACTAGAGACCAAACATAATACTGCGTACTCAGTTTTTAATTTCTACATCCTTTGTCCTTTTAAAAGGACTTCAAAATTTTGAAGGGGATTAAAAATAAAAAAAATTTAAAAATTACTTAACCTCGTTAGAATATGGCGATATGTATATCAAATAAAAAAGGAAAAGCTCAAGAGTTTAAATAAACTTGATTTTTTATTTATTTGTAAAAAGAGGATATGAAAAAGGTTTTTGGAAAATTTTATTCCTTTATATCCTTGAAAATTTATAACGAATTTTCTTGAAAAGTAAATATGTTATAACCCAAAATCTCCTTGATTACATGTCAAAATTTCATTATTCTCGCTTAATTGATTTTGTATCTATTTAGTATTTAAAATACTGATACCCAAATAAATTAGAATATTTGTACTTCATTAGACTTGCAGCTTCCGCCTTTTTTTTTTAATAACTTTAGAACCAATAAAGATAGAGTAATGCAATTTTGACACGTGATCAAGGAGATTTTGGGTTCTAACATACTTACTTTTCAAGAAAGTATGTTAGAAATTTTCAAGGTTATATGATTAAAATTTTCAAAGGACCTTTTCTATATCCTTTTTTACAAATAGATAACAAATCAATTTTATTTAAACTTTTGAGCCTTTCCTCTTTCATTTAATATACAGATCGCCATATTCTAACGAGGTTAAGAATTTTTAAATTTTTTTTATTTTTTATCCCCTTCAAAATTTTGAAGTCCTTTTAAAAGGACAAAGGATGTAGAAATGAAAAACTGAGTACGCAGTATTACTGTGTTTGGTCTCTAGTTTCACGCTCATATGGATTTTTTCCAGTGTGAAAAATGCTGTCGCACGGTGTAATCAGGGACTGTAAATAATTATTATTTCAATATGTTAAATCAAAAAAATCAAGATGAAGGAAGCATTGCAGATATATCATGTGGTGCAATAAAGTGATTGTTTTTGAAAGCAGTTATAAAGCAATACAAAAAATTCTCGATTTTTATTTTCCGCTCACCGAATAATAATTATTTGTTGATTTTGTTTTTAGATCAGAAAATAAAAATTATTTGTTGAGTTTTATTTTTTGGGGGAAAAATAAAAATTATGCGGTGAGTTTTATTTTTCACTTGCAGAATGAGAATTATTTTTCAGTTTTATTTTTTAAACACAAAATAACCGTAGGAACACAATTGAAGCGTATGGACGTATGGGCGCACGGCGTACGGCGTAAATACGCTGTCGAAATACGTTCAGACGTTGCCTTGCTCACAATTCCAGCGTGAGCAGCAACGTATAAAATACTCAAAATACGTTTTTCAATTGTCAAAAAATGAATAATACGCCCATACGCGGCGTAAAAAATAGAAATAGATCTAAGTGAGCGTACGACGTTTTTACGTTCATACGCTTGCGTCGTCAATTGTGTGCGCTTTCATAGAAATATATGAAATTTAATTTGACAACGCAATACGTCGAACGTAAATACGCTCATACGTTCCAATTGTGTTCCTACGGTAAAAATTACGGGACGAGTTTTTGTTTTTGGTTAAAAAATAAGCCTCATGTGGTGAGTTATATGTTTCAAATTGTATTCTAAAAATTATTTTCCAAGTAATACTTTTCGCTCATGAAATAAAAATTCTCCTATGAATTATAAAATTTTTCTTTAAAAGAATGAATACAAGAATGCGATTTTTCCCGAAACCTACCCAAACTCAACAAGTCATTTTTATTTTCTGATCTTAAAAGAAACATCAACAAATAATTATTATTCGGTGAGCGGAAAATAAAAATCGAAAAATAAGTTTTATATTTTAATTTTTACATTTAGCTCATAATTTTTACGGCCCCCGGTTATAATTGACTTGAGTTGCTTTTTGTTTGCATAAAATTCAATTTTCAATTCCGGTCGATGGGCTGACTGGCATTTGCTGACGGTGCTGTGACAAACTAGCGGCAACCGTTGCTAGATTTTCTTTGGCTTGCAGCTCGCGTACACATCTACACCAGTTCTTTGTGTAGTTGGCAATGCGCAACAAGTACGAAAAGGCAACCCTCCTCGCCATGAAGAAGTCGTTAGTTGTGTTGTGCAGTTTCGCGATCGGATCTCGGCGAGTGAACTAGTTTTTGTAGAGGGAAAATTGTAAAAATTGTAAAAATTAACAAAAGTCACTCGGGAGAAGTGAGTTTTCGCCATCCAGCGACAGCCAGCTATGTGCGTTCTTTGGTGCCGCCGGAATTCTGACATGCTCAGCTCACTGCGCAGCGGTCACGCTACAGGAAGCTTGGGAGCTCAGCTGGAGACTGCGCAGGCGACGGTTGGGCAGTTGCATCGCCAAGTCAGTCCCTTTTCAACTCAAGCGCTCGGAAATCGCGGAGTCCGCTTTTCCTGAACATTTGAACACCAAAATGCAATGCACTAAGAAATTGTTCAAGCTGAGGTATTTATTTTTCTGATTTATGTTATTGGAAAACTTATATTCGCTATTTGCTATGCGTGTATGTGTGCGGCTATGAAGCGAAAAAGCGCTTGAGGCAGTAGCGAACAGAAAAAGTGCGCCAATGTGAAGTGTCGAGTAGTAAGCAATGTGGAGGGAAAGTACTTATAGAAGAATCCAGATTGTGAGGTTGGCGCGTATGTAGAAAATGTATATTCAAGTTTCTGCTGACAAAAGGCTTCACTTCAAAATAACCTAACTTAGTGCAGTAAAATAAAGTTGAATCGATGTGCGTGTAGTGTGAAATTGTGCCCGTCTTACTGCATGCAATGATGAAAAGCTACAAGTTCGTGCAGCTCCCATGCAGACAACTATAGACGAATTTGACTGTGGGCGCCACACGCCGTATGTGACAATGTATTTGCACAGCCAATATTTGTCGAGTGTGCCGGTTGGCTGGTGTGGGCCTGTTAAATTACATTTGCCTGAATTTTTTGCGCTCGTTTCTGTGCTGTTTGCATTAAATGGGAATGTAAAGTCACAGGAAACGAGGCACAAGCAAAAAAAACCTAAGCAAGGAGGACGAAGAAAATTCTATATAGAAATACGGGGCAGCTTATATATACATACATACCTATATTTATTTTTTTTTTAATATTTTGAAATAATTTTTTATGTTTTATATATTTCGATTTTGAAATTACCGTGCGACAAAAATGAAAACATTGTTTCACACTGGAAAAAATCCACACGGGCGTGAAACTAGAGACCAAACATAATACTGCGTACTCAGTTTTTAATTTCTACATCCTTTGTCCTTTTAAAAGGACTTCAAAATTTTGAAGGGGATTAAAAATAAAAAAAATTTAAAAATTACTTAACCTCGTTAGAATATGGCGATATGTATATCAAATAAAAAAGGAAAAGCTCAAGAGTTTAAATAAACTTGATTTTTTATTTATTTGTAAAAAGAGGATATGAAAAAGGTTTTTGGAAAATTTTATTCCTTTATATCCTTGAAAATTTATAACGAATTTTCTTGAAAAGTAAATATGTTATAACCCAAAATCTCCTTGATTACATGTCAAAATTTCATTATTCTCGCTTAATTGATTTTGTATCTATTTAGTATTTAAAATACTGATACCCAAATAAATTAGAATATTTGTACTTCATTAGACTTGCAGCTTCCGCCTTTTTTTTTTAATAACTTTAGAACCAATAAAGATAGAGTAATGCAATTTTGACACGTGATCAAGGAGATTTTGGGTTCTAACATACTTACTTTTCAAGAAAGTATGTTAGAAATTTTCAAGGTTATATGATTAAAATTTTCAAAGGACCTTTTCTATATCCTTTTTTACAAATAGATAACAAATCAATTTTATTTAAACTTTTGAGCCTTTCCTCTTTCATTTAATATACAGATCGCCATATTCTAACGAGGTTAAGAATTTTTAAATTTTTTTTATTTTTTATCCCCTTCAAAATTTTGAAGTCCTTTTAAAAGGACAAAGGATGTAGAAATGAAAAACTGAGTACGCAGTATTACTGTGTTTGGTCTCTAGTTTCACGCTCATATGGATTTTTTCCAGTGTGAAAAATGCTGTCGCACGGTGTAATCAGGGACTGTAAATAATTATTATTTCAATATGTTAAATCAAAAAAATCAAGATGAAGGAAGCATTGCAGATATATCATGTGGTGCAATAAAGTGATTGTTTTTGAAAGCAGTTATAAAGCAATAAAAAAAATTCTCGATTTTTATTTTCCGCTCACCGAATAATAATTATTTGTTGATTTTGTTTTTAGATCAGAAAATAAAAATTATTTGTTGAGTTTTATTTTTTGGGGGAAAAATAAAAATTATGCGGTGAGTTTTATTTTTCACTTGCAGAATGAGAATTATTTTTCAGTTTTATTTTTTAAACACAAAATAACCGTAGGAACACAATTGAAGCGTATGGACGTATGGGCGCACGGCGTACGGCGTAAATACGCTGTCGAAATACGTTCAGACGTTGCCTTGCTCACAATTCCAGCGTGAGCAGCAACGTATAAAATACTCAAAATACGTTTTTCAATTGTCAAAAAATGAATAATACGCCCATACGCGGCGTAAAAAATAGAAATAGATCTAAGTGAGCGTACGACGTTTTTACGTTCATACGCTTGCGTCGTCAATTGTGTGCGCTTTCATAGAAATATATGAAATTTAATTTGACAACGCAATACGTCGAACGTAAATACGCTCATACGTTCCAATTGTGTTCCTACGGTAAAAATTACGGGACGAGTTTTTGTTTTTGGTTAAAAAATAAGCCTCATGTGGTGAGTTATATGTTTCAAATTGTATTCTAAAAATTATTTTCCAAGTAATACTTTTCGCTCATGAAATAAAAATTCTCCTATGAATTATAAAATTTTTCTTTAAAAGAATGAATACAAGAATGCGATTTTTCCCGAAACCTACCCAAACTCAACAAGTCATTTTTATTTTCTGATCTTAAAAGAAACATCAACAAATAATTATTATTCGGTGAGCGGAAAATAAAAATCGAAAAATAAGTTTTATATTTTAATTTTTACATTTAGCTCATAATTTTTACGGCCCCCGGTTATAATTGACTTGAGTTGCTTTTTGTTTGCATAAAATTCAATTTTCAATTCCGGTCGATGGGCTGACTGGCATTTGCTGACGGTGCTGTGACAAACTAGCGGCAACCGTTGCTAGATTTTCTTTGGCTTGCAGCTCGCGTACACATCTACACCAGTTCTTTGTGTAGTTGGCAATGCGCAACAAGTACGAAAAGGCAACCCTCCTCGCCATGAAGAAGTCGTTAGTTGTGTTGTGCAGTTTCGCGATCGGATCTCGGCGAGTGAACTAGTTTTTGTAGAGGGAAAATTGTAAAAATTGTAAAAATTAACAAAAGTCACTCGGGAGAAGTGAGTTTTCGCCATCCAGCGACAGCCAGCTATGTGCGTTCTTTGGTGCCGCCGGAATTCTGACATGCTCAGCTCACTGCGCAGCGGTCACGCTACAGGAAGCTTGGGAGCTCAGCTGGAGACTGCGCAGGCGACGGTTGGGCAGTTGCATCGCCAAGTCAGTCCCTTTTCAACTCAAGCGCTCGGAAATCGCGGAGTCCGCTTTTCCTGAACATTTGAACACCAAAATGCAATGCACTAAGAAATTGTTCAAGCTGAGGTATTTATTTTTCTGATTTATGTTATTGGAAAACTTATATTCGCTATTTGCTATGCGTGTATGTGTGCGGCTATGAAGCGAAAAAGCGCTTGAGGCAGTAGCGAACAGAAAAAGTGCGCCAATGTGAAGTGTCGAGTAGTAAGCAATGTGGAGGGAAAGTACTTATAGAAGAATCCAGATTGTGAGGTTGGCGCGTATGTAGAAAATGTATATTCAAGTTTCTGCTGACAAAAGGCTTCACTTCAAAATAACCTAACTTAGTGCAGTAAAATAAAGTTGAATCGATGTGCGTGTAGTGTGAAATTGTGCCCGTCTTACTGCATGCAATGATGAAAAGCTACAAGTTCGTGCAGCTCCCATGCAGACAACTATAGACGAATTTGACTGTGGGCGCCACACGCCGTATGTGACAATGTATTTGCACAGCCAATATTTGTCGAGTGTGCCGGTTGGCTGGTGTGGGCCTGTTAAATTACATTTGCCTGAATTTTTTGCGCTCGTTTCTGTGCTGTTTGCATTAAATGGGAATGTAAAGTCACAGGAACCGAGGCACAAGCAAAAAAAAACCTAAGCAAGGAGGAAGAAGAAACTTCTATATAGAAATACGGGGCAGTTTATATATACATATCTATGATTATTTTTTTTTAATATTTTGAAATAATTGTTTTATGTTTTATATATTTCGATTTTGAAATTATGTGCTGCCACATTAATATGTTTCATATTTTAATTTTTTTCCTTGTAACAACTATGTAATATTTTTCCATTTGCTGCAAGTTCTCATTGTAGTTGCTGTGGTTTTTGGTTTTAATCTGATCATTTCATCTGACCAAAGTGCGCACTCAATTAACTCATTTGCATATTTTGCATGCCATTAACAGCATTTGAATAATTTTCAGGTCATTAACAAACTATTTAGTAAAAATATGTGAATATTTGAAATTTTTACGTAATTACCAAATAATCCGCCCTATGGAGTGTTTTCTTCATTTCAATGCAAATCAATGAGTCGCAAAATTGTTGACATTTTAATTTTTGCAAAATTAGTGCAAAAAAGTTAACACGTCATAGTAAAAATATATAAAAAATTTAACAAGCATAGAACAATAATAGCAAAAACAACTAACTGTCACTGTCATTAAAATTTCACAATAATTTATTTATTTATTATTTTTTTTGTATTGAACACAATTGTTGCAAATTTAATTCTTGCTTAGCAATTTTAATGAATTCATTGGTTTTGTTTTGTGTTTTGTTTCAAATGCAATAAATGTTTTTGTTTTGCAAAATTGCACATTTTTGTTTTTTTGTTTGTTGCTGAGGGAAATTGCATTCAAATGGAAAAACAACTGACCACTTTTTGCGCTGCATTGATGCATGTTTATGTTCAATTTGTTGTTATTTTTGTAGTTAAAATACTGCTGCTGCTGACTGTTGGTTGTTGCAATATTACGCGTACAGATCGATTCACATGTTGGTTGTTGTTGTTGGTATCTATAGTTGATATGTGTCACAGACAGGACAAAATTAAATTTTGAGTTTTTCATTTGAATGCGCACAAAAGGCGCCTTTGTTGTTGCCGCGAGCAGCAGCGGCGCACTTTACACAGGCGCACAACTGCACTGAACTGACATACGCGCCATTACGCTGACAAGTGCTGTCTGCTCGTTACACAAACAATAAATGCGAACCGTCCACACAAAACGGCCATTCAATGCACTCGAATGGACAGCGAAAATAGTCAAATAATAATAACACAAATAAAAATAGAATGACTCTAAAGATAACAGCAGCAGCAACAACAACAATAGCAATGACAATAAAGTGGCTGCATTTATTTTAATTAAATTTTCACAAAAGTGTGTTGGCTAGAAAAATGATTTTTTAATTGAGCTTGCCGAGTTGCCGGTGCGACCAGCAGCCAGTCATTATATTGTCGAGCCATCTGTTGTTGTTGTTTTTATTGTTGTTGATGTGGGCGTAGCCTTGTCGCTTAGTGTGGCAATTGCCGACGTAAGTGGTTTTATTTGCAATTTTATTGCATTTAACGTTTTTGCTGTGCGTTGCTGCGGCGTATTTATGCAAATTGCGCGGAGCTGAGCGCCGACTGACAGTGACGATTGTTGGCAGATGATTTGCTGATGTTTTGTCACCTCAGTGTTGGCGCGCTGTTGTTGTTGAACTAATGGAAGTTAAATGCACTTGAAAAGTGTAACGTGCTGAAAAACTTTAACTAAATAAGTTAGTGGTTCATGCGTTTTAGAACTTTAACAAACTGGAGCATATTACAAAAAGATCGACATCAGAATTTTATAGTTTACAAAAATTAACACAAAAAAAAAAACATAAAAAACACATACCAACCAATTCGTTTGCATTGCAATCAAAATTGCAACACACTCCCCTCCTCAATATTTCCTCACTCAAACACAAATAATTGTTGGCAAAATAAAACAATTTCATTAAACATTTTTTCAAATAAGAAAAAATTTATATTATGACTAGTTGAGTGTGGCGGTGAACGTAAAAGAAGAAGCTGGAAGAGTAAGTAGTTGAGAACATAGCAAAGCGAAGTATGTGACTACACAACATTCCTGACCTCACAATTCAACATTTGAATTAAAAACATACACCACCACACTCACAAAGAAGCCAGCAAGCGCGCAACTAAATACAGCGCGGGCGTTGGAAAGGTCTGCAGCACAAACCGCACAAATATACGAAAAATTTTAATTACTGGCACTTTTCCTGAAGCACACATTAAAATTTCATAATTACTCGAGGTGAAGTGCAACTGCTTTGCTGTCGCTGTTGTTGCCGTCAAGCAGATTGCCGTCATCACCTGTGAGGCCAGAATTTACCATATTTTACCAACACAACTGCACTGCCACATACACCCGCACACACACACACATATACATATATAAATATGAAGATTGCAATTGCATTTATGTTGGCGCCCCAGTGGGCGCTGCACTTGTGCGCGCAGCGAGCAAAACTAAATGAACTTTAGCGGAGTGCGACTGCGTCTGCGCCTGATGGCGAGGCACTTTGCGCATTGCGAAATTATTAAACAACCAAAAGCCTAAGTAGTCGCACTCCGATGCCATATGAACACATAAGCAACATACACACATACAAGCGCATTAGTAAATAAATATAATAAATAAAGGCGCCCCACTGCCGCACAGGCACAGCACCAATGTGCCCCCAGCACAAATACATGCAAAACGAGGGAGGCAAGCAGAACTGCAAATGGAAATAATAAAAAGAGCACGAAGCAGCAGCGGCGGCGGTGTGTGCAAGTGAAAATTCTTCACGAGCGCTGCCAGCACGTACATAATTAAATTTATTTCAAAAATGAAAATCTGCTGGCCCGGCCCACTTTTCAGCAATAACAACAACAACAGCGAGCTCGACTACTATAGCCACAGCCGCAGCCACAGTCACAGTCTAGTTAAGAAATTAAGCAGCGAAGGGGGGGGGGGAAGAGTTGGAGTTGTTATTGCTGAATGCATTTGCGACTGATGGCTTCAGCTCCTCGCCGTGCTGCCTTCTGCCTACTTGCTCCTTGCTGGTGTTTATAAAATTAGTGCCATGTTAGAGGGGGTGGAGCCGGAGAGAACAGGATTTAGTGGCTTTTGCAAATAAATAGAAGTTGCACGCTGCGTGCAAACAAATGCAAAAATGCAGAAAACTATGCAATGCCGGATAGGCGGAAATGCTTGCGACGAGCAGCAATTGTCAGGGCATGTGTGGCAATGCTGGCATAGGGGGAGACTGAAGTTTTTTTATTTTAATTTTGCATTAAAAACAGTTGGAATTTGTGCAATTTATGTGTTGGGTGGGGATTGGTTTTGGTTATTTCGACTATATTTTGTTTGGGGAAAAATATTAAAGAATATTAATTAAGAACTTTCAACATGAAGAAGAAAAAATACTGCAATGAATAGAAACATTGAAGAATTTTTATGAGTAGGAAAGAAACTGAAAGATAGTCTACGTTTACTGAAGAGGAAACACATTTCGATTGGTGCCACCAGAGAAAAACAAGAAGCCAGAACAGTGGATCATTTTGGCTTCTGAATAGAAGCCTATGCCGCAGACTCTCTGGCCTACCTAACTGATGTTAGATCTCGGCGCAATACCTAGCAGTTGTACCAAGAAAGTTAACTCTCCGGACGAAAGCAAGGCTTAATGGTTTAAAGTGCCGCACTGACCTTGCTTGCAAAAATAGCAGAATTTTATTTGCTTTTAATAGAGTGTGTGCAGCTTTGAGTCTTTCAAAAGCATACTTAATATTTTCTTAAATGTTTTAAGGAGAAGATAAGAGTAGAATGCAGCAAATAATCCAAAGATCGTGAACACCGCCGGCGCGGCTTAATGTTCGCCTACTCTCAGTGGACAACAAAAGTGTCCAAAAACCCTCGAAAAGGCAAGAAGCCAACACAAACTTTACTCCAACTTTCTGCTCATAAACATCAACAATCGACGGCCAGTTTAGACAAAACTACGCCGCAGCAGTGTCAGCTGCTTCCACTACCAGACACATACCATACACATCTTCTCATCGACACAACAAAACCTGCGAGCGTAAAGTTGCGGCAATGCTTTGACCAATGTTGAGCAGGTGATGTGGCCGTTGGGTTTGCAGACCAAAACTATTTTATTTCGATTCGATTTCAAAAGTGACAAAATAAAAACAGCAAAAAAACCCTAACAAAAGATATTACAACAACAAAAGCAAAAACAACAATTACGAAGTGACAGAAAAATCGACGCAAAAACAAGAATTGTTCATTAAAGTTTCACTGTTGTAAACAACTGAAGAGGAATAATCGTGCGCGTGTGTGTTGTTGTGTGTGTTGTTCACATATGTGTATGTGGTTCACGAACGTGTGTGTATTTCTAGTGGGAGTGAAAGCTGTATTTTTGTCTGTATTTGTCTTTACCTGTGCTTTGGTTTTTGTAGATGGGGAAAAGCGAAATTAAAGTTGCACAAGTTGCGAGCAAAGCTGGCGGCTTGCGCGTGTGCTTCCACTGTGCATTGTCAAAATTTTAAATGGCAACAAATTATTGAATCTACTGCAAGATGCATTCAGTTTATTCATAAATATTTTATTGTCATATAATTGTTTGTAAATATTGCTGTATTTAAATTGTTCTTGATTTGAAGATCTTAATTTTTTTATATTCATTTTTAAAGAGGAAAATCTTTTAGAAAGCACTGACTTATTCATGACTGACATTCATCGGTTAGGACTTTATTCAAGAAAGCTACTTTTTGTTTTCAATATAAGAAGAAATAGTTGTCCAGAGTTGTGCCCTGGTCATTGAATTCGCCCCCCGATGGCTATATCCTTCAACTCGGGCAAGTCTTTGTGCTTTGTCCACAACTCATTCACAACTCCATCCATTAAATATTTCCACGAAATTTTTTATTTGTTTTGCATACAATTTCTCGACTTGAACTTCATTAATTTTGTTCAGTCTAAATGGACAGTGTCGACATTAAGTTAAATTACAACCTGTACTACACGACATTTATGATGTATGTCCTCCTGAGCCAATGATGAACGAGTGGAGCACCTATCCTCTTCGGTTGTAGTCAGCAACATTACGTTCCATACACGTTTTTCAGCAAAAAAAACACCACAGTGGGCCATAATAAAAATGACAAAGAAGACAAAAACAAAATTCTGCGCCTCCGACAGCTATTCTACGTTACATAAACTATTAATTACAGCTGAATGTATCGAGTCGAAAAGAGCAAAAATTTCCCGTTCATACAAAAAATATTCTGGGTAAAACTTTCACGGCATCTAGAAAATTATTCATTGCAATTTAATGCTTTTAATATTCTTGGCAATATTTTTAATTTCTCATAAAACATTTGCTTCCATGGCCACCTTTTTGCTGTCTGCCTACAAATGCCTTCAAATGCTTACATTATGGTCGCTGATGGGAGCACCGACTCAAACACTGCCACTCACATGTGCCACATCATAAACGGTCCCAACACACGCCCACACACACATGTACACTTGCAGCATCTCTGCCAAATACTCGTGTATTCACTATTCCTGCCACTATGGCTGGTACCATGGCTGGTGGTGAGCGCGTCGTACATCAGCAGCGCGCGCTGGCCTGTTTCGTCCTATTTATGGCCTATCATAAAATTCACGTTTTGCATTCGAACCGAATTTCACCTGCGGTAGTGTGGCAGTGGCAGCGGCAAGCCGGCTGTTGAGTCGAGCGTGGCAGCGTACGTAAATGTCGCTGCGAATCAGTGAAGTGCGCGCGCGCCGTTTGGCTAAATAAAACACATCCTGTGCCCTCTGGCAAAGGTGAAGGCGCAAGCAGCCATTTGCAGTTGGTAGACGTGCAGCGGCAATAGCAACAACAAAAACCAATAACGTTTGCAGCAGTTGTGAATGAATGAAGACGTTCAGGTTGAAATTCCAGGCCACATCACGGCTGCCACAGCCAGCCGACGAGCGGACGAACGCGAGTGGCGGAACAACGAGGCGGGCCAAATGGCTGAGAATTATGACATTACAAATTCACATAACCCGCCGGACGGACGCGTGGCACTCTGGCAAGCAGGTGTAGCACTTAGACGGCGGCGCAGTCAGGCGAGCAGAGGAGCGAGCAAAATTGCCGGAGTAGGCGGCTGCAGCTGGCGGCTGTGCTCGTGGTGGCGCCAGCGCATTTCTCCGAACTTCAATCATGGTTTATGGAGCGAATTGGATGTAAATAATGGTGGAGCAAAAAATTATATATGTAGGCACGTCGACATATTGCCAGATAATGAACGAGAAATCGATTTTGAGGTTCCGGCGGCGGTGGGAGCTGCAAATGAAGGCTGTTGGCTGCTGGCTGATCATTTGTGGCGTAAAAGGGGGCGATAGGAAATTGCAAATTGCTGTTAATATGTTAGCGAAATGAATTTGATAATGGATGGATGAATGGATGGGTGGATAGATGAATGCAAATTGTTTAGAGGTTAATTAAAGTGTTGACTTACTCAAGCAAATTAGGCTAATGGAAGCGAAGGTGAGTGAAGGACAAAAACATACATAATACAACTTGAACAAAACACATGCAGGCAAAGCAGTAATTCATGCAGAATATTTGGCTCACATTCTATACAACGTCGTGAACAGTGATACAACACTTTGACTTAATCAAAACCCTGTCAGAATGTGTCAAAAGCAATTTGCCAACTGCAAGAACAACAAGAGCAGAGGGAGTAGAGAAGAACGCCCACCGCGCAAGAACCGCTTAAATTTGATTTCATTTCAATTTCAATTTAAATGGGCCGTGGAGTGGGGCGAAAATTCATTAAGAAAATCGCGTTGAAAATGAATTTTCATATGGCGTGCAGCAGGCAAGTGGGACTTTTTTTCGGCGCCGCACGTCAGCAACCAGCACATGTCCTGCAGCTGTTGCAATCAGCAGTGAGCTCAAGCGGGCGGCAGCGTTGCTGTGGCAGGAATGTCGGCACGATTGCTGCAATAGTTTTGCAGTTATGTTAGTGGCATATGAGGCCGCAGGCATTTAAGCGGGTCGTGGCCGGCTGTCACTGCACAAATGTCACACTGCACGTAGTTGCGACCGTTGGCGTTGGGTTATTGAGGTTAAATTGAAGTGAAATGTTGACAGTTGACTCGGACTCGGACTGCACACTTGGCTGTGGAAAGTGGTAGGGCAGAGTGGGGTGTAATTTAATTAACCGTTTTGGCAGCCAAAGTAATTAAAAGCTAAACATTCCTTATAAAATTCCATTTCGCTGCTACTTTCAAGCTTGTTGTTGTTGTTGTTTGTAAGCTGCTCTTGTGGATTGCGGCTACTTGGGTTCGTATTTCTGTTTTAGTGTAAAACTTATTATACGCCGTCAGTGCCATTAGTTTTATGTCTTGAGGCGAAAAGCAAGTGGAGCGCGCATTCATTAACTTCCGTTGCGGAAGCGGAAGTTGCCAGTCGCCATAACATAAGAAATTCACTCACTGGCAGCTACGCGCACTCAGTCATTTATGCACTGGACGCAGTCGAGTTCGCTCACGCTTCGTCTGCGCCAGTGTTGTGTCCTCCGCCCACCGCGGCCCCAGTACTCGAAAGCAGCGTTTTTCGTTGTTGGTTTTCGTGTACATCAAATTGACACCAACTGCTGGAGGCGGGCGACGGCCGTGGCAGGTGACCCCTGTTTGCTGTTGGTTGTCGTTGCAAGTCGCTTTGGGTTCGTTGCGAACGTCGCGACGTGTGTTGGGCATTTTAATATTTCGACATTAAATGCGTTAGTGCTGTTTGTTCAATCCGTCCCTCTTCCCCTTGTCGTTTTAGCCTGTGCGAACGTGCACACTTGAGCGTCCATGCTTAGTGGGGCCAAGCGAATCAACGACTGTCTGCTCTGGACGTGTTGCGGAAGTTGCGAAATTTCGTTTGTGCAACACAAGTTTCCGTTGCTTGTTGTTGCTGTTAGTGTAATTATAGTTTGGGCATAGTTGTTGTTGTTATTTGAGTTTAACTGAATTTTATTTACTCATTTGATATGACACACTTCTCAACTTCCAGACGGGAAGGCGAAAGTTTGCACGAGGTTCACGTCGCTCCCGTTTCCAGTGCGCTGTCGACTTGCATTTCGATTCGTTTCGTTGCTTTGGCAAATTGGCAGCTCAAATTGCTTTCTTGGTATTCACGTTACAGCATTGACAGCGATTTGGATTTCCTCGTAGTCGCTTGAAGTGAAAACGAAGTGGGCACAACTTGAAATTGCTTGAGAGGCAAATGAGAATTTCAGTTGTTGAAAATAAAACTTTTATTGATTTCTGAAGTGAAATAATTGCGAAATTATGCAAATAATCCATTCAAAAGGATTATATGGTGTAGAATAAAGCCAAAGCTTGTCTGCCGAGGACTTTCAAATGGTTGAATGACGATTTCTTGTGAAACAATAAATCAATCAGAACATTCACTCAGATTCTACAATATGTTCAGAATTTAATTATATTAAAACGCACGACCGTTCAGCTTCAATGCCTTTATTCCAGTAGAGTTCAAAAAAGTAACATATACAGAGTAGCAGGATTGTATAAAACAGGAGTAATAGGCCAGGGTTGTAGGCGAACTATTTTGCCAGTTCCAACAAATTAAATTCAATTAGTAATTTAATCAATTAATTTTATTAAAAATTTAATTCATTTAATGTTTTACAACAAATTTGTATTTTTTTTTATTTCAGTTTCTACTGACTTTTGTCTTCTAAACGATTGAGTTTTCTTTTCATTTTCAGTTATTTATTCTGAGTTGATTTGTTGGGTTTTTGTTAACTCTAAGAGAAAGATTGTAAAACACAAAAACTATTCAGGCTCATGCTTTCTTTCAGATGTAAAACGTTTATAAAAATTCAAATTTCTAGACATAAATTTCCAGCAGTTTTTCAAACCGACAAATTGTTGCAATTTCTAAATTTCTTCCAGCTTCTTTTTTTGGAATTCTCCTCACAAAACTTTGCTCCATGCTTCCCTCACTACTTTTATTTAGTTTAAAATCTTCAGACCTGTTACTCTTGTATCATAAATCACTTAAATTTGGACATGAAAGGGATTATTTCGTAATAAATTTGCATTTAATTCTCAGCCCCTCGGTGCATGCCACCTGTCTTGCTTCACTATCAGTGCAGCAATAATTTTTGCCACTATTCCCTCCCCCAATCGTCCTTTTGCCTCACCGCATGTTCGGTCTTTGCACTTTTTCGCCCTCTTGTGGTCAAATGTGTCGCCTACATATATGCGCCGTCGGCTTTTGTTCAGCAAATAAATGCGCCAAGGGTGCAACCGGAGCTGCGGAAAATATCGTCGCTCTCTGTCGCTGCTGCTGGCGCGAGCGAAGGCGCTCGGCGGCACTGAAGTTTTACTCATATAAAAGTCAATGACAGCGATTTGCCGCCGCTGACCACAATCACCAGACGACGGCAACAACAACAGCACTAACAACGTACCAGCCAGCAACAATGGCAGCAATGACGACCAGGGCTGCGCGGAGATTTGGGCCGTGGCGCTGTGTCTGCGGTCACGCCATTGTTAAAATGCATAAATTTTGATATTAGCAGCAACACCGGTTGAGGTGATTGCGCTTAGGTGGACTCTCGTTGTGTTAGTGAAGATTTTTTGTGAATACTTCATCATAGTCTGGAAGTATTTTTCAAATTAGAATTATTTTCAAGAACAGAGTTAAATATTTCTTTAAATAAATATAAAATTAATAATGAAATGTTGATGACAATCCATTTTGCGCGAACCGCACAGTTGTTTTGTTCAGTTTCTTTCTTGAAGTATTCGAAAGGATCAGCCAGCTCCTTGTGCCGCTGTTGTGTGTGTGTTTGTGTGAATGGTCGATGTGTGGCGCATATTTATTGCTTGCTTTATACTGTTTAGCATTTATTTGTCTAAAGGAAATCCTGCAGACTGTGTGTCATTTTTCTCACAACACATACACACAGTCACCTACTCACCCACACGTCTGGTTGAAGCACACCAACACACCGACGCCGTCGTCGCTCTCTGGGCGCAGGCTGCATTTTTCGCCGGTTGCGGTTGGCTGTTGACATGCAACAAAGCGTGGCGCATTTCTCAAGTGTCCGCCCAAAACAGCCGGAAACGGAAGTTTGATTCTCAAGCAGCAAAACCCAACAATTTTGTTTGGCCATTTACATTCCGCGCTCGCTCCCCACTACAATGTTTTTTTTTCGCTCCAATAGTTTAAACTTTTGCATTTTGTAAGCAAATTTTATGCGATTTATTCGTGTGCTTTTCAAGATTTTCATTCTCATTTTCTTTACATTTTTCTATACTTGCAGGTGCGACGTATTGCGCAGCAACGCAAGCACAGTGGAAAACGCGCGGAACGGGCTAAAGACTTTAGCGCAAAGTGGATAAAGGCGCCGTGAATCGGTGCGCACAACGCCGGTGACAGCTGGACACATTTTAGCAAACGCATTCATTTATTTTCGGTTTTTTTCGTCGTCGCGTCTTTCTGCTGTTTTCGTACATTTTGTTTCGCGGAGTTTACGGTTGCGCGACGGATTTTCGCTGATTTGTGTTTCGGTAAAAGACAGCACACCAGACTGCAATCCAAATGTTGGCCTTTCACAACGAGCACATTGCAAGTGAGTACTTTTTATTGAAATAGTTGAAAAAAATAGCAGATTTAAGCAAAATTTATGTGAACTTTTACAAGTTGGGCTGAAAGCGGCGAAGATGGCAATGTTTTACGATTCAAAGGTGGCTTACTCCGGGTTGTGAGTGCGGAGTAAATGTATATAAAGAATTGTATAAACTCTCAGAGATTTGCTATATTCTGTAGAGAAAAAGGGCGTTGGAAGAAAAATTTATGTTTTTGAATTTTCGTGGATGGAGAGAGATGCACAAAACTGTAATTATTTTGAAGTCAATATATGGGAAAAATATAAGGCATACTCTTAGACTGCTGGTAAAAGTCAGATTTGATAAAAAAAGGGGAAATTATATTAAACTTTGAACTTTAAGTCGCTTTGAGCTGTAATGACAGTAGAAATATTGTTGCAGTAATATTTTCGTATAATTTTTAAAGTATACTTTGTCGCTTTCATAAAGAAATATCATACACTTTTCTCTCCAGAGAAGATGCATTAAAATTCTGAAGCTCGTTTGTTTGCGTTGCCCACAATTTATGTCCCCGCGGTGTTGCCACCCAGTTGCATTGCCCCATGCATGAAATTCACTTTGTTGTGGCATTAATAAAAATGTGAAAAATTAAACAAAAACAAAAAAACAAATTATTAAAATAAAAAAAACTCAAAAGCCAACTTGCTTCGGCGCTACTAATGCGCATTACATTTTAACATGTCATTACGCTGGGGAACGGCAATTACACACCCTTTGCTCGTTCGCACACTGACACAAACGAACAAAAATTTTGCACAAACAACAAAGCAAAACCAGCAGCGGCAGCCAGTTGGTGCGGTGCTGTAAGCAAATTGGCTGCGGCGCTGAGGGCGCAGGCGGCCCTGAACCGGGGTCTATCCGACGCAGTGGGTGCGACATGTGGGGCGCATTTTTAACTTTTGAAAAATTGAAGAGCGCGCGAAAAGTGGCAGCCTAAGTGGCAACCAGCTGCTAACTAATCCATTAAGTGTGCGAAGCGAATGGAGAAGAATGGGATTAAATGCAGACTGGGGAATGCGCTGAAAGGGTTAGAAGTAGTGCACGAAAGAGTTGTAACGGCTGCAAGTTAAGTTGGTTGAGAAAGTGGGGTTAGCGGAGAATTTTTTCATGGGATTTTGAAGTATTTAATAGGTAAATAATGACATGATTAGAGAAATTATACCTGACTAAACAAACTTGATTAACCCATTGCTGCCCATTGGGTAAAATTTTACCCATGAAAATTGATTTTTTTTTTAAATCACAAAAAGTCAATGTTTGAGATCTCTCAAAACCATTGATAGGGATAGTTAGGGTAAAGATGAAACTACCTTAACCTAGTGAAGGTCACCCTCAAATTTCGGCATCTAGCTAGAGTTACCAGACTCCAAATATCTTGAAATTTTCGAAGGTGGAAAATGTGGCGAAACGTAGTGGCCTTAGAGCTTAACAAAAATCTGCCTCCTAACTCACCTGTAAAAAATACAACTTTCGTGCACGTGTTTAGCTGATCACTTCTCAAAGTATGGAAAAAGTTAAAGTTGTTTCTGATCATTTTGGCTCACTTCTAAGTCGTGTATGAAATTTTATCAAAATCGTATGGGCGGAACTGGTACCGGGCGGCAATGGGTTAAAGTTATGAAGGATTATTTCTGGAAAATAAATTGTAAATTTTTGTTTTTGCTTGCAGAAGTTCTATATTATTGTTAGATTTTAGTGAATATAATTTGCCTGAATTGTGCTCTTGGGTTGAAATTTGACGTCAATGATTACAACTAAAATTAAAAAAAATTAAAAAAAAATTAAAAAAAAATTTAAAAAAATATATCTATATATCAGTGGCGTATCCAGGATTTCATGAAGGGGGGGATATTGGAAGAATTATTCAACATATTTTTATACTTTTTTCAACATGGTTTACGCTTTTTTCAACAGTTTTTTACGCCTTAAGCTTTTCGTTTATTTGTTTTAATTGCTTTTTTCTCAAAGCAAAATCACATACATGAAATTATATAAAAATCTAATTTTTGTAATTAATAGTATATTACAAAATAAAATCAAGCCTTCGTTGCTTAGTGCACATTTTATCGATCACTTTTTCTGCCGTTCATCATGTGTACTGCCAACATTGCTAATATGGCGTTCAAACTGACTCATTTAAACTAGTTTAAGGGGGTAGCCAGGTATAATCGACCATGTTTTTAAATAATTTTTTTTCATACCAATGTTTATTCCACATTTAAAATTTTGTATATGTTATTGTACATAGTTTTGAGTACTGAACACAATTTTTTTTATTCATTTTCGTTTATATCCGGGGGAGATATGGGCGACCGGAAGACGCTATTTTGAAATCTGGCTGACACGATTACGGCCGATCTACTGCTCTTACTACTACTACTTTAATTGGCGCATATTTCACAATCCACGGCAAAATACTCACCTTCGACCAAATATTAGACGCCTTGTATTCAGATGCCATAAAAAGGCGATGAATGGAATGAAAGTAGTGCGAGCAAAACAATTTTTTTCATTCATTTCAAATTTTTCAAATTTTCAACAGCTGAATTTTAAGGGATGTGTTTCAGACATGAGTAGTTGTGTTTCATTGGTAAAAAGGCTTTTTCATAGAAAGCTTTCGGATACAACCCTGCGCTAAACTCGTTTCAAAACATGTTAAATGGTTTAACACGTTTAATTTCAAACAACAATTGCATGTGAATAAACAGGTTTTCGAACTGGTGTTGGTCATATATCTTGTTTAAGCACATTAAACACGTTTAAGTCGTCAGTTTGAACGCCATATGAACCATTCAGGCGTTCCTTGATTGAAAAACAAAAAAAACAAATTAAAAAAAATGTTTTATTTTTATATCACACCCTTATTAAGTACCTGTCCAATGCTGTTCCGAAGATAAGTTTTCAGGCGTTTCAGTGTTGAAAATGATCGCTCTGATGTTGCTGTAGATACCGGCAGAGTAGCTAAAATGCTGAGCAATGTGTGCAAGTTAGAAAAAGAGACTTCATCATAATCTCTTGATAATCTGTAGAGTTACACAATAGCCAGACCAATGTTTGGTTCTGTCGGTGACAAAACCGCTCGCCAAGAACGATTGTAATCAGGAATGAACCTCGTTAACACCAATAAAAGATATATGAAAAAAGTGGGTTTAGTGACAACTGCTATGTTCGTTAGGACACACTAAGTAAAGAATTGTTGGGTTTTCGCCGAAGATGTCCCTTTGAGCACTTTTCATCATAACCAGGATATGTTGGTGAAAAAAATTACCTGAAATTATATCGTTTTACAAAAGTCAAAAGAAGTAGTTGACACTTTAGACCATTTGGTTGTTCACTAACTATACCGTCAAGCGAAAATATAATCGCTTTTGATCCCAGCTGGTATCGAAACAAAAAGTATAAGGGGCGAATTTTTCTTGAAGACTTAGATTTGAGTTTAGTAAAGCTAAAGATTTTGCGTATAGCAACGTTACCGAACGTCGAAATTGACGTTCGAAATTGTTACGTGAAGGTTTATAAAAAAAGAAAAGTCGGGTAAACGGGGCGTGGCGTCACCAAAATACGTTTTTAGACAATAACTCAATAACTCACACATCAATTAAATTTAGTTCACACTTACTATTTAATCATGTCCTTCGACCGAGGAAATGGGGTGGGTATTGGCCAAGGGGGTGTGGCACCGCCCATACAACTCAAATCTTTTAAGTGGAATATCTTCGAAATTGTAAGTCGCACAGCATGGAAATTTGTGGTACCGTCGTTTCATAGATGTGTTTACTGTTAAAATTTGATGGGCGTTGAATAAGGGGCGTGGCATATTTTTATGCAGCAGAACTGTAAGTCCTACATCAATGAAACTTGGTATGAACCTGCCAGTTAATCATATCTTTCCATAGATGTGTTATTCTACTGTTAAAATTTTATGGGTGTTGGACAAGGGGCGTGGCACATTTGTTTGACCCAACCTATTTGCATAATTGTGTGACTGTTACTCGCACATCAATGAAACTTAGTACGAATTTACCATTTATTCATATCTTTACACAGAGGGAATGGGGCGGGTATTTACCAAGGGGGCGTGGCACCGCACATACAACTTAAATCTTTTAAATGGAATAGCTTCGGAATCGTAAGCCCCACAGTATTGAATATTGAATATGCCATGGTCCCATAGAAGTGTCATTCTACTGTTAAAATTGTATGGGCGTTGAACAAGGGGCGTGGCAAATCTTTTATGCAGCAGAACTGTAAGTTGTACATCAATGAAACTTGGTATGAACCTACCATTGAATCATATCTTTCGATAGAGGGAATGGGGTTGGTATTGAACAAGGGGGTGTGGCATCGCCCATACAACTGAAATCTTTTAAATGGAATAGCTTCGGAGTTGTAAGCCGCACAGCATTGAAATATGCTGTACCGTCGTTTCATAGATGTGTCATTCTACTAATGAGATTTGATCGGCGTTGGTCAAGGGGTGTGGCACATTTTTTATGATCCAACAGTTATGCAGTACACACACATCAGTGAAACTTGGTACGAACTTTCCACTTAGTAGCACAATTCGACTAGAAGAAAGTTGTGAGCATTGGACAAGAGGGCGTGGTACCGCCTCCATTTTTATATACATAGATTGTTTGCCCCAACTGACTGACTGATTGAATGATTGAATTATCATCGCTCAGCCCAAGCCGCTGAAGATACAAACATGAAATTTGAACTGTAGATACATCTTGAAAAATGAACCTCCGCTAAGACGAGATTTTTCAAAATTCGGGGTGTAAAGAGGCAAAACATGTTTTAAGGTGTTGTATGTGATTTAAGAGTCTTATTGATTTCGAACTTCCTGAAAATACTCTAAACCAAAAATAATTCGACACGTGTTTTATAATTTTTCGAAAATCAAAATTTAACCCATTATTGGGTTAAGATTTGTTTAAGGGTAGACTCGAAAAAAACATGAACCATAGGCCTATTGACTTCAAAAATTGTAAAAATACTTGAAATAAAAAAAAATGTACACGCGTTTCTCATTATTTTCAAAATCTAACCGGATCAGCGAAGGGTTAAAAGTATGTATGGAGAAACAATTTTTTTTTTGAGCCTTTTGACTTCAAACTTGGTGAAAGTACTTCAAATGTAAAATAACTCGATACGTGTTTTTGATTTTTTCCGAATATTAAAATCGGACGGGGTCAACGAGCGGTTAAAAGTTTGTATGGCGAAACTGTAAAAAAAATGAATTAACGGGCCCACTGACTTCAAACTTTGTGAAAGTATTCTTAGTAAGAAATAATTTTACATGTATTTTTCAGTTTTCTGAAGATGAAGATCTAAATGGGTCAACAATAAGTTAACAGTTTGTATAGAGAACCACGATTTATTGGTCCTGTTGACTTCAAACTTAGACAAAAAGCACTTCAATCGGCAAATAATTAAAATGTGTTTTTCATATTTTTGAAAATCGAAATCTACCTTAGTAATCTAAGGGTTAAGAATTTGTTTATAGTAAATGTGAAAACTCATGATTTAAAGGGCCTTTTGATTTCACAGTTGTTAGAACCACTTGACATCAAAGATAATAGACATATGTTTTTTTTTTAAATCAAAATCTGACGGGGTCAACAATGCGTTCAAAATTTGTATCGGGTGAAATAAGAGAGCTTGCGTGCGAAACCGCGGGACCCAGCTTGTAATGGTATAAATATAATAAATATTTTCCTAAGTTTGCAAACGTAAAAAAAAAATAAAAATAAAAAAATGGTAAGTATAAATATAATAAATATTTTGATAGTACTTGATACTACTCGAGGTTGTTCACTATATCTCCTAACCTTTTTATCATTCCTGAACCAGCGCAATGCTTCGCATTTCTAGGGGTCATCCCCTGCGCGTTTGTTCGTGTTAAAAAAAAAAATATCAAGGTTAACATTTTTGATCAAAAACTAGTTTTATTTGCTCAAAATACACTTTTTGTTTTTTGCTTGAAAATGCTTCCAAAATTTTGTTCAATATTTAGAGGCTCCATGTCAAAATTTGGGTGTTCACTATATCGAGGTGTTCACTATATAGGGTTTGCACTATACCCATACACGACTGTTTATTAAAAAAAATAAAAAAAATATAATGTTATAAATATAACAATAAATATAATGTTATAAATATCAGGTGTACAAGTAGAAAACCGCCGTTTTCCACTGGGTGGTGCCACCTTTGGAAATCGGTGAGAGAATTCCGATCAGAAACATCACATGGCAAGCTAAGATATCGGTTAACAACTCCACATCATCTCGCTTGTTTATTCTTATTGTCCATTTTTTTGTTGGTGCGTGAAGATGTCGAAATTTGAACCGAATAAGCGTCATTTGCGGGAGATTTTGCTTTTCGCGTTTCATTCGAAAAAATCTGCAGCTGAAGCGCGTCGAATGATTGTAGCAACTTATAGTGAGTCGTGTATCAGTGAAAGAACGTGTCGAGAATGGTTCGTGAAATTCAAAAATGGTGATTATGACGTGAAAGACAAGGATCGGCCGGGTCCCGTGAAAAAGTTTGAAGATGCAGCTTTGGAGACTCTGTTGGATGAAGATTCTTGTCAGACGCAACAAGAACTCGCGGATTCTTTGGGTGTGACTCAGCAATCCATTTCCCTTGCTATACGCAATAAAGCCTCAAATTATAAAAAAAACGGCGGTTTTCTACTTGTACACCCAATATAATATAATATTTTCATAGTACTTTTGCATGTTTTGTTAACTAAAAAAAATTAACAAAAAATTAAAAAAAAAATTGGTTTAAAATTATAAAAAAAATTATGGTATAAAAATACTAAATATGTTCATAGTACTTTTGCTTCTTCTTACTCTTTATTTTATTCTAATTTTGTTTGAAAAATTCCCAAAATTCATAACTGCCTCTCTGCACTCCTCAGACATTCACACTAAACGCTCTGTGCCGGCCGACGTCAGTTCATTCATTGCCAGCATCCTCTAATTAACTTATCAGCCATGTAAATCGCTCTAGACCAACTTAACTTCGAAGCACCAAATCTGTCTTTTTAGCAATTAACATATTAAGCAGCAGATTAGCAATGCTCCGCCCCGCCACCGCCACCGCAACACACAATTACACTTAAGCGAAAATAAATGCACATTTGTATGTCGGCAACACATACACACACATGTGCTCAGGTATGTAGCCAATGTTGCGCATACGACTAGTTGCGCTGCGGGTAATGGCATTTGCTGGCCAAAGACGGACAGGGTGTGGTGTGCGACTCGACTCGCTCTCGGTCTGCTTCTACGACAATTGCAGTTTCCTGCATGTGTGTGGATGTGCGTGTGGGTTTACTTGAAATGTATGCCAGGTGCTTGTGGCAAGCGTTTGCCTGTAAGCTTATGCAAATTGCGCGTGCGTATGTCAGGTATTAGCAGCAGTGCATACAACTCGGCAGAGGGATTTAAGTGTGAGCACTGTAATTGCAGTATTTGTTGCAGTTCTTGTGGGCATATTTCCAAGATTAATGAAGCTTTCTTTTTTCAATTATTTTGTTAATACATTGCTGTATCCTTCATTTGCTCCCATTGATTCGATCTGCTAACAAGCTATCAGAATTTTTCCTCTTGCCGCCCTTTAACACTTTAACTTGATGCACCCCGGTGGCAAGTCCAGTGCACACATGTAAAACACAAACAACAGTAAAAAGCTAAACAATTTTCAATTCCACACGAAACTGACTAAACCAAAAAACGCCTACACGCTTCTCGCTTCCGCCTTGCATTCTCCAGCACACAATTTGCCTCGCTCAGAGCTGTTGTTGTTGTGTGAGTGCGGGATGGGTGAGGCGTCGAAAATATTTCAATTGAATTTTTCATAAGCTGCCAAAAACAAAAGTCTAACAGCGCCAACAACAACTATGTACAAGATAAACACACACACACACACATACAGTCTCGTTGCTGTCTGACTGACGCGTGCAACCGTGGGCGAACCAAGTGGGCGTAAGACTGAATTTGGAAATTTCTCCAGCGCCACCCGCTGTTTAGGGTGCTGCACTAATAGCACGCCAACAAAAACAACCAGCGTGCTGTGCTGTGCTGTGCCGTGGCAAGCGGCGAAAGCTGGCTGCCAGTTTTGGTTATTTTTCCGGTTATTTTTGGGTTATTTTTCTGCTTTATTGCTATAAACGGGCTGCCACTTCAACTCGGCCGCTAAGTAGTTATGAAATGCTGCATGTTGTTGCTGCTGCTTTTGTTTTTTAACAATTGCTACTATTATGCTTGTTGTATTGTTGTAATGATGACACTGATAACTGTTGTTGGTGTAGCGTTGCTTTGTGGCATGCAAAGCGCCGAACAGCAACGGCTCCATGCAGTGCCGAGTAGCTGGGGGGGGGGCGGGGTCGTAAAGCGCACTCATTTGTATGCATTGTTTTTTTTTTGGGTTTCGGTTTGCCACAAAGGTGAAGTTAAAAGTGCCACTAGCTGCAGCACAGACCCGCATGTTATCCGGCCTGACATGCAACACTGGCCCAGCCCCCTTTAGACACTTTGTGTGTGTGTGTGCTTTTTGTGTTTTTTTTTTCTTTCAGCTGCCAGCCACATTTCAGGTTGAATTTTAATGTGGGCGTTTACGGTTCAAATTCGAGTAGTCATCGCAAATGTAAAAGCCGAAACTATGCTGGCCCCCTTAACGTCCTTTCGTTCGAGTTGTTGTTGTTGTTGTAGCTGACTTTTAGCTTCTGACTGTTGGATAGTGTGATCGTGTCGGTAGGTGGCAACCACAATTTGATGTGCAATTTGCCGCCCTTACTTTTCGGCATTTCATTTACATTTTTAGTTTGAATTTTTTTGCAATTTTTTGATATTTAGCCAAAAGTGCTGTTTGTTTTGCGGCAAAAAATTGCATTGGCAGTTCGAGTCAACAGATTTACTGTCATTGTTTTCGTTTCAATGTTAATAACTGCAAGTGGCAGGTGAAAAGGTGCGCAAAGAGTTTTCTCAGCACAATTAAATGTCTAAAAATAACTGACCTCAAATGGTTTTGTGGTCGCAATTAATCACCCAGACTTGAGAAATGCCAAAAGCAAATAACTAATGAAATATGCATAAAAATCAAAAAGCTGATAAATAAAACACGGCAAGGAAAGCGATAAAGCCAAAACGTTTACTGGTTGCGGGGGCAGCGGACACGCAGGCCATTTTTCATTTTTTCATTTAAACCAGCACAAATTGTGCGCATTCTGGGTTGAAGGGGTAATGCGTGCAGTCGCGGACGGAGGTTGCCGACGTAGGAGTTTAGGTCATAAGTTATTCATTAAATCATTATAAGCCGAGGAACGGGCTAAACGAAAGCATAATAATTCATTGTTGGCAGTTGTGTTGGCCGCAGGGCGGTGCGCGGCGAAGACGAAGAAACGAGCATGTGTTGAAGTGCTTTGGCTTTGAGGCCGGTAAATATTTGCCGACGGCAAAGTATAAGGCATGTTGCCTTTCTTCTTCTTAATCATTCCATGCACCCACACATATTCACACCGTTGCACACATACTTGTCACGAACCACCCACTTCCGCCTCGTTTCGGCTTAGAGCCGCCAGCTGCCTGACTCTCGTTCACCCCAAAGGAATGCGGCCGTCTTGGCTTTTGTTCTCGCCACACAATGGCGCTGGCGACAACAAAAGCAACAACAAGCATAATAAAAAGGTTAAGCATCTTAGCGTCGACGCAGGACCTCTTGTTGCCGATTAGGCTTCTTCTTCCATGGCCACAAGTGTTGTTGACTCGTGCCCGATGTGAGTTGGGTCTTCTACTTATTTGCACTCAAGTTTAATGCTTTCCGTTCGTAGCTCGATCGACGATATGTTCGAGAACTCTACTGTTTTATTTAAAGAAATTTTCACTTAACACTTTTCTAAATGTTGGCTTGTTGCGTTATGTCACTTTTGTAACAGAACGTTCTTCCATATGTGATTAAGTTTTCTAAGCAGATCTTCCAAGAACATAAGTAGTAACATTACTTGAGACTAAAGTTTTGTGAAGATAGGACTTTATAGGCCACAGTGACGAGACACCAGGATCCCCATTCCTTGCTATTCGTTTTTTTTACTTTACTAACTTAGTTTTTTCTACTATCTCTGGTGCACTTTATACCTTTTTCATATCAGACTATTCGCCCTTCTTATTCTTTAATGCATTATTATTCTCAGATGTCCTTCCTATTATTGTTCTCTCACTCTTTTCCGTTTCAAGTCCCTACGCTGCCTCTTCGCTCGTAACTCACCAACATATAAACTCGCCATTTTTATTAACTCTCTACGGTTTAATATGCCCGCACCACAATTTCCTTTGTGTGTTTGTGTGTGTGTGTGTGCCTGCTGAGCCCATACACCGCTCGCTGAGAAAATTAGAAAACGTTTAAGAGATTTTCAATATTTTATGAGCTCCACTTAAGTGTGTGGTTTGGTTTTTCTTGAAGAACACTGCCGTAGCGCTCTCGAGTAGTTGTTGCAGCAGGTGGCAGCAGTTCGTCGGCTGAGTGCAAAGGTTCACCGAAGGCGGCAATTGTTGACCACAATTTCGTAATGGATTTCAAAGTGGCATTTGCCATGGCGAAAATGTGCAAATTCCCGCCGCTACTTCCTTTTCAAACGTTCTACTCAAGTTTTACATATTAAAATTTCATTACAGAAAGAAATCAACAGTGAGGCACGAAAAAATTCCACATATTGCTTTGCTTCATTTGCAAGTAGACACAACTAGTGTGAGCACATCAACAACAACACCGCACTGCAACTTCAGAGGCACAGCTGCAACATTAGCTGTAAATATACTTTGCCGTACGGTCGTCGCTTCGTCCTCGGCTCACAGCGCTTTGCACAGGAATATGTTTTAAAAATTTTCGTTACCCCTTTTGCCGTTCTCTATTTGTCGTTTTTCGGTTTTGTCGCTTTGCAACTGGCAACATTTCAACTACTGGCAGCGGCTGCCACACGGCGCACATGCCACATGTTTGTAATTTCACGCGCAAACGACAAGGAGTAAAGCTGCTAATGACTTTTAAAGTACTTTTTATACATGCGGCCATGTCGTTGTCGTTTTTGTGCTCTCACGCACACATACACACACACACACATGTACTGCTGCACATGCAAACCGAGCCAAGCACCTCAGTACGACACACACAGATTTTTTGTGGGACGACATAAAAACATTTAGCGACAATTTTAGTTTTGTGGCGCTGCCAGCCGCCGCAGCGACCAGCAGCGAATTCTACAGCTGCTCGCTTTTTCAGCGTATGACTTAATAGGCTGCAATTTACTGCCGACACTGCACCGCCGTCGTTGCCCAAAACGGTGAGAAGCTCCTTGCTGGCATTCTGGCGTTCTGACAGAGGCGGAGGAGGAATGCGAAGGGCAGGTGGTAGCGTTTTAATGTAAAAAATTACTTTGTAACACATGTGACGCTTCAGCGGGGTTTGGTTGTTGTGAGAATTTGCAGTGCTTCAGAATGTGTGTGTGTGTGTGTTACTTTTTATTATTTTGCTTTTATTTCGTTTGCTTTATTTCGAGCATTTCGTATGTCTGCTGCCTTTTGGTTCCTAGTAGCAAATTGCAGGTAATTAGGCAGCGTGAAGCGACATTAAAGTGCCGAATGACATTTTGACGGTGGCAGGATTGAATTTTTGCGGCGTAGTCAGAAGTGAGCGCGATACTAGGTTAATTGTTGGGGTTAGTGCGCAATAAAACCGACAGACAATGTTGCAAAGGCAAACTTAAAATGCTCAAATATCAATAAAACTTGCTCAAGATATGCCAGCAATGTCAATAGAAATAATCTGCTTCTTCGAATGAAGGTTGTATTTTATGAAGTCCCGAGGGCGTATAAGTAACCTCAGCAATCATTTATGTGAATGCCATTGTTTTAGGCAGTTTCTATGTGTATTTTATAGCCCATGTTCTACGTGGTCTATGAGTAACATTGATTTAACTTTATAAATCGTTTCTGTATTTGTAAAATTTTAAAATTCTCACAAACTGAAATGTAAAATAAAGAAGTCAACAACCGCAGCGCAGCTAAGTACTAGCAGCAACTTTGCTGTCACTGTTTTCGCCGCACTTTGGCAAAAACCTCACTTGTGCATGGCTTGCGACCTGAAGACGACCTGTGGCATTGCCCCTCACTGCGTCAACTTACTGTTTCAAGTGGCATGCAAAATAGACTCGAATCAACCACTCAACTTTCGCTTCCTCCACCCACGTCAGCTCCACTCATCGACGTCGCCGCAAGTCGTTGCAGTCGTTCATTCGCAGTCAGTTGGATTTATATTTCTTGCGTAACAATTTTTTGTTTTTGTATTTTACATTTTCTCGAGCATATTTTCCATATTTGTTTTTAAAAAATTTTTTATATTTTTTTGTTCTCAATTTGTTGTTTTGACTGATTTACGGTTTGTTAGCTGACTGTTGAAAATTGTATTTGTTTTGTATTTTATTTGCTCTTTTCATCTGCACGTTGGCAACTCCGTCGACCACCAAGTTGACATTGGCAAAGATCCTGCCCGCCTTGCCGCGCACTCAACCATTCGTTTGCGTAAGAAAGTTTTTCACTTTTCAGCTGAATTTCTGCAGCTTGTCCCGCCGCCGTCGCCGTGCGGCCGCGTTGCCAAATTTTTGCCCACTCACTGTCGGCTCGGCTGTCCCTTGGCTGCGGCCGACATACACAGCGCCTGCGGTTTCACATTTGCTGGAATTTAATTAACATTTTATGAAACAACGCGAAAATAATTTGCGAAAAAAACTCCAAAACAAGCTTGTAAAAATATCAAAGGCTCTCCACTACTTGGACTGCCGCAGTTTTGTGCACTTAATGCGTCGTGCCCCCTGCCGCCTCGGCTTTTGCCATTTCGCTTTGTGGCCAGCAAAAGAAGTTTGATGCCAAAAAAAAAAAACAAAAAACCCAACAAATAATTTTCTTAGCATGGCAAATATTTTTTCGTTTGTGTTTTGTTTTTCAGTTGCAGGTTGCTGACATTTTTTGTCGCAGCTGCTTTTATGTTGTTGGTTTTTGTTGTTGCGGACGCTGTTGCATTGTGGCAATTCGTCATGTCAAAGTCATTGAAATGCAGCGCATGCATAAACAATTATGCTGCCGTTTGTTTGTATATTTCGCGCTGAACGAATGTAAGTGTGTGTGTGTCTGTGTGAGTGTGGAGCTGTAAATAAAAAGCAAACAGAAATGGAGAAGCGAAAGCTACACTGGCAAACAGGCCGCACAGGTTGTCGTTATCGAGCCTTGTTTGTTGTTGCTGTTCTCCGTTGTAGTTGTTGCTGTTCGGGCTGTTTGCCAAAAGTCCTTGACAACTTATTATAAGTTTCAATTAAAAGTGGCTTAAGCACTTCTGGCAGCAGGCGCAAAAAACAACAACAACAACAAACGACAGAATTTGCCTTTCAAAGGACAGCAAAAACATAGCGGCATGGCGTGGACGTAGGTGTGATGCGTTGGGCATGGCCTCGAAGGACCTGAGTTCCGAATGTTGCTTGAGTTTGCTTTCAAGAAATTTGCAAATTAACAAATGTGAGTTTTTTTAATGAAGATTTTGTTTTGTTTTTGTTGTTTGGTTTTTCAATGCAGCGATGACTTGTGCTGTCGGTGCAAAGTTCAAGGACTCTTAAGGGCGGAAGTGAGAAGCTTGACTGACTGACGACGAGTTAATTTATTTTTGCTGCTTCCACGTGTGCGAGTTGGTGTTCGTTTTGATTTTGTTTGCTACGAAATTAATTAAGTAATTTAAGAGGTCATTCGTATGAGAGCACACAACAATTTTCATCGATTGAGGGGAAAAAGTTGTATTTTGGAAATGGGTTTTAAAAGGTTTTTGCTTGCTTTGAACAATTCAAGGAAGCAACATGACTCGGTTAGGTTTTCTGATTATTGATAGTTTGAAGTAGAAATCTGTTTTGTTTAATTTGCTATTTGCTGCCGATTTATTGACAAAAGTCAATGCATATCTGCACATATTCGCCAAGTTCTGGGAATTTGCATACAGATAGCAACTCGTCTGCCTTAACTTAGAGTTCGCTTTATTTTTTCAGAGAGTTGGTGTGTATTGAACCGAAACTTCAATTAAAAGTTGATTGGATTCATTAACTTTCTAACAGGGTTACCATTACCAAACAATTTTATAAATTTTAAATTCATTCATCTTAGTCAGACATGAGTGATTAAAATTGAGTAAAATGTTTGCTAAATGATTTCATTTAGCTGCAAAACGTAAAACAAACCAAACAAAAATAATAACAGAAATTATTAAATTTCCCACATACCAACAAAAAATCGTGGTCTAACAAAACACTCGCCACACTACCATTTCGCACGCCATCTTCATGTCGTACAAGCGAATGTGGAATTTCATGTAGATAGTTTTTTTTGTTTGTTGATTGTTGTTTTTGTTGATTTTGCTCTGTCGACGGTCGAGAACAGCGTGGCGTGCACGTCTTTTACCTTTCAGCGGCATTTAGTTTTTCTGGGCAAACATGTGGCAGTCATCAACACTGGGCGCAACAAAGGGCCACACACGAGAACGAGGTGAAGCTGAGCCACAGGAATGGGCTGAGAAAAAATCAGAAATTTTGCACTGACATGCCAAGAACATGTCGTGCACAAATTTAATTATGCTGTCGACGGGGAGGGGGCAATGGTTCACTTGCACTTGAATTACAGGCCTTCAGCGCGCTTAATTAATTTACTTTAACTAAATGCTTAAATCAATTAAAAACCTACAGAAAGTGAAAAGGTCATCGGATGTTTCAAAGAGAAAAAAAAATTGCTTGTGTTTGAATATAATTTATCATTGTTATTTCCTCAAATTACAAAAATTACTTTACTTTACTGATTACTAATCAAATTGTTTTTTCATATTTTGCAGGCTGTGCTTTTTTGACATACTTCAGTCCGGAGGGCACAACGACTGCCGCCAATTCGCCAACAACGCCGCAGGCAACGGTGCTCAATGACAAAACAGCCATAACCGGGGTATGTCGCCAATTGCTTTGACCACACTACTTTTTAAACGCTATAGATGTCACAGCTTATTCTTTATTCCATTGACTTATTAAAAACAAAAACTAAAACGTTTTGCTATGATTTTATGATGCTTTTCAAGCTCTGAAGGTTGGATAGTTTTAGTTAAATTTAGGTTCTGCTCAATTAATGCATTAGCATTCCTTTTGACTGTGATTTCTGAAGTAGAAAGGATAACTGCTACAAAATATTTATCTTTTTTCTTAGCACTCTTTAGCTTTCCAAAATGGGTTCGATCTGGTAGCTATATTGTCAGAAAGTTTAGAAAGTCGAAGACAGAATGTTTATATCAGTGATTCTATTGGGTTGATCGACTATCTACGTGTCAAGCATTTCTTTCGGTTATGATTCCTAAATTTGCAATCTATTTTGTAGTAGAACTTTCAAGCTTTCCAAGAAGGGCTCTAACTCGTCGCTATCTTGTAGAAAGTTTAGAAATTCGAAGACAGAATGTCCAGTGGTTCTATTGGGTTTGATCGACTTTTACGTGTCAGCCATTTCTCTAGGCCATTATTCATAAACCAGAAAGATAGCTGTCGCAAATTTGCTGGCTTCTTGTAAAAGAACTTTATAGCTTTCCGGACATGGGACATTCCGGTCCCTATCTGAAAAAAAGTTTTTTAACAATTTAGTTTTTTGCTGTCCTGACAACACAGAACGACTGTAGAAAGAATCACACATCTCAACCAGTTGTTGTGTGCTGTCGTTAATTGTTTTTTTTTAATATTTTTTTATACATTATTTTATATATATTTTTATATATATTATATTTTGATGAATATTTTTATATATATTTTTCTATATGTATTCTTTTTAATGCTACAAATTTCAAAGCTTAAATTTCCTGTTGTTCATCGTGTGCTGCGTCGATTTGTGTTATTTGTTAATGTATTAAATATTTGAATATTTTAGCATAATTTACATTTATGCTGGTTTCTCTTTTTCATCTGGTTGTTGTAATTTGGCTGTTTGCATATTGTATAATACATAAATTATTTCAATTTATGTTGTCAACTAGCAAAATGTGGTTGTACGCAAAAGTTTGGAAGCAAACTACGTCGATTACAATTTTAAGTTTCACAAAACTAATGCCACAAAAATCTATGGTCGTGCATAGTTTAAGTTTTAATCATAAGCTAGAAAGTCCAGCATTTAAAATATTTATTTGCTCGAAATTTCAAGCGTTTTGTTGCTGATTTACGCGCCACCAGAAATCACATAAATTTCACGAGCGCGCTCCATTCAACATTTACACCAACTAAAATGTTATCTCTCTGCTGCTCATTGGGCGCTTTTGCTGACTATCTGATTATGGCTTTTTAACCCACTTTCGCTTTTACTCCACATGGCACCGACCAACTTTGTACTGCCACCCCCGTTGTTGTGTTCCGCTGCTGTTTATCGCTGCCGCCAAATCTGCCGCTCGAGCGCGACAACGCCAGAGCGTGCACGATTAATGCGATTTGTGATTCTGCAGCGGCTTATTGAATGCGCGACAGCCGTTCGTGCCCAGTTTAGCTGATTACAGCAGCCAACGGCAACAAATGCGGCACCGGATAAGCGTACAATTTACAGCCTAAGCGAATTTATTGCGTCTGAAGTAATTAAGCAAATTTGGCAACAAATATTAATGAGCAAATATTTGATGATTTAGCGATTTCGAAGCGTTCATAGTTGTTGCGATTATAGAAATATTTTAAAATAATATTTTAAATTAATAATTAAATAATCTTTAATATTTTTCTAAAAATATTTTTCACACATATTTTTGTGGCGAAAATTTTGTTAGATTTAGTAGAAATTAATTTTATTAGAGCGAAATGCATTTTCGGACAGCATCCGCCCACAAGTGGCAAAAACTGCAGTGATGGAGTAAAGTTTGGCGCTAGTTGCTCGTAAATAAATAAGCTTTTTGTTTATAAGGAGAAACTTTCACTTTTATTAGTTTTGAATGTGTGTGGACAGCTGTGAGGGTGGACTGAACATGGAAAGGAGGAACCGCATGTTGCGCTGTGTGCAAACGTCAAAGTTGCTGCACAAAGACAGCAAATGTTGCTGCAACTTTTGCAACACTGAAGAGCACAAAATGGTGAAGATGCAAAGCAGCAGAAAAAGCTGAAGCGAGCACAAAGCAAAGAAGTGCATAAAGCCAGAAGAAGCTGCGAAGACAACGAGCCGCAAAAAGTGTGCGGCGAAGGGAAATGGAGCGCGCTGGAAACAAGCAAATGTGCAAGTTGCAATGTGAAGGCTTGCGGGGAGCGATGGGGAGAGACACAACAGCGCCAAGTTGTGTGTGGCAGCCGCAAAGTTTTTGCATTAATACCAAACTATGGCGTACAAGTCAAAAAGAAAATGCATTTCGAGTGCAAAAACAATAAATCGAAAATTCATTCTTGCACACAAACACATACAAATGCATAGTGGGTACATGCACCAATACAAGGGCGGGTACAATTGTGCGTGTGTGTGTGTGTATGGAATGCACTTGAAGAAACGCTAGCAAGCAGGAAGCAGGAAAAGTACGGTTTTTTTTGTTTTTTTCTGCTTCTTCTAAGATTGTGTGCGTATGTTTTGTGCAAATTTCATTTCATTAGTAACAACAATGAAACACAACAAATAACAATAACAAGAGAATGCATTGAGGAACGCAAAACCGAAGTGGTTTTCGATCTAAGTAAATAAATTCCAAAACGAAATTTGCAAAGTTTTCCATTAAAAACAGACAAGAGAAAGGAAGAGATATTTATGGGAAAGAGATCGTTCTGAAACGATTCAGATGAGTTATTTGAACAATATGAATAAATGAGATATTCATATTCAGCTTCAAATCTTTCAAAAACGATTCAATCAGATGCGAAGCGAGAGCAGATAACGAGAGGGGAACCAGTGACATAAAAGATTATAAAAAAATCGAAGGAAGTGAGGTTACAAAACTGTCCAGTCAAATATCTCCAATTAAGTGCACAACAACGACAGAAATAAAACTGGAAAAAGACCACTCAAAGATATCCAATTAAGTGTAGAACACAAAGAGAAGTCAGTGGATTCCCAGTCGCAGATCTCCAGTTCTAGCTTTATAAAATAGTTTGTAGTTTTTGGACAAGCTAAAGCGAACTAAATGTATTAACTATTTCCTTCAAAATCTTCTTCATTATCCGGAAAATCTCCACATTTCGTCTATAAACGGTGAACACTTTCTTCATATACGATAAGACGTTGTAAGCAACAAATGACTTAGCGGGGATAGAAGTGAGGTGTAAGTGAGCTATGAGAGCTGCAAGTTTCAAACGTTGTCAACGTTATGTCTTTCAGTGAATTTGCTGATTATTGGCTTTTAGTGCAGAATAATTCAGATTTTGGTAGTAAAGGCAGCACTGAGGAAAAGGACGAGGCAAAGCGAAGGACGTACAGTTTGAGGAAGAAATTGCTGATGTGTAAGCAAATAAATGTTGCACATTTTGTGATTGCATTACATGTGATTACTTGGTGTGGTTGCATGGGCGCAGTTAGGAGGGTTGTGATTTATATTGAAAGCTCAAATCTAGAAGGCGGTGGGAAACATAACCTAAGTAATTATTCAATGAAATATTTAACTGAATATCATTACGGAAAGTCTTCATGCATTTCCAACAATTGAAAACAATTGAAAAAAGTTTACGCCTCTTCGACTGGTACTGAACTACGCTCTTGAATGCGATGCTGCGATATGCGATATGAAAATTGCTCCACTGAAGATATGAAAATGCATTGTCATTGCTGGCATTTATATGGAGTCTTGTTGTTGTTGTTGTCGTTGTTACCACTTAAATGATAATTGAATTTATGCAAATGCCAAGAAACTGTTTGCCTTGGCGCATTTTCGTTTCGGTTTCTTGCAATTAAAAGCAAATTGTGTAGTTTCGTATTTGTGAAAAGCAAAGAAAAAGTGGGAAATGCGCTTTTTAAATGTGAATTTACGTTCGTGGTTTTAATTGTGTCATGCATTATTTATTTTATAGAAATATACGAACTGAAAAAACTCTACGATTTGTGCCGCTCAACGTGAAGTGGACACAAAAAAAATTGACCAACCAAAAATAGACGTTGCACTAAAAGCGCAAGCGGCAAGACATTTCGAATTTCTGCAAGTCAAAGTGGTCACTTAAATGTGCCACATACGCTTGACCACCACCAGTGGCCAACCAATGCAACACAACAAAAACAATAACAATAACAAGAAAAATATAAACCACTTTGAAACTTGCTCACAAGCACCAAGAATAACAACAACAACAACAAAACTAAGACGAGGCAAATGGTATGTTCGGTATCGCTTCCGTTTCCGTCGCCCCACCAGCCGTAGCATGCGGCATTCGCTTTTACGTTGCTCTGCTAGCAACAACTGTCAAAGCAGTCCACGCTCGGCCGCAGTTCCTATTTGTGCGCGCAGTCGACTTGCATTGAGTTTGAATTTTTGCTGCTAAAAGTGAAAAGAAAAACTGGCAGGGTAGGGGAGGGCGAGCGTGACGCAAACTTTCGCAGCTGAGAAACGCTTATCTTGATCTCGGATATGGTTATGGATATGAATTGCGAAAGATTCTCTTGCCAGCGCAGTCCGTGGTGGGCCCCGCATGGCTGACTGTGGACTGTGGCTTTTGAAATGCGGCCGGCATGTTGGCGGATATGTTGGTCGCTTGACGCGTATTCAAATTTCTATTTAAAGTGTAATTTTTTGCGCTCGCTGTATGCCAACTGGCAGGCAGTAAAAAGCGGAAGTCAAGCAGCAGCAGCAGCAGGGAATGTGTGGCGCGACGCTCGAGCTCGCTCGAAGTAAGCGCAGAAGGCGGGCGTGCTGGCAGCAAAAACTTGAAACTTTTGCATACAAAGTGAAATTTATCAGCAACGTTTGAATGTCTGGGCGCAGCGGCGCTTCGAAAACGGAAACGGCAAGAGGGCGTGGAGACGGCGCTAAAAACTTCTGAAAATGGAAAATGCAGTCGGAAATCATAACGGAAATTTTTAAAATGGCTAATATTCAATGTGTGAGCCAAGAAGGCGTGGAGACGGGTAGGAATTCGAGGCCAGTCGTGTGAGTGGCTTTTCGGTTTTGTGATTGCAAGATTTTTGATTAGAGATTTGCCATTTTTCTTGTACTCATGCTTGATGTACTTTTGCAGTTCGCTGCTGGACAGTGACAGACTGAGAGAGAGACACACACACACACACAACGAGGGAGCAAAGAAGTTTATGAAGTGGCAGTTTAGCTATTTGCATAAAGTTTTCGAATGACTATTTGCACGTAGTGGCATTGTGATTATGCAATAGTTGTGCACTTGGGTGCAGTGTAGTGCGAATTCCATGCCGCTGCTCCATTTTCCTTTGTCTATTCTCCTATTTGTGCTTTCGACTTTCTTTTTTTTTTGAAATAGAAATTTATGCCTAAAAGTGTGCGATTTCGAAATGAGCGCTCCAGTGTTTGTGGGCTAAATGCGTTAGCATAGACGTCAGTTCATTTAAGCAGTTTGCCTGATGCAACGCTGATGGCTGTGGCGAGTCGAAGCGTCGAGTGGCGCAGCGGCAGATTTCATAAATAAATTCAAAAATTTGCATTTGCATGCTGGCATTTAAAATTGTATATTTCTAGACTATTATGGAATGTCAAATATATGTAGGGAAATATTTTTGGGAGCGCATCAAATGTTTGCAATTCAAATTGCCGCATTTTTGTGCTGTGTTTAGTTGGCTAAAAATTGTTAGAAATGCTGATGTGAATTATTGTGTCAGTATATATTTGAATATTAATAGCGACTAGGCAAAAGAGTTGAGAAGACAATAAGAGTAAAGTAAAAAAGCTGAATAAAACCAGGAAAAAAGTGTGGCATTATTTTTAGAATAACTTATTCTGTATTTGAAAAAAATTATTTTAAAAGCAGATGTTCGGTGGCACTCAGCATAAAACTTATTGAAAAGGAAATAATTTTGCCTACGCTGCAACAGCCGAAACGCATTGCAAAAAGTAGTGTAATGTCAGCAAAATTTAAGCGCAGCGTGCAATTAATCAAGGCGCGCGCTCACCCACACAGACGCACCAACTGGCAGACATGTGGCTGCAGCCTCAGACAGCACTCGCAAGTACACACCGACACATGTGCAGACATACGCGCCGCACACAGCCATCGGCGGCCAAAGTAAAAACTGCTGCGCCGAAAAATTTTTAACTGCTTTTTTTGTTGGGTGGTTGAACGTCTGGCGGCAGGCTTTATTTTGTGCCGCCTTTTGATAAAGCAAAACGAAACCAAAAATGCGAAACGTCATGACGCGCTAGTTTCGCGCACTTGTGGTTGAGAAACGTTTGTTGGTGGCAGTGTTGTTTTTTTTTGCATGCATTTTCATCTTTCTGCATAGCTGACTGTGGAAAACGCCACGCCACTTTACGCCCACCAATTTTTCGGCCTTTTTCATGCTTATCAGCAGCGCAATGCTTCTCGCTCTCGGCCGCGCTTTGCTTTGTCTTCTGCGGCCGGTTAGTCGGTTATCTGCAGTGATTCTTCTCCTTCTATTTTGTTCGTCTTTGCACAGGTTTTTGTCCGTTGCCCATTTAGAATTTTTCGGTTTTTTGTGCCGCTCTTTTTTCGTGTTTTTAGTTTTTACTTTTTGCCGCCACGTTGTGCCTCTTCTGACAGACTCTTCCTTGCCGTTGACTCAACCCAGTTTGTTATCCCTTTCGTTGGCCGCAAAAAATCACAAACAGTTTTGATTGCGGCAGCTGTTTGTATTGCTGCTTCGCCATTTGGCTGCTGCTGGCGGCGCGAATATCTGCGCCGCTGTGTATTTGCGTAGAATTTTGGATTTATCTGTTAATTCTGTTTGTTGACTCGACTGCGCGAGCGGCACAGTGGCCTCAGTACGCCCGAGTGATATGTGGCGAGTTAGCAATTGCTGGCAGCATTTTTGTGCTATATTTTTTTGAGTGCTCGTGCTTGAGTTATTGGCTGCCAAATTGGGGTCCAAATCGTTGCGGAAATTAATGCAGAACGTGAGGTATTCAATTTAGTGTGTGAGAAGAAAACAAGTTTAAAAAATATAGAAACACATTTTGGTACTTTCCATAAAGACCAGGCAGCGTTGAAAATTTAAGAATCAGCCTGAAAGTATGCTACTAGATGGCTTAAAAGTAGCAGATGAATAATAAATAATACTGAGATTCGACGAAAGTGTTGGTTTATATTTGTTTCCATTCGTATTTTATCGCAAATCTTTTGACTAACTTAAACAAAAACTAAACTAAAAAATGGAATTAGGTTAGTTAAACTACGGACTTAGTCTTTAAAGTCAGCTCACAGTACTATGCAATGAACATAAAATTATTTTTTTAATATTGAATATCCACACAAAGATAGCCAAAGAAAGAGAGAATGAGAAATTACTTTAGTCAACTTTATCATTTGATCGTGTCACCCTCAACTGAAAGAAAATTGTATTTTCTCCAAAAAGTCTTCGTTTCACATAATTGAACTTTTTTCCCGCCACGCAGAAAATATTGCAGAGCAATTAAGACAAAAGTAAAATCGCTGCAAGAACCGCAAAATAAATTTCTTAGAAGCTTAAGCCTGAATGCCTTAAAAAAAACACAAATGCAAAAATAAGAGAAATAGCCTTTGCCAGCAGCCTGGCCGCACTAATAAACATTAAACGTGGCCCAGAAAAGAATTACGGCTCGGCAAATTAAACGCGAGAAAAACAAAACAAAAGTACTGCAAACATTGAAAACAAAACAAAAAGAAAACATAACAAATGAAAGAGAGAAATTGCACAAACATTTCTTAAAATGCCAGAAAATTTTACACATGCCACACACTCACACACACACATGCAATCGAACTTCAGCGATGAAGATTGGGACGAGGGTAGTGAGCATGAAAAACGGCACAATACGGCGAAAAATGCTCGTAAAAATCACGAAAATTTACATGTTACACACGCGCACACGGCGCGCGTCCGTAGTTGCGAATGAGCGAGTGGCGGGCGAACGGGCGCCGGCTAGTAATCAAAGCGTGCATTGACGAGGCGGAGCGGAGGCAGAGCGCGGATCACGCCGTACAGCGAAAGGGTAAGCCCGGAAAATGAAAGCGTGCGCGCGCGCCAAAAAGTATGCTACAGCTATGGTAGCTGCTGACGAGGAAGAACAGCAGCGCCAACAGTAATGGCAACAATGCTACGGCAGTAACACTTAAATGCGCCGCAAAGTATGCAAAAGCTGCAAACAGAAAAAACAACAATCGAGAAGAAAGGAAAAACCTCGAAATCCTCAAACCACCAAAACCCCAAACCGAATTCATGTGTAATTAAAATCCTTTGTAAATTTATGGATACGACTATACTAAAGTGTTTGTGTGCGTGTGTGTGTATGGGAAGGGGTTGGATGTAGGAGTGTGTTTGGCTGTGGCACGCGCTGTCTGTGGCGCGCTCTGTGGTTACGGCAGCAATTCTTACTACTCTATTTCGCTGAGGTGGCGCGCGCGCTGGCGAAGAAATTGAAGCGTTGGCGCTGGCGGTTGCGGTAGTCAGCGTAATTCCAGCAAAAGGCATAAGTAAAGCGCACGTAGCAATTAAACACAAAGCGCGTAGATAACGCGCCAAGTCAAAAGGCATAAACCAAAAGGCGAGATGTACGACAAAAAAGAATTAAAAAAAAAATACAAAGAAATTAACAACAACAAAGGGAAAAGGTAAAATTATTCGCACATGAACGTAAACTACACGGCGAGAGAAAATCGTGACAATGTTTTGAAATAACTTTTCAATGTTGGAAAGCAAAAAAATGTTTGGAAAAGAAAATTCGAACAATTTTTAAAGTCATTCAAATGCTTCAACAGAAACTTTGGAAGTTTGTAAAAAGTCTCTAATGAATAAATGTTACTCATACGCCTCGTAGGAACATTGAAGGGCACTTTTGCTTTGAAAACATTTTCTAGGCGTCTGTGAGTAAATTAATGTCACTCATACGCCCCGTAAAGCATGACATTATTAGTTTTGGTTAAATATTCTCAAATATTTCCCAACACAATTCAAAGCAAAGTCGACTGGACCCATTTCTGTTTGCAGTGTATATGTCGTACATGTGTTGGTAATTGTAAAATATGCCTAAGCAGCAAAAAAACTGGGAAAAGAACCTCAAAAAATATATTTTCAAACTGCACAGGTGGAGCAACCGTCGGTGATTAATGAAAGTGGTTTGCAATCGTGGCTGGTAGCGGCATAAAAAAAATCCAGTTTGTGGCTTAACGTTTTTTCGGGTTTCCCTCTACTAACTTTTTTGTTATACATATCTTTGCTGCCAACTGTGCGCAATAAAACTAGGATTTCCGCCTTTAAGTAGTTAATTTTTTTTGGTTAAAGTCATTAGAAGTCCAAATGGGGTATTAAAACCTCACTCTAGCCGCATTCTATGACCAGCAATGAGGTTTAAGTACGCTTTTATTTATTAGTTGGTTAGGCCTTGAGTGGAAAAAGTCCATCAAAGAGGCAAGAAACAAGCAAACGCGAGTACACAAGCATGCAAATTGGTTTCATGCAGTGCTGTGGCGTCTTAAAAACACAAGAACTTTAAAATGTTTAGTGCCGCTCTCGCTGTCAGCGCAACTTCCATATGCCGAATATTTGCCGCTGCTGCCATTACGATTCGCTAGTTGGCTGTTTTATGCCGCCTTTTACTCGTTTCCCAGCACACACGGCGTGCACGCTTTTCGTTGCCAACGTTTGCATTTTTACGACATCCCAACATGATAATAAAACTGCCAAAATACACTTCGCATTCGGAATGCCGACATCCGTCTTGCAGCGAGCGCGTTTTCGTATTTACATTTCGTATGTGCGGCGCGCCGTCGCAGTCGTCTTTTCGGTCGTCGTCACTGTTGCGGTTGTAAAATGTTAACTGACATATTTATCACACCATCTCTGCCGCAGCAGCGTTGCGCATCATTGGCGGTTACTGTCGTGCCACAGCTGGGAGTCCATAAAGAAGGCGAGCGCAGCGCGCTTCTGAAGATATTTTTCACATGTGCTGAAATGTGTTTACTTTCACATTGAAGTGTCACTGTCGACGAGGAGTTAATATTTTTGTAAATTGCTTTAAGCTTTTAACAAAAATCATAACTCAATATTTGATTTGCTTATAGTTTGGGTGCAACATAAATAAAGCAATGACCAGCTGGCAGACGGGTCGTATGAGCGCTTTTTGTGTATGCAGTTGAAGCTCGAAAATACACTTTTGATATATTAAAATAGCATCAATTAGGGACTGTAGAGTACTTTTTTGCGAATCCAATTTTGTGTGCAAAATTCAAAGGGAATAATTATAAAAAATGTTTCCTGTAAATTGTACGTTTTGTACATAAATCATTTAAAATCAATCATAGTTGCTGTCGTCAAACTTACTGGCAGTTTTAGAAAGTTGTGAAAATATTTTGTAAAATAAAAAATGCGGCATTTGCAATGAGTTCTTCAAGTTCAACCACAAGTCATCAAATTACTTCATGAAAACGTTCCGCAAATGCTGTGAAAATATTTCTTGATGTATCTGTTTGGGAAAAAGCTTTTACTAAATGCAACCAATAATTTCAAAATTTTCCAATGAGGCATTCAAAATTCATTTTGGATTTTTATGCAACACGCACAAAGTAATGAATTCCCCTGACTGCGCTCAACATTTCAATTTCGTACAATTTGCGCCACTTTGTAGTCGCCTCTCGCCCTTGCTGCGCTGCTCATTTAACTGCTCGCCAGCGCTGCGTTACTTTTCAAGGACATCAATCAATTATGGCGCACGTATGAATGCAAATACTTCAGGTGGCTGGCAGCAATTTCAGCCATAAAAGCCATAAAATTTCACCACTCATTGCTGCGTTGACGGCTGTCAGACGACATGTGCGTGTGTGTGTGTGTGCTCAACATTTCTTATGCCACCACTCCGAACTGTTTGCCTGTCTGTGAGTGCCGCGTTTAAGTGTGTTGGTGTGTCGGCGTCAATTTTAATTTATTACCTTTTATTGGTTATAATATTTATGGCATATGGCAGAAATAAATATGTATGTATGGCTTCCTGACATTTTAAATATGGCAATTTTTTTGCACACAGTTTCCTGCTGCCAAACACTCGCTGGCACAGTTTTTTCTTCTAGTATTTTGCCATTTCGAAATATTGAATTTAAATTGTGCAATTCAACGAAAAGTATTCGTGGAATGATTTGGCAGCCAATGTCGACGTCTGCTTTTGCTGTTCGCTTCTCTTCTTCTTCCATCTGTTTTGGTCTTCTATTGCACTCAAGTTGTGCGCATCACTAGCCATTTATTATTTCTACACACACACTCGCGCACATACTTTTTTTAGTACTCACTCACACTTAGGCATACAATTGTCGAATGGCCGCCACTAAGAACTGCAGCGCTTTCCGCCTTTTGCGCAAAAACAAAGCCGGCCGAACGCGGCCGACGAGGCGGCCAACTGGAAAAATGTGCAAAAAACTAGGAGCGAATATTTTAATATTCAATAAATAACCAAATAAAAACAACGGTTCAAATGCGCTCGACGCCATAAGCCGCCGCACAGCCAGCCGACCGGCCAGTTGCGCAAAATACCGCGCGGGCGGCTGGCGGATAACTGGCAGCGGATATTCGCCAATTTATGACAGCTGTGTGCTCGGTCAGCTGCGCATTTGTTGCGATATTTTGCGCGCCCTTCTTCTCTGTACCAGTTGGTCTTCATATTCTTTTTGTTGTTGTGGTTGTTGTTTTGGCAAAAATAATAAAAATGTTTGCGGTAAAACGAATTTTTAGCCGCTGCGCAACTATCACTAACACCGTCGCCTGCACATTGCTCTTAAAAAAAATTAAAAAATAACCAATAAATGTTCAATGCACCGCTGCACAATGGGCTTTGTGGTTGTTGTTTTTGTATGCAAATAACAAATATGAAAATACAAATTTCATAAAAATCCAACAAAGCATTAGCCTATTTGTATTTTTATTGAACGTTGCGGTTTGGCCACAACTAAAAGATTTCCACAGCCGCTTGGTTGCTTTGCTTCAGTTGTTTCAGTGCATTTTAAATACGATCGCTGCCATACGTTGCAGTTTTCGTAGCACAAATGCCATAAAAACTGGGCATTGTTGTTTTTTTGGGGCGAATGATAGAGAGGAAATGGAAGTAGTGGCAGGCAGTGTGCAATTTTCGGGCTTGTCGCTGTGCAATTTTTAATAAATTCTGCATGTGTTACTGCTCGGTGAAGCGTTTACAAAAGACACATTTTTTTCGTTTAAACTTGAACTAACAAACGATTAAGGTGTCATTTGTCGACAAATTGTTGTTTTTTTGGTATCAGTGAAAATATTCTTGCAGCGAAATGAAATGCGATGTTGAAAATTGTGCTAATCAAGTCTGGAAAAGTGTTGGACAAATTTATGCGCACTGTGAGCTACAATTATGTGGTGAACAAAATTTCATAAAATTTTTTTCAGCAGAGGTGTAGTAATCTGTAATTTATTGTTTCAGATAAAATTTCATGCATTTGAAGAAAAAGTCATGTATTTTTTTTAGATGGTCAAGTTCGAATCGACCGCATTTCATAAATTTTGGATACCAAAATTATCAATTTAGAAGCTGTGGTGCGGTCGACGGCGTTGGCACGTCTGTTAATTAATTAATTGATTGGCACGACAGCCCGCTTACGCGAGACTAAGGCCTAGCTTCCCGCAACCACCCGTGTTGTGCGTGTGAATTTTGTACGCGGGTGGAAGGGACCTACAGTTTTATGCCGGTTCCGAACGGCAGGTTGGGAGCTTTTTCATAGGCAATTTTTACTCTCAGAGGTTTGCCATTTCCAGCTGAGAGGACAGCCACCGAAAGAGAAAACGAGTTTCCCGTTATTTTTTTTAGGTGTTACTACATGCAGTATTCGATCTTGCGTCGCTCTGCATGCGACTCGTTGTCCAACGCACTAACCAACTGAGCCACGGCGGCTGCTTGGCACGTCTGTGGTGAACTTAAATTAAAATTTATAATTTTAATTGGGCACAATTTGGAGCGCTAAGCAACCACTAGAAGGTCAAGCATTGCTTTTAAATGGAAGGACTGAGATTTTATTTTCTTCATGTTGGAAGGATCAGATAGAAGAGGAAGCATTGTCGAGTTTTGGTCTGATCGAATGGAGAGAAGTGTGGGTCAGTAAATTGACTGACTAGCACTCCTTGGACATAAATCAAACCATGTTCGTCATCATAAAGAGCTCAAGAATACTTGAGTTTCTTCTGAGTTTGAACATCCAACTCTCTGTTGCATCCTTTAAGTAGTTGTTGATGGATTAGTTTTTTTGCTGTAATATTTGTTGTTTTTCTTTCTTCGAGCACTTTTCGTCAAAGCGTTTGCTTTAATTTTTTTGACGCTTTTTCTATCGTTAACAACAATTAGAAACTCTTCGTTTTTATTGGAAAAAAATTGAGTTGAGGTCTATTCCTGCACTTGAAAGACAAAAGTACATGAGTTAGTCCTACTTTCAGCAGAAAATGGAGTATTAATCCCATCCATAGTTTTTAGTTCATGGTCCAGAATCTGACACAAGCTTTTACTATAAACGTTTATGCTTTTTTTACTTATAAGTATGTAACTAGTGTTGTGGTCATTTATCAGTCTGTGGACTTAATTTCCGAACACATTCTGAAAATTACACATACACTAGTTCTCCTTAGGCTTTTATAACATTTTGGTTACCACTTTGTTTTCAGTGTAATGAATATTTTATATAAGTGTTGCAATAAGTTTGTTTGCATGCCCATTCCTTGTATTTCATTTTCATATGGAAAATTATGTTCCTATTTATATTTACTATACAAATCATATATAAAATATTCAATGTTGTTCAATGTTGTATCTTAAGCAAACATTTTCCTATGTAAATACAATGCGTCTCATTGTCTGTTTTGATTGTTGTTCATATGAATATTTTACAAATCAAAACAAATCTTTAAAGCCTTAAAACATCACCAAATACGGTAAGTAAAAACTATACTAAATATTTATGTAAAGTTATACACAACACAAATACCATATAGTGTTGTATGGTTCTATGATCTACTAATAACATAAATATGTACGATTGTTGTAAACGAAAACTTAAAGCCTAAGGGCTAAAATGTGATCAGAAAACCATCACAAAAGAATTTTAAAAGTGCCACCAAACGGCAATGTGCCAACTGAATCAATGATCATTGTTAGTAAGAATGAAGCAATGTTGTTAAGTATTTTGTTTCAACTGAAAAGTCCAACAAAAATTGCTGCTTTTCCATTGTTGTTGTTACCAATTACCAACTTTAATTATGGCATAAACCAGCCAACCAAAACTATTTACATTTTAAGTATTTATTGATGTTAAAACTCGATGTCATTGATGTTCTTGATGTTGTTCAATGTTAATTTTTGGTGTTGATATTGTTAATGTTGTTGTTCTACTACTGCTGCTGCTCGTGTCATCGCTGCCTGCTGCCAACAATCAGCGCCGAAATGTCGCCCAAAAATTGAGACACCGAACTATGCGAAATTCGAAAACAAATATTTAATTTTGTTATATTTGATGTTATTGTTGATGTTGTTGTTGTAATTTTCTTTTATGGCGCATCCAGCAGCCAGTTAACAAACTTAACTCTTACTTTCTTCATGTGTATAAAGATAATCTGTGTATGTGTGTGTGTTTGTATATTAACATTTGTTACAGATCAGCAACTGGCAACTGTCGCTATCTCCCCCTCTCTCTCGCTATTGATTGTTGTTTCTATTAATTTTAAACTCAATGTTGTCATGTTGTTGTTGTTGATGTTGTAAGCTAAATAAAATGAAATCGAAGAATTAATTTGAAAAGATGTAGTTGCAGGCGCAACTTGCCGGGTTTCATTGCATTTATTTGGTTCTCTCTTTGTTCTTCTTCTTTCCTTCCATTGTTCGTTTCATTGTAGATGGTGCGGCGTGCGTTGAGCGGCAACAACGCCAGCAACAGCGGCAACATCAGTCGACATTGGCGCTTGCAACGTCCATATATTTTGGGCATGGCGCGTTTGCGCTTCGATGTGCAACAAAAGCAACAGCAACACGGTCATCAGCAGCATCAACATCAGCATCAGCACAAACAGCGCCAGCGACAGCTGTTGCAATTTGTGCAGCTGCAGCAAATGCAGCAATTTATAAAGCAACAACAACAACAACAACAACGACAGCTACAACATCAACGGCAACTGCCACAGCAGCAGCAACAATTGCTGCTGCCCGTAAATTTAACGCATAGCAATTTAAATGGTTGTGCTGGCGTTGACGCTGTCGGCGTTAGTAGTAGAACAATAAACGCAACAACAACAATAAACGCAACAACAACAATCAAACCAACGACAACAACAACAACAATAACGCCGAGTGCAATTTTAAAGAATTGCTAGCAACAATTGCAAGGAATACACGAGGAGAATGCGGAAAGCAAATCGGTACGTGAACAACAACATTAAACTCGTATACAGGGTGCTGCAAATTATTGCAGGGTATAAATAGTTAACTGAAATATGTATATGTGAGGTTAGGGACGAATCGATTCTAGCTAAAGTGAGAATGTTTAAATTTATTGCGTGAAAGCAATAAATGTGTTTCAGGTAAAACGAACCTTTTTGTTTAGTTCCATAAGAGCATTCTTTTAAGCGCAATCAAATTTTACATTCACTAGAGAAGAGTTTTAAAGGCTGCAAAGTGGACAGTTCCACACGTGCTCTGAACCTATTGCGGCGCACAAACAACACAACCGACGAGTCAAGTGCGGCGGAAGCACGAAAAGTTTGTTTATCGGCAACACAAGCAATGGCAGAGCGTTGCCATTGTAAAAAAATATTTGCATCTAACTATAAGCGCATTTCACGCTCGCCAACGGCTTTTGTACTAATTTCTAAAACTTTGGCGATTGGCCTCCCGTGCTCGTCGCTCGCCGCTGCGTTGTGGTCGCTGCTGGCAACTTTTCATTGCTCAGTGCGCCGTCGGCCTGCAGAAATTGCATTAAAAGTGCTGCGAAAACGTTTTCGAAAATGCAACGCACAGAGATGTGTGTTTGTGTGAGTATGTTGGCGTTGTCTGCGTTTGGTTATTGGATGTTGGCACAAACGTCAATGCCACAAACACTTTTACATTATTATGCAAATTGCATTCTCGTTATTCTCACTATTTGTATCCGAGCGCTCATCTACGAATCGCCTCTCTGTGCGTGCATGTGTGTGTTTGTGCGATAGGGCGCACACACTCATGTAGCCATGCCATAATTGAGCATATTTCAGCGCTTGTGGGCGTGTGCGGCAGGTACCTGGCTGCCGTTTGGCGCCCGCCGCAATTGCCGCAATTTATGCAAATACGCACGTAGGCGCACAAACGCCACTTGAAGCACCTCTGCACCCTCCCCCACCCGCGCATCGCACGGAGCCACGCCGGCTAAGCCGCCTCGAGTGCGACGTGCCGTTCAGACGTCGTACGGCGCGCTGCCAAAAATTCGATTTCGATGAATTGCTACTTGCACCCGGCGCCCCGCGGCCTGCGCGCCGCCTTGTGCGGCACTTGTGCCAAACGCCATTTGCTATTTTGCGAAATTTCGCCCAATTTTTTCCTTTCCCTGTCGAGCGCAGCACGTGCGGACGCGGTGTGGCGGGGCGCGTGTGTTTGTGGCACAACCTGTTTTTGCTGCCATTTTGCCAGCCTTCCGCCTTCAATCATCCATCAATTTTTGCCAACAGCACGTCATTGCGTTCTGGCATTTGGCGTGGTTGTTGGCCAAGTTGTTGGCAGCGCTGCCAGAAATTGTGCAATTACCTTTGCATTCCATTTACGTTTTTGAGGTTATGTTTACTTTTTTCCAACGATTTTGAGTTTTTTGAGCGCCACATTTCGATGCGGTGGTGCGCTTCCGCGGCGTTCAGCGTGCGTGTGTGTGGGTGTTTAAAATTTGAATTTGATGTAGACACACTGCCGTTTCCGATTTTTTCCAAAAACAATTTCCTTTTGTTTTGTTTTGAATTGTTTTTATTTGACTGAAAAGTTCACAAACAAAAGTAAGTAGGTGTAGAAAAAATACGAATAGAATAGAATAGATGGAAAATTGTTGAAAAAGTTTACGTTTGCCATGTGCGCATCTGATTGCACTCATATCTACAATGAAGGTGCTTCGTGCTTTTTCTTTTTGGAGTATTTTGGAGCTCAGCAACTATGTTGGTATAACGCTGAGCAGTAAATGTTTGTGTTATTAAATAAATAAATGAATAAATAAATAAATAAATCTTATAAATAAAAAAATTCAAAATTCTGTGTGTAGCCAGTGTTTGCGAAAACGGTTCATTCTTATGGCAAAATTTTTTTGTGTGTGATAGAAGATGTTAATGCGATGGTTTGTAGCGATATTACATGTTTGTACAGCAGGTGAGCGTTGCACCTCCCATACAAACTAAATTTTTAATATGGTATATCTTCGAAATTATAAGTCGGACAGCACTGAAATTTGGTACAGTGTCATGGCGTAAGCGTGTCATTCCACCGGTAAATATCACTGATTAACAGCAAAATGGCTTTTCTGGGTTTGATATCAGCTCTATGGTAATTAGGGAGCGCTGATTTCGAATCCGCAAACCGTTTTTAAAACTTAGTTTCCGTTTTTGCAAAAAATGGGCGTGTCACTTTTTCGGATTTTCCCTGACTTTTTTCATGTTTGGGATTGTAACTTCTAAACCAATAAACCGGTTGACATGATTTTCACTTTGCAGCATTTACCACACCTCACGACTTCTTTTCCAATGTAATTAATTTTTATGAGTTTTAAAATTCCGCGGTAATTGGACCTCAAAGTCAGAAAATATGGAATTTCATGGCGTTTTGTTTAATGTTAAAAAACATGCACATTTTTCATAAATCAACTAACGAGTTAGGTGTTAAATGAAAGCTGAAACATCAAGTAATACAATGCAGTCAAAAGTTTTGACGTAAGTCACATTCGCATCGAAATATAGAACAAATGTACCAAAGTCATTTTTATCACTTTTCATACTTTTTCCTTAAAAAATTAGGGGCCTCAAACTCAGAAAAGCCGACCAAAAGTCGAAATTTGCTACCCTGTGTATTTAATGAGCGTTGGACAAGGGGCGTGGCACTTTTTTAATTCCGGTGTAACTTTTGAACTATAGTATTCCCATCAATGACACTCGGTAAAAACTTACGATTTGGTCATGTTCTTCGGCAGGGGGAATAAGGAGGATTCTGGAAAAGAGGCATGGCACCGCCCATACAACTCAATTCCTTAATATGGATTATCTTCGGAATCGTTAGCCGCACAGCATTGAAAGTTGGTGTACCGTCGTCTCATAGATGTGTCATTATACTTATGAGATTTGATTGGCGTTTGACAAGAGGTGTGGCACATTTTTTATGATCCAACAGTTATGCAGTACACACACATCAGTGAAACTTGGTACGAACTTTCCACTTAGTATCACAATTCGACTAGAAGAAAGTTGTGAGCATTGGACAAGATGCGTGGTGCCGCCTCAATTTTTTTGTACATAGATTGTTTGTCATGACTGACTGATTGATTGATTGAATTATCATCGCCCAGCCCACACCGCTGAAGCTACAAACATGAGTGCAGGACTGTAGGTACATCATGAGCAATTAACCTTCGCCAATACTGAAATTCGGGGGGTCTAAAAAGGCAAACCATGGGTTAACCTTTGTGTCAACAGCAGGAAAATTATACGTAAGTCAACAGCAGCATTCCCGGGTATGCACGTATATTTTGTATGGGAAATGGCATAACTTTGTGATAAATATGTGAATATTTAAAACATACTTTCAAATCTGCCTAACTTTTTGTTATTTGATTGAAAAATATGTTTTTTTAAGTACGTGGGCAGTCCAATAAGTACTTATACTTCGTTTACACAGCGAGATTAACTCATCGAGATTAAGATAATCTCGTTGCCCGTTTACATACAGATTAACTTGAATACGAGATTAATTTTGACGTCTCACATTTTCTCTTTGTTATTGTTTTGCAAACGAGACTGTTTCGTAAAATTTGAACAAAAATGAGTGAAATTTTTAATAAAAATATAGAAACAGATATCGAAGAAGATTTTCTAAATGTTTTAAAGCTTTTCACTTCTTCTATGAATGCAAGAAAGTCTAAACTATATCGTTTTACATCCAAATTAGACAAACGTTTTCGCGCTACAATTCATTTTTTTGTTTATTTTTGCATGACATTCGCTTGGTGATGATACAAAAATAATCGCGTTCAGCCAAATTTGCAGAGTTGCTTTGGGGAAATACGAGATTACTTTGTGAGATTAAATTTTAATCGCGCTTTTTGCGAGGTTAACTTTGTATGGGTAATCGCGCATTTTGATACGAGGTTAACGACTTAATCGCGCAAATCGGAATAATCTCGTCTGTGTAAACGTAGTATTAGCCCCACCGCCCGATGGTGTCACTATCGTAAGAGAAATTTACTATCGTGTAGTAAAAAAATCGCCAAATTTTCAAATTTTCGTGTTTCTTTTGTATGCTAAGTACTTATCGGACCACCTACGTATGTATGTGAAAAAATTTGAGAAATATATTATTTTATTGTATAAATATTGAGTTTCTTAGAACATACTTGTTTAGTTTGCGGCGGAGCGGGTCAATAAAAACCACGGTGGTTCATGTTCGGGTTTGGGGACCAAATCGATACTTGTACATCGTAGATTTTGCCATAGCAATTGATAGAGTGAGCCAGTGATTTCAAAACTGGCTTACCTGGGTTTCATTCCTCATTTCTTCGATGGATGAAATCATACCTAACTAATCGGTGTTGTGTTGTCACGGTTGATTGTACGTCTTCTAAATCATTTGTTGGTGTCCCTCAAGGCAGCATATAAGGTCTGCTGTTGTTTGTTTTGTTTATAAACGACATTGGTTTCTGCTTCTCATTTGCTAAATAAATTTTATATGCAGACGACCTCAAGATATATGCGGTAGTTAAAAATGAGAAGGATTTCTTTGCCTTGCAAACGGATCAATGTTCAAACCTGGTGCGCAAAAAATAAACTGGTTTTGAATGTCAGCAAATGTGTACATGCGGCTTATTCCAGGAGCTCAGCAATTATCGTATTCCATATCCGGTTCTCTGTTAAAAACTGTTCGACGTAAATCTTAGTTTTTCTAGTAATTTCGGTTACATTACATCGAAGTCTTATGCCATGCTGGGTTTTGTTTGACGGAACTGTACTGCGTTCTCGGACCCATATACTTTTAAACTGCTATTCACGACTTTTGTACGCTGTAGACTTGAATAGGCTTCTTTTATTTGGAGAACTTATCAGGCTACTTATACCAATCAGATTGAGTGTATTCAAAAGGTGTTTATAAAATTCGCATTGCGGTCATTAAATTTCACCGAGCCTCTGCCGTCATATGAAACGTTGTGTGTTGCTGAGCCTCAAGTCTCTGCACTCGAGGCGAACGTTTTTTGCTTGTTCTTTCGTGTTAAATCTACTATATAGGGATATTGATTGCCCTGCTCTTGATCAAAACTTATTCGACACGTATTTTATAATTTTTCGAAAATCAAAATTTAACTGGCCCAACAATGGGTGTAAGCTTTATTTACGGAAATACTCCAAAACAGACAAAACGAACCGATGGGCCTATTGACTTCAACAATTGTAAAAATAATTGAAAGAAATAAAATTAGACACCTGTTTCTCATTCTTTTTAAAATGGAATTCTAACTGGATCAACGACGGGTTAAAGTTTGTATGGAGAAACAAATTTTTTTGAGTCTTTTGACTTCAAACTTGGTGAAAGTACTTCAAATGTAAAATAACTCGATACGTGTTTTTCATTTTTCCAAATATTAAAATCGGACGGGCTCAGCGATAGGTTAAATCTTTGTATGGAGTAACTAAAAAAAATATGAATTAATGGGCATATTGTCATCAAACTTGGTTAAAGAACTCGTAGTGATAAATAATTTAACACGTGTTTTTCACTTTTTTTAAAATCAGAATCTAACGGGGTCAACAATGGGTTAACAATTTGTATGGAGAAACATGATTTATTGAGCGTTCTGACTTCAAACTTATCAAAAGCGCTTCAATCTGGAAATAATAAAACCTTCTTTTAAGTTTTTTGAAAATCGAAATCTGCCATGTTAAGAATTTATTTGGAGTAAATGTGAAAACACATGGTTTAAGGGGCCTTCTGACAAACACCCGAAATCAAAGATAGTTAGACACATGTTTTTTTTTTTTAATCAATATCTGATGGGCTAAGAATTCGTATCGGAGAAAACAGGAGAGCTTGCGTGCAAAGCCGCAGGGCCCAGCTAGTAAATAAATAAATAAATAAATAAAAATAAATAAACAAATAATTACTCACTACTTGCTATCAAATACCATTTAAAAATACTAATTACATAGTAAAAACTTACTGAATAGAATCGGATAGAACTAACCACTACAAGTTTGGAGCTTTGCAACTACTGTCAAAACTTATGTTAGTAATTTATCATCAGTTATAGGTAGTGTCCGATCGAATATTCGGTTTCCGTTTCTGTTTGGGCCCAAATAAGTGTTTTGGTTTCGGTTTCTGTTTCGGTCAAAAAATGGCCGAACGGCTGAAACCGAAACTTTCTAGAATACATATTTTACATTTTATTGTGTAGCGAGTGAACAGCTAGTTAGTGCAGCCGAGCATATATATAGTGAAAGAAAGAGTAATTTGGATACAATTATTAATTTTGAATATTAGCGAATAAGGTACAAAACGGTAATTTTTTATGTTTATGTTTTTAAAAAATTAATAAATTTTTTTATTAATAGGTATGTATTTATTTATGTTAGGTTTGTTTGTTTGTTTTTTTTTTACTTAAAGTAAAATTCGTTTGTTGGAAAAAAATGCTTGATATGGTGAGTTTTACTTCAAACTAGAAAGGTTAGGTTCGGATTCGGTTTCGGTCGAATATAAAAAAACCCAACTTCGGTTTCGGCCCAAAAAAGTTGTTTCGGTCGGACACTAGTTATAGGTAAGAGCACCAACCAAAAATGGTTCTGTTAGTACTAAGGTAACAACTCACTTAACTGCAACGGTCGTAGTGAACGCCTATGAAGAAAACTGTCCCTTAAAAACTAAAACTTTTAAAAGACAGACACCTTGGTGGAGCAGTCATCTTAGCTTGCTAAGGAAGGGAGTACGGAAACTATTCAATAGGGCCAAGCGGAATAACGATTGGCAAACCTACTCCGATGCTCTCACCAAATACAATAAAGAGATTAAGAAAGCCAGGAGGGAATCTTTTAGACGCTTCTGCGAGGACGTGAACGACGCGAACTCAGGCTGTAGGCTCCAAAAGATTCTGTCAACCGATAAACCATGTCCGATTGGATCCTTGTCTAACGAACAGGGTGAACTCACAAATAGTGCGCAGGATACATTAGCCCTGCTCACTAAAGTCCATTTTCCGGGATCAGAAATAATAGACGACCCCGACCATAATAACTATAGCGGCTGGCAGTCACACTGCCCCAGTAGGGATGATTGGAGATTGGCCAATCTCATCTGCAAACGTTCGATTGTAGAATGGGCGATAGGAACGTTCTCCCCGTACAAGGCGGCGGGAAAGGATAAAATCTTCCCGGCGCTGTTACAAAGAGGACCAGACAGTCTGTTGCCCATTCTTTCGAAAATATACACATGCAGTTTGGCGCTTGGCTACGTTCCGGAGGTGTTTTTTTTTTTTTTTTTTTTTTTTACGTCGGAAGTTGGAAATCTTCGTTCAAGATACTCTGGAACCCGTATTCCAGAGTTATGCCGGATTTCTACCGGCTAAAACCAACTCCCGTAGTCTTCACTTTCCTTTGATTCCCCGCGGTACCGCCGGTGAGGGCATTCCTTCACGGGGAGGATTGACCTTGCGTCAGGCACATGTGGTTTTGTCTTGTCGCTTATGGTTCTTGTCTCGTTGCTTGTTCATCGCGTCGTAGTCGCTGCATTATCGTCGTCAGTGCCGCATTGCACTTATTCCATGCCTCCTGTGAAGTCAGCATGTGTTCTATTAGCCCGCGTGGGGTAATGCGTTTTTCCATTTCTCGCTCCAGGTGTGACCTTTCGTCCGTGAATCGACTGCACTCCACCAGTATATGTCCTGCGTCTTCAATTCTTCCTTCACAGAAAAGGCAATAGGGGTCGTCCACATGCTTGTACTTATGAAGGTATGACCGGAAGCATCCGTGTCCTGATAAGATTTGCGTCAAGTAATAGTTCGTTGCTCCGTGGGTCCTATTTATCCATTTCGTTATGTCTGGAATTAGGCTCCAGGTCCATCGTCCTTTCGAGCTAGAGTCCCATCTCGTCTGCCATTCCGTTATAGAGTCTCGTTTTATTTTGTCTGTAGCTTCTCTGTCTTGTCTGCCCGTCTTCCATATTGTTGTCATCTGTTTAGCTAGTATGTCAATCGGCAGTCTGCTAGCTATCACATTTGCTGCGTCGTTAGATACGGTGCGAAAAGCGCAGCAGATTCGCAGAGATGCTAGTCTATAGGTGGATACTAGGCCTTTCGCATATGCTTTTACTTCCATGGCTGACACCCATATTGGGGCCCCATAGGTCATGATTGACGTGCTTACTATGCCTAGTAAGTTTCTGGCCGGTTGTCGGGGTCCACCAATGTTAGGCATCAGTCTGCACATAGCAGCATTCACCTTTCTGGCCTTGTCACTCGCATATGTAAGGTGTTGTCTGAAATTTAGTCTGTGGTCTATTAGCATTCCTAAGTATTTTATATACGGACTCGACTTTATATCGTGGTCACCGACTCTAATCACGACATTTTCAACTATCTTTCGACTGGACAGTAATACCACTTCAGTTTTGTGGTCAGCTAGTTCTAGTCCGGCCGCCAGTAGCCATGATTTTACTTCACGTATAGTTGCGTTACAAGCGTCAGTTACTTCGTCCAGTTTTTTCGCTACCGCAATGATTGCTATATCGTCTGCGTATCCAACTATGGACACCCCTTTTGGTCTATTAACATTTAGTATGCCATCGTACATTATGTTCCACAGAGTTGGTCCAAGGACTGATTCCTGTGGGACTCCTCCAGTCACGTTAAGTTTTTTTGGGCCTTCGTTTGTGTCGTACCAGAGGCCGCGGTCTTTAAAATAGTCCTTGATTATTCTGATCAGGTAGTCAGGTATGTGCAGTTCGTCAAGTGATTTCAGGATTTTGGTCCAGTTAGCTGAGTTGAAAGCATTCTTCACGTCCAGTGTAACAATTGCGCAGTATTCCTTTGTCCCTCCTAACCACCTTTTCCCCGCTAGTGCCTTACGGGCAGTGTTGCACACCATGTCAATTGCATCTAAAGTCGATCTTTTTTTCCTGAAACCGTACTGCCTGTTACACAGCCCATCGGGTCCTTCTAGATATGGTTCCAGGCGTAAACATATGATTTGCTCCAGAATCTTGCCTGCTGTGTCTAGCATGCACAGTGGTCGATACGATGACGGCTGATCCGGCGGTTTGTCCCCTTTAGGTAGTAGGACCAGTCGTTGCCTCTTCCATCTTTTGGGGAAAATACCGTCTTTCAGGCATTGAGTATATAATTGGCTAAACACGCTTGGTTTTCGAGTTATAGCCGCTTTGATGACTCTATTTGGTATGCCGTCAAGGCCTGGCGATTTGTCGGGTTTAATTTTCCCTGCAGCTTTGAGCACTTCGTCGATCGATACCGGTGGGAAGTCGTCAATCGTCAGGTTTTTACTAAAACTAATTTCGTCATGTTGTTCGTCATAGACCAGTCACAATTGTCAGTGCCATGCTTGGTCGGAAGTTCAGTTTCTTGGCCGTTTTAACTTTCTTTAGGACAATCTTATACGCCATTCCCCAAGGGTCATTGTCTACGTCATCTCTCAAATCGTTAAAAGCGTCCTTTTTGCTCGTCCGTATAGCGTTACGTAGTTGTCTCCGCTTTATTTTAAATTCCTTTTGGAGTCGTTCGTATTCTACCCGTCCCCTAGCTCTTTGGTACTTTCGCCGTGTCTTATGGCACTCTTTTCGCAATGTCGCTATGGTGTCGTTCCACCAATACACTGGCGTTTTGTCGTTTCGGGTTCTTTTACGTGGCATGGCTGCATCACACGCATTCGTTATGCCGTGCATTACCGTCTTCGTACAGCGTTCTGCGTCGCATAATCCTTCAGGCCTATAAGCTTGATGTCATGTGTACTTAAGGGTATGGAGAAGGTAATAGAGAGATACCTCAGAGACGAAGTCCTTATCCGAAATCCTCTAAGTGCACACCAACATGCTTACCGAAAAGGCAGGTCTACGGAAACAGCCCTATCTGCCCTGGTCAGCAAAATCGAAAAATCCCTTGACGAGAAAGAAATCTGTTTAGTAGGTTTCCTAGACATAGAGGGGGCTTTCAACAACACCACCTATGAAGCTATAGGATCTGCTTTAGAGGTATTTCAAGTGCCGACTGCACTTATAAGGTGGATCTCCACGATGCTCAAAAGCAGACTAATACAGTCCGACTTAAATGGCATCAAGATCCTAGCCAGAACGGTCCGGGGCTGTCCCCAGGGGGGCGTACTATCTCCTCTACTCTGGTCCATGGTCATTAACGGATTAATCCGCATCCTCTCGGATCGAGGCTATGACGTTATTGCCTATGCTGATGACCTGGTTATTGCGGTTAGAGGCAAAGACGGGCAGACCGTCTCTGATCTACTACAGGGTGCAATAAAAATTGTAGAGAACTGGTGCGCCCAGCAGAATCTATCGGTAAACCCTGATAAGACAATCTTCGTACCGTTCACACTCAAAAGGAAATATGACCTGAGACCGATAAAGGTTTTTGGCAAAGATGTAGGCTTCGTAAAAGAAGCCAAATACCTTGGGGTAACTCTAGACAGTAAATTGAACTGGAAACCTCACATGAATCGTACTATTCAGAAGGCGGGCAACGCTCTCTGGACTTGTAAACGAATCTGTGGCAAAAACTGGGGAACGAAACCGATATGGCTTCAAAAAATCTACACCCTAGTCATCCTCCCCATTATCACCTATGGGGCGATAGTATGGTGGAAAAAAACCACAGAGAAAACGACTGCGAACAGACTGGAACGGTTGCAAAGAGTAATTAACTCCTGCATCACTGGCTGCCTTCGCACGACGCCAACAGCTGCCCTCAATGTACTATTGGGAGTTTTGCCGTTGGACCTAACCGTACAAATGAATGCGGTCATTAGTATACATAGACTGATGCATAGTGGATTCATACCACAGGATCTACATGCAAGCGGTCACCGCTCCATTGTTAAAGAACGGAGGCGAGACGGAAGCTTTTGGTTGCCTCTTGACTCAATGCCTCCGCGACACATCTTTGACAGGAAATATAAGACACATATTCCTAACAGAATAGACTGGGACAATTCAAAAATCAGTCTTACCTGTGATGACATTATCTGGTACACTGATGGATCCAAGACTGGAGAAGGCACAGGATCTGGGATATATAGTTCCAGTACCCAAATGTCAGTCAGCCTTGGTAGTTTGGCAACCGTCTTCCAAGCGGAAGTCTGTGCTATCAATCAGTGTGCCAGAGAAATTCTGAACCTTCACCCTCATCGGAAAAGGATTATCATAATGTCAGACAGCCAGGCCGCAATAAGAGCCTTGCACGCGTCGACATTTACCTCTAAGTTGGTATGGGAGACAGCTAATCTTCTCCAACAACTATCAACAGGAAATCGAGTAATAGTACACTGGATTCCAGCACATTGCGGCTATGACGGTAATGAGGATGCAGACAGATTGGCAAGGGAGGGAGCTGGAAAGCGACCATTTGGACCCGAACCGATCTTAGGTGTCAGCAAATCTCATTACAAAGGTTGTATTAAGCAAGAATACTTGATCAAAGCAAATGCAAGATGGTCAAAATCAATTGGTATGGAATGTACCAAAGCCTTTTTCCCGCGATACTCAAGCAGAAATGCAAAGTTTCTCCTACGCTTGAGCAGACCGGAACTAAAACTCATGACAGGAGTAATCAGCGGACACTGTCTGCTAAACAAACATAAGACCCGTCTGAAATTAACAGACAGTGAAATATGTAGATTTTGCATGGAGGATGACGAGACTTCCATACACCTGATAACTGAATGCCCGGCCTTAGTCCATGCAAGAAAGCAGGCACTAGGCAAGGAAATATTACAGACTACTCATCTGTCTGAAATTGATCTCGCAAGAATTAAAATGTTCTTTGAGAAAATAGGAGGAAATAGTCTCTTCCAGTACTGAACTCGGGCAAGGCACAATAGTTCAAAATGAACGCAGTGCCATAGACAGTCAATGTCTAGCCCCAATCAATCTTAATCTTAATCATAACTGCAACGGTCCAAAGCCTCTATGGTAAATTTTCCATTCGTGAAATAAAATTTATTACTTCGCATTAGCACAACAACAATCTTTAGCACTGCAATACTTCCATAAATTTATATTTTAGTATTTGTACCACTGCTACCAAAATATGATTATAATCGAGGCATCAATACCACAATACCACCACCACTATGGAAAATGTGAATAACAAACACGACACATAATTACTATCTAACTGAATACCAGACCCGTTGACCAGAAATTATATTATTCTGCTGATCAGTGCTATCTTAAAAAAATACTAATTACCCAACAAAAATCCTGACCAAGCAGCATTAGTTAGCACTAACCACAATATGATATAGCTATAAGATTCCTATCTGAACTTTTGCCCTTAACTTATTACTAATTGATAGTGATAGCGACTAATTGATGTTTGTTGCCTCTAATAACTAACTGCTACTCAACAGTGACTTAACTGCAACTATCAAATGCCTTTGGGGTAAATTCTCTACTAACTTAATTAACCAACTAACTACTCATTTGTTTCGCCTAACTCTACAACAGTCTAGCACTACACCACTTCCATAGAAACTGATTTTAGCATAAGAATCAATAATACCACCATGACAAATACAGGCATTTATACTAAAATACCACAAATACCATTGTGAATGACAGTAATACCATGAACACAACTGATGTATGATGATGATATACATTGCAGTATTTATATTTACTTTTAGTATTTATACCAACAGCCGCCGTAGCTCAGCTGGCTAGTGCGTTGGGCCGCGAGGCAAATGCGACGCTCGAACCAATGTTCAAGACTCCGTTGCGTTAACACCGTTAAAAAAAAGAAACACAACAATTTTTCTTTCGGCGGCTGTCCTCAGCAGGAAATGGCAAACCTCTGAGAGTAAAATTGCCTATAAAAAAGCTCCCAACTCGCCGTTCGGAATCGGCATAAAACTGTAGGTCCCTTCCCTCCGTGTACAAATTCGCACGCACAACACGAATTGTAATCGGGCTGTCGTGCCAGTCAAGAAGAAGAAGAATATTTATACCAACAATACCACTAATACTACCATCATCCGCTTTTACTACAAATAGAAATACAATGTTACTTCCTACTACTATACTACTATACAAATACCACCAATAAAACTGCGTAGCCAGAACTTGGTCATGAGGGGGTTTTAAAAAATTGTTGGACAGTTTAGTACTACGTGCTTTTTAAAGTAAATTGCACTTCTTAAACAGGACATTTTGTGTAGGTGCCATCTATATTTTACTAAGTACATTTAAAATTATATTTTCCCCCAATTTTTAGTACAAATTTCATGAAATTAGTTCACTGGAAGGGAAGTTATTACATTTCAAGTTTTTATGTCAAACAGAACTGAGTATCGAACAAAGAGTAAATAAGTATTAAGTTTTGCTTTACATTTGGTCAACTTCAACCGAAATATTTCAACTGATGAACCAAGTTTATGGTGAAGATTTTTTATTCTGTGGGAAAGTTCATAAGTGGTTCACACGAGTTAAAAACGATTGTCGGGACATACATGATGACCTACTGAAATTCGCGATCGCCGCAGATTCTATAAAAACTGGGTGGTAATTCATCAAATATCAGCCGAAATTGTTGAAATTGGATTAAACCTTCGCTTTCCTGATACCCACCCGGGTAATATTGGGTGTACAAGTAGAAAACCGCCGTTTTTTTTTCATAATATCATTCCCAAGCTTTTCAGGCGAAGGGAAATGGATTGCTGAGTCACACCCAAAGAATCCGCGAGTTCTTGTTGCGTCTGACAAGAATCTTCATCCAACAGAGTCTCCAAAGCTGCATCTTCAAACTTTTTCACGGGACCCGGCCGATCCTTGTCTTTCACGTCATAATCACCATTTTTGAATTTCACGAACCATTCTCGACACGTTCTTTCACTGATACACGACTCACTATAAGTTGCTACAATCATTCGACGCGCTTCAGCTGCAGATTTTTTCGAATGAAACGCGAAAAGCAAAATCTCCCGCAAATGACGCGTATTCGGTTCAAATTTCGACATCTTCACGCACCAACAAAAAAATGGACAATAAGAATAAACAAGCGAGATGATGTGGAGTTGTTAACCGATATCTTAGCTTGCCATGTGATGTTTCTGATCGGAATTCTCTCACCGATTTCCAAAGGTGGCACCACCCAGTGGAAAACGGCGATTTTCTACTTGTACACCTGATATTTTAATATTCATCTTAAATATCTGCCAGAGTATTTATCCAATGTAGTTATGATACCGACTCACTGAACAAATTCGAAAGTACTTTTTAATAACATAAACAGATATTTGTTTGGAAATTTTGTTCATGTTTAAACTTGAGTTAGGGTCGGTGATCCCAGGCGCTTTTGTCGCCATTTTACATAAAATTCGCAAGCAAATTTTCTTTCGTACCCGGTATGTGTTAAATAAACTTCTTAGAAAGAAATATGTTAATATTTTTCATAGTCGCAAAATAAATCGTTTAAGTTAGGCCTTTTTTTTTTTTTTGAAAAAATGGACTATTACCACAGGAAGATACGAAATACTGAGGTATGAAACAAATGATTTGTTATTATTTATTTATTGTTATTTTTATCCAAAATAGCGGGTGAAGCGCCTGTTGTCATCCTGGTGGGTATTGACAAACGATGTATACAAAAATCTTTGATAAGGTTAAGCTTCTCAATAACATAAATACATCGCATTTTAACTGAACATTTGGCTATCGAAAGACGCCATCTCATCGATATACGCCTTTTGACTTAACTCATTGCTGCCGGGTACCAGTTCCGCCCATACGATGTTGATAAAATTTCACAAACGACCAGAAACAAACATTTCAGCTTTCTGTCTCTGCACGTTGCTGAGATATTCATTGGGTATTTTGTACCCATTAGGCAGCAATGGTAGCTTTTTTCGATACTTGTTGAAGTGATCAGCTATACACGTGAACAAAAGAAGTATTGTTTACAGGTGAGTTAGGAGGCAGATTTTTGTGAGGTTCTAACGCCACTACGTTTCTCCACATTTTCCACCTCTGGAAAATTCACAATTTTTGGAGTCTGGTAACTCTAGCTAGATGGCGGAATTTTAAGGTGACCTCCACTAGACTAAGGTAGTTCCGTATTTTCCCCAACCATCCCTATCAATGATTTTGAGATATCTCTACCAGGAACTTTTCTGTGATTTTTTTAAAAAGTAAGTTTTCATGGGTAAAATTTTACCCATTAGGCAGCAATGGGTTATATTTGTAATTTAACCATCAACCTTTAACCGTTATCACTTAATGCGGCACCGTGCGACTTTCACCTCTTCAAAAAACGCAATTGGTGATGAAAAAGCCATTGGGGTCGTAAAGCCATCCAAAATGCTTGTACCAACATCCTGAAGGGCCATTCCAGCCAGGGAATTAAAACACCAATTGGACATGCTGTTAGGGCAAGAAAATAACTATGTTGAGCCTAGAGTGGACTATTTTAAAAAAATTATATCGGTTTTACCAAAGACATTTGTTTATAATAGAGTCCTGCACGAGTATGCATTTTTGCTATTCGAAAACATTCAAATGTTTTTGAATAGAATACTTCACTTCATCTCTGCGGACCAGTCCGAATGAATACGAGTACATTTCTCTTCAAGTATGAGTAAGCTCCGAACAGAAACGAGTAGACGTACACTATTTATTCATATTCGCTCGAAGCTGGAAAACGAGCACAACAGCATTCGAATAATAGTACACACTGCTTCGAATATATTCGAATATACTCGTTTTATTATTCCTAAGATTATTAGGAATAATAAAATAATAATAATTATTAAGGACATTATTAAATTTGCTATTGAATACGTTAAGTTGAAGCTCTTTTCCTCACTTGTGTGACCTTTTTTTTCTGTTCTTTTTTTCCTTTAGTCAGTAAGTTCTAAATGTACATTGGCTTATTAAATAAATAAATAAATAAATAAATATTTATGTTATATATAAATATTTAGTAATTTTTTATGCTACTTTCTTCAATAATTTCCATTTGGCGTATTAACTAAGAAGCCACTTCAACCGCAGCACAAGTATACACATGGAAAAGTGACATACTGCGCATAAAAATATTCGGTGAAACTGTTGATATTCGAATACTTCGCAAAGTTCTCGATTACAGAATACGAGCACTGCAATATTCGCTTCTCACCGAATACGAGCACTGCAGTGTTCGCTTTCACCGAATACGAATAGAAACGAGAAGCGACGCTCGCTGGTTCTCGGTTCTATTTGTTTCGTTGTACGCATTCTTCGAATACCAAGTACCCGTACGGTATGTACAGTAGTGTAGCCGCCAAAATGAATATATTCATGCAGGACTTCAGTTTATAAGTATTTTTTTTAATGTTTAAAGGTGAAAAGACATTTCTGCTAATGTGACAAAGTACATACCATGCATAGTGATTGAAAATGTTGTATAGTTATAGGCCATGGGGGGTTCTGACACCCAAACCCTCCCTTGGCTACGCCCCTGCATCACAAATACCACTGACTCCATCGATACTACAGTTACTTTCAATACCGTAAGAAATTCCAGAGTTACTAAATACTATCAATACCATCAATAACTCTAACCTAACACAACATTTGCTACACGCTCCAAGCTCAGCAGTAATCCAACTGACACCTTCATTATGCCGTCATTATCCTCGATATCATTAATACCATCAGTACTGCTAAACGCACCCGTACCACAAACAAAAGTCCAAGCTGTCTTTGCTGCCGTCTCTACGCGTCAACCAACCAATGCATGTGATGGGGTCAAGAGGGCAGCCGCAACGAGAGTTGCTTGTGGGCGGTTAAGCATTAAAACGAACGTGATTTGTAGTCGAGCACATGATCGCATTTGCCGTACTAACAACACTACCAACAACAATAGCGAAAGCGCAAGCAACAAAAAGCGCAATCGCCACATGGTGTAGCTAGCGGCGGCATGTGGGTGTGGGTGTGGGTGTTGACGCCTGCGTCTCGGTATGTTTGAGTGGCATTTGTTGCACTCTGCATTTTGTTTTAGTTTATTGAGCGTCATTTCGTTTTCGATTTTCTTCTCTTTGGTTGCGTTTGGTTTTTTCGTTCCTGTTACTCAGCTGCGGCGCTGCTTGCGTTGACCTGCGCCGGTTCGCAGGCCAACAGTGGAGGCGTGAAAGCGGTGTTGCTGTTCTTGGTGGTGGTGGTGGCAGCTGCCAACGTGTCAGCCAGCTGGGTGAATTATTTTCGTTGTATGTGTGCGCGGTTTGTCACTGACAACGTGTGCAGCAATGAAATCGGGTGAACGTGGACGGAAGAAGAGAGGCGAAGTTGGTTGGGTGCAGCTGGGTGCTTCGTTTGGGCTGCGCAGGTGAGCGAGTACATAGAAAGTAAATATGTGTGTACATATATGCGCTTGTGTGCATTAGTTTACGTCCAAGCTACACTTTGTAGGTGTGTTAAGATTTAAAGCCCAAAGTTAGCACCTAAATTCAGTTTTTTTCGAATCGTTTGAAAATGTTTTTCTTCGCTTGCAGTCTAATATATGTGGAGAGGAACGTGGAAAGATTATTGAATTTATGTTTACTGCAGAGAAGTGAAATGGAAGTATTTCAATTTTGTAATGTTATGTTTTTAATTTGAAAAACAATTTAAGCGTTCAGAAAAACAAAATATTGACTAATAATTTTAAATGAGTTGAACAATATTCATAAAAAATATTTAGCTAAGCTATTTTTTCTAATTTATTTTATTAATAACTAAAAATAAAAACAGAAAAAAGTTAACAAATATTTGTAAGAATTTTTGCAAAAATATTTTTTATTCTTCTTTAATAAAAAACTATTTTCATTTGCACTTAAATTTACATACAACGATTAAACATAATGCAAATATTAAATATTATTTTATTTTTAAGTAAACATTCAATATTTGTCAATATTTTTTTCAACTTGTGTCTGAATTTTTGCTGCCATTAGCAAAAAAACTCAATATTTTTAATTAAATTATAAATAATAAAATTAATGTCTGCTTTAATATGAATGCCATAACCTCACCTCACTCTCTCATTGCGTGCGTGCGTCCTCTGCATCAGTGACAGACATTATAATGCGGCATGTTTGTCCTCATGATTATAATTTTTTTAATTTAAATTTTTTTCGCAATGTTAAAATATTCACATTAAAAGTGTGAAACGCACATATAAAAAGGTCAAATGCCGACACTTTGTGTGCGCTGGTTGTTATTGCTGTTGTTGTAGCTTCAATTGTAATTTATTGTTTTATTAAATGAAAATGCAGCGAATTAAAAATCTGCAATGACAACAACAACAACAATACACCAACAACAGCCAGCTCAGCCATTTGCAATAATAACATTAAATATTAAACCGCAAAATAACAACTGCCGCAACAACAATAACAACAACAAGAAAGATCAGCAGCAGTGCATTGCTCTCTTTTTGCATTTGTGTTTCATATATGGCCGCTCGCCCCCTACACGCTTATCGCAACAACACACACACACACAAACACAAACACACAACACAATGTCATTAATTGCCATTTATGCAAGAAATTAACAATTATGACATTTCATTCCACACATCGACACAAACATCAACCGTTGCACATGAGCGCTTAACACAATAACAATTATTGAAGCAGCGACAAAGTAGAAATAATGGCCAGTTTGCATAATGAAAATGTTGTTGTAGTAGTAAACTGGACTGCTTTTCGTTTTCCGGTGCAATGCTACACTTGAGAGTAGAAATACCACAAATATCAGCTGTGATCAAAATAGTCTTAGTTCCTTTAGAGGAAGTTCGGGTAACGTGATATACTTAGTGGCTTATTTCACAAGTGCGTTGACTTTTTTTTAAAATTAACCTTTTTAAAACATCATAACAGCTAGAAAACTCGTGCTGCATCATTTCGAATGTGTTTGCTTAAATAACACTCAGTGTGATGAAGTGCTTTGAGTAGTGCTTGCTCATGTTTTTGGTCATGAAGTTTGAAAGCATAAAAGGTACAAACAAAATATTATACACATATATATTGTATTTTTATAATATTTTTTTCGGGAAAAGTCAATTTCGGGTAATGTGATATAGTACATCACAGTGCCCAAACTTATGACAGTAGTACTATTTGTATGCAGAAATGTATATATACTTTATTTTATAATATTTTAAGTGGAATATTCTCACAAATCTGTTATGGTCAAGTTTTAGATTAAAAGAAGTCCATGAAATCATGTTTCTCTATACCAATTTTTAACACCTTGGTTTACCCTGTCAGATTGTAATTTAAAAAAAAACAACAAAATGAGAAACACATCTCTAATTATTTTTGATTTGTAGTATTTTCACCAAGTTTGAAACTAATAGGTCTGTTAAATAAGGTTTGTTCGGGTATATCACATTACCCGCCGATTGTATATCACATTACCCGCCACTTTTATCAGACGCCAATATTTGGATATTTTGATTTGTAAGCAAAAAACCCGTCAACAGTTTATCTTAAAGAGTTAATAATCTTAGATATAATAAATAAATAATGCGTCAGTGAGCAGTTTGAGACCAAAAAAAGTGTGTCGGGAATTGCTGTAAACCAAACAGGTATATCACATTACCCGAACTTACTCTATTGAACATATTCCTATGTTATTTACCATAAATACCATCAATACCACTTTTATAATCAATACCAGCTGCATTCTTGTCATATTCGTACTCCACATACCATCGAAACCGACAAAGAATCAATAATAATGAATTTTTACTGAATATACCAACAGTATCACGGATACTAGTCGAACTTAACTCGATATTAGTGCCGCCTTTATTATCGCAAATAAACCTAACAGCGGTGTAGTCTTCATTTTTACGACCTACGACACAGATACCGTCGATACTACAGGTATTAAGAATATCAGCTGCACTACTTCTCATACTTGTGCCACATATACTACGGAAAAAGAGCAATGAGTGAATAGTAATGCATTTTTACCTAATATAGCAACAATACCACTAATACCACTCGTACTATATTCAATATTCGTATCACATTTACCATCGGAGTCAAAAATAACATCACTGAATTTTTACGACCTACGACACAGATACCATCAATACCACTCTTACTACAAATACCAGCTGCACTACTTCTCATATTCGAGCCACATATACCACCAAAAAAGAGCAATGAGTCGATGGTAATGCATTTTTACCGAATATACCATCAATACCACGAATACCAGTCGTACCATATTCTATACTCGTGTCAAATTTACCATCGGAGTCAAAAATCACATTGGTGAAAACTGAACTTTTACGACCTACGACACTGATACCATCAATACCACTCGTACTACAAATACCAGCTGTGCTAATATACTCATTTGTATATTCCTGCCACATATACCACCGAGCATTTTTACCAACAATACCATTTATACTACATTTTACATTTGTGTTTACTAGTGCCAAATTTTATACTTCACAAATACCACCAATACCAGGTGATCAAAGTTACCAGGGATCGGCGTTTTTGCCTATTTTTCATTTCATTCTCAGCACAAAGCAGTTTTCTTTTAAGCCAAACGACCAACTATAGCGCACCACAGTACCCTGTAAGTGTGACTGTGTGTGTGTGCTCGTAATTATCAATTAACGAGTTTCAATTCAACCGCAAAAAAATCCCTATACAAATACGGCGATAATAAGCAATGCTGTGTACCGCGTTGGACAGCGAACACAAAAGTCAATGGACAGTTTGTGCGGTGCATACGTGTCGTGCCCGCCATTGGCGCAGTCTGGACAATTAAACATCCAGTAAATAAAATTACGCACACTCGCGCTCGGCACTCGATGCTGCTGCGACTCCTTAATGTGGTTCCTTGCATTGCGCGCATTTTTTCGCCATCTCCTTTCGTTGTTTGCCTTCGTGGCAACTTTAGCTGACATCGGTGCGAAAGGGTGGGGGCAACAATCAAATCAACATGGTTCACATTTCCGGCTGTGAGTTTACGCAGCCACCAGCCACCAGCCATGGACGAGAACTAAGAACTAAGCGCCGCTAGTTTGTAGTCCTTTTGCTGCGCTTCTGTGCTTTCCGCACTTGCAGCGAGCTACTGTTGCGGTTTACGTGATTTTTGCGTCGCACGTAAACCCGTTTTGAAGGTAATTAAGCTCATTAACGCGCTTGCAGTTGGTTTACTATTTGTTTCTTTTTTTCGAAACTTTGTCTCTCGTTGCGCTGCGCCAATGCAACTGTAACCGCTTCGGTTCGCCTCGCACACAGCGCACAGAATTCCTGGCTACTGTTGTTTTTGCTGTGTTAGTGCTGGTTTGTTGGTGTGGCCAGCGCCAAAGTTGCCAACTGTCTAAACTTTTTTATGCACTCACCACTTGCCAACGTTTACCATGCCGCCGCCTGCTCAACTCAAACTCGGACCCGGTTGCGTTGCAAGTCCTGTGAACTGGACATCTGATTCTTCGACTGCTGCTTGCTGCCATTATTGCAGCTGCATTCGGAGTAGCTAAAAATTGTTAAACGCGCACGGAATTCACAATTAATTTTAATTTCCAGTCAACACCTCGGCGCCGGAGCGTGTAATTATCTCTGCAGTTTTGCTATGGCCGCTCGTTCAGTACGTCGTCGTGTTGTTGTTAGTGTCGTTGGTCGTGTTGGCAATGAAGTGACCGGCTGCAAGTTGACTGGCGGCGGGGTCAGGTGGCTGCAATTAAAAGTTAATAGCGCTGCATATGGCGTGCCCGGCACTTGTTCGACGGGCACGTACGCTTCGCTGAATGAGACGTGATTAGTTGACATTCGACCAAATTACATGCGGAAAGGCTGGAAGAGTGCGCTGAGGTATAGAAAAATCGTTGGCTATTACACGAGAATGAACTGGAAATGAAAATAAATTAAATGTAAATAGACAAATGCGGTTGACATGAGCCAGTTTTGTTTAAAGTTTGATACTTTCATCTGGCTACTCATTTAGCAATCTAATTGTGTGGTTGTTAATTGCATTTGGGTAATTTTATATAAACAAAATTCTATAGGAAACGTTCTAGGCAGTGTGTCTAGAAGTATGCTTGCAATAAGAGGCGAATAAAAGAATTTTTGTCAAATAGAATACACTGTTGAAACAATCAATCAAGTTAAACCATTGGACGCATTCTGCAAGTTTCACAATCGCAAGTTCCTTTTCCTTTTAAAACTGTTTGTCTGTCTAGAACCAATGCAATGCAGTCACCGTTTTATACTCAGCAGTTTTTACACTTTAAGCTTACTTACCTTACTCCACTTCCTGTTACTAGTGCTTTCTTTGTTCTCTCTCTTCTAAAATTGTCTTTCTGCCACTTCTCTAGTCGCTTTCCAAGCCTGCGAACATTTTGCATACCAAACTCTCTCTTCACTTTCTGCTCTATTCTACTTTTTGTGAGCGTCATCCACATTGTCTCCCATCTCGTTCCTTGTGCTTCGCTGCAATACGCATTTCGTATGCAACATGTAACAAACCAATGTTGCGTGTACATAAGGGTGGCTCTTATTTTTCAAGTTTAATTTTTTGTTGGCGCTAACCCTCAAATTAGATCCTTTATATGAAAAAATGAGCGAAATCAAATTTTAAGCTAATCCGATAAGTGTAAAGTGTTCCCCTCGGCCCTCAAAAATGCAAAGTAATGAAAAATTCACATGAAAAATCAGTTGACTTTTGGTATCAAAACGTTTTTACCCAGTTACCCAAATCAACTTCGGTGGAAAATTGCTTTGTTTACAGTATAAAAAAAGAGAAACAGATTCGGCGGTACAGCCGAATGTCGCACTACGAGATGGGCTACGGCCGCTCCTACATACTAAAAAATTTGATCGTATTAAGTACTGTCAAGTAGGCAAGCATTTCAGTTTTGAAATGACAGCGGTAATTCAAATCTTCATGGCTATTTCTTTTTCGAAAAAATACAATTTTATTAATCTTTGCTAAAAAAAAAATCAATCGCGTTTACATTCGAAGTGAACACCTTCGGTCGCACAATGTCATCGTAACCGTACGGGGCAGTGCCTCACAAGCTGTACGCGAAGTGATGATATATTGGGAAAAAGCACGAATTCCGACACAAGAGTTAACGAACTGTATACCAAAGTTAGAAGCTCTGTATCAACAATGGAGGCCACTTCAAAAGCATGCTGGAAGATCGTCGGTGGTTAAAAAAAGAAACAAATTTCGTTGAAAAACTTGAGGATCTATTCGACTTAGATTTCCATTGCAGAAGATAAGCAGTTCTTAACCAATCAGCGGTTGAAAGGACGGCCTGGGTTTATTTATGGAATTTATTACCAGCTAATTGCGAAAGAGAGACAAGTTTCTGAGCGAAAAATACGAGAGGAGAAGAGAAAAGAACGAAGCGATAATGAAATTGAACAACTGAGTAAGTATCTATTGTGTTTATATTTATGTATTTCCAATTTGATTAAATTTTATATTATTAATGTTTTTTCCAGCTCAAGCTGCCATGCTCATCTCGTCGAGTTCAAGCAGCAGCGAAGATTTAGATGTATGTGATTATCCGGAAGTTCCGTGAGTCTCAAAAGATTTATCTCCACCAGGCAAAAAAAAAGAGGGCGTCAAACAATAATGACTCCTAAGCTTGCAGCTGCTTTGGATAGGTGCAAGATCAGTGACAGGAATGAAGGTCATATTCTGATAGCTACTATTGAGGCTCTTGATCATGATGTTAAGAGTTTTGCAGTTAACAGGGGCTCTGTTCATAATTTTCGACAGAAAAAAAGGCTACCGAAATCAAAAATATTTTCAAGAATAGGAAATTGCACGCTGCTACCTTGTATTAAAGCGACAGTAGACCGACTCCCTGTTATTCTTTCAAATTGCGGTACTGATCAACTTCTTGGTGTGCTTGCATTGCAATCGGGGGGTGGAAAAAAACAGGCAACAGCTGTTTGCGAAACTCTTGCGGAATGGGGCCTTCAGGATTACGTGAAAGCATTAGTTTTTGTTTTTTTATGTGAAAGCATTAGTTTTTGACACTATAGCGTCAAATACGGGCACTTTTAAATGTGCGTGTGTTTTGATTTAAAACTTCCAAAATGCTTGGCCTGAAGTAAATGTAATTAATTTCAAAACCGGAGTGGAGCATAACAAGGTCAAGGAACATTTCGACCCAGTCGATGTTTCTCGAATTCTTGAATTTATACGAGACGCTTTGCAAGAAAAGCAGCTCAGAGAGGATTATAGAGAATTTTTAGAATTGGCTGCTATTTTTCTTAGCGAAACACCATCTTGCGGTGTTCCAGGAGCTATCCATCATGCAATGTGAAAGGCAAAATTATTGCTTGAAAATATTCATGTTTCGCGATGAATTTAAATTATCACCGCATGAAGAAAACGCTATGTGTTGTATATTTGCATTTTTCTAATCAGTATATATTTCGAAGCTTGGTTTTGTGCAGCCTGTTTTGTCTACAGCCAAAGCACCATATTTTGATTACAGTGTTCTTTCACAAATAATTAATTGATCAAGATATCTCTCGTGGGGCTTTACAAAAAATATAAAAAAAATTGGATCAAAATATGTCAGGTATGCAAAACATAAATGTTTTGGATCTCAGTCTGTAGATTCATACATCTAAATTTTTTTCTATTTCATAGTTCTGAAAGTTAAAAATAGAAAATTTAGTTAAAAGGAGACAATTTTTCTCTTTCATTTGATACCCATATCTTCATCATTGCACCATCGAAAATATTAAAAAACATATTTTTAATGTGTATATCCTTAAAATTTTAAAGTCCTTCAAGAAGGTTTTTGGGTCAGAAAATGAAAAACTGACTATGCCCGGATATTATAAATGACCTCTAGTTTTACGTCTATATCAACATTTGGATGGGTCTCGGAAAAATAAAAATATTTTTCGCACGGTGCAATAAATGAAAACTTGGTGTTTTCACTCCGTGCATTATAACTTTGTAATTTTTCTTTCAATTCCATTGATCTTAGGCTTAATATTTGCTCAAATAATATATCTTTAATCTTAGATCTTAAAACCAGAGGACCTAATTTTTTGTATCTATAAAAAAACCATTCGAAAATGTATAGGTTTTGAAAAAGGTAAAAAAAATTCAATTTTTTCAACTTTCATCGTTAGTAACTTCCCCAAATCTCATCGGTTTTGGACAGTCCATATATCGTTGGTTTTCGTTTTTGAAAACGCTTCTTAAGAAAATTTTTTGATTTTCAGTTTCGTGTTCAGCAGCCAAAGATTAGTCTAAAAAATACTTTTGTTTTTTGGAGCACGCGACGAACCCAATTTTTGTCGAGTAGTGTTCTTAGTGCAATTTATAGGGGAATTCTTTGTAAGGTGCCACCCCATAGCTTTTTTGCGCATAATTCGTTAGAAAATTAACGTATCGCCAATTTTAATATACCGTTCGAAAGAGGGTTAAAGGGGCTAGGATCCGAGGTAACACTTCAATTGAATTTTTCGTAATTACGAATTTTACAGCCAATTTCCCAAAGTGTTCAAAATCGACACCCTAAAATTTTTTAATGTAAGGTGCCACCCCCTAAAAAACCGCTAAAAACGTAAAAATCTCAAGCAAAAATGCATGATTTAGAAAATTTACGAAAGATTATTGAATTCAATTTGAATTGAATAGAAAATGACCGAAAGCAAAATGCTAATTGAATGATAACGAATAAAACGAATAATTGTATGGAAATTGATAAACAAAACTGAACTAATTTATTCCTCATGATAGAATTAGAGAAAAATCGACTAAGAACACTTTAAATTCATTGTAATGGCGATTCCGAGCAATAAAAAGTCATTATACCGATATAGGACCACAAAACAATGAAAAAAGGGGGGTGGCACCTTACAAAGAAAAAAAGGTGGCACTTTACATTTTTATGCAATTTTGGAAATCATTGTATAAATTTGTTCCTTTTACGATATGCTCGGATATCATTTCGGATTATGAAAAACCAATAAAAATGAAGTCCAACACTGATATTTACCTTAGTTTTTTACAAGTTTTTGGTTACTTTTTCACCACAAGAAAAACCTTCAGTTTTAATTTTTATGTTTTTTCTTAACCAAACTTGACACTTTTATTTACCCAGACCGTACCATTACGTATGTTCCCGCAAAAACAACATTAGAATTGATGTTGACATATATACCTTAAAAGACAATAGGAATTTTTTTTCTTGGATTGCTGGAACATCGAAATCGAGCAGGGGTGGCACCTTACAAAGAGTGGCACCTTACAAAGAATTCCCCTACATAATAAATTAACACTAAGGGCCGTTTTCTCATCTTCCCGTTAACTTTAAAGTTCACTTTAACGGGCCGATAAACGCATTTTCGTTTTCTCATCTGCCCGTTAAGCTATCCTCCCGATAAAATTTACCGGGAGGATTGAGTGCCTGTTAAACTTTAAAGTGAACTTTAAGTGGAAATGGTGCCAAGTACATGCATATGTTTGTTTACAAACAAAAAACAGCTGATAATGAAATTACAATTTGAAATGAAATTTGAATTTAAGATCTTTCGGTATGGAAAATAGGCGTGTTTCTTAAATTCATGCACTGGAAGACGCTTTTGAAAGTACGGAGTCACAAAATGCGGCAAATATAACATATAACAGCCAATTTGACTATTTCACTGCTTTGCACTGCTGACATGTCCAATCGCTGCTGGGCCGCCACCTGTGCGATACGTCTCGCTCTTCTGCGCTGCAAGTTCCAGCTTGGAATTGCGCTTCAAGCTGTCAAACTTGTCCCTCAACGATTTCCAAAGTCGGGACACGCCCCATTTGCCAGTAAACGCATCAACAAGATTTTGCCAGGCAAAATTTTTATTTTTTCCTTCAAAAATAATTATAATTTTTCACAAACAGCTGATTGCGCCGCCAAGTGCTGCCCAATGCTGACCAGTGATGCCAAAAAATCAGACCTGTTAAATTTATATTTATCAGGAAGATGAGAAAACGAAAATATTTACCGGCCACTTTAAAGTGACCTTTAGCTAAAGTTCACTTTACCTACCGGTCACTTTAACGGGAAGATGAGAAAACGGCCCTAAAACTTTTTGTTGATTACTTATTTACTCTTTAAAAATTTAAGAAAAAATAAATTTATTTCTAATGCAATTTTTGGTTTATTTTGCGCTTTCAAGGGCCCGGGGGCACACCCTTCTCTTATCTGATTGGCACCAAATTTCACAGAGCTCTTTTTTTATAGAATAGAACCAAACTGAAGGGTAGCCCACAAAAAATTATTGGAATTTTCCAAAAATGTTAAATAAGAGCCACCCTAATGTACATATGCAGCCATGAGGCGGCTGTGAGGTGGGGACTGGCAGCGGACGTGGGTGCAGTTTTTGCTGCATGTTGCACGTCTGTTATCAGAAATGCTAAACAAGTAGCAGAAGCTGTCAGAAGTTGCTTAACTTCTTGCAGGCACAAATACAAAAAAAACTAAAATAAACTACAACAACAACATTGCGTTGGAATCGCAGCAAAACATGGTTGCAAAAAATGCCAGTAGCAGCTTGGAAAAAAATTGCAGCAGCAGCTGAGTTGTAGCATTTGAATTTTGATAAGATGTGGCACTGATGGCGCTGCTGGCAACAACAAAAAAACACATGGGATGCGACACATTCGGCTGCTGCTGTTTGTTATGCGTGGCGCATAATTTTCGTAGAAATGCAGCCGCTGACGTTTGGCCTTTGACTGTGTGCGCAGCTGTCTGCGCCGGCTGGTGTTTGCGTGCGGCAGCAGTGGACACAAACAGGCGGCGGCGACAGCACATGTTGGTGCACGACCGGGAGCGGCGACAGCCCAAACAGCAATTCGATTCGATTCGGTGCGATTGAATTTGATTTGATTTTCAATGGCGATGGCGTGAGTGACTTTTCGGTAGTCTTAAATATTTTGTGCGCGTTGCATTAGCGGTAAATTCAATTTCAGACAAGTCGTTCGACACGGCAACATTTGTGCTGTTTTTTTTTTTGGTTGTTGTTGATTGCATTTCGCTTCACTCAAATTTATTTCCTTTCAAAGCAACGCGCAATTTTTCATTTTTTTTTACCAATGTCAAAAGTTTGCTCCGTTTGACTTGTGTTGCATGCCACTTTGCGTAAATTTATGCGACGCGCGTATGCAAATTTCATGCGCGTATTTTTTGTTGTTTGGTAGTCGTTTTTAGTTTTACTCGAGTTTTTTCGCTCAGACCAGTTGTCTTTGTTCGGAGAGTAGGTTTTGCTAGTCTGACGATTAGCTCGAATTAAGTGCATTTTGTTGTTGTTATCTACATTGGCTTTAGTTCTTCTGAAGTTGCGACTACGCCACGAATACTCACGCACCCCGTTGCAAAGTTGTCACAGGGCCTCCGGGACGTATGAGTGCTGTACGCGCAGTGTTAGAAGAAAAATTGTTTCCCCAAAAATGTGCTGCATGTTGCACGCTATTCGTATGTACTTGAAATTGTTGCAATTTGTATGCATTTCTCATTCGCTGACAACACCATCGCCCAGTTCGGGTTTCATTCCTCGCGTTAACGTCCAATGCTTCCGCTGCTCGGTGCCACAGTGTGTGTCTATTAAGTAACAAAGCAAAGCAAAGCATAATGGCAACAATTACAATTACAACAATGGCAGCAACAACAACAACACCAGCTGGTGTTTTGGTCATTTAAGCGAGAATGCAACAAATCAAAATTTGCAGCCGGAAAAGTGTGTGGTTGCGCTCTTTTTTCGCTACGCCATTGCACGCTTACCGCATTGCCATCGTCAGTCGTCTGTCCCGGCAACCGCAAGTGAACTTTTAATTATGGCGTACGTGCTTAACAGTAATTTTTAAATGATAGAGCAACAAAACCCCAAACAACCAACAAGCTTCACTCCAGAGCACTGCACTCTACTTCGACTCTACTTCAACTCAACTCGACTTTCGACTCGCCACCCGGCAATACAAACAATTGGCGACAACTGACAAAACGCTGCCACACACCAATGCCGAAAGTCAAACATGGAAAGCAAAATTTGTAAATTTTGTTACTCTAAAAGATTACAGCGTGCTGGCCAGGGAAGGGGCTGAGGCGCGACAGGGAGCGGCCACAAAACAAAACAAAATCAAATTGCAATCAGCACGCATATGCACCGGGCGACTGGCAATAAATTAAAATGCACAAAATGACCTGGGCACCGCACACACTTGACGCGGTGCACGCAAATGCCGACAACAACAATGCAATGTGTTGGTGTTTTTATTTTCGTTTGCCGTAAGTGATGTGGTGGCAGTAATGGCTGTGGGCTGGCATGTTGCTGTCGGACTGGTTACATGCCAGAAATTGCAGTTGACTAATGGCAGCTGCTGCAAGACTGCACTCGGCCGTCTAAGTTTAAAATGGGTTGAAGCGTTCGAGTGCCATTCGGAAACCAAAATAACTGCTTACTTAATGTGGTTCTAATTTGTTAAAGACAGTTTGCTCATTACATATTTATGACGCTCGAATGATGGCAAACGACATGGAAAATTACTGTAACTACCTGAAAGTATGTAAGGGAAAAGGGTTATTTGGACAATCAAGTACGCAATTGTTTTCTTTGTTATGCTAATTTATTAAAGAAGAAGAAGATGATTGCTTCAACTCAGTTGAATAACGCCCAAAAGTAGCCTTTGTAATTTATATGTAATTGATTTAGTTATTGAGCTGAATACCGCTTCGAACACTTTCGAAACTTTTCCTCTTACCTTAGTTCCACTTATTCATCCAATTTCACATTTCTCAAGGCACTTCTGGTTATTTCAGCAAGTTCATTTATTTTCCCCACTTGTGGACTGGAAAATTAAACTGTATACATCGCATCTTTAATTTTATTATTCCCCTGTGTTCGATTACACTTCAGCGCGCTGACAACAAAGCAGCGCAAAACAAAAACTCAGAACTTTAACAGCGCATACAAAATGTTTAACTGCCTTTGTGCGTCTGGTTTTCTGCACCCAAAGTCAAACATCTGCGGTTATTATTCGACTCTGCGCTTTGCGCACATTTCTTTTTCACATCTGGCAATCGACTTTCTTTGATACTCTGCGCCAAGCACCAACACTCAGACGCCATTATCCGTCGTAAATGTGCGTAATCGCTAGCGCCCGAAAGTGCGCTACGCTTTAAGGTGAAATGTGCTGCTAGTGACGGCCAAATCGTGCATGCAACGTGTAATCGTTACTGGCGTGCCTGGGATTTGTGTACATTTATTATGGACACTAACAACAACAACAACTATAATGAAGTTCTGCAGCCCTTGTTCAAGTTGTTGTTTGTTCTTTATTGGCAGTTAGTCTGGTTGTGCGGCGCGTAGCAGACAATTTAGTGGGTTTTTGTTGTTGTGAAAATGTTGAACTTTTGATAAATTGTGTGTGTGCGAAAATTTGCAGTATAGTTTTAGGCGCGAAACCACTTTAGGCGCTTTGGTGTTGTTTTGTGTTCATGAAGGTGAAGTTTGCAGCGTAAAGTTTGTTGCAGTTGTTATTGTAACTGTGCTGGTTCAGTGGCAAATATACAAAATGAAAAAACCAAAGAAAGCAAAATTGGTGCAGTCAGAGGAAAAAACTATCACAAAAGCAAAGGCAATGAAAAAAGGGCATCAAAGGCAAACAAAAGCAAACTTAAATAATGAAGAAACCAAAGGCAAAAACAGAAACAAAGTAAAAACAAAAAAAATAAAATAAAATAAAATAAAATAAAAAGGAGAACAACAAAACAAAAGCTAATTTACAAACCAAGCGCAAATCTAAAGCAAAGCAATGATGAAGTGGCGGAAATCTGAAGAAATGAGAAAAATGCCCACTTCGTGTAAAATTCACATTTTTGTGGCAAACGAACGCAACATTTCTACACTCCAGCAATTATGTTCGTCCACATGTTGTTTTTGTTAAAGTTCAATCAACCTGGCTGCTATGAAGAGCAGGACGACTCTTTTCACACCAATGTCAGTGTAATAAATCATTTTGCATTGGACAGCCGGCGGGGAGAGGACCGAAAGGAGAAATGACTGCGAAAGCAGCAGCAGAAGCAGCTGATGAGCGAAAACGAAAGTGTGTGTGTGTCGGAGTTAAAATGGCGAAAGATGAGCTGTGCTGAGGGGGGCAAGGGCTCGAGACAACTCGGTGATGAGCTGAATCGAGAAGTTGCTGTGGTGGGTGTTTGGGTTTCAATGTATTTGAACTCTGTAAATGACTTAAAGGATATTTGAGCCGCTACAACGAAGTGCAAAATGGTTTCGCATTCCCGAGCAGCCAGCCACCAACAGGGAACGCCAGCTGACAATAAGTGCTGGCGAAAGGATAATGACTTAAGGATTAATATTACAGCAATTGAGCTGCGGCAACGTGGCAGCGATTTCACAAGTGGCTGACAGAGAGCGGGGAGTGGAAACATGGTTGAACGTTTTAATTTAATGCGTTTAAGTTGCCGTGATTTATGCGAATTTAAATGCGATTTACTTTTATTTTTTCCTTTTTTTTGGCACAAACTTGAGTTGATGAGAGAATTGGGATTTGTGGGATTTTAAGTGAATGACAAAATTGTAATTTGTGCAAGATGTGCTTTTTTGCAAATGACAGCATTTAGAGTGATGGCTCTAGCGGGACTTTTTTAAGGGGACAATTACATAAAATTGTTGTTTTTTTTAATTTAAAAGTATTTAAAGAATTCATGCTATGAAAAATTTGAATACTGCGAGCCGAGGCACTTCAAGCAAACTTTTGTTGCTGTCGTATTTCTGTTTAGTTATTTGTGTTCTTCCGTTTATAAATTTTGTATAAATTCTAACAAAACTAGGTCGCACTGAACTTTGGCTTAATTTAAATCGAATTAAAACTACGCAAATGCGCATGCGACACGCCACGCTGTGTTATGCAAATTTCTGGCCCACAATTTGTGGTGGCTTACGAAGGCGTTAAGTTGTAAATATAAATAGAAAGAAGACGTGCTGGCGGCCATTCTGCATGCATGCAACTAGGAAATTTATAAAAATTGTACTTTTGCCGTCATAAAAATGCCACGCGCATTGCCAGGCCCGACTGCAGTTCACCTTTAATGCGGCTCGCTGCTGGTTTCTCGTTGTTTTCGGGCGTAGAGCACTGCTGCTGCCGTTATCAACTGACACCAGCTGCCCGGTGTGCTAATTCCCACATCATCAACAATTGACAACATGGGACATGCCGCTTCCATAACACGAAAAATGGAAGCTGCAGCGAAATGGTCAAAACTGGCACAAGGCCAAGTGCAGAAGTGAAAATAGCAAATAAACAAGACGTGCCGGAGGCGACGTAGGGCGCGGGGTTGGCAAAGGCTGCGCAGTAAATTGCAAACAACAGTGGCAAAAAAGTCGCTTGCAACCAGTGGTGTAGGTGGTAATGAAGTTGTTGCTGGTTGAGAGATGGAAGAGAGAGAAAAATAAGAGGCGGAAATTTTATAAAGAAAGGGGAAAATAAACGAAGTGGAATATTGAAAAGCGGACAACTGTTAAGTATTTCGTATTTATTTCAATTGTTTGTTGGCAGCCAAGCATAAATATTGCATTGAAGTGGAAGCGCTGTAGCAGACAACAGGCAGCAAGAAGCAACAATGTGCAGGCGATCGAGAGTGGCAACAAAACAAAAAAAGGGTCATAGAAGTCATTGAAATGTGGCATAGAAGTGTGAGCAATGTGAGGCAGGGAAAGCGAAACTGAGTGAAAATAAGTTTTTTTGTGGGCCTCCGAGTTGTAAAAGTAGTAACAAAAGGTACTAGATAGAATTTCCAAAACTTCTTCTATTCATCCTATATATTCCTTAAAGTCCCTTAAAGGGACTACTTGAAAAGTTTACGTTGGGGTTGTCTATGATTAATGGGTTGGGATCCACAATTTGAAATATCTTTCATTAGTTTTTATTTATATCACAGATTCTGAATATCGTAAATGCATATAAATATTTTTTTACTTGCTTCATTTGCTTTAACCAACATTAGTCCAGCTTAAGCTATATTATCAAATGCTTAAATTGAATAAAGCAATTTGTAAAGCATACTTTAAGGCGTTCGCGCACTTATGACCAACAAACAAACATTCTCCTCCGCAAATCAATGACAGTAACACTTGTTGTCAGTCCATGCTATAATTTACAGTTTGGCAACAACAACACCAACGAATATATGAAGAGCAATCATTAAAAAGCTGCACGAGTAAAAAAAATGAAAAGTGCACACAAATTATTCATGAGGCGGCAATAAGGCGCGAACAATATCTGAATTTTTAATAAATTCGATAAAATATTTCATTTTAATGAATTTTTAATTTCACGCAAACACACGAACAAACATACACATTCACGAAAAAGCACAAACTCAGTTTTTTTACATATATTTTTTTATAAATAATATTTTGCATCGCCACACGAGTTCATTGCATGTGGGTTCGTATGTTTGTTGCTTTGTTTTGTTTCGCCAGCCACAAGCGAATGAAATATTTATCATTCGATTGCAGTGCAATTAATTATTAAAATGCAAATATTTTTAATGGACGCGGGAGGCGCCGCGCCGTGTAATTGCGCAGCAATGATAGTGTAAAGTTGGGTAACCTGCAAGTTGGCGCGTAAGTCAAATGCAATTATTTGCCGAACTTTAAACATTCTCGCCAAAGAATACAATATGAATTTTAATTTTAAAATTTCTCAAGCGAAATTTGCGCTCAAGTTATTTGCATACGTTCGTCGTGAATATCTGCTCAAGTTCATTTCTCTCTCTTTCGCTTTTCTTTCAGGTAAGTCGTGCTGCAAGCAAATAAATATGCGCCGCAATAAGCGAAATTACTTTTGGCACAGGCGAATGTGCCTGACAATGTCATGTGGCAGCGTGCGCAGGTAAGTGCAGCCTGACATTTCAATCAAAGTTTCGAGTTGTTTATACGCTGGCAGATTTTTGGGAAACGTCTGCCGCTGCACCCCGAAAACACAGCGCAATCGACGTGTGTCCAACGTGTTCGACTTCACAATATCCGGCAATTTCTCTGCCGCAAGATAAACTACCAAAATCAGCAACAACAACAAAAACAAGAACAACATGATGAGCTACAATGTGGTGCAGCAATAACAACCATAAAGCTCAATAAATAAACAAAAGCATACAAGTGTTGCTGTTTTTTTGTTGTTTGTTTGTGCTGATGCGGTGCGATGGCTCGAAGAAAAGTCAGACACAAGTTGCAATTGTAAGCGAAAAAGTCTATCGACCTCAATTGTTGGATTTTTTCGGAGATGCCGGCACAGCACTTGAAGGCGTGCAAATAGCCTGAAAAAATACCAGAAATAATGGAAAATCCTGAAAGGCGACATAAAGTGCAAAAAGTCGAAGCGAGAGGAAGCAGAATTTTGCAATAAATTTAGAGCTGTTGTGTAGAAAGGCAGATGAAATTAGGGTGACCATAGGCAAAGAATTATTGCTGAGAAGTGATAGAGTTGTATTAGAAATTCAAACAAAATCATAAAAAAACGTGAGAAAAATGTGTGTGTGTGGGGATGTGTAAAGAGAGGATTAAATATACGTAAGCTTGAGAGAATATAGAGCTAAGGAGGCCAAGGAATATATAGAAAGATATTACAAAATATTTCAATGGTAAAAACACTAAAAATATTTAATTTATTAAAAAAAATACGAGAAGTTACGACATGGAAATGAATAATTTTCCTGCGACAAGGTCACTCTACTAGGTTTGCATGGGCGGCCACGTTTATGGCAGTGGGGACAGTGTAAAAAAAGTCATATAATGGAACGCCTCAGCATAATCAACAAACGCATTCATCAATGTGCAATTCTGCGCTGTTGAGAGACGTAGGCAAGTGACAGTGATGGCAGCAGTCATGTTGGGTACATCGGCAGCAACGCCTACTGGGTTTTGGTTAAGACGATGTAGGCACTGGCTACAAGCACAAAGATTAATTGAGGGCACTGAAAGAGGATGAGTGGAAGAAACAGACAGACAGAAAGACAGCAGAATGGACAGCGTGACTCAGACAGACACATTGATTGACTAGCAAGAGGAATAATGGACACTTTGGTTGGCGAGACCATTACTGAATTTTTTAGTTTGACAGACAGATCAGTAAAAAATAATAGAGACTAAGAAGAGAATGAACTGGAAGATAGAAAGCAAGTTCATAAAATGGAAAAAAAAGAAATAAGCGAAGAATGAACGGAAGATATATGGCAGAGAGAGGGAAAAGAGACGAACACTAGAAGTGCGTAGTGTGGACTGGAGAGAAAAGATGAGTCGCAGAGTTGAATGTGACTATTTAATATTTATTACACATACTTCCTTACCTTCCCTGAGTACCAAGTTTTTTAAGTTTGTAAAACAAACAAAATCAAAAAAAAATTTTAAGGAAATAAAATTAAAAATAAAATTTAAAAATATATTAAATTTCCTGAACTCAAAGTTATCTTATCGCCACAGGTTTCCATTTATTCGAGAATTTTCTATTATTTTCCCTTTGTTTTGGCTCATTGAATGAGCGACTCCAGCTCTGGTTGCACTGCCGGAAGTAAACAATTCGACCACAATGTTTCGCCTCATGAGGTTGTCGCATTTTCGGGCAATATTTATTGTTGCTCGAAGACTACTTGAAATATTGCGGCTTGCCCTCGGGCACGCCCACTCGCCCATACATCAACGCTGAAGGCATTTAAGGCAGCCGCACACCCGCACGCCGACATCGCATCGCGTCTAATTGTTGCCAATGTAGTCATCAGGCTGACTCTACATACTTTTTGGCAGCGAAATGGAGGCACATTTGCTGCCGCGTATAATTTCCGCAAAAGCCATTTTGGCAGACATTGAGCCGGACGGCGAGCTGCCAGCGAGATGGAGCGGCCGACAGCAAGGCAGCCGCGCATTCAGCGACACAAACAGCGCATTGATGCGCATGTGACAGCGCGCTGCGAGCTTGTGTCACACACGAGCTTATGTGCGGCTGCGGCAGCATACTTTTAGGCGGCAGGGCGTACACGCATATTAAGCGATGCTGCCGAATAGACGACGAGTGCAACCATAATACGCCGTCGGTGTGACGGTGTGTGCGTGTGGGTGACTCGCCTGCCGCTTGGCTGCCTTCCAAGTGAAATGAGTTTGATTGATTTATTGCGATTAGCGGTGGTAAAATGGTGAAATGGGCGACGCTTCGCACACCAGTCACGCTTTATAGCTGCCGTTCGATGTAGAGTATCGCATTGTGGTGCATTACAGGTGCTGTTGTTGTTACTATTGCGGCTGCTGGATGTTTTCGTGTTGGCAACGAACTATTCATTTGCAGCCATTTGTGGTCGCTTTAATGGCCACGTTTGTCTTGAAATGAAGTGCTTTTGTAATGTTTAAAAAAGTTTTAAATTCAGTAAAAAATATATAATTCCCATATTGTCCTTTCACATATTCTTCACATAACTGCGAGCTTAATTATTGTACAAAGAAATTTCTCTTTAAGCCCACTTCGTCGAAGCTCATTTAAAAGTGCATTTAACCACAACAGCAACAACAAAAATCGATAGCCTCTGCGTGCGACGTGGCCAGCCATCACCTACTATAACATCAACAACAACACGTCGATCGCCATCGCCATTATCGGCATTATCTTCGTTATTGTGTTGATTATACGCGGCATTGATATCCGGCGGCCGTCGCTGCCGTTGTTGCTATTTGTCGGTTGCCATTGCCGCTTTCAAGTTGGTGGCTTGCTGTGGGCTGTATATGCTGCCTGTTGTTGTAGTTGTTGCTGTTGTTGATGTTGGTATTGCTATAATTACACAGCAACGTACGCTTAATTGAATCAAATTATCCAGCAAATGCAGAATGCACTCCCCCGCGTATTTCAACACATGCGAGGCGGGAATACACACACAAAAACATGCACATGCACACTTGCAGCAGTACAGTCGTTCGCACAGTGCACCGGCTGCGATTTAAATTCCGCTACGCAGAGGCCGCGTATGCCAGCTGACAAGCCATTAGTCGCCATATTTGTTTCGTTGTTTTAGTGAATGTGTGCACATTATGTATGTATGAGTGTGTTGAGTATGAGTATGTTGATATGTTTGCGTATTTGCCTGCACTTAGTGTATCTGTGCTGCTTGTGGAAGGCCCCACGTATCAAAGTTGCGCATAAAATACACAATTTAGCTGTTAATTAGACACACCTTTCGTTTCCTTCCTCCCTCCACACCTCAGTCCATACGCTGACATGTTTGATATAGTTTTCATTCATTTTTACCGCCTTTGCTGTTGCTAGCATTAAGCCTGATTGCTGTTGGCTGGTTGTGCGGCACATCATTGCGTATGAGTAACATTCAAATTAAAGTTTGTTTGCAGTCGCATGGTGCGCACTGCACTTGGCAATGCAATTAAGCCACTGCGGCGCCACTCGCTTTGATTTGTTTGTTCTGCCTCAGTTGCTTGAGCACTTATAACACTTTAGCGGCTCCTCAAAGACTAATTTTTGCCTGATTTTGTTTATGTTCAGTGCAACTTTTATTCTACAAAGTCGCTGCCGTAACCTGAATTCAAAGCTGCACTCGGAATTCATTGAAGTTCCAAAAAATGTTTGTTGTTAGAGGTTGTTTCCTCGTGCTGCACAATTCTCCAGTGCCGCTCGCTGTGTTGCACACAAATTTGTTGTATGCGCAGTTGTCAGTTGCCGCATACGTGCGCGACAATACCGTGTCAGCAACAGTATTAGCATTGTTGCATTGCTTTTGCTGTCGGTTATGTTTTCGCTGTTGTAAGTGTTGTTCTTAGGTTTGTTGTTGTCATTGTTGCGCTCTGTTGCATTTCACCGTTGAAAGCAATGTGCCTTTCGATTTTCTGCATCTACTGTTGTTGTTGTTATGCGCATTGTTTTCATATGTGGTTGGCGCTTATGTGGCTCCTTGGGTTGACAGTATGAGTGTGTTTGTGTGTGTGTCAGCCGTCATGTGCAGTGTGCTTGCATTCGGGTTAAAATGAACAGCCGCAAGAAAATTGCGGATGCGTTTCTTAGTTAACAAGTTCAACATTTCGTTGCTTATTCATTATCATCTCAAGTTGCTGAAATGCTCGAAGGAGCGAAGCCCCTAATTTGGCGCTAATTTCTTAATTTTTTGGTTAAAAATTTCAGGATATATTATGTTTAAAATTAATTTATTCGTTAAAAATATTTGTTTGGTGTTTAATCCTGCATTACTATCGTCTATTACACTTACTCCATTACAAAATATGGTGTAATCAACCCACAACTTTTTATAATTGTTATACTTATCCATTGAAGTAAAATAAACAAAAACCAAATTTTTTCATAATCAGAACATCCTAACCTGTAAGAACAAAAATGAATTTTATAATTTTGTTAATTCGTTCATTTAATATAGACATTTATTTATGTGCATCTCATTTCAAGAAAAAAAAGAAGATGAAATAAAAAGTTGTATTGAGCAAATATAGAAAAATATTGCACAATATTTAAACTATGTTTCTTGGGCTTAGTGATTTAGAAAGCTAAACAAATAATTAATCAATAAGTATTTAATAATTTTTTTTCGGACCGAGGTAAAATTTTGCGTAAAAACAATCAACAATTCAACAATACACCTGCTACTTTTCAAGGGTATCAAACTTGTCGTCATAGCTTGCGTTCATTTCTGGCAATGTTGAATTGATTGATTTATAGAAACAGGTGCAGAGGGGGTTACTGTAGATATTGCAGACATATATTTCACATTTTCAGTATATTGTTTTTGTTTTTTTTATCGTTTTCATAGCTACTGTGCTTATGCTCATAGCTTTTGTGACAGAGATACGTAAGGAAATTGTGAAGTGGGTTTAATAAATATTTCAAAGTGGTATATTAATTTTACTTACAATATTTTCTATTATTTCAAAAATGTTAGCCACATTTTAAAAGGTCAATAAAGTATTTTAGGTAAGACAATTAAATTAAGTAAAGTAAAACATGGGTTACATTTGACATATTTGAATGGGGTACATTTGATAAGAGCGAAATCTAGTTAAAACTGTCAATTCCAGAAAATTCGGCTTCAATATTTCAATATTTTGTAAAATAAGTTTGTTTTTATCCAAATTATTATTTTTTGTTGTTAAACTGCTGTTGACTAGAGGTTTATAAATTAAATATTTATTATTTATTTTTTCCTTCGCATAAAATGAAAGAAGGTTGAAGGTTATGAAATTTTGCTTATTTTTAATAAAAACCGATTTTATTTTCTTTCACAAATATAGATGTCAAATGTTCCTTTCACAAAGTCTAATGTGTCGCTTGACTGGGGTAAATTTGACGAAATAACTTTTTTCAAAAAACATGAAATTATAACGAGGAAAATCTTCTTTGTAAAAAAATAACTTTAAATTTTCAAAATTTAATAATCACTTTCGAGAAAACAATTGATTTTTGATTGATTTTTAAAAATAATCAATCATGTTTCGAGAAATATAGGTCTAAAAAAAGGTGTCAAATGTACCCCAGTTTCCCAATTTTCTCTAATACAAACAACCATGGTGAATTCTTTTCTATTCCTCAAATAACATTTTCAATATGAATTTTGCATCCAACACTGCAGCCAATCTTATACAAAATTTCTATTGAGTATAACATTTCAAACAGCCGCTTCAGGCTATTCTCAAGTAAACCTAATCCACAGAAATCACATCTGATTGAGTGCCAAATCACTTAACCCACTTTCAGTCGTACGTACACAGACCGACACAACTACCAACAAGGCAAAGTAGATCGCCGCAGCCGCAGCGATAAGAAAAATGCAACAACCAGTATTCGCTGGCATTGAAAAATATCATAACTGACAAATAACCGATATGCATCTTAATGACAGCGACCGCAGCCGCCGTTCGAGCGGACGCAAACCTACAAATGTACAGGCAATAAAGAAAGCCAACAACAACAATGACAGCCACATAAAAGCTGATCAAGCAGTGAAGCAACGCGAAGTAAAAAAATCTTGTGCAATATTTGGCATTGCATTGAGTTTAGCAGCAACAACAAGAACAACACTGACTACATAAACGAACCTAGAATGCAGAAACGCTTCGCTTGCAAAGCATTCTATATTTTAATTTCCGTTGGCGCAACGCCAAGCCAAGACAGCCACCAAGCGGCGGCAGCGGCCTGCGGCTGCTACTTTCTCGCATTGCAATAACAGCAAAGGGCCGGCAACAATTGTTGCTGATGCGCGCAAATAAATGAAATATTGTTGTACTTCATTTTCGTATGGTTGCTGTTGTCTTGGGTGTTGTGGCAGCAAACAAAAAAAAAATGCTACAGTTTTGGGTGTGCAATGATTGCTGTTGTTGGAATCGTATTAACATTTGTTGGTGTGATAATACGCCGAAATGCTAATAAGCCGCAACAAGGTGCTGGAAGGGGGCGAACTGGGGAATGGGTGGAAGGAAGCACTGAAGTCGAGCACACATATAAATCTCTAGTAGTGGCCGCACAATCCAACAATCCACTCGATTATGACAAAACGTGCCGTAGTCGTGAGCGAAAGTCATTGAAGTTCTATATACTTAGACCCAAAACATGGAGTACCGTAAAAAAATTGTTTGCAAGAATGCAGATAAATTTTCGCTGCTTAAAATAGGCGACTGGATTATTAAAACGGCTCTCATATGATTTAATGCAAAAAGTTTCAAGTCAGCCAAATGAGGAAGAAGCATAAATGCTGCGCGTGTTGCGCGACGGCGATTGGCAGCGGCGACGAATGTTGGCAATCGGCTGTGTTGCCAGCTGCGCTCGGTTGTGCTGCTTAAGTGCAGCAAGTTTTTGCGCTTCATTTGCTGCCATATTAATAACGTTTTATGTCTCTTTCGGAGTGGCACAGAACTTTGGCCACAATTCTTTCGCTCTCGGTGCCGATTCTTAACCGTTTTTAATGGCTCAGACTGGCACTTTTCGCAGCCATTATGCTTGCAATTTATTAGCACACACTCGGTGCTTGTTGTCAACACCTAGCGACACGCCTACACACACAAATACTTGCAACGCAGTTGACAACATTTAATTGCTGGAATTTTTCTCTCCCTTTGCTTCTTTACTGTCAGCTGTGTGCGCTTTAAACTGCTTCTGCTGCCACATTTGGCCACTCAGCAGTTTCGTAGTCAATGTGGCAACATTGGCTGCTCAACCACTGCCATTACCAACACTTCCGTTCGCTCCTTAGTTGGCAAAATTGTTCCGCTTTAATGTTTATTTTGCTCTCCCACTGGTTGTTCATTTCTCCCTATTCTGGTCGCTGTTGTTATTGTTAGTAATAGTGATTGTTGTTGTTGCTGTTAAATAGTTATCTTCAACTTTTGCCATTGTCAACTTTTTGGCAATGAGTGCAAAATTTTCCGCCATTTTTGGTCAAAAAGTTGCAGCAGCCAGTTGGCTGTGGCTGCATCCACACAAACACACTCACATACTTTGCATGTGTGAAATTCTAATTGCAGTTAAGCATAATTTGCATAACCCCTTCCTCTGGCTTTTAACTTACTTAATGACTTTGAATTTACATTTACAGTCAACTCTCAGCCCATGCCCCACTTTTCTCTCCCACACGATTGCGCTGCACTCGGAAGCGTCTCTCTAACTTTCATTTTAATTATATATTTATTATATTAGTGGTTTATAGTTTGCTTGCTCCACAGTGTTCTTCTTCTTCTTTAGTCTCACACATTTTATTGCATAGTCCCTTTCCCCCACTTAAAGAATTTGCAAATATTTGTAACAACTAAAACTGAGGTGCCCTGCTGCTGCAGTGCCATTTAGCGCCTCTGTTGCTACATCTTACCCACCATTGTTGTTGTTGTTGTTGTTGTCAGGTTTATAACCACATTTACCGCTGCTTCTCTCCGGCCATTTATTGTAATTTTTAATTTTTCTACCCAGTTATGGCGGCTCAACACTTTTCTTCGCCGGAGTTTCTACCTTTTCCCCGCACATTTTCACATTTCCGCAACTTTTCATTTTTAGTGCTGAAGTTGGCGAATTATAGTCGGCACCGCTAAGCCGACTGCGACTACGTCTTGCGGCCACTTTTGCGTTTGCTGCGGCGTCGCTCACTTTACGAGCCACCACTTGCCGCTTGCCACTCGCGTTTATTAAGTGAACGCTCGCGCGCATCCTTGCCACGGCAGCGGCCGCTCGAGTGCCTAAGTTTAGGCTTTGTTGGTTCGCGTTGCTTACTTAGCATTTCATTGGTGCACGCCGCCCGTGCGCCACTTGCGCACTTCCAGTCGCTCGGTTTGCTTTCTCCCAGGAGATCATTACTTTTGTGCTGGCGTCGGCGCGTGTGTGTGTGTGTATTCTGTTGTTGTATGCATAGACTTTGCAGCAAAGGCAAATTAAATGCGTTTGCGGTAAGCGGTGACTGCGCTGCGCCGCCAGCATGAAATTGCGGCCGCGGCGCTGTGTCGGCAATTGAAAAGTTTTGAATTTGAAATGTTGCCACAATTTTGCACAGTTTTCTTTGCCACGCTTTCAGTTTGCTTTGGTTTTCGGTTTGTTGTTTCTTTGTTTGACGCTTTAATGAGAAAAAGTTTTTCGCACCATTTTTTTGTTGTACGTCTCAAGGTACATTAAAATTTTATGCTGCGTTAACAGGAATTTGTTTGGTCACATTTAAGCAATTCCATAATTTTTTAACTACCTTAATGGCTGTTTAACGTTAGAATAATGATGTCATAAAGACTAATGATGTCTACAAAAAATATATTTTACAAAAAAACAATTACTTATACGCCTCCGTGGCCACCTCGCCGATAAATAATGCCAATTGTTGAGCTGTTTATGAAACGCTACCAACACCGAACCGTCGTAAATAAGCGACCCCATCGGCCTTGCATTTGGGTATCACTCATACGCTCCGTGACACTGAATTTCATTCGTTGCTGTTCACACCCATTATTCGCGCTCACTTTTACGCAATTCATAGAAATTTCAACATATTGAATTTTTAATAAAAAGCGCCATTCATTCGCCGATTCGTCGCTCGTTCGTCCCGTTGCCTTTTAATCAATTTCTGGGCAATTCCATTTGCGAGTGTCGCTTGTCGTTGCCTTTTTGCGCCGTCGTTCGGTAACAAATAAATTGCGCATTTCTCATGGGCTTTTATAAACGAAACGCTTTGTCGGCGGTTTGCATGTATGTGTGCTATGAAAATCTAATACGCAACACACATTGCCGCACAGAGCACAATCTCGCTGCCGCTAAATAATCAAAATACACCAACTATAAGAAAACAAACTAACAAAAATTTGCGCCAGAAATAAACGCCCGAAAGCGCAGCGCGAAAGGTCCAGTTGCTCATCGAGGGTAAGCTTTTATTTTTTGCGGCAAATATTTGAATAAAACTAACAACTGCTGCACGTCAATAAATTAAAACAATTTCTGTTTCGAGGCTAGAATCCAGTGATGTTCGGTGTTTGCTGGGGTTTGTGTATATTTTTTCTGTTTTACTTTCGGTGAATTTTCAGCGTCAGCAGTGAACGGCAACGTTGCTATTCAATCACATACAATCCGGGCCATTCATGCATAACAAAGTAAAGCGCGATTTCGATTACGGCCATAGCTAGCGACTTTTTGTACAATTTAATAATTCTTACATGTTTTTTTACATACTATTTTCTATGACTTTGTGTTGCTTTGCAGTCATTTGTTGTAATGGAAAATGTTGTTGAATTCATTGGAAACAATCATTTAACTGAAAGATGTAAGAAAATTGAACAAAAGTGATTTGAATTAACTTTAATTTATTGAATATAAACATTTCATGTTCAAAATGTGGGAAGAATGGGTTCTTACATCTTACATGTTCAAAATGTTAGAAATATGGATTTCTTTTATTGGTATGAATCAGAGAACTGCACGAGTGCCTATTTTTATGACTCTGAGTATACTCGCCTTAAAAGCGGTTGCGGTGTGATCGCCACCGCATTGATTTTGTATGAGTATTTACCATACCCATGTCGATTTGAGTATTGGTGCGTTTAAGCTACTAGCATACTCAAGCATATGATTTCGCGGTATCTGCTTTACTTTGCTTCGTAATTTTTTTTATCACATTCGGCAATCGTACCCGACGAGTACGATGACTAGTATGAGTGCTACTCGTACTTCGTGTGCACAACATAAATAATATGTATATGTATAAGAGAATGCAGAGATACATATTGGGCAAAGTGAAGATGAGTGAACTCAGTAGCAAATCAGAATAACTATGCAGCCGGCCGCAAAATTGACACCGCGATGTTACTGTTTTTGTTTGTAGCATTCTCATATAACGGTAAACGGCCTATTTAGCGTTATCAATGATTGTGCGTATATTGATGATTCTGTTTCTTACTGAGAAAAAAGTCAATTGTTGCAAAAAGTTTATTAGTTTTGAAGTGTTACTGCAAGCAGTTGGAACAATTTCGGCATGGCGTCAAACAATGATTTGGTTGCTGAATATATTGCGAATGGAACTTACTCCCTGTCACTAAAACGCTCCTTCTTAATGGCCCTCGTAGACGATTTTTATTTGCATGTATTGAATTTTTTTCGATATTCAGTCGCGCAAAAGATACATATCGCACACGCACTACAAAAGTGACACAACTCAACATTTTTATTTTTCGGGTTTATGTGTTAATACTGTGCACAATGCATTGATCTACAAATAAGAAAAAGCCCAGTATATTTTGTTGTTGTTTACTGTTGCAAAAATACAGTACAAATACAAATACAAACTTCTGACATGAAAAGAGATCTCTCTTTTCATGTCAGAAGTTTGATGCTATTTGATCGCTGCAGCTCAATGCAAAAGAGTCCTAACTCAAATTGTGACACTTTAAACGAAATAAATTTTTGTTGAAGTTAATTTTAAATGGTTAGGTTTTTATAAAATTTTAACCATTTTTGTATATATTTTTAATTATTAAAATTAACTATGAATTTTCAAAATTTTTCTTTCAACTTTTTAAGTGTCATTTATAATTATTAAATTCAGAAAAAGTGGCATAACTTGAAATAATTCGGTAATTATTGAATTAAAATATCATCGAAACAGTCACAACTAACAATTTTGGATTTTCTTTTGCAAAATAAAACAAAATTCTTGTAACTTATCCTAAAGCATAATCCGTAGAATTTTCAATTAAACGGTATATACTTTATTTTAAAAAAAATGTTTATTTAGCTCATACAGTTTTTTGCGTTTCCTGAAAAATCAAAAATGTTTAGTTGTGTCACTTTTGTAGTGCGTGAGCAATATACGCGCTATGTGTAGAAGCTGAGTAGGCTCGTCACCCACAAGTCGAGCGCGAGCCGAAGTTGTGTAGGTGTTACGAGCTAGCATTGTTCCTGCAGGTAAAGCGCAGAACGAAATATTAAAAACAAGCTTGAGTGCGAAAACGCACATTACTCAAAATTTCGCTCATGCTGGTTACGGTATTTACTGGTACTGTTTTTTGCGCTCATTGCTTTTACATAGTAGAAATATGAACAGAACGAAAAGTATTGAGTATGTTATGATCGCATGAGGCTCTCAGCAAATGAACGACGAGTAAAATCAACACCGCACAATTTCTTTTGCGGTGTTTATGGCACTCGAGTATACAAAATACAGAGTATGTATGCGGTGTACTTATTGTTGCGGTGCACTCGTGCCGTTCTCTGGTATGAATACAATTTATAATCAACTTTCAACTTGTTGAAACGCTTGGCTTGCTTCTTAGAAAAGAAAAATAATGTTTAACAAAATGTAGTAACTTTTTTAAGTTTAAACTAAAAAAAAAGTTTTTTAAAACATTATTTGTGACAAAAAAAAAATTACCAAAATATCCTAATATTTTCTTCACATTTTTCAAGCTCTTTCTCATTCATAAATATTTGTGTCGCTTGAAGCCCACTGTACCGCGTTTGCTTAGCCCCAAAAGCCGCCCTTTCACATATCTCTTTCCCACTCGCCGCCTCGCTCAATCAACTGCTGCATATGCAATGCTGACTTGCCGCAACCTAAGCTCAACGCATCTGGTCAGCGCTTGCAAATGAAAATTGAATTTTATAGTTTCCAAAAATTGTTTGTTTTGCATGCTTTGCTTTTGGCATTTGACAAAACCGGCGTCCGCCCACTCAAAAATGCCACAACGTCGAGCGCAGAAATCGAAATTAAAGCCTCAATAATTTTATATTGAAATTTCAAACAACAATTGACACTTGCGGTCAGTCGCATCGCATCAATGCCAACGCACTCGCGCCACCGCACGTCAGTTACCGGCGGCGTTTTAGTTGTGTTTTCGGTTGGCCAGTTGGCAGTTTTGAAACGTAAATCCGTTGGTTAAATAAAATCGGCAACGTGCAGTGGGCCACAAACGCACACACACACACACACACACCCAAAAAGTTTGTGTAGAATTTATTTGCCAAATATTTTTGCTATACTAACAAACTTCAGTCGTGCATGGACTACAACATACAACAGTTGACCTCTATGACTAGTTGGGCGGCAGTTGGCGGCGGTGAGTTGAACCTCCCCGATCCCTAAATTTGGTCAATGTACACAATATGCACTACCCAGACTGAAAATTGTCCGAAAAAACCAGCTAACGCGGCACATTTGTTGTTTTTATTTAGCGGCACAGCAACAACTACAACAATAGGAACAAAAACAATTTGATTTTATTTGAAGGATTTGCATGCATCAGCAGGGATTTATGCCGGCTTTGCTGCAACTACGCAAGCGAATTTATGTGCAGCACTGGCAGCGACAGAAACGGCGACGGCAGCCGCAGTGACACATGTGCAGCGGCTAGTGTGCGTCCAAGTGCTCGGCTATAAATACCTAAAAGCGCTTTGCATTTATATCGGAAATCCCCCTTTTTCAATTAACGCGCAGTTTTAATGGGTTTTTTGGTATTAAAAGCGTGGAAATATGTCTAAGCAGGGCGTCGATTTTGGAGCCTGCAATTTGGGCGTTTAATTTTGCTGAAAATTTGTCAAACAATTTAAATAAAAAAATTGGGTTCGAAAACAATTTTCATGTTAATGAACTTCATAGAAAGTTTTGAATGTCATTTGTGAAAAGATTAAAGAAAAACTCTCGCTAGGAGCTGAGGTCATTATTTTCTCAAAATATTTGGAAATAAATTTATGTGAATGGGTAAAATGGAGTTTTGTCTAAAATAAAATAAGAAATACTGCATTCTACTATTCTTTGTTTCCTCTGCTTTTCGAATACGCGTCGTATTCCCTTGCGGTCAGCATCTCAAAAGCTGTCTTCGAGAGTTAATCTTATTTGCGCCTCAACTCTGAATTCAGCTATGCACACGGCACTATTTCACATGATTCACAATAACAACTTTTTGGACGTTCAAATTTTGCAGTCTGTCAGCCAATTCTCAAAAACTCATTCCCACAGCTACTCGTCCATATGTGTGTTTGTAGTTCGTTGTTATTTTCTAACTAAAAAATCAATATTAATTTCATTGCAAGCAACAATGACCACGCGATTGTCGTTTCATTTGCAGCCAGCAAATTCATTTCATTTGACAGAAAACAGACAAAAGCCTTGGTTGAGCACTTCAGTTCGATAACGAACGCACTTTCGATTGTGGAGGCGGTGCGCTGGTCAGCAGCGGCGGGTGGCAGCTGGCAGGTGGCGAGTGCGTTAGGCACAATGGGATTTCTCAAAGCTACAGCTACAGGCCTAGCTACATGCCACTTCACTTTACTGCCAACGTGCCGCACACTGCCCACCCACACACTGTGCTGAGTTATTGCGTTCGAAACGAATTGACGCAACTTCATCAACGAGCAGCGCTGCAAGTACCAGCTACTGTTGTTGCTACAGCTGATTGTTAGTGCATTGGCCGCAGCGACGCAGCACATGTGCACAAAGCTGTTGAGCGAGCTGCAGCAGCGACACAGCAGCAACTGCAGTTGGGACGAAGGCGAAGGACGAAGCATAGTCACTGCCAGCCGAACAATCGCAGCAAAGACTGGCTTAGCGTGAGTGCCATACATGAGATTAGACGCAGCGACAGATGTTTGCAGCGACCGGATGAGATGGAGTGTGAAAGAGAAAGAGATAGATGAGGGCAGAGGGGCTACAGGACATTGTGAATGCTAAATTTGGACATTCGTCTGAATGGGCCGCTGATGATTGCGGCTTCCGCGCACACCTGGTGCGATTGTAAGTGTATTTGACGCTACAACAACAACAAATACACATATATTTATGCCTCATCTATGTATGTGTGTGTGTGCCTGTATGTGTGGTTAGCGGCCAAGCGGTGTTACAATTATTTTTGAAGAGGTTTTGGCAACGGCGTTGACGTTGACGTTGATGACTTGTCGGACATTGGCTGCAGCCGCTACGTGAGCTATGATAGTTTTTGGTCTCGAGCTGAAAGGTTGAAATGGTTAAAAAAATTTGAACTCGTATTAAGTTGAGTTTGAATCTGGAAATGCACATTAATAATTTTTAGAAGCAACCAAAGAATATATTTGTTTTTTTTTTCAACCGGATTTTTTTTCCGAAAAGGCTTAAGGACAACTCAAATACGTTGCACTAAAAACCGAAAGAAAAAAAAATAAAAAAAAATAGATTGCAATTCTAACTACAAGAACAAGGTTACGAAATAACCTTTAATTCTTTTTTTTTAATTCGAAAAATTTTTTTCAATTAAAACAAAAATTCACTAATCCGTTATTTCGTAACCTTGTTCTTGTAGTTAGAATTGCAATCTAGTTTTTTGTATTTTGTATTTGACGTATTTGAGTTGTCCTTAAGCCTTTTCGGCAAAGCTTAACGGGAACTGAAGTGTGCATCGGCTTTCATGCCACTGGGTCATTGTGATGCCGCTTCTCGCAAACTGCACTGAATGCTTCGCAAAAATGTTTGAACAAAGCTTCAGAACGCATCAGCAAATGCACAAAAAGTGGCAAGTAAGGGCAGAGATAGCGGCGCGATGACATGTGCCTGCATGTGTGTGTGTGAGGTTCGGTGTGTCTGAGGCTGTCAGTTGGAAAAGTTCTCATTTGTCATGTGTGCGCTGAAGTGTACATGCGAGTGTACTCACATACACACACTCACACACAGAAACACATACAAATATATACAATAAAAATAAGCGCTCGTGAGGCTGCATATGTATTTGACTGCCTTGGCGTCGGTGAGCGACAGCCCGGCTCAGCTTCGTCCAGGCGGCTCAGCTAGACGGCTGCGAAAGGTATTTTCGGAGGTGTGCCGAGGCGCAAGTTAAAAGGTCAAAATTGCTCTGCCTAGCTGTGCGAAATGCAGCTGCAGCCATATTTGTATAGTTGTGCTGTTTGTTGTTGTCATTTACTTTTTGTTTCTGTATGCATGCCAATGTTGTGTGTCCTTTAGAACGCCGAACGAACGAGTGAGTGAGTGAGCGGGTGCAAGTGTTAAGCTCAATGTAGAGCTGTGAAAATCTCGATGTAAATCACACCGACTGCTGTTTGTCCTTTTCACTTTATTGCTGCTGCTGTTGCCGTTGTTGTAGTTGTTGGCAGTTTTTGCAAACGGTGCGATAATGAAAATGTGCACACAGCCGTATGTGATTTTGATAAATCCCGGCCAGTGTCTGCCGTTTTTGTGCTTTCCATCTTTTCTTGCTTTGCTTTTTCGTTTGGCAAATTAAAATCACTCATACGCTCTGTGCGCTGTGCTGCATTTTGTTTTAGTTGAATAAGGGGATTCTTTTTGTATGGGAAAATGAAAATGCAGCGCAATTCTACTTGACACTTAACACATAAGAGCATACAAAGAAGTTTATCAATAAGGAAGCACATATTTGAGTTTTGGTTTTCTAATTAAAACTGGTTCAAATGGTGGCTGAAAGAGCTATAAGAGACGTCTCAAAAGAAATTTGTGTATGTATCTGCGGTTATGGAGTTTTATTTGGATCATCTGAGACTTATTGAGTCATGTTTGGTAAATTCAATAATTGACTCGTTCTTGATAATTTATATCTGCCTTGATGGGTTAAACTGGCAAAATTGTTGTTGTTACCGTGTCGCATGTCGGCCATGTTGTCTACCTTTACACTTTCAAACATTCGCCCACCGCCTCTAGCAATCTACTCCCCATTGAATCATTGTTATTTCCTGAATAAATTCTCTCCCTCCACCCCGACTCGTTCACTCTCTGTGTTATCTGTTTTAATTTCCCATTGCAATTTGCAGGGAATTTCCGATTCAAATAGTGCACGGAAATTTTCACTACGAAAATTGAATTCCTTCTCGCTGGATGTTCACTTCGATGCCGCTTTGGTCGATTCGTTTTGTTTGATTGTGCGCATGGTTGTTGTTTTTGTTGTTGTTGTTGTTTTATAACTTTTGTACCTCTGGCTGTTCCATGCATATTGTGAATTTTTGGCAGTTGCATTTTTCAATATTCCCCCAAAAAAATTTTTACCTTCCACAGCTGCCAACGGCCAAGCATAATGTCCTTCCAGCTCTACAACGATTGCTACCGGCAGGATGGGGAAATGCAAATCACCGCTTTTCGTTTCACTTCAATTAAAAACTGGCAGTCGCACAGTAAATGTCGACACAACAATGAAGGAAATGTGTAGCATTTTATGCCGAAAATTGAATTTGGCTGTTGACATTCTTTTGCCAAGCAAACCAGACATGTGGCAGCACAATTCATTCAATTTATCGAGCTTACTTGATGTGCAAAGCTGCAAATAATGGTCATCGTCATTTGTTGTTATTGTTGGTTATAGGCGCAGAAATATTTTGAAAATTTACTAAGCACAAATTGTGTCAGCTGTGCCTTGGTAGTTGTGTGCTATTGGCTCATTTGCTTTTGTTTGCGCTGTCGCTCCGATTGGACATTTGCGCTCATTTCCGTTGGCAGTCGCATTCGAGGTTTCGTCATCTACAAATCATCTAATTACAAAGGACATAGCAGCAGCAACAAATACAATTCTGAACGACAATAGTAAGAGGCTGAAAGGCCGGATTTGTGTTCTGCAGCTCCTCCGTTCTTTACCCTTCAAACTGCGATGTGCATTTGAAATTTATGTTACGACTGTGTTGAGTGTGTTGGTGGCGGCTCTGTCGAGCGCGTTGACATTAAGCAAGAACAACAGCGCGAACAGCAGCAAAAGCGCAATTGCAGAAGTGCCAGTCGCTGAGGGAGTAGGCCTCAGGCAAGTCTTGCCAACGTCGTCATTGGCGACGTCTGTGCATTGCCAGGCAGTGTGCGGCAGTTGGCAGTAGTGTCAGCCGCTTGGCCGACAGCAACTCAAGCGCGTTGCACTTCACCTCACCGCACCTCAGCTCTTCACTCCAGTGGCTGCCCTGCGGCGCGCATTCATCGGCCTCAAGTCGCTTCAACCGCGCGCATTGTGCGAGCTGAATGCAAGGTCCAGCAATAAAAGAAAGAATATTTAAAAACAACAACAAGTGGCAGCAGACAAAAGCGCAAAGTCCGCTCCATGCCACGCCATGCCATTCGCCCCGCTCGCTTCGCTATCAACGCAGCATTGAAGTGGACTTGTGTTGAGGCAATGCAAGTCACAAAAGAAATAATAAATACGTTTGCGCTTTTCCATCTCCAACATTGCACGCTTCCTTCGCTCTTCTTCTTTCGGCCGCCTTTGCACTTCCTCCCGGCTGTGGCGCGCTGCCTGGCTTGTACACACAATTAAAAATTCTTTTGATTTTATATGAAGTGTACACTACTTTCTACCCGCTCAGCTGTGTAGCTGCAATTGTGCTATGCATCGTGCATGTCGTTATCGTTGTTGTTGCTGTTATTGTTGTTGCTTTATGTTTTGTGCCTGGATTGTGCACTGAAGTTTGGCTGACGCTTGTGCGACCGCAAAGTATGCAACAACACTTTGGCCGCTACTTCAGCTGCAGTTCACTCTTCAGTGCTCTCTGCACAGCTTAGTAGCACTGCTTCACTGTTGTTGTTGTTGTTTATGTTGTTGATGTTGTTATGCAGCTGTTGTAAAGGAATATTAAATTTGTGTGTTTGGCTTTTGCATTTTTAAATGCAGCCATTTGCGGTGTGCGCGTGTGTGGGTTTATTAATGAAAAATTCAAATAGGCAACACTCATACGCCCCGGTGGCCAATTTCAATTCTGCTGCTTTGTGCTTTAATGCCTTATTTGTTATGTATGAATAGGGGTAAAAATGTGTGTGTGTGTGTGTGTGTGCAAAGTGGAATGTTTTGGTGGGCTTTTGTTGCGAAGTGCAGATCTAAAAAATGAAAGGAAAAAAATAATGATAAGTTGGCTTTGAATGGAAGGTGAAGCGATAATTTTTGATAGGGCAACAAAAAAAGGAAGTAGAGTAGGAAGGAGAGGATGTGAAGAGGGTAGTGACAATGAAGAATTGAAATGAATGATGGAACAAAATAAGTAGCAGTGGAAGAGGATATGAGAAAAGTAGTTAAGGAGCAAGAAATAAGGCAGATAAATGATAAAAAAAGTAAACATTTTCAGCCTGAAAGATGGTCACGAATATCAATGAGATGAGTGATGAATACTGATGAGACTGAAATGCCAAAACGGAATGAAATATGAAGATGGGAAATCAAATGGACAGAAAACAGAAAGAAACACTGAAACACACCAAATCAAGGAGTAAGGATTTATTCTTTGATTTCCCAGATAGATTAACAAATCTAATCACTCATATGCCTCGTTGTTCGTTGGCATGTAAGCCAATTCAATTGCGAATTCCTTTCAATCACTTAGTAAAATCAGCACTCAACGCATACGTACAATCAGCTAAAACACCAATAACATTGTTTCTTGTATTTCGTAACAGAAACTTTGTGTTTGTGTAGCTGTGGACAGCGCTAACTGACCATATTCGGCACACACCCAGCAGTAAAAACATTAAAGCGCAAACAGTAGACCGTAAAACAAATAAACGGGCTATTGTGTTATTGTATGTGTGTGCGAGTGGAATAAGCAGTGAAAGCAAAGTGTGGCCAGGGGCATGATGGCAACGCGTAAACCGAGTGGAAATAAATACACTTTGCCTTATTATTGCATGACCAAGCGCGCCGCTAAACCAAACTACACTCTATCAACAATAACAGTAAAAGCAACAACAAGCACATAAACAACAAGCAAAAATATAACTATAACAAGTATAATAACAAGAACAATAACCTACCAGCACAACAGCAACAGCTAGACGCATAGCAGCAGAGGTAGTCACGGGAAGGGAGGGAAAGCAACAGCGAAGTGAAGTGAAGCGGCGTTAGGACAGTTTTAGTGCCGCTGGCGCATCAAATAGGGGCAACATTGTCGACACTGCAAGTCAAGCAGCGATTGAGCGCTGCGCAATTGTGCTCCAGAAATCGCCGCTCGCTGCATCACTCTTGCCGCCGGCGGCCGAGCGTGTGTGCGCAGCGCCAAACTTTTCGGCATGCGGGCAAATGTGTGGACAACAATTCACAAATCCAAAAAGAGAAAGACTGTTGTTTACAACAACAACAGAAAATAATATAGAATGTCAGCAGGCAGCTTCACGCTGGCCGGGCGCAAGTTTTACAGGACAAGTTGATATCTTGAAATTGTTTGTTTGCTTGCTTGTTTGCCGGTTGCTTTTCAGTTGCTTCTGTTTGAGTTGTTATTGTTTGCGATTTGTAGTACTGTCGCTGTTATTGTTGTTGTTATTGTTATCTGTGTTGTATCTACACAGCGACCACGAAATTGCGGCCACCGAGCACCGAGTCGATGCCGGAGTGGCGTCTTTCAGCAGTTGCCATCAATTGCAGCACGAAACAGCAACACTAACAACAACAACAATCAGCACAGCAAACATTGCTGTCTGTACTCGTGGCAGTGTAGTAGCAGAAAAACAGTGAACACTGTGAGTAGACAAGTTAAAATTTTCTGTTAACAATGATGAGCGCCATTAAAAGTTGCGAGCGCCGTCGGACGGACCGACAGCTCAGGCTAATAGTGTCGACTGTGGGGGCGAGGCACCCGTGCCGTGGCACATTGTTTCGTAAACTTTTTTGCTGCGAAATTTCTGTTTATTTTAAAGGTTTTCAGCTGGGGCGCAGAGTTTATTTGAAAAGTTTCGCCGCTAGACACACACACAGCCCGACGAACTCATCAGCGTACGCCATCACTTAAAACGCCAACAAGTCTAAGCTTAATGATTTGTTGCGGTCGACAAGCGTTCGGGCAGCGCAACACAAACGTTTGCTTTGGCATTGTGCGATTCGATGTCGGGCCAGGGCCGCAATTGTTTTAGTTTGCTTTGGTTTTGGTCTCTCGGTGTTGGTGTCGGTTTCGTGGCTTCTGGTTGTTTGTGCATTCAACTCGACGCTGACATTGGATTTCGACGCAGAGTGTATGTGAAATGTTGACGGCAAATTTGCTGAATCCTCTCCATTAACCAAACAAGCAGCACAGACAGTTTTTAGTTTCAATTTCTGGAAAGAAAAAGTTTGAAGTTTTTCATTTTCTTTTTCATTTGCCAACTGATTATTTCTGAGCTTATTTTTTCCACTGAACGTGCTTTTTTTGCTAGCGGATTTCTATTTCTTGTCTTCAACGCAATTAACTAAACTCAACTGCAGGCGATTTTTTAACTGAAATGTCGCCCGCGTTTGGCTTTCGCTTTCGCTGTCTTGAAGTTTCATCAAACAGTGAAGGGACCGAAAGGCATTCGAGACATCACCGGCAACGCTGCAGTGCGATTGAAAGGCTTCTGCGCATAAAGTTTGCGAATTACGTGTAATTCATGGAAGATATTTTTCTGGTAAGTTGTTGCCAACAAAAAGGTGAAGGTGAAATTAATTTGAAAATATAATCAAGTTGTGAGCAGTGATTTTGCAAAACCAACTTGATCTACTATCTAAAGCTGTTACGCGCTTTTTTCTCTCTCTTACATATTTATTTTCATTCTAAAATTTGTAAAATTTATTTATTTCAATTTTCTGTATACATGAGAGTAAAAAATGTGACTATCTGCATCTGTGGCATTTTTCATTATTATTATTTTTAAATTTATTACCTCGTGAGCCGAACGCAATGCAAGTGGCAAAAATTTAACAAATTACACCATAAACTGCAAGCAACGATTTTGTTGTAGCAAATTGCAAAAAGTTACACAATTTTCCAGCTGCATTGGCCCTCGCTCCGTTGTCGTATGTCGGCACATAACTCCTGGCGCACAGGCGGCAACACTTCATTACGACACTACTTCATGCACTGTGCGCCATTCGGCAAACAATCGAAATAGGATCTCGTTTATTTGGCGAAAATATGCCTACAAGTGCAGGGCTCGAGCCAGAGCGGCAGACAAATCCTAAAGCCAAAGCAAGCAGTTGTGGCCACGCGGTGGCACCAACGAACATATTTAGACGCTTTGCTACAGTAGCTGGCAGGCAGTGAGTGCAGCTGCCATTTGACTGTGTTGTTGTAACAAAACGCAGGATATTTATTTCAAGCAGTTGGCAGGCAATTTGGCACAACATGGCGCACAGAGGGAAGCAGAAACATTTATATTTGTCGACTGCAGCAGCAGCAACCGGAGTGCACTTGGGCCCGCTTCCACACGGCGCCCAACAACTTCCGCACACTTTTGGCAGTCGAAATGCCGCTGTGCCGTTTTGTCGCTCCTCAAATGGCAGCAAATTCAAAATAACTGCCAAAGTGTTGAAGGCAGAGCGGCGGCAACGACAACGGCCACGGCTGACTGACTGACTGAGTGAGTGAGTGAATGAGCCGAGCTCAGCGAAATGCCACTAACGACAGTGACAATATAATTGTATAGCATTGTATTTGTGTGTGTGTGCGTTTGTAAAACAACGCGTCGACATGCAAAAGAAATGCCGCCACAGCAAAGGCAAAACAAAAATGCACAGCACTCGTTGGCGTCAGCGAGGCAGTTGCTGGCGACCTTTGTTGACGCGCTTGTCAGGCTGACAGCAGCGTTGACAACAACAACAAACACCCAGTAGACGACCGTTGAAATGGACATTTGAGCTTCGAAGTCAAAGGCACCAAACGATGGACGTGAAATGGTGACAAATAAAGCGGTGAAATTCTGGCAGAGACGAGCTATGCAACAAGTTAGAAAGAAAAGCAACGATGAAAAGTGGACAAATACAAAAAAATTTAGTTATTAGAATTTAATTAAATCATTACAATATTTTGTTAATTTTTCCAAAACTTTGAGAGACCATGTTGCAAACTCATTTTGTTCTTAAGCCTTTCGCTACAGGTTTTTTAATGTTTAAAGTTAAAATTTTAAATTTTACGTTTTAGGCTTCCATGTGGTTATACTAGCAACATTCCATAACAATTTTTTTCATTTTTATACTCGGACCCTGTATTTTAGAGTGTTTTTTATGAGAGCAATCACATCGTTGTGGCTGTAATAATTACGTCAACATAAAATTTTGCACGCATAACGAAAATTTGAATATTTCTTCATTTACTTCAGCCAAAATTAAGAAAAAAGTATCTAAATTGAAAGAAAACGTTAAATTAAAAAGTTATTTAAAGTTTTCTGCTTCTTCTTCCTTTACTATGCCAAAATATACTATTATAAAAACGTGTATACTTCTCTCTTTTAAACTTTAATATTCATTTTATTAATTTCGTATTTTTCCTAAAACTTCAATCTATTCTAAGGACCAACACAAAATGTATTCTTGAAACCACAGAGGGTTCAGACGTCGACAAAGTAGCACTGTGCCATATGGCAACAAAATAGCGAAAGGGTTATAACCAAGAAATGATTACTACTTCGTAATAATTTTTTTTATTTTTCCAGTAATAAAAATAATTTCTTTTTTTTTGTTGACGTAATTTCATTTCTTTGCTTTGTTTATTTATTTTCGAAAAAATGGATTACTCTTTTTCTTCGTACTAATTTATAAGAATTTTATTATTTTTTCAATAATTGAAAAACATTAATTTGTGTTGACTTTATTTTATTTCCTTCCTCCAGTAAATTTATTTTGAAACAAAATTTGATTTCCCCACTTTTTCTGACTAATTCATAATAATTTTATTATTTTTTCAATAACTAAAACAATTTATTTTGAGTTGACTTTATTTTATGTCGTTCTCCAAATTAATTTATTAAAAAAAAAAAAAAAAAAATGATTCGAATGCTTCTTCTTAGGTTAGGTTAGGTTAGGTAGGGAAGGGTGTGTGCGGCAGGACCGCACTTCCACTCGGAGGCCACAATTGCCCATGGTGAATCCCTTCTTATGATGTTCTGGAACCAACCAAAAGTCTTAGTCAAGGGGAAACCAGTTTGACCTCTTAATGAAGGAGAGCAGATTCGAGATTTCGATATTCGCCGCGCAAGCTAGGTCTGTCAGGAACCTTGACCCCAAGGTGCGGAGTCGGCGTTCCTGCAGAGCCGGGCAGTGGCACAGTGTGTTGTATTGCTTCTATTTCTTCTTCATCTCCACAGCTACGGCAGACATCACCGGACGGTAAGCATAGATCAAATAGCGCAGTGTCCGGTGATAACTCCAACGAGCTGTCGAATAGAGGTACGACTCAGGGACAGTACGAATCGTGTTTACGTCAAGGAGAGGGAAGGCCACAGTGCCCGGCAGGTGCCGCAGTCGGTCCTGGTACGCCATGACGACTCAATTTGCTTTTTGGTCAACCTGTCAAAATACATGTACAGGGCAGATATCGGAGGAAACACAGAGGTATCCACTTCGGTGGCAGACAAGCGACCACTTTTCTTGCCATCTCGTCGGCTGCTTCGTTCCCTGCTACTCCTGAGTGGCCCGGAACCCAACAGAGAGTGACCTGGTGGTACCAAATGCCTTGAAGTGCGGTACGACACCTCTGCATTACCTTTGATTTCACAACAACGGCGCCTGACTATCCATGCAAATTTTGACATCTGTGGGTGGTAGCTCACTGCCACGGATAAGTTCGGCAGCCTTCCAAATTGCATAGATCTCTGCTTGGAAAATACTGCAGAGGTCCGGCAGTCTGAATGACATGCGTGTCTGCAGTACATCGGAGTAGAGACCAGCTCCAGTACCTTCCTCCATTTTGGAGCCGTCGGTGAAAACGGTGATGGAAGCGTCTCTCGTCGCACCTGTCAGCTCCCATTCCTCCCTTGTGGGATATGAGGTTAGTGCTCGAGTGTTGAAATCCAGGTATTGGATCAGATAGTCCGTGCAGGAATCCACTTGACATCCGATATTCGGCTTTGCGAATAACTTTAGAATTCCAGAGTGCCATAAGCGTGTTTTCTCCACAAGTTGACCTCCCTCAGTCTGAGAGCGCCTTTAGCGGCGCAACCTTTAATGAACTGCTCAATGAGATTGGGGTGCAAGATCAGCTCCAGCCCGGCCTGGAGGGTGCTTTTGACAGTGCCTGCTATTTTCATAGCCGCTAGTCTCTGCACCTTCGTCAGTTTCGTTACCAGGGTCTTGGTGCCCGTAGCCGGCCACCAGACAATGGCTCCGTAACTAAGGATCGGCCGTATAATCGCAGTATACATCCAATGAACGACAGTCGGGTGCAATACTCACTTTTTCCCGAAAGTCCTTTTACAAATGTAAAAAGCATTCAGGCTCTTTTTTACCCGCTCTTCCACATTGCGCCCCCAAGATAGCTTGGAGTCAAGTATGGTGCCAAGGTATATAGCCTCGGGTGATAGGGTGAGAGTAGTGCCGCCAAGTTTACGCAGCTCAAACTTTCTTTTTTTTTTGTATTTCCGGGTGAACAGTACCAAAGCAGTCTTAGAGGGATTAACCCCTAGACCATTTAGCTCTGCCCACCTGGAAAGTTCCTTCAGAGCAGACTTCATGAGATCGCTGATTGTGGACAGGAATCGTCCAGGGATCAGGATACTGACGTCGCACGTTGGGAAAAAACTGGCATAAACGCTCGCATTGGAGGAAATCCAAAAGTTGCGAATCTGAATTTTTTTTACTTGTCGTAATATAGATAGACTAGCGAGACAGGAAATCAACTTTTCAAGTCTCTTCATCCCATCATCTGGACTTTACGGCCTTTCAAAGTTGAATGTTTTATTATATTATTTTCACTCCTAGAAAATTATCGTTAACGAGGCTGTCTTCAGATGCCCGTAGAATCTATATTTTTAATGAAATCCCATAATTTTTCACATGTGGAGTTATGATATTTAAGCAGTTAATATATCCAAAAATTTTATTTAAAAAATTTTTATTTTCACAAAAAAAATATCTAACCTTTTCCTAATTTTGTGATAAAAATTAGAAAAATCGGGATTTTCTTTGGACTGTAACTTTTGAGATTCCACAGCATTCCACGAAAGATGTATACTGATTAGGTGGGACGTTCAACTAAATGATGGTACCAAACTCATCTGCGGAGTCTTGCGACTAAATGAATGCGATCAATCTTCGCCAACCGAGTTCTGGTGGGCAACGATATACTTTTAATTGCTGAGCAAAACTATAACGTATGAAAAACAGCAAGGCTGGTGTTGAAAGGAATAAATATGTATTTAAATGTATAGAATTCGGATATATACATGTATATCGCATTTATTTATCTATGTCCGTCTGTTAATATGTCTTCCAATTCGTCTGTCTGATGGAAGGTATTCATAATTGCTTTCGAAAAAGTTGAGACACGAAACTAAAATTTGTTTTGGAAATTTTAAATATTTACCGTCCGTTTAGGGATATGTTTGTCTGGAAATAGGTGTGACATGCCTCTTTTTTTTTTTTTTTTTTTTTTATAAACAGGAACAAACGCGCAGGGGATGACCCCTATTAATGCGAAGCATTGCGTTGGTTCAGAAAGGATATAAAGGTGAGGAGATAGGGTTATGAGTAAAGTGTTTATGGGCTCTTGCCTTGAACCCATCGAGATCATAAGTGCTGGGAAAAATATCCGCAGGGAGACCATTCCACAGCCGCGCTATGCGGGCCAGAAACGAACTTTCCCTGTAGTGCGTAGTGCGCTGGAACATCGTTTCGACGTGGAATGCATGGGCGCCAGTGTTCAAACGGGTTGCCCGGGGGAATACCCGGAGTGATGGTTTAGTTTAGTTTAACTTTTAGTGAGGAAAGTTATACTTGTCAGCTAACCTTTTCCGTGCTTTATAAACGTAAATGAATAGTTTAGATTTTTTTAAGAGTTTGCCTACTTTTATAAACGTGGGCTAAGTGTCTCTAAAGAACATTTTAATGCATGACAGCAAAATGTTAGCTTATTTTAATATCGTTAAAAATACAGGCGCATAATCATAGTCCCGCATAAAAGCCGGCTTTAGTTAGCAAAAGACTAAAAATAAAGTCGACTTTAATTTTTCAGTTACCATAGTCAGTTTAGAACATGCTTCTACGTAGCAGCGACTTTTTGAAACAGCAAACGAAAGCAACGGCAACTCTGCAAAAACTAGCGATTCGGAGTTACAAATGAGAATTTATTTTCGGAATTATGCCCATACCGATTTATTTTGTAATACATTATTTTGCAATATTTGTTTTCCTGAACACTAATTAGCAGTTAAAAATGAACGACTGCGGTCGGCTACTTGTGGGAAACACACGACAGCCTAAAAAAATCGACTGCACAATTTTCTGAGGATTAATCTGCCCCTCTCTGACGTAAACAAAACACAAACAGCTGATCGATATGCAAGTTTTTGCCTACTTTACGGGGTAAAGAAAACAATTGTATTCTATTGTCGCTTGGTTCTTGAATGTTCAAAACATCAATTGCAAACTGAGCAGCAACTTTATCGACCGGTAACGACTATAGAAGTCTTCGTCATCGAACTCGAAGGGATCCATCCGGCTTTTATATATAGGGTGTTTTTTTTAGAGGTTTGTTTTTCGAATAGAGATAAAACTGGCATTTTGTGGTCAAATCTGGCAACTCTAATGTCATTTATGTTCAGTTTGGTTTGCCATTTCATCATGAACAGGTTGACAAAAGAACAACGCTTGCAAATCGTGCAAATTTATTTCGAAAATAATGGTTCAGTTCGCGAAGTTTACCGCAAGCTCCGTCCATTTTATGGTCGACATAATCGTCCATCAGAGCAAAATCGGTCCATCCATCGGTTAACCATGGGTCGTTTTCGCACTACGTTTACTCTATGTGATAATACGCATCCGCAGAGACGTCGAACAGTGCGCACCGAAGAAACAATTGCCGCTGTAGAGCAAAATGTTGAAGAGGACCCGAATGGATCGATTCGCCACCGTGCACAGCAATTGGAGCTTTGTCCATCAACTTTAAAAATTGGACCTGTAGAATTGGCTTTATTCGAGCCAGCCGCGGCGGCCACATGCCCGAAATCATATTTAAACATTAATGGCATAAAATTATCCTTCCAATAAAGCCAAATTGATGGACATTAAAACGATTTTCTTGTGTTTTATTTCAATTCGAAGTTCTATACCTCTAAAAAAAACACCCTATACTTTTCGCCGTCTCAGCACAATGTCGTCGTTCATAATATTGAAACCTCTTTCAATTTCCTCGAAATGAAACATTTGACATTTTTTTTAGATTTATTTCGTTTTTTGTATTTAAAATATTTTGAAAAAGTGAAATTTATGCTCATTTTGACTCATTGCTAACTGGTTTAGCAACAGCTTTTGCTTGTATTGAAGTTAGAGTATACTTTTAGCGTTAAAGTATGCTCTAACTCGACTATGATTGACTTAGAGCCTACTTTATTTAAAAGTATACTTTATTGATCTTAAAGTGTACTTTATTTCGACTATGACTATGCGCCAAAGTCTGTATGAAGAGTAGGGGTGGCCGTGGGCGAATTTTTTTCATTGGTGGAATAAATCATCTTCTACTTATGGGAAACCGTTATGCGAAAATTCAATCCTTTATCTTTTTTATTTCCGAAGTTATTAAATCTTTTGTTATACACTCGGAAAACATAAACCGTGCTGCGAAAAAGTGCTCAAATTAAAAAACCCTCAAACACGTGTAACTTTATTTTTGATCTTCTATGAGAATCAGTTATCAAAATATATATGATTATGCATATTTCTAAAACTCTTAACTTCCGACTGTAGGGTACCAGCTCTTGGTAGGGGAAATAAAAAAAAAAATTGTACCATACAATTCTCTAAAGAATTCTAAAGATAATAAAGAAATTTCAGTTCTCTAGTGCAAAACCTATAGATTCTAAAGCTTAAAACAGGCGATGCGAGCGTTTTTGCCTGTTTTTTCCCAACGTGCGTCGTCTGCATATATAGTACTACTACTCGTAGCCTCCTGGTTTCAAAGATCTCGAGGATGCTATTCACTACAAGGAGCCACAGCAGAGGCGAAAGAACACCACTTTGTGGTGTGCCCCTTGTAGTAAGTTTCCTCACTGAGCACAGCCCTAGGTTAGAGTGGACCCTTCTGCTACTGAGCATGTGACTGGTCCACATTACCACCTTCTCATGAACTTCGAACTTTTTAAGTGCGTTGATTATAGCCTCCAAGGTAACGTTATTAAAGGCTCCCTCGATATCGAGGAAAGCGGCTAACGTATACTCCGTAGAGTTCAGCGATCTTTCGATCGTCTGAACAACCTCATGCAGGGCGCTGTCGACAGATTTTCCCCTGCAATACGCATGTTGCGCCTTGCAGAGTCCTCTGGACTGTGCCACTTCTCTTCTAAGTAAGAACGATGAAAGGCTGATGGGTCTGTTATCTTTTGCTATTAAGTGGTTCACTTTCTCTGCTTTGGGAACGAACACCACCCTAACCTCCTTCCAGGCAGGTGGGAAATATCCTTGCTAGAGAGATCCACGAAAGATTCTCGTCAGGACCTTGACCACCGCCTCCTTAGGCCATTGTAGCATGGCAGAAATGACACCATCAGGGCCCGGGGATTTATACGGGCTGAAGGAGTCAATTGCCCATGGTACCTTCGCTTCGCTAATTATCCTCTGAACTAGACCACCTGGTCGCGGTGTTTGTTGCCTATGCAACGTGGTCGCCTCAACAACATCCGTACATCCAGGAAAGTGAGTGTACCTCCTCCCTCGACTCTGTCCATGATCCGTCAGACTTGTTGATGCTGCCAGGGGTGTGTGAAACCCCGGCTAGCATCTTACGGAGTCTGGCGGCCTCGTAGACATTGTTGAGGGATTCACAGTAATTCCTCCAATCGTCCCGCTTGGCTGCCTTAATAGTTTTCTTAAACTTATTAAAGCCAGCCTTGTAGGCTCCCCAGTCTTCTTCAGTTCGACTAAGTTTAGCCTTGTTGAAGAGGCGCCTAGTATCTGTCCTCAGTTGTCTTAGCTCTGGGGTCCACCAACCTGCGATGGTTTTCCGTGGAGCTCGACTTTTTGAACACGATTCTTGAAAGATTTATTAAAAGCTTTCGTTAAAAGTCTAACTGACCTGTCAATGTTGTTTCTTTCAAAGATAGCTTTCGCCTTGCGCGACGCCAATTTTTCGGAAACTAGTGCACTGAATCTAGGCCAGCTTTATCGGATTCCTATAGGCTGGTGGACTCCTCACCTTCATGGCCACGGAGAAGACTATACGGTTGTGGTCCGAAAACGAACATTACGTCAGTACTTTCCAGTCGTCCACAGAGATGGTACTAGAGTCGGTAACCAAGTTTATATCTATAACTTCTTCAATAACCCTGTTATGGAAGGTTGGCATATTGCCCTTATTACATAGCATACGGTTAGAATTAAGGAGGAGCTCAAAAATGGACTCACCCCTGCTGCTGGTGCCGGAACTTCTCCACTGAACGTGATGAGCGTTGGCGTCACACCCGATGATGAGATCGGAGGTGGTTCCTCTCCTTCGAATGGCATGTATGCGGACGAGAGGCTAAGGTCATGCCCCTCCATTCGCTCACATGCAGCCCCACACAGGTCACCAGTACTGTATTGTGACAAGAGATACATATTAATATACTTTCTATAAACAATACAGGCTCGTATCTTACCTTCACCGCGCGAATGAAGTCATTGAATTGACTTGACCCCAATCCTCAAACACTGTCTCTGACGAGCCAGGGTTCCTGGATTAAGGCGAAGTCAACCTCCTCTTCCTCCAGGAATTGCATAAGATCGTGGGTGGCGGCTTTAGAGTGGTGCGGGTTTCTCTGCACTACCTGCACCCTTTCCCTGTGTGGCACGCTCCTTATTGGAGCAACGAGCTTTCAAGAACCCAAACCGAAATTGACAGTACCAGAGGAGTCTCGCAGATGAGTAAAGGACGGTTGTTCAACAGCGACCACGAGGTCCTTACCCGTCTCGTTTTTGCTAGTAGTGGAGGAAATTACTCCCCACTCTCCAGTATTAAGGCCGCTGTTCTGCCGATCTATCAGCTTCAACGTGTCGGCATCCTCCATGACTGGAGGGGAGACCCACAGTTTTACGATAGGTCGGAGAGGCAATCGGTCGCGAGGTATAACCTCGAGTTTTGCCCTCTGCCAGAGAGGCTCAAGACCGCCGATCGTACGCACCAGGAAGTCAAGTGACTGCCTGTTGCCACATCCGACGATCTTTACGCCCCTCTGCCCGCCAGCGCCATCGAAGTCGATCTCGTCGTCCGCCGCCCCGAGCATCGCTCGCATAATGTGCGCCTCAACAGAGAGCCAGTTTTCCGGACGAATTTTCCCATTGGGATCGCTCCGGTCCACTACGACAATCTGTAGTTCCTGTGGACAGGAACCCCTGTAGGCTGATCGTTCCCCGGTCTACCCCTTTTGACCGCCTTTTCCACTGCAGTGGAAGTGGGCTTTGTCGAGGTGGATGGCTTCTGATCAGCCTTCCGTACTGACGAGGCAGCCGCGGCACTGTTTCCAAGCTTCGCCGCCCCCTACTCTGTCCGGTCATACAGCTGTAGTGGCCGTGGCCCTAATACCAGGCTTGGCCGCCGTTGCTGTACTGGTAGTCGACTGTGCAGCAGATGCACTGGCTCCAGGCGTTGCTGCATTATTCGATGTCGTAGCACCAGATATCGCCACCTGCTTCTTTTCGTATTTTGCAACGATTTTCTGATGCTTCTTAACTAGGGCTTTCTCCTTGTCAGACAAGGGTACTGAACCTTTGTTCATTTTGCGAAGGAACGCAAGTGCCAAAGCCATTTCTGGCTTTTTTCGCAGCACTACTCACCTTACTTTCCCCCGCCAAAGACGTTCCAGGAGTGGAACCGGTGGCAGCAGGTTCGTCCGTCTCCTCTAGGAGTGCCGCCTCCATGTCAGAGTCAGCAGACTGGACGCCGCTATTTTGCGAGGGAATGATCGATCCTTCTTCTATAGCAACGTCGACCCGAAATTGAGAGACTGGCCTGAGCGGTGGTGTCCTGTGCTCCTTGCCTGCTTAAGGCAGGTTTGGGCGCCTCCTGCTTCCCAGTAGTATTAGTAGACCGCGCAGCCTGGGGTCCCGCTGCGCAGCCTAAGCGGTCATTCGATAACGACGCCAGACAGCCCGCTCGCCCACTGTCTACCGCCGGTACTGGGAATCCGTCTCCCTGCACCGACCTTCGTCAAGGCGTTGAGTCCACTTGGCCTGGTACCCACAAGGATCGCAGCCGAAGATGTGAACCACGTCCACATGTTGCCTTGTGGATCCAAACCCTGATAATATTTTTTTTGTTATTTTTCCAGTAATAAAAAAAAATAATTTGGGTTGACTTTATTTTATTTCCTTCCTTAACCTTCACACTGCCACCATTAACATTTGTTAATAGTTCAAATTTTGATTTTGCTATAACTTTTTAGTTTTAAGTCCGATTTTCATGCGGCTTCGGCTCAGTGGCCAAACTCAGTTTATTAAACTCTTTCTAAATATGTAATCAGAAAACTAAAAATTTTATTTTTTCCATCTTTTTTTTTTAAATGAAAATTTTTACTCTTATTTTGGTTACAATTAACATATTCAAAATTCAATGCTCAAATTTGGATATGTGATGTGGAATTACCTAAAAATTTTAAATACAAAATTTTGTGAGAATATCTTTGAAAATGCACTTTTTATGGAATTTCTTTAAAAAAAGCAACAAATTCGCCCACATTGTGGGGGCTGAAACCCCATTCATCCATTTTCCCCCTTCCACGTTTGAACGTAAAATCTCTTAAGCACAGTCCATTTTACGTTTTTGCTTACCAACTTAGCTCAAAAAATCAAAACTGTCTTTATAAAACGGATGAAATGAAACATATTAACATATGTTAATAGTGACAGTGTGAAGGTTAAATTAATAAAGTTTCGGAAAAAATTTTAGTTTCTTACTAACACTTCGTTCAATAATGTGTGTGACTAACTAATTAAAACACATTTTTTTTGCCAAAATTCGTTTTTATTCATCAACATAGTCCCCTTTTAGGGAGATACAATCATTCCAACGCTTTTCCAATCTTTCGATACCGCCTTTGTAGAACGATTTTTCTTTGCCTTCAAAATAGGCGTTAGTTTCGGCGATTACTTCATCATTTGAGCCAAATCTCTTACCACGGAGCATCTTTTTGAGGTCTGCGAAGAGCTAGTAGTCGCAGGGGGCCAGATCTGGAGAATACGGGGGATGAGGAAGCAATTCGAAGCCCAATTCATGCATTTTTGCCATCGTTTTCATCGACTTGTGACACGGTGCATTGTCTTGGTGAAACAACACTTTTTTCTTCATCATATGGGGCCGCTTAATCGCGATTTCTTCTTTCAAACGTTCCAACAACGCTATATAATAGTCGCTATTGATTGTTTTCCCTTTCTCAAGATAGTCGATGAATATTATTCCGTGCACATCCCAAAATACTGACGCCATAACCTTGCCAGCCGATGTTTGTGCCTTTGGACGCTTTAGGCGGCTTTCACCGGTTGCATGCCACTCAACAGACTGCCGATTCGACTCTGGAGTGAAATGGTGGATCCATGTTTCATCCATTGTGATGTAATTATTTAATTAATTGATTGGCACGACAGCCCGCTTACGCGAGACTAAGGCCTAGCTTCCCGCAACCACCCGTGTTGTGCGTGTGAATTTTGTACGCGGGTGGAAGGGACCTACAGTTTTATGCCGGTTCCGAACGGCAGGTTGGGAGCTTTTTCATAGGCAATTTTTACTCTCAGAGGTTTGCTATTTCCAGCTGAGAGGACAGCCACCGAAAGAGAAAACGAGTTTCCCGTTATTTTTTTTAGGTGTTACTACATGCAGAATTCGATCTTGCGTCGCTCTGCATGCGACTCGTTGGACCGCGCACTAACCAACTGAGCCACGGCGGCTGCCATTGTGATGTACCGACGCAAAAACTCCGACTTGTTGCGCGTAAACATGTCCAAACAGCTCTTTGAATCATCGATTCGTTGTTGTTTTTGCTCCGGTGTGAGCAAACGCGGCACCCATTTCGAAAACACCTTTTTCATAACCAAATGTTCGTGTATTATGGTGTGTACACTGCCTGCTGATATCTTTAGAATGTCAGCAATCTCCCCCACTTTCACTTTACGGTCGGACATAATGATTTTCAGTGTTTTTTCAACGTTTTCCGGAATAACAGCGTCATTTGGCAGTCCAGTAGATGGAATGTCATCGGTGTCTGTACGACCACGTTTGAATTCGGCATACCAATAACAAATGGTTCTTTTTGATGGAGCAGAGTCCGAATAATGTTTTTCAAGCCATTCCTGACATTGAACAGTATTTTTTTTCATTAAAAAACAATGATAAATCAGCACACGGAATTGCTTTGAATTCATTTTTTTTGAAAACTCAAAAGTAGTGTCACTTAACCCTTTCGGGACGGAGTTTATTTTTGGAATGCAAAACACTCTTCCTAGAATTATTCTCATGCCATAAATGTTGGGGTTAGAAAATTATATTGGATGCTCACATAATCTGAAATCATTCTTCTATGCGGGAACATCGAAATCGAAAAAATATTTTGCGTGGGTCGTGAGATTTCAGTAAATGTTTTGAGGGGCGTCAAAAACCTGCTGGGACGTATTATCCCAGTAGTCCCGAAAGGGTTAAAGCACTGTAACTTGTAAACTAATGGTCGGATTGACATATAATTTTGACAGTAAGCCTAAAAGGTTCACAATTTCGAAAACAAAATTTTGATTTTGATTTAGTATTAGTGCCGCCATCTATGTGTCAGTCACACACATTATTGAACGAAGTGTTAATTCATAATAGTTTTATTATTTTTTCAATAATTTAAAAAATTTATTTTATGTTGACTTTATTTAAATTTATTTTTGAAAAAAATCTGATTTTTTTATTTTTTTCTTCTTACTAATTCATAACTAGCTCATTATTTTTTTCAATAACTAAAACAATTTATTTTGTGTTGACTTTATTTTATTTTCTTCTTGAAATTAATATATTTTCGAATAAAATTTTATTCGAATTCTTCTTACTAATTCATAATAATTGTTTTTTTTATTTTTCCATTAATAAAAACAATTAATTTTGTGTTGACGTTATTTAATTAATTCCC